>OZ030022.1:5550000-6150000 GCA_964023405.1 Apodemus agrarius | reverse complement strand
GGAGCCTGGCTAGCGCTCACTTCCACCTCTTTGGGAAGCAATTGCAATCAGGCCTAAGCAGGTCACTCAGTGTGGGGAACCTGGATGTACCTTCAGGAAGTTTCCTTCCTGAACCTGAGCACCAGTCTCACCCAGAACAGAGAGTCCCAGATATCCTGCCCCCGTGGGCACATCTCAGCCCCCAGTAACCTCCAGACTAGAGGTGAACACCACAGGGTTCCACCCTGGGGCCTCGGACAAGCTGGGCTTCTGGGCCTTGCATCGAGGTCTCAATCTGGCCCACAACATGACAAGAAGCCTGAGCCTGGGTTACTCCCAGCTCCCTAGTCCCTGGATATTAGCTAGAAGGGAAGCTTTAGGAAGGCCAGGCCTCAGCTCCAAGGGGAAAGCAAAGGGGGAAGCCAGAGTCCTGGGTTCCGGGACGAGCCCCCCACACCCCAGCTTGCAGCTCAGAGTCTCTAGCTATGACTCGGGGAGAGCAAAGCCTGGTTCCTTGTGGGGACTGGCAGAGGGCCTCAGGAGAGTCCAAGAATAAACAAGGAGAAGAAACGTCATGTTTGTCATGGCCTATGAGAGCCATGGAGAGAGGGCTCTTCTGGCTGAACCTAGCACACTAGGAGACTCTGGAGCATCAAGAGACTGACCACTCAGGCCAGCGCTGTCCTGGCGGAGGGAGGTGTGTTGGGGGGCCTAGGCAGACCAGTGTGAGAGGTGACTCCAGAGGCCACCAGTGGTGTGTGTGTTGTGTGTGTGTGTGTGTGTGTGTGTGTGTGTGTGTGTGTGTGTAGACTGGCAGATAATGAGCCTGTTTTCTGCTTTCAAGCAGTTTCAAACAGCCCTCACCTGTAATCCGAGGCTGAGGCAGGGGAATCGATCCTGGGTTTGATTGGGCTACACAGTAAGACCATCTCTTTCAAAAGCAAGCAAGCAAGCAAGCAAGCAAGCAAGCAAGCAAGCAAGCAGGTAAAGAAACATGAAATACGGCTCAGAATGTTAAATACAAAGGCAGGCTCTCAATGTATAGCTCAGGCTGACCTGCAATTCTCAATCGTCTTGCTTCTGCTACCTGAGTGATGAGATCACAGGTATGTAGAACACAGGACACACATCCATCTTTAGTTAATTCTGTTTTTTGTTTGTTTTTGTTTTGCTTGCTTGTATTTGTTTTGTTTTGGACAGGTTTTGTTTTTTTTATTTTTTTTAACGTGGAGCTGACTGTAACCCTGGATGCCCTGGAACTCACCATGTGGCCCTCACTAGCCTCAAACTAAAGTAACATATACTTCCAGGAGGCAAGCGGGACTGGCTTTCCAGTGTTTCTTAGGAGCTAGGGCGATGGCACAGTTGGTGAAGTGTTTGTGGTGTAAGCACGCTTCAAGCTGGCTCTCCGGCATCCGGAGAAAGCTGGGTAAAGGGGCTGGAGAGACAGCTCTATGGATAAGAGCACTGGCTACTCTCCCAGAGTCTCGGCACCCACACGGTGGCTCACAACTGTCTGTAGCTGTTTTTAGGGGGACAGGACACCCTCACCTCTGACCTCTGACCTCTGGAGGCACTGCACACACGGTAACAGACAGACATGCAAGCCAAACATTCATACATTTTATTTTTCAAATAAAAAATTTAAAATACATATTTTACCTTATGAATAAAATATACTTATATTCATAAAATAAAAATATAAAAGCCAGCTGGGAATAGTGGCATGAATTTAGAATTCAGTACTAGGGGACCCTGACTCAAAACAACGAGATGGATATCTTTTGAGAAATGAAACCCCAGGCTGGCCTCTGGTCTCTACACACACGTGAACCCCCACCACACGAACACACTCACACTCACACTCACACACTCACATACGTACATACACATGAACACACACCTGCATGTGTACACACGCATGAATACATAGACCTGCATGTGTACACACGCATGAATACATAGACCTGCATGTGTATACATGCATGGATCTATACACATGAACCTATGCACCTGCATGTACACACAATTTTTTAAAAATGTATTACTTCATATTATAATCTAAAAAAGTAATTATTAAGTATACATATTATTTATGGTTAGTAAAAATTCAGTGGGGGCTGGAGAGATGGCTCAGCAGTTGGGAGCTCTGGCTGCTCCTCTAGAGAACTGGGTTCAGTTCCCAGCACCCACAAGGCAGCTCATGACTATCTGTAACTCTAGTTCCAGGGGATATGCACATGTATGCAGGCAAAATACCCATACATAAAATAAAACAAATACAAATACATCTTTTTTGAAAATTTCAAAAGAACCTAAAAACATATGATAATGTAAGTTTCTTTCTTTTCTTTTCTTTTCTTTCTTTCTTTTTTTTTTTTTTTTTTTTTTTTTTTTTTTTTTGGTTTTTTGAGACAGGATTTCTCTGTGTAGTCCTGGAACTCACCCTGTAGACCAGGCTGGCCTCGAACTCAGAAATCCGCCTGCCTCTGCCTCCCAAGTGCTGGGATTAAAGGCGTGCGCCACCACTGCCCAGCTAGAATGTAAGTTTCTTATTGAGCGCAGACTCCCTAAAATTTTCCTTGAATCCAACCTTTTGCACGGTTTCTGGTCTCCCCCTCTTCCAAAGCTTCATGTCTTCCTTAGCTTTGAACTGCTTTTTGCTCAGATTTATCCATGGCCCAGGGGACAGACAGTGGGCTCCCATATAAAGCCTAGGAGGGGAGTGAGGACCCACGGGGAGGACTGTGGCTAGGTCGGATGGGGAAAGCCATATCACCAAGGCCGGACAACATCTGGTAAGGGTGAGCTGCCGGTCTGCAATCCTGGAGCCTCAGGAGATGGCTCAGGTCAGCGCTGTCATGGCAGAGGGCGGCGTGTTGGGGGTGCTAGCTCATTGCCAGCAGGAGTCTAAGCAGACCTGTGTGAGGGGCGATTCGGAATGCGGGCAGCCCCCATCCGACACCACAAACCGGCATCCGGTCTTAGTGCACCCTCCCTCTCCAAACGCAGGCATTCGTCTTGTGTATCTGTATCCCCAGCGACGTCACTTCCCACCCTGCCAAACCACAATGGCTGCAACAGTGACCCTGTCACCCAAACGGTTATGTGCCGGGACCAGTTGCTCCAAATGCCTTTCACCTGCTAATACATCCAACAAACCCCACAAGATTACTGTTTTTATCGATGGGTAGACTAAGACCCTGATGCATTAAATACCCTGAGGTTAGGGGCAGGAGAGATGGCTCAGCAGTTAGAGAGTTCTTGCTGCTCTTGCGGAGGACCCAGGTTCGGTTCCCAGCACCCACTATGACAACTTACCATTACATATAACACTAGTTCCAGGGGATCTTATGCCTCTTCTGACCTCCATGTGATCCTGCACACGCACACATGTACACTCAGGGACATGTAACATAAAATTAGTAATTAAAAGCCCCAAGTCTCAAAGTATGATGGCTCTACGGCTCTGCTCTTGACTAACGCATGCCTTGAAGCCGGCCCGCGTCGCAAAAGGAAGGCAAAGGAAGCTTTTCAGAGTGTGCCAGAGGCAAGCTCGGGCCTATGCGGGCAGAGGCCAGAGGCTGTCTCATTTACCTGTGGGAACACATGAAGACAGCCCACAGAGTCGCCTGGTAGAACTGGAGCTGGTAGAAACCAAGTGATAACAGGACCGTTGGCCTGGGATGGGGGGTTGGGGGGTATCTGCTCCACTTTTCTGCTTAGTGTCACCCCGCTGCGTCTTTCCTCCAGAGCAGTGCTTCTCAACCTTCCTAATGCTGTGACCCCTAAACACGGTTCCTCCTTTGGTGGGGACCCCCGGCCATAACATCATTCTCATTGCTACGTCATAACTGTAACGTCGCCACTGTTACGAATCGTAATGTGAATATCTGTGTTTTCCAAATGGCCTTAGGCGACCCCTGTGACCCTTGGCGGTCAGGACCCACAGGTTGAGAACCGCTGCGCACAAGCCCTCCCGGAGCCTCTCACCGGAAGCTCAAAGCAAGCTGCTCTGCTCGGGGTTCTCTGTAGAAGCAGACTCGGCTGGCCGGTGGGCAGCTCGGGACACGCACCTATACAGATGGCGGTCTGGGGTCAGCTACAAGAGAGAGACTTCTGGCATGGCAGATGGACATCCAGAGATCTGAGGGCTGGAAGCGCAGCCTCGAACCCCCTGCCCCTCACGCCCACTCACTCGGTGAGCAGGCCCTTTCCCCTCTAACTCTGGTGACTGGAGCACTCGAGCAGTTATTTTTAGCTCTTGACACCTGGGTATTTTGCAGCCACAGGATGTCCGGTTTGGAGTCTCTTTCTGGGAATCCCACATGCGGCTGTTGTAAACAGCCCCACACAGTGGTAGCCTGAGCCAGGAGCCAGCCTCCCTCCCTCCCCACCCCCACTCCCATTTGAAATTAATCAAACAGGAAGTAGATGTAACCATGGCAGTGGCAGCTCAAGCTTCCCAGGAGTGGCAAAGTGTCCCCTGACTTCCCTGCACCTACCCGGCTCTTCGTGCCACCTCTGGTGACCTCTCTCACGAATCCTAAAGCGGGGGTCCCAGGTCATTTGTGTAAGAGTATAACACTCAGAGGCCTGGCTGCCCTCAGCTAAAGGACAGCGAGATCCTGAGTCACCTCAGAGCCTCTCAGCTGCTCAGCCTCTCTGAGCTCTGTCTGTGGAGCAGGGGCACAGCTCCCTCTCAGGGAAGCTCTCTGGGCACACCATCACTTCCTATCCCCAGGGCCTGCCTGGCAGCCTCGCCTGCTCTGCACTGCCCTGTCCACCTAAAGAATTCCCGGGCAGACAGGTTTCCCGGGCAGTCCAAACTGCCCTGGTATTTCTAAACACTGAAAGCCCTGGGACACATCAATTCTCCATTCACCCACAGCTCCCGTGCTGCAGGAGCTCCAATCTTATTGGAAGTTCACTCTGAAGTCTAGCCAGTATCGTTTTCTATCACAAGGAAAGCATCTTAAGCAGGCAGGGTCTGTAACGTGGGGGCTGTGAGTTTAGAGCTTGCCGGCCTCTGCCTTGTCTCTCTCCTCCCCAAGGCCTGGCCCACTTCACCCAGCAGCCAATCCCAGCCAGCCCTTCTCAACTGCCTGCCCCTGTAACAGGAAGCACAGTCACCACCCCAGGGCTGCTTCTGGGGCCGGTGTCTTCACCCTCTTGTGGGTTGCTGTGGGGTTAGGCCTACCTGTGCACCCCACTCCTGTTAGCTCAATAACTTCTGCCTCCCCCTGTGGCTTGTGTGCCTGGAGAAGTCCCCACCTTAGCACCTTCCACCTGAGCCGCCTAAAGGTCCCTCCTGGCTTGTGCCTGAGATGGCAGGTCCGAGTTACTTAGCATATTATTCCAACCATTAGTTAATAACCTTAATAACGACCAATGAGCATCGTGTTAATGCTGACAAAGTATTCCGACTGCAGAGCCTTATAAATCGGTGCTGTTTCAGAGGAAACTGAGACTTGAAAAGGTTAGGAACACGCGGAGGGCTGTGTGGCTTAGCCATAGAAAGCTTGTCTAAGATGAGAGAGGCTCCGGGCTCATCCCCAATACCACAAAAGACAGACAGGAGGGAGAGGAGGGAGGGAGGGAGGGAGGGAGGGAGGGAGGGAGAGAGAGAGAGAGAGAGAGAGAGAGACAGAGAGAGACAGAGAGAGAGACAGAGAGAGAGACAGAGAGAGGTGGGGAGTAGTAAGGATGGAGAGAGGGCAGGGGAAGGAGGAAAGAAACCTGCCTGGCCTCCCAGAGCTTATGATCAGTATACCTCCTAACAGGTGACAAGGCCACAAAGCAACACAGAGAACAGTAGAGAACCTCCTAGCATTGGCATGCTTCCACAAAGCATGAGATAGTCCGTCCAAAACATACCAAATAACAAAACCCGCCATCTCTGCCTGAGCCCCTCGCGCCTTTGTCTCCGGGAGGGCGCGTCTCTACTTCCTTATTCGCTTACATTTCCCTCCGGTTTCTTCAGTGTGCATCTTACCATTCTATTGGCTTCCTGTAAGCTCCCTCCAGCAGGGTATAACTAAACAAGCAGACCTCCCAGGGCTGCCCTGGAGGATCACATGCTGTGTGTGTGAGAGCACTCTGGAAACTGTCAAGTCCTGTAGAGAGTGCCAGTTGCATAACCAGAGCAAGTCACCCTAAGACTCAGGATACATTCCCTTGGAAGGATGTAGCCTCTCCCCTGGGCAGACCTGGGGCAGGTGGAAGGGTGGTGGGACCCACGAGTGCAGAGAGGAGCACCCTCATTCCAGACAGCCAAAGTAGCCCTGGGTTTGGGGAAGGTGGAGGACACCGGCCGCAAACCCTGTCTGCCCACTGGCTTAGGGGTGGGCATTTAGGACAGACCAAGCAAATGGGTGGCATCTGGAGTCTGAATAGCAGCAAGCTATGAATGCTGGCACTCAGAGATACCACATTAATATTAATGACAGCAAATACCCCAGACATCCCCAAATCCAGTCATGCCGTAGTACCCTCCCCCTTTGTCCGGTATTTTTGGAAACCGGCAGAAGTCTATCGGGCAAATTCTCCGAGTGATTCCGTTCCCTTCTGCAGCCAGGACTGCCCTTAACACTCACCAAAGATCTTTCTAGACCACAACTCCAGCTAGGGTGCTTACAGGGCTCTCAGGGAATTCAACAGTCAGATGCATGGTCCTGAACAACGCAGTGCCGAGAGCAAATGGAGACTGGCTGAGACCATGACACTGCCCAGGAAAGGTAGAGATCGCTGACCCAGAAAACGGCGCGCACGGTGCAATCCCATTTTAGCAAAAAGAACAGTCCTTTAAAGGGGTCCACGAGAAAGCGGGAAGGCGTGTGCTTGGGGTCCAGACTCCCCCAGACAGTACCTGCTACCTTCTGTTAACGCTTCTGCCCTGCACTCTCAGTCTCTACAGAAGGACCTTTGTGGCAACAGTTCATCGTACACACCGCATACGCGAACACACTCTGGGAGCAAAGACAACACACACGACCAAGGGTCTCATGACAACCAGGCTACAGGGCTTTCAAGGACTCCACATATTCTAGAACCCCACACCCTCAGGGAATCCGTGTTATCTACATGCTAGGGCCTCTGCCTCTTGTGAATCATGCTGAGGGCCTAGCCCAGGCTAGGCAACGTCAGGACTTACTTCACGAATGCCTGTCAGCTGAATAATGATATTTCCTGAAAGCAATGCCTCATGTCTCTTCCAGGGCCAGCGCACTGGGAATACAACTGCTGTCACTGACCTGCCACCCCTCCTAAGGGCTGCCAGGGAGGAGCTAAAGAAAAGGTCACCGACAGCAGATGTTGGCAAGGTACTCCACACAGGAAGCCGTCAGGGGCTGTCTGCCCAGGGTGGCATAGCATTCCCTTTGACAAGCCAGCTGGCTGCGAAGCCTAGGGTCCCCCCTCACCCTGCTTCCCTGAGGAGGGGGTGAAGAGAAGCAGGGGCCCACCCTATGACTGTGGGCCATACACTCCTGCTGTTCCAGGCCCACAAGGGCGGAGGAATCTAGAGCAGGGAATTTGGCCTGGTTTTTCCTGTGAACTGGGGCTGGGCCTCGCTCTGTCACGGCTCCAACATTCTCTATTCCTGACCTTCAAAAATATGAACAATAACATCAATAATAAGGATGAGTATTCAGTGTGCACTGGGGTTCTCCCAGAGGTGGTACAAGTCACTCACACCATCCCCTCTCATCTCCATAGCGACCCTGTGAGAGTGAAAACATTATTATTTTCACATTAGTGATAAAGAAACTGAGTCACAGAGAAGAAGGTGGCCAAGCTTGGCTTGTGCCTGGAGAAAGAAAGATTCTGCCCAGACCACCATTCTTCCCTCTCGTCCCTTCTGGAAGGGCCTCTTGCTGGGTTCTGTCACTGGCACTAACATCTGCGGGCACTTTACACTCCACCAAGAGTTTACACTCCCAGATACCTGCAGACAAATCCGAAAAAGCCAGGAGGAAACAAACTTCGAGGTCTCGGCATCCTCACAGAGCCCCCCCACAGCTACAGCACTTGCACTCGAACCCAGGTCCTGGGCTTCAGTCTTTCCCATTTTACACAACCCTTCTTCTGGCCCAGAGCCCGGGGCTCCCTGCGTGCAGCCCTGCAGAGGGTGCTGCCTCACCAACTCTCCACGGTGACTCACCCGGGGCGCAGGGGAAGCACAGCCCCGGTTGCCGCGCCTCCAGCTCCCCGCCCCCACATTTGCTAACCGAAACCCGACTGCTGCTATTTTTAACCCTCCAGCTCCCCCTCGCTTGGGGCTCCCCCCTTTACCCCCACCCGCTTGCCCCAACCCGGTGGCACCACTCTGTCATTCTGAGAGCACTTCTACAACCTGAAGGCCCCGGAGGGCGCAGCGGATGCCCCGGACGTGCAGGTTTGTGGGGCAAGCAAAACAAGTCGGTTACAGCCCAGGTCTCCGAATTCCCCCACCCCGACTCTTTCCGAACCCGTGCCTCCCAGCCTGCCCTGCTCCTCTCCGCCATCCCAAAGGCTGCAGAAGGGGAACGGGACTTCTGGGCCGAGAGCTACCGTAGGGAAGGGGAGTGGGCTCCTCGGATCCAGCTCCGCAGGTTACAGTTCCCTGGCTAGTCCCAGCTCAGGAAGCCAGAGGATTTCGGACCGCCAGGGTTTCCCATCCCAGCGTGGCAATATGAGGAGAAGGGAGGTGACCTGGAGATAGGGTGGGGACACTGAGTCCGATCAATCTGCCAACTCCTCTCCCCGACCCCCAGTAGGAGCCTGCAGCTGGGGCTGAGAAGGCTGGGAGGCAGGGGCCAAGACATAAAGGCCCTTCGAGTGCCAGAGGAGAGGGTGGAGGGAGGGAAGCAGACCTCTCAGACCTCTTCTCCTTCTTCACGGCTCCTCCAGTGCCTCCAGGCTGCACGGTCTTGTGCCAGCTGCCAGTGGGAAGCTCGGGGTCTCCTGGGGAAAACCCTCTACTGAGGAGAGGGAGGAGAAGAGGTCTGGAGGGCTGCAGGCCCAGAATAGGAAGGTTATGCCCAAACTGCAGATGTGAAAGTTAACCTCCAGAGAGGGGCTTGGGGGCAGGCCTGCAGGTGGACCCAAGGGGGCACTTCCTTCTGGCGGAAGTAGAGCAGGTGGCTTGAACCAGACCCCTCTCCCCTCTGGTCTGAGAGTCGTCTATCTTAGGGAGCAGATGTAAGGGCACATAGAAAGAGGGCCTCCTAAGCCCAGTCCTTCCCCACACCCTCTTCTGAACCAGGCCCTGCTGGGCAGCCTCTCATGAGCTCTGGGGGAGCCCCCAGTCTTATTCTGGTTCTGTTATCTCCAGGACACGCGTCTTCTCTGAGCCTTGACTCGGCCCCTCTCTTTGGTAGCCCTGAGCTAGATAAATACATCCTAGCGGCCACAGAAGCAGCAGGGACAGTGGTTCCCCGGGTTGGGAAGGTAGGAAGGTGGAGCGCGGGGTTCAGGAATGGGCGGTGCTTGGGAGTCCCTGACAGATCTGCCATGTTCTTAATCTTAGCCTGAGCCATACTTGGCTGCTCCTTTTCTGTCCCTCTGACGACCTGTGGGTGGCTGCCCGAGGGAAGGAGAGGCTGCTCTCCACCAGGCTCGCAGTCCCGCTCCAACCCTCAGCTAGACCTCAGACCAGGCCCCTCACCTGGTCCAGAGAGCTTTCAATAAAGGCTTAGCAGGCTGTGGAGACTCACTTCTAGTCTGAGGAGAAAAGGTGTCAACATCACCGAAACCTCCCATGGCCTCCCTGTCCAAGGAAGTCCATCGTATCGCCGGATCCAGTCAGTTTTCTTCGCAAAGCTAATCGCCGCGTATAACTAACTATTCATCTCTTCTTTCCCACCCATGCTCTCTTGTTCTCCAGCGGAGCTGTAGCACCCTGAGGCCGGAGGCCCGCCTCTGTGCTCACCGCACGTCTGTGCTCTGTGTATGGCAAGCCTATAACAAATGGATGGACTGCTGGGTGGTCAGCCTGGCAAATGACCTTCCCTGCCTGCCAGCGTGGTTCTTTCTGGAGGGTTCCAAGGTTTTCCCACACAGGAAGAAGGAGGGAACCAAGAACAAGGCCAGAAAGGCTGGAACCCCAGAGGAAGGGTTAATGCCACTCAGAGGTCAGATGTCTACACCACCAGCCAACCCTGCCTGGTCCTCTGACCATGCTGGGCATGAATGTACACAGATCATATCCAGGTAGCCATGCTGATTTCTGGGCCAGTCTTAGGAAGCTTTCTACACTGTGTCTTGAGTTCTTTAATAGCCCTGTGAGCTCAGACCTTTCTGCAGGTCTATCTCCTCCACAGAAATACACAGAAAGGTTCACCCAGGCTTGTCCTCCTGCACAGCTCAGCACCACAGACGACCCCCCCCCCCTGCAAGTGGGAGCGGAGGTACCTCCCCCAGTCCTGCAAACTCTAAAAGATGGAGGGGTGGGGGCCTGGGGATATTCTTTTGCCTTTTTGGGTCCCCACCCACCCACCCTCTGAAACAGGTTCTCTGTGAGGCCCTGGCTGTCCTGGAACTCACTCTGTAGACCAGGCTGGCCTTGAACTCAGAAATTCATCTGCCTCTGCTTCCCACATGCAGGAATTAAAGGCGTGCATCACCACTGCCCAGCGAGGATGTTCTTAAACACATTCTTCACAGAATCCTGAAACAACTGGTCCAATAACTGGCGTTAAAGACTATGGAGGGGGTCTGGAGAAATGGCTCAGCAGTTAAGAGCACTGACTGCTCTTTCAGAGGTCCTGAGTTCAAATCCCAGCAAACACATGGTGGCTCACAACCATCTGTAATGGGATCGGATGCCCTCTTCTGGTGTGTCTGAAGATGGCTATGGTGTATTTATATATAATAAATAAATAAATCTTTAAAAAAAATAAAGGGGATCCAATGCCCTCTTAAAAAAAAAAAAGACTATGGACGGATGCTAGACATGATGGCGCACAACTCTCATCCCAGCCCTTGGGACACAGAAGCAAGTAGATCTCTGAGTTCAAGACCAGCCTGGTCTACAGAGTGAGTTCCAGGACAGGCAGGGGTACCTGTATCTATAAACAAACAAATAAAGGAAGGAAGGAAGAATGAATGAAAACCATAGACAGTGCTTTTACAGGTTAAGATCTGGACACATGCGAGAAAGCAAACTCCTACATGGTACATGTGTTAGTCTGGGTTCTCATCTGGGACAGGACACATGCCCTAAAACCTGTCCATAGGTTGTATATACCCCACACAGAGCCATAACTTACAAAGGTGCACATGACACAGAGGACACACATCTGTGTTACATGTGTGCACACCCCCAAACACTCAACAGAGCCAGCACATGGATCACAGATTGCCACAGAACCACCACATTGACACATATACAGTCCTGGGCAAACACAGACACCCACCACACACCCAGTGCATACACACATATCACACGGAGGCTTACACTAAACAGATGCTAGCCTGAATTTATTTTGCCTCTGGGAACAGGTCCAGAACTGAAGGAGCCATGCTCTGCTGATGAAAACATCCCTCCCGCCTCTGCCACCCCCACCCCTTGCCCCGGGCGAACTGTCCACCGCCCCTTGAATGACTGGAGGAGGGTGGTGGAGGGAAAGATGGGAGAAGGGGAGAAAGAGGCCAAAGGTGATGTTTCAATCTGCTCGGAGACACCCCCAAATCCAGCCCAGTTCTCTTCCCTTGCCCGCCAGGAGACACCGTGGGGCCCTAAGTCAGTGCTTGGTGAGGCCAGTTGACTGGATTCCCAGGCCCTGGTCCTACAGAGCGAAAGGCTTAGTTAGGGAGTAGCTAGATGTGGGGGCTCCCTGTACGTGGGCCACTAAGGAAAGGCCTGTCTGGAGCGCCTTCCGGCAGCCCTGAGGCCCCCATGGAATGTTACCACAGAAACAGGGAAAATATTATAAGGAACACAATACCCGGCAGAGTCACCTGCTCACCAGGCTTCCTGCTGTGTTACCCCCCACCCCCATCTCAGGGCATTTAGAGCCTTCCCTTGCCTCAACCTGGGCCTCCCAGCCAGAGCTCTCCTTCCTGTCTCCCCTGGATCAGGGAAGCTGCTTCAAGCGAAAGCTCTGCCCTTCTGTGGTTCCAAACAACATCAGGGATGGGATGGCCCACTGGGCCCCTCACTCCTAGTCCCTACCCACCCCCCAACACAGGAAATCAAGGCTTCCTGCCCCAGAGGAAGTGCCCCATCTAGTGAACAAATCCAACATATACAAATTCAAAGTCCTGGAGCTGGCGCCTCCGAGGGGACCCCGCGCCTCCGAGGGGACCCCGCAACACCCCACAGTCCTCTGCAGCCTCCAGGGCACATCTGACTTAGGAAGAGCTCAGGCAAGAACAGGTGCTGGCAGAGGCCGCTCTGGTTGGTGCCATTACCTCGCTGGGTGACTCTGGGCCTGGCATTCTTAGCTCTTCTTTCTCTGGGGCTTCTGTTAACTTTAAAAGGTTTCCATAGTCTCAGCCCTGGGAATGTGCCCACAGCTATAAAAAGGTCCCCATTCCCCATCCCATCACAACTGAGGCACCAGGGAGCACAGGTGAGAACCATTATCCCTGAGACAAGGACCCAGGATGCTCTCCTTGTTCCCTTACCCCCTGCCCAACACTGACTGGTTATTTGTAGTTGGTCCCCCCAGTTCTGAGCTTTGGAAAGTGAACTGAGAATCCCCCCACCTTGTCATGTTAATTTTCAGAAAAGTCTGCTTAAGTAAGGTGGCGTGCTTAGAAGAGAAACCTTCCCTGCCTCAAAGCTCAGACTATGACCCTGGGACACAGAAAAATGCTCCAGTCAGGGGGCCAAACTGAGCAGTAGGGGTTCAGATGCACCCTGTACCCAGCCTTTCCAACAGCAACAGCTCTGAGTACCTAGCTTGGAAGGGACACCAGAGAACTAAAGACAGAGACACAAGCCCTAGCCCCAGCAGGTTCAGGACCTGGTCCAATCTCAGTTATCTGGGTACCACACAGTGGAGCTGCTCTGTGCCTCAGTTTCCCTCAGGAATCACTGTAAAGAAGAAAAGCACTTAGTTACTGAGGGGAGGCGTCAGGCAGCAGAGAGCAAGGCGGTAAGAGTGAAGGATGATTTGCAGCGGCTGGAGAAGAGGCTCGAAAGGTGCAGAGGATTGATGGGTACAGAGCGGAGGCACGGTGACAGCCCATGGGGGTCCTCCCGGGAAGAAATGCCTCGCCAAGTACTAGTTAAGAGCATAGAAAGCAACCAAAGCCACAGTCTGCAATGGCCGGGCCAGGACTTTGAGCGAAGTCTCAGAAGTCTAGGTAAAAGTCTGGAAGACTGGCTCCTGATTCCAGATGTTGAGCTCCCTCCAGGGCCACCGAGGGCCAATGTCCTATTATCGCCCTAAAAATTTGGCAGGCAGAACTGGGCCTCAAGCAGATGCTGAATTGGGATGTGGGAAGGGAGAGTGAGCAGCAAGCCAACCCGCGCCGGATGATGCAGGATGCTTTGGGGAATGCTGGACAGCCAGCAAGGACAGTTAAGGGAACCAATGGTCAGCCCCAAGTCAGCCCCAAACCGGCGGCCGGTGAGAAAGAAGTGGGACTCATTCGGTGCCCTGCAGGACCTGGGTTTTTCTTCCAACTTACTGGCCGAGAAATCGTAATGGTGAAAAGACAGCTCAGTTACCAGATTTGCCCGGGTTCTCATACTTCTCAGCACTATCAGACTGGGGGTTGGGGAGAGGACATCCAGCTCCCCACCTCCCTACCTCTCAGGACTCAGCCTACGGCACCCACTTCCCCACACCTTTAAGGGCACTGCCCTCTCAGCTCAGTTGGGCCAGGTGTCTGTCTTTTCTCTGTGATGGGTGATCAAGGTTAAGGGGTGATGCTCAGAGAAATCTCCCAGTCCAGTACCCCTCCAGGGGCCCTTTCCCTCGGCTACGGGATCTGAGTAGGGCCCTGCCCAGTTCTACGAGATGGGGGCGCTGATGTCCAGCCCCGCAAGTGCTGCCCCAGTGTCCTAGCCTTTGCCCTCCCGCTTCCAAACCTTCCGCCCCGGAGCACCGCCCCCTCCCGGGCCTCGGCGGCCGGCCGTGCCTCCGGGATCCCGGAGAGGAGGGTGACGGGACGCCCGGCCCATGCACAGGCGGCCCCGGGCCTCCCACTGCCTCCCCGGGGCCTGTCGCTGCCCCGGAGCGGGCGGATGTGGGCGCCCCGCAGGAGGCCGGAGCCCTTCGGCCCCGGAACCAGCCCGGGCCGCGAGCGGGCCAGAGCCCGGGCGAGCGGGCGCGGTCCAGGGCGCGCGGAGGACCCGGCCAGCTGGCCGGCCGGCCGGAGACCCAGCCGCAGCCGCAGCCGCAGCCGCAGCCAGAGCCGGAGCCGGAGCCGGGGCCAGGGCGGGCAGCGCAGGGTGCCGCGCGCAGGGCGGGGCGGGCGGGGAGGGGGTGGCCGCCCGGTACTCACCCGCGCCGGGGCTGTGCATCCAGGGGCCGGGGCCCTCAGAGCCGGGGGCTCATGGCGGGCGGGGGGCCGGGGCGCCGGCCTCACATCCCCCCCGGTCGCCGGAGGCTGCAGAGCGACTGTGAGACGGCGAGAGGAAGGGAGGGGGCCGGGAGGGGGAGGGCCCTGGCAGCCTGGCCGGCCGGGTAGGATGACAATGGAAGGAAATGCTTTATCTGAGTCTGAGAGCGGGCCAAGGGGGAGGGGAGGGAGGGGGCCGGCGCTGGCGGCCCTGGGACACACCACCCGGGCTTCGCTCAGCCGCACACAGGCTGGCGGCAGACACCGATCGCGGCGGGGCGCGGCTCGCCGCCCCGGAGGCAGCGCCGAACCCGGAACGCGGGACGCGGCCGCCGAAGCCCCGGCCGCCGCCGCCGCGCGGCGCTGCGCTGCGCCCCGCGCACAATTCCCGGAAACCCAGATACCTGAGTGCACGCACCCGTGCATACACAGCGTACAGGAGCCTGCATCCATGTTTACACAAGCCGGGGTGGTTTGCGCTTCGGGGAAGGACTCCTGTGCACACATCTACACACTTAAGTCAAGAGGGCACCGCTACACACACGGGGAGAGCAGGGCACGCTTGGAGTCCCGAGCAAGGAATCCCAGCCGGACACCCCTGCCCCATCCTACCCCTCACACACAAGCGGGACTCGCCTCAGGAACGCTTCAGGATCTGATTTGAGCCACTGCCCAGTCCAACCCCACTGGCATCCCCCCACCCCCCACTGTCTGCTGAGGGGAGCAGAAGGGTCCAGTCTGTTCCTATTAAAAGAAAAGGGGGTGGGGGTGATGCAGTTTTTGAAACTTTTTAAAAAGAACTTTCTCAAGGGATTTCCTTCCATCCTCTCCTCTTCCTCTTCCATTCCTCTCCCTCCACAATGACCCTCCTTTGCCCCCCCCCAGTCCCTATGAGTCAAACTTCAGCAATGCGCCCAGTGTCCCCCAGTGCATTACAGCGGATCACAGAAATGTTCCAGTCTGTGAGTCGGAATGCAGCCGCCTCCAGCCCTCCCTCAGCTAATAAACGCAGCCGAGGACTGGCTTTGCACTGGAGCCCTCCCTGCCGCTCCCCCAATCTCCTCTCAGATGGGAGAGGTCAGATTCAAGGGTCAGGGGCTGAGGACCTTCCCACTGTGCTTCCTGGCTTGGCCGGTCAGCCCCGTTGCCTCCAGCAATTTGGCAGGTCAGAGAACTGGGAAGGCAGGGAGGTCATTCACCAGGAACACCACGCTCCCCTGCCCGTGAGGTGCCAGCCACCAAAGGCAGCGTCCTTCTGGCCTACTCTCTGAGTCCTAGGAACTCCAAGAACCTTTAAGAAAGGGAAACTGGGGTAGACCTAGCGATGTGTTATCTTGGAAGCCAGAGTCTTGAGTGGCCCAGAGGGACACTGGCCATGTTGCTGGGTCACAGGTCTAGGCTCCCTGGTTCAGCTTAACTCCTCCGGACCTGCTAACGGGCACCACAGCCTTTCCCTAGCATCCGCGGCCGCTTGCAGTGAGGTACCACACAGTCCCTGCCTGCCCAGCGTTTCCTGGTACTTTGCTCAGAGGTAGTTACTGTTATTACTGCCGCGGCGAGCCCGGTCAGCTAGTCATTCCCATCATATCCCCAGAGTCTGGATCTCTTCTTGTGTGGAAGTGCTTCGAAGCACTACCTCAGTGTGGCTTTGATTCTCACAGAATGGCACAGAATTCAAACTCTTGAGTTCTTTGTTGACTCATGAATATTCATGACCTTCTGAGATCTTCCTCCACATCCTCCCCCAGACCCTCTGTCCAGCGGTTTGTCCGTTCTGGCTCTGCCAGACACTTGCTCATCTACTGAGCCGTCTTTCCAAAGCAGAGCACTCTACTTCCAATGCCTTCCATGAGGGCTACAGACTTCAGGGGGGAAAACCCTGTTTACAGAAGACCCCCCAATCTCTTTTGTTATCTCTCTCCTGTAACTGTACATTGCCCCAGTACCTGTCTTCCTTTCTTCCTTTTCTAAAGCGGTTTCTGTGCTGAGTCTCTCTCTCTCTCTCTCTCTCTCTCAACCTATTTATTTTATACATGTGAGTACACCACTATTGCTTTCTTCAGACACACCAGAAGAGGGGATCAGGTCTCATTATGGATGGTTGTGAGCCACCATGTGGTTGCTGGGAACTGATTCAGGACCTCTGGAAAAGCAGTCTTTTTTTTTTTTTTTTTTTTTTTTTTTTGGTTTTTCAAGACAGGGTTTCTCTGTACAGCTCTGGCTGTCCTGGAACCCACTCTATAGATCAGGCTGACCTTGAACTCAGAAATCCGCCTGCCTCTGCCTCCCAAGTGCTGGGATTAAAGGTGTGTGCTGCCGCTGCCGCCGCCGCCGCCACCACCACCACCCGGCTGGAAAAGCAGTCTTAACCGCTGAGCCATCTTCTCTCTGGCCCCTGTGCTGAACTTCTTGTTCATTCGTTTCTACTGGTGCAGCATTCATGTATCTGTTCGTGAAGCTGCCTTTCCTCTTCAATCTAACCCCTGACTGGAATAAAGATGTGTGACCACCTGCCTGTGCTCACCTCCCAATGCTCACCACTCGTCTATGCTCACCACCCATCTATGCTCACCACCCGTCTATGCTCACAATGGTCACCTATGGCTTTTGGCTCACACCAGGACTCACTGCCTGCAAAATGTAGGCAGAGAGGAAACCAACATGAGCAATATGTTTCTGGGATGCTGAACCGGGTTCTTTCTGCTGCCAGAGTTACCTACAACTCCAACATCCCCTGCCTCACAATGGACTCCCAAGCCAATGCTAAGTCCCATGGTCCCTAGTGGCATATGTTAGCCTCTGGGGACCCCTAGAGATACACAATAGAAAAATGCAGGCCACCTCCTTCTTGCTATGGTGGTTACCACGGGAGGTTTCTCAAGAGCCCTTGAATCCAGATTTCTCACAGACTGCTCAGCTAAACACCAGGTGTAAGAGACAGGCCCTGAACCTGGCAGTGGAGGGGTACACCTTTCATCCCAACACTAGGGAGGCAGAGGCAGAGGCAGGTGGATCTCCATGAGTTCAATACCAGCCTGGTCTACAGAGCTAGTTCCAGGACAGCCAGGGCTACATAGAGAAACTCTGTCTGGGATCCCCCCCAAAAAAGGGTGGTGGTGGGGACTGGCCCTATAGGATCTGCCTTGAGTTCTTCAGAGCTCCACCTGGGGGTCTCTGGAACATAAAGCCTGTGTATCCTTTTCTGCCTCCACATTCTTTTCTTTTTTCTTTTCTTTTTTCTTTCTTTTCTTTTCTTTCTTTCTTTCTTTCTTTCTTTCTTTCTTTCTTTCTTTCTTTTTTGACAGGGTTTCTCTGTGTAGCCCTGGCTGTCCTGGAACTCACTTTGTAGACCAGGCTAGCCTTGAACTCAGAAATCTGCCTGCCCCTGCCTCCCAAGTGCTGGGATTTAAGGCGTGCGCCACCACTGCCCAGCACCACATCCTCTTCTTTTCCTCTTGCCTTGGTTGGCTACCTTTTACCAAGTGTTTACAAATAGCCCCATTCTGGCCTTTGGACAAGTATCAGGTCACTTCTTTTATGTTCTGAAGATTTGTTTATTTTTTTTTATTTTTGTTTTTTTCAAGACAGGGTTTCTCTGTGTAGCCCTGGCTGTCCTGGAACTCACTTTGTAGACCAGGCTGGCCTTGAACTCAGAAATCCACCTGCCTCTGCCTCCCAAAAGCTGGGATTAAAAGCGTGTGCCACCACCGCCTGGGTGATTTGTTTATTTTTATATTATGCATATGAGTATTTGGTCTGCGTGCATGTATGCATATATGGTGTTCAAAGAAGACAGTAGCAGTTGTCTGCCCTCCTGGACCCAAAAGGGTTTGTCAGATCCACTGGAACCGTAGTTAATCTACCAATGGTTGTGAGCTTTTATGTGGATATTAGGGACTGAGCCCTGGTTCTCTGCAAGAGCAGCAAGTGTTCTTAGCCGCTGAGCCATCTCTCCAGCTGCTGCCCTCCCCCCATCTCTTATTCTTAATTATCCTTGTTATGCTCATAAATTGAGTATGTCCCATAAAGGTGAAGAAACCTGACCAAAGTTGCTCAACAACTTCTAGGCCATTAGCTCATTCACCAAGTGCTGCTGGGAGCCTACTTAAGGCGGGGATTCAAAGTTGCAGAAAAGTGTCGCCTGAGTGTCAGGGCCCTAGAGACCACACCTGTGCGTGCCTTCCACAAGTGCTGACTGCAGCTACCCCAACCTGCAGTTATTCTCACACACCCTCACAAAGCCAGCCAGGATGTGCTCACTCCCCAAGGCCCCCAGGAGTCCTCGGGGGACAGCCTTGCATGGAATTAGGTTGAGCCCAGGATCAAATCCCAACTGTTTTTGGACTTTCAGATTAACAGGGTAGGTTAAGTCCTCAACTCCGAAGAAAGGGTTTCCTGGGACTAGAAATAAGGAGAAGGAGCAGATCTGGGACATGGGATTGCTCAGGGGCCAGCTTGGTGTGCAGGCGTGAGGAGGAGAGTTCTAGTCCCCACAGCCCATATCAAAGCTGGCAGGCGGGGCAGCTGCCTGTAATCCCAGCATTCTGGAGGCAGAGTCGGGATTTTTGGAGGAGGGTGGTCATCGAGCTGGCTGGCTAGCTCCAGGTTCAACAAGAGACCCTGACTCCGTAAATAGAAGCGACGAGCAGATCAGTCAGGGAAGACATTGTGCCAACTTCAGGCCGCCACGTGCACCTGCGGATGTGCACACCGGCACGGAACACAGGTGCGCCACAGACATCCAAACACCAAGAATTCACACACATGTGTTGACTGAAGTTCACACACACACACACACACACACACACACACACATGTGAGCACAAATACAGAATAAAATAAAATAAAACTAAGAGGCCAAAGAGGTGGGTCAGTAGTTAAGAGTGCTCAGTGTCCTTGCAAAGGACTTGAGATCAGTTCCCAGAATCCACTTAGGTGACTCATAACTGCCTGTAACCCCAGGTCCAGGGTTCAGACACTTCTGAGGGTACTCTACACAAATAGATACTCACACACACACACACTCACACATACACTCTCTTACACACATTCTCTTTCTCACACACACATACACACACACTCTTTCACACACACTCTCTCTCTCTCTCTCATACACACACACAAATAAATAAAAATAAACCTCCTGTGTATTCTGTGCTTTTCAGGAACTTTCCTTTACATCTCACTATGGCACCAGTGCTTTAGAGCAGTGTAGGGACAGGAAGAGCAAACAATTTGCCCAAGGCCACAGAGCCAGCAAGTGGCTTGATCCTGGTGTATCTGATGCAGAGCCCGTGTCACTGCTCCAGACTGCAGCGAAGCTATGCCAGGGTCTCCAGCTCCTGTGTATCCCCGGTTACTTGAGGTTTCTACTGATCTCTGGACGTCACTCCAGACAACCAGCTTCCCGAATCGCTGAACCCAGACACACGGACTCATCTCTGTCCTCCTCCATCTTTCTCTGTTACATTGCACAGGCAGGGTCAACAGGCCATATGACTATTCTGGGTAAAGGTGGGGGTGTGGCTTGGGGTGCCAGCATGCCGGCAGACCCTACTCTATGACTTCACCTTCTGAGACAAGAAGCCTTATGTGTCTCTAAGCTAGGACGGAGTGGTTGAATTACAAAGACTGGACGGCCACGCCTATCCAGCCAGATAGCTCAGGCTAGGGGGGCTGATGACTGTGGGGAACTGAACAGGCTGAGAACTACCCAAGTCTCTTCCCTCTTCCCCTCACCTCCCTCCAGAGTCAACAAAGGTGATGTGGTTTCTCTTGTGGTCTGTTGCCCTAGACACCTGCAGCTCTGAATGTACGCGTGTGTCTGTGTGCTGGCAAAGTGGTGGGGAGACTCAGGGAGAAAACACTGGGACAGGATGGGGAGGGGCAGGAAGCCAGGGACGGTCTCTTCAACCCTAAGGTGAAGGGGAAATTAGTGTAAATGACAGCAGAGGCCACCCCTTGATGACCCCCACAAGAAGCACAAGGGAAGAGCTGGAAGAGAAGTTCTGTGGATATCAGGACCCTGGGCAGAGAGCAGGGAGACCTCAGTCCTAGGTCAGTTCAGCCCCAGACTTCTAGAGTGCTGTCGAAGCCCCTGTTTCCTGCTCTGTAACACAGCAAGATCTTGGCTACCTGCTTCACCCAGCTCTCGTCAGAAATCACATGAATAATATATGCAAACGTTCACACCACCGGGCTTGGAGTTTGTGTCAGTGGGTGGCTTGAACAGTGCCCGTGTAAGCTAGAGTGTGTGAGCTAGTATAGTTGTTTATTGTAGTTCCTGGATAAACCACACACACACACACACACACACACACACAGAGGAATGTGGAGATGAAGAACATTAAATATAAAAAACAAAAACACAATGTGTTGAAGAAACCAAACACACATAGCATACTTGAGAACCTCTCACGAAGCCAGCTATGTGAAATAGCTCTTGGTTTACACGATCTTGGCTCAGCCCCAGCCACTCGGGTCTCAGTTTCCCCCTCTGCCGCATGAGTGCCTCGCTCTGGATCATTGCTCCTTTTCTAACTCTGTTATCCCAAGTGTTAATGAGTACGTGGCAGGGAGGAGAGGCTTCAGGTCTGAGATCAGCGCTGAAAGCTGCCGGGATACAGGAAGCAAGTCCTGAGCTGAGCTGGGCTTTGACGGAGCCTAGGAGTGTGAATCAGTGGGGGTGGGGGTGGGGGTGACATTCCAGGTAGGGAGAATGGCATGCTGCAAGGGCGAGGCTAGGAAGCCGAGGGGTGGCAAACAGATTAGCGAGGCTCAAGAATGAGGTTGGCAAGGGCTGGAGGGAGCCTGGGGAGGAAGTCGGGAAGGGGCAGTCCCCAGGCCCAGCAGCTAAGCTGGGAAAGTGGGGGAGGAAGGTGGGTGGGGGAAGAGACTCTCTCAGCCCAGAAATTGATGCCAAAGCGCATCTAGCCAAACTCCACTCACCCCTGCCAAGAGGACTCACCCACCAGAGAAGGCCCTTCCCACCCATCCCTGCTCTGCTAGCTCAGCCCCACCCCCAGCCCCCGCGGTGAGCCAGGACCCCTGAGGCCTCCTTCACCAAGAAGCAGATGGGGCGCCACCCCATCCTCAGGGCAATAATGCAGCAATAAAATAATAATCACGGGTAGGAACTATGACAAAATAAATTGTCTTCTACCCGCCCTCTGATAAAGTAGGTCCCACAGCAGCAAAACTTCACAGTGTGACTATTCTATTTACTAAAATCTGCTTCTTTGAGCTACAGGAGATTTATAAGGTCACCTAATGTACAAAGTCTCCTGACCGGACATGACCTTAAAGCTATGAAATCCTCCTAGTCCCTTTGGTATGCTTTGAAACTCTCAGGCCATCGGAAGGTCTAGCTCAGTTTGGGGCTCCCTAATCTAACCCACTCCATCCATTGCAGATGAAGAAACTGAGGCCTGAGGGGAGATAGCTTGCCAGGGGTGCCATGGTTAACAAGCGGTGGGGCAGGGAGAGGACTTCTGCCTCAGCCTTCTAGGTCAGTACTCCTTCTCCGAGCCAGCAGCCCAGCCCCAGCCACCAGTGCCAGCAGAGATTACGGTCAGGGAGGCAGCCACTGGGCCATACTCTAATCATGAGAAGAAATCCATCTGAGTTGCAAAATACCTTTCTGCATCCAGTTTGCAATTACTCGCTCCAGTGGGCCCCTGCAGGGACACTGTGGTCCACCCACTGGCCTGTTTGACATTGGCCTTGTTATATCTCCCAGTATGACTCTAGTGGTTCGTTCCTAGTGGTTGCACTGACTGGAGAAAGAGCCCGTTGTGTACACATATCCTCTTTGCGGGCCATGGCCTCAGAATGTCAGTGGAGAGGAGAGGCGGTCTGGCCGAGAGGGGCACTCTTCCCCACCCCCCGAAGTGTCTTTTAAAATGAATTTGGGTTGTGTTTGTGTGTGTCAGTGTGGTGGGGGCTGCAAAGAGAGCATGGAGTTGGAGGTTCCGGGGAGACGCTGAGCTCTTAAGGCACCCACTTGAGCAGACTCTTCATCTGCTCACTGGAACATCTACTGTCGCGTAGTTCAGGAAACCCTCCTAGAGGCAGAATAGGCTGCCATCTATCATGGAGGAAGGCATCTTCACCCAAAGAAAGTACAGAATAGTCTCAGAAGAGAACCTGGAGCTCAGAAGGATACCCACAACAACAATGGACACCAGTAGCGTGGGCTACAGAGGAGGTAGTGGCTTACAGAGAGGGCTCCACCAGGTCATCAGGCCATTGTGGGTTGGGTCAGGGAAGGTTGGATGAGAATCACTTGCCCATTGGGACCTGGTTATCAGAGGGAAGCTTAACAGTAAGTCTACCAGTCTCTACCCTGCCAGGTCCCTCTCTCCTGCTGGGCCCAGGGGGTCACAGTCAGAGGGCAGGGAAGGCTTGGTATAGGCAACAATTCTTTAGGAGCCTTGTAGCGGGCTCCAGAGTTTTGACTGAGTGTTTGAAGATACACAGAGGAGTGTGGAAATACATGGAGGTGCTGCACTGTAGCTAAGATTAAAGGTTTGGAGGCTGGAATTGGTCTCTTCTCCAATATGTTTAACCTGGAGGAGGCTTGGCTCCCTCTCTGTAGACTGGGGCCAGAAGTGCTGCCATATTAGGGCTACGGGAGATCAGGACATGCAGTGCTGAGCACAGTGCCTGACGCATGCTGTGCTTTGCTAGCTAGGGCTGGAGTGTGGATGCCAACATCAGGACCAGAAGCAAGTTTCTTGCCCATTCTGTCTCCCTCAGTCTGGGTCTCCTCACAAAGTCGGTCTCAGATGAGTACTGAACTGATGTTTTGCAAGTGAATCAAGTGGAGTCTGTAGTACGATCTTTACTCTTAACACCATCCTGGGGTATACAAGGTAGCCTAGGAAGGTTAGCGAAATAGAAAAATTGATACAATGTTTCTGACCCTCCTGAGAGGCTTTTTTGGCCTTGAAGGGAGCCTGGGACAACTCAGGGGATACCATATGAACTGTAGAAGGCGCCTAGCTTCTCTTCCAAAATGTGGCACTGCACATCTGGAGTGATCTGCGCATCTGGCCAAATCCCTGGGGCAATGGCCACAGCTGCTGACATTTGAGGGAGGAGAGGGCCAGTTCCTCAGCAGGGCCTAGGGGGCTATAAATAACCAGCTAAGAGGGCCAAGGGAACCAGGTTGACCTTTGGGGGGCAGGAGCTACAGGCCATGTCCCCCTCCCACTTGGGTCCAGAGCCAAAGTTTTAGCAAAACAGGAAGAGGCAGTGGCAGTTGCTGGGAAAGTAGGAGTGGCTCCCCTTCCCCCACTCGCCTGGAGCCTTAGGATCCCAGCCAGGACCTGGGAGAGGTGGAGTCAGCTTGGCTGGAGGGTGGAGGGAGGGGCAGACTGCGCAGGCAGATGGGCCCAGTCCCTGCCCTCCTGTGGCTCAGCTGGGCACAGGCAGGAATGAGAAGGGAAGACTAATGGATTGTGCCTGTCTCCTCCCTACCTCCGTCTGTTCCTTTTCTATTCCCGACCGGTGGACAAATAGGTTAGGCATGGAGCACAACATGTGCCTAAGACGTTAAGTCGGATTTGGAGGCCCAGGGTCAAGGTGAGCTCAAGGCCATCTCCATCCCCAACCAGCACGAGGGAGACTGAACTAATTTCAAGAGGGTGGGAACGGGGACTCCAGACAGGAGGAAAGACACCTCCAGCCTTCTGGAAAGGAGGCTGAAGAGGGGCAGGACATGGTCCGAGGGGAATGGCGGAGAGCTGACCTGTGAGCTGCGAGGAGAGAGACAGCTCCGGTAGTCCTTGGAGCTGTACCCAGGGCGGACACCAGGACGCAGGCCAGGCGTGGAGGAATTTTCCAGCAAGTGTTTTGCCTGTTGGGGAGGTTGGGCTCTGAGAGTCTGCAGACACCTAGTAGGTGCTTCGCCTGGCCCACCTCTTTAGGGAGTTTGGGGCTCAAATCCATTGGCTCATCACCGGCTCCTTAGCCTTCAGCCCATGTTTCCCCTGCTGGACAGTGTAGACCAGAAACATCCAGAAGAAGGCAGGCAGTGCGCACAACTTTATATATCCTAGTTGCCATGCCTACACATTCAGAAGTAGATGCTTAATAGTATATTTACTTAACATATATCATTTGAGTCGGGCGGTGGTGGAGCACGCCTGTAATCCCAGCACTCTGGGAGGTAGAGGCAGGTGGATTTCTGAGTTCGAGGCCAGCCTGGTCTACAGAGTGAGTTCCAAGACAGCCAGGGCTATACAGAGAAACCCTGTCTCGAAAAAACCAAATCCAAAAAACCAAAAACAAACAAACAAACAAACAAAAATATCATATATCATTTGGTATCATCATAATAGAAAGTTATTGTCTCTTTCTTTTGTACCAAGTCTTTGAAATTCAAGGTGTCTATTTCACTTACAACATATTTCAGTTCTGACTGGCCCCTATGTCTGAGGCTACTGTAGGGACAGCACAGGCTTGAGCATAAGTCCTTTGTCCCTTAGAAAGAACCCAGGAGGTAGCACCCAGGAGGTAGCCAGCGAGGTCAGTGTCATAGGTGTATTTACTTTAGTAGACTGGCTGCTCATGTCTCTAGTCCTGAGATCAGTTCTGATACATATGCAAGCAGGGAAACTGAGTCACGCAGCAGCCAACAGCCTCATCCCCTTCCCAGGCCTCTTCTTCCAGGCTGAAGATTGGAAGGATCACACTTCCTCTTTAAGAACACTAGCCTGGCTCTGGAGAGATGGCTCATCCGTTCAGAGGTCTTGCTGCATTTACTGCTCTTCCAGAGGACCCTGGTTCAGTTCCCAGCACCCACGTGACTGCTAACCACCACCTATAATTCCAGGTGCAGGGATCCAATGTCTTCTTAACCTCACAGGCACCAGGCATACACGTGTTGCAGGCAAACTAATACGCAAAGACAATAAACGAATCTTTAAAGAGGAATGATAGCCTCCTCTTCCTCTTTCCCATCTCCAAATAACCCCAAACTAAAGGCACTCAGGTGGAGTTAAGGATTTTGGGTGTGGGGAGACAAATTTGTGGGGAAATGTAGAATCGAGCTAGGGACAGGTTTGAGGTGCTTGGAAGACAACTAGAAGATAGAGAGGGGACAGCTGTTCTCTGGAGCTCAGCAGAGGGACTGAATACACCAGTAGACTTAGGAATGGAAGCTGTGGTGGGCAGGGGTGGGGTGGGGGTGGGGGACTGAGAGGAACAGGCAGAAACTGAAATAAAGCTAGTGCCGGGTCAGCATCCAGAGAGCAGGGCAAATGCACAGGAGAGATTTGCAGTTGTTCAGCTGTGGGCTTTTAAAAAAACCTCCCCACAGAGAGAGAAAGAGCACAAATTGATAGGCAGCCCCAAAGCATCAGTAGACCGAAGTTCAAAGCACAGAAGAAGACTCTTCAGGGAAAGAGGAAACACATCAGGTTAGGGGGATGCTTGCCCGAAGGCGCTCGAAATAATGCCAGCCAAACAAAGAGAAGGCAGGTGCCATTTGAACCGCCAGTGAGGTCGGAGGCATGTGCTCGCTGCTAGCGGTGGCAGGCCGCCTTTGAAGTCAGCTAGGCAGTCTCTGGTGAGAACTATGAGATGTTCCCCCACCCTCCCGGTTGCTGAGTTACCCCACCCAAGTGTACTCTAAACCAAGTGTCTCTTGTCAGGGATGGAGGCAGAAAAGGTACACAGAGACGGCCACTGTCAAGTTATTCGTAATACGGAAAATTAGAAGTAATTTGAATACGCAGTTGGAAAATGATGAAGTGGAGGATGGTATTTCCACTTAGCAGAAAATTATAAAGCTGTTAAAAAGATGTTTATGAATGTGATGTAGCATCGTGGGAGTATGCAGAGCCGTGGGCGCCCTGTGATGGAAACTGTATACAAGCGGAGGAGCAGAATGAGCTTGTAAGAGGGTCCACTCAGCGCTGGACGTCGTCGGCGCACACCTGGGGCGTTAGCACCCAGAGCCCGAGTCAGAACGGTTCCAAGTTCAAGGCCAGCCTTGGCTACATGGAGAGACCCTTTCTCTGGAATGGAAAGGGGTAAATAAATAATAAATACAAAGACGAAGCAGTTAATGGGGCTGCGGGGCGATGTGGGCATGCGTGTTTTCTCATCCGTTAATACCGGTTAACACCGTGGAAGCAGGACGAAGGCTCGCCAAAGCCTGCATGTGGCTATAAAAAATTATGGGTCCATTTACTCTGAAAGTCCATCTCTTCAGCTCAGTCCTCATATCCTCGCATCATGGACATGAGCTTCATTCTCCCGGAGGCGGAAAACCCACAGCAAGGCGGGTTGGCCCAGAACTCCCTCAGACTCCCTATTGGGTCCTAGGATGTCAGCAGAAAATG
The DNA here is from genome assembly GCA_964023405.1 of Apodemus agrarius. NCBI lineage: Eukaryota > Metazoa > Chordata > Mammalia > Rodentia > Muridae > Apodemus > Apodemus agrarius. Next base: position 6,123,175 of record OZ030022.1, on the reverse strand, counting down.
TAACTTCGTTGTCCCCCTGCTACTATTGAGGACAGGGCGATGGTGTGAGCTGAGAGGGCCAGGGCAGAACAGGTACTGAGGAACGGTGGGTGTGTCCGAGTAGTGGCTACAGTGAGATTAGGGAAGGGCTGGGGGATTCACCAAGGAGCTGAGGGGCAAGGAGGGCTACAGGGCTCTGGGGGAAGGGCTGGCTGGTTGTGGTTGACCACCTGCTGTTTCAATATCACCCTGAAGGTGACAAGAGATGTGTGTGAGCCGTCACCTCACTGTTCCCCACAGGAACTCTACCTGGGCCCCCACCTACAGTCACCATCCGGCCTGAGAAGCCTTGGGTTCCTCCCCGCTCAGCTGCCTTCTTACGAAAGACACATTGGGCCCTTGAAATAACACATCTTTATTTCTGCTGCCCTTTCCACATCATTTGCCTGTGATTCATCTGTTGTCAAGAGGCATTAAAACCTCCAACCCCCAGCTCCCAGGCGCCCACTGGTCCCGGTCCCCCCCCCCCCCGCACCCCCCTGTAGTCCCGGTCCTCCCATAACCCCCCCCCACTAGTCCTGGTCCCCTGCTAGTCCCGATTCCCCCCCCCCCGCCCCCTGCTAGTCCTGGTCGTTCCCCCCCCCGCCCCCCTCCCCCGCTAGTCCTGGTCGTCCCCCCCCCGCCCCGCCCCCGCTAGTCCTGGTTCCCTGTTAGTCCCGGCCTTCTATTCTTTGTCCCAATGCTCTCCCCAATGCTCTCCCTTACAATGCCTCGCAGCACACGCCATGGGAGGCCGTCTTCCTACATACTGATGTGGCCTCCACTCAGGGTTGGGATGAAGGGTCTCAGGCCGCTCCACAATACATTCCCCTATTTTGTGGCCCAAGACTCTGGGCCTCAACCCTGGTCTCGTAGGTCAGATGGGTAGACCTCTAGCCTTTGAGTTTGAGATAACCACAGAAATATAGGAATCCCTGGGAAAGGGACAGTAACATTTCTTTACTTTGAAGCAGAAGATGTAGAAACCCCCGGCTCGCTCACCCCCTCCCCACCCCCACATCCCAGCCCTGTTCCAGTTCCAGAGGCTGCGCTTTACTGAGAGTCCCCGCCCCCTCAATGTAACTGGCTGGTTCTTCTTTGTACCTTAAGGCCTGGGCTGGGGTCCCTTCCGCATCACTGTTTCCGGCTGGCACAGAGTGTACATTTCCATCCTGTGTACCACGTGCACAGGCTGAGCAGGTCGACTCTCACACCATCCCCACCCCCACACCCCCTCCCCGCTAGGGCTTTGAGTCTCCTTGACCCTCTTTAGGGCTATCTAGGTGCACCAGAAGCTAGAGGGTAGAACAGCCAGGGGAGGAAGAGGGTGAGGGGTGAGAAGAGGGTGGGAGTGGGTCGGTGAGGGGAGCCACTGTGGTTGGGTTATCTGATGTGGGAGCCAGGTGCGCAGCTTCGGGGCTTCAGGGTGGGGGAGAGCAGCCTGAGAAAGGAGACCTTGCAGAAGCAACAGCAGAAAGGCTGAGTTGAGAACCCTGAATGAAGGAGCAGACTTCTGTCAGAGGCCCTGGCCATCCTGACCCTTGTCTCCTAGATACTAGGGTGTCTCCTTTCTCGCTAGCTTCTTCCTTCCCAGAGAGACAGGCAACCCGTTCTTAATAAATGTGGCAGAGGGAGGGGTGGCCGTGGAGTCTGTGGCAGTGGGGACAGGGTCTAGCCTTATCCCGAATCAGAGCGGTTGGAGACAGTTGCTGGTCTGTCATCTCGGTTGGGGGTTATGGGTGGAGAAGGCATTGTGGGAGGAGATAATGGCACACAGATAATAGCGCCCAGGCCCAGATACACCTCGGCAAGTTCTCCACCACCAGATCCTCCAGCCTCTGCAGAGCCTGCCACTGCTCTGATTCTGGAGGGCACAAGGCACCGCACCAGATGTGTCCAGCTTCCAGGCCGGGTTACAAGAGCGTCTTAGAGGGTCTTAGAATTGAGTTTCAGCTCCTGCCTCCTCCAAGCCTGGTTTGGGGAAAACGTAATAAAGGCTGGCATCTCTCAAGCAGTTACTGGCAGACTAGGCACGATTCTCAGAGCTATGCTTTTAGTTATAGAGGTAGCTTCAGGGAACGGTGACAGTTTTTACAGAAGAGACAGAGAACATCTCAGAGCTCAGGTGGAGCTGGGTCCCATCCTGCCTCTGTATGCCTTTGCTGCTGCCAGACACCATGCTACAATTCTTCCTTATGTTGTCATTGTAGAGACTGTTTGACATTCACAGGTAAGCAAACCAAGGCTCAGTCAGCCCAAGCCATTTCCCCAATGTCACTTAGATGTTACCAAGAGGGCCACTGCTTTTTTTTCCCTGAGTCAGAGTTTCTCTGTATAACAGTCCTGGCTGTCCTGGACTTGCTTTATAGAGGAGGCTGGGCCTCAAACTCACAGAGTTCTGCCTGCCTCTGCTCACTGTGTGCTGGCATTAAAGGCATGCACCACCATGCCCAGCCATCTTTTAAAACAAAATATTATTGTTGTTGTTGTTGTTGTTATTGTTATTGTTATTTTGAGACAGGGTCTCACTGTAGGCCCAGAGCTTGATATATAGACAGGTTGGCCTGGAACTCACAGTAATCCACCTGCCTTTGCCTCTCAAATGCTTGGATTTATCTGTATGGGAGCAGAAGAGAGTCGGGAGCAGCTGGCATGCATGCTCCTAGTGCAAGTGAGGCAGAGAGTGACCTATGAGATTCTATTCTCTTCTTCTACCATGGAAGCCCCAGGGACTGGCCTCAGGTCATCAGGCTTGAGGGCCATCTCATTGGCCCAGGAAGACCAACTCTTGAAGCCCATGACCTCATTCAGTAATTGGCTTTTCTGACCAAGACTGGGGAAACAGGTGGAGAAAGAGCTGATAAGACCACAGAGCTAGCCGGGTAGTGATGGCGCACGCCTTTAATCCCAGCACTTGGGAGGAAGAGGCAGGTGGATTTCTGAGTTCAAGGCCAGCCTGGTCTACAGAGTGAATTCTAGGACAGCCAGGGCTATACAGGGAAACCCTGTCTTGAAAAAACCGAACAACAAAACAAAACACCACAGAGCTTATCTGCCTAAGTGGTCCTCATGGCCCAGTACTATGTTCAATCTAGTGTAGGAAGAGCTATAGCGGGCATTTACCAGGTAAACCAGCATATATCCAAACAAACAATGACTGGAGATCTTTCAGGACAAAAAACTGTGCAGATGGCACAATCTTTTGTCCTGAAAGATCAGTCTCCTCCAAGACTAAAACATTGCATCCTCCATGGGAGCTTCTTAAGAAGGGAGGTAACAACAACAAAACAGGTTCAGGAACTCCCTGAAACTGACCAGATTCATCGCACGCCCCTCCCCGCCAGGGTTCAAAGAGGACTCTCAGGCAGGAAAGGCTACCAGGAAGAGGCAATAACCAGTAGGAATGGTTCAGACCAAGCGAAGCACCCAGAAAGGACATTCTCCAGCTTGTTGGGTTGCCTGCAGGTTGTGCACGTGCTCCAGGTTCCCAGCTTTGTAAACTGTCACCTGTGCTAGGGTGGACTTTGGTGATGCAGCTGTCTTTGAGTCATTTCTGCTCCTGTAAGTAACCCCTCACCCATACTCCTGTAAGTAATTCGAATAAAACTCATTGGTTCACCAAGGTGGACTTGGGTGGTGTCTGGACTGGGTCTGTTGTGGGTTCCTTATCTGGGGTGAGTAGATGTTTGTGGGGCATCTCCCCAGGAAAAGTTTTGCAACACAGCAGGAGCCACTAATACTCCATCCACCACCCTGTCTCAGTCTACAGCCCCCACAGCCCTTCTCTGTGAGCACAGAAGAAAGCAGGGAGTCCCTCAGGGTGGGGTTCTTATCAGGGAGGAAGTGCAGCTGGCTTCCCCCATCTCTCTCTCTTTTTTTTTTTTATCATTTCCCCCACCTCCCTTTTTATCACCCAGGGGTGATTCAGAATCCACTCCCTTGAGCCTCTGGCACTCCTGGGTGGGAGAGGGCACTGGGGTAGGGGCAAACACAAAGGGCCCCAGCCTTTAGTGCCTGATTCTGTTGCCTTCAGTTCTCAAACCTTGTCAGACAGGCTTTGGGGTCTGATATCAGGATCGCTTGATCTGTCTGGCCTTGCTAGAAGGCAGAGGGAGAATGGGTAGCCAGGCTCTGACCAGGGCTGAGTACCTGTTCTTTGAGCTGGTCAGTTGCCACAGGTTTTCACAGATGGCTGCCAGGATTTCAATTAAATGGGTTTGAGCGAGGGAGGCAAGAGTCCGGGTACTGGGTATCAGTGCAAGGGAAAGAAAGGAGAGTTCTCCTCCTCCTCTGGGGTCTGGATGAGAACTCTGCCCAGCACCCCAGGGCTGCCTGGGATCTCCCTCTATCTTCCTTTTTCAGCAGTGACGACCTAGGAGGCTGGGCCTTTCTCCTGGAGTCCAACACAGAGGCCATTTGCAGCTTGCAATTGAATACTTGGCTTTCTCTTCTTGAGTGTCCTGGATACCATAAGCCTGGATTCTGACCCGGGGCTCAGATCTTGTCTAATTCTACAGGTATCTGTATAGATGTGGGGTCTAATAGATGGCCCTGAGAGCACTGATGAGCTCCCCGCATTCCTGCAGAGGATCTAATCTTTCCAAAAATTCTCTTTACCCACCTCTCCCTCACCATTGCTGTCTTCAACACTGAACCAAAAAGTTCCCAACTCATGCCCAAAGGCTGATCTGCAGGAGAGTTAGCCTTGACTCTGTCTCCTTCAACACCTACCTACGTTTTGGAAGAGTCAGGGCCAGGAAGAGGTATCACGGATATTAGATGGGTCTGGAGAACTAACTTAGAGGTTAAGAACACTTGTTCTTGCAGAGAAGCTATGTTTGGTTCCCAGGACCCACATGGTAGCTCACAGCCATTTGTAACTCCCCAGTATTGAGAGATGCAATGCCCTCTTCAGACCTCCCTGGGCACCAGGCATGGGGCACATGCCAACAAAATATGCATACATGTAAAACAAATCTCAAAAAGAGATAGAAAATACTGGAAGACAAAAAGAGGAGCCAGAGGATTGGAGCAGCCTAAGGTAAACTGTCAGATGGATATGAATATTTGGATACCGGAAGGTTCAAACACCGATTGGGCCAAATAGAGAAGAAAGGAGATAGAGCAGAGGTTTCATGAAGCAGTTGTGGGCGTGTTGGATTTTAAGCCACAAGCACTTAACTCTCCACTTTCCCAAGTCTGAGGGAAGGATTGACATTTGCATAGACATTTCTATTTCATTTTCTTCAGGGACCCCAGCAAAGCGTCGTTGGTTGGTTGGTTGGTTGGTTGGTTAGTTGGTTGTTTGGTTTTGAGAAAGTCTCTTGATACAAAGCTCCAGCTATCCTGGCCCTTGGAATCTTCCTGGCCCTGCCTCTGGAGCACTGGAATTACAGACCCGTGACACCAAAACCCTTAAACCTTGATGTTTATTGTGGGAAAACAGACCCTTCCAATGCTCCCAGAAGCAGGCAGCCCATTGCGTTATGTTCACCCATCCACACGTTCGGCTGGATCTACGGAAGCCCTACTTTGTCCCAGTCTGGTAAACAAGCTTGAAACACACACTGTGCTTCCTTCTACAGTACAGTGAAAGTGTGACTTTTACCCAAAGCGGGTAGGTGGGGTGGGGCTGGGGTACCGGATGGCAAAGATCAGGAGAGAATCTGGGAAAACCATAAAGTCTGAGCTGGAGATTTAAGGAGCAAAAGGAACGTGTCCTATTAGGAAACTATAAGGATAAATAAAGGACAAGGAGGGTTCTTCAGGGGACAGTGCGCAGAAAGCATAGAGCAGAGGCCCTAAGGGGTAGTCTCGGGGCCCCTGTGGGTCTTGTAACTCTGCAATCGTAACTGTTTTTAGTGTTGTATAACACTACCAAGACACTATTTACCTTTTTATTCCTATTCCTAAACACACAGTGCATCCCCTCCCCCAAAGATGTGTCTGTGATTACTTGGAATATCACACCAGGTTGAATGCAGAAGCTGACAAAGAGTCCAACTGGCTTCTTTTCTTTTTTTTTTTTTTTTTTTTTTTTTTTTTTTTTTTTTTTTTTTTTTTGGCTGTCCTGGAACTCACTCTGTAGACCAGGCTGGCCTCGAACTCAGAAATCTGCCTGCCTCTGCTTCCCAAGTGCTGGGATTATAGGCGTGCGCCACCACGCCCGGCTTCCAACTGGCTTCTGTTAAGTCCGACACTAAAGAGCTTTGGAAAACAGTATTCTTTGTCATTAAACAAGTGCTGCTCCAAAGAATGGTCATTTTAATAACCATCACTTAAATTAACGTCAAATAGATGCATTGTATTATATTCAGAAAGGTAATAATATTTACTTTAAATTCCTCAGTTTTGATTTCTAATATAAACACTGCCATATCTTCTTTTGTGTTTTGAGATAGCGCCTCATGTAACTCAGGCTGGCTCAGACTCTCACTGTAGCCTAGGCTGGCCTTGAACTCTTGATATTTCTGTTTCTATCTCTTCTGTGTGCTGGGATTGCAGCTGTAAACCATCGCACCTAGCAGCTAGATATAATTTACATAAGCAAAAGTTCTTGGGGCTCCTTTTCTTTAGGAGGCGAGAGAGTCCTCTGACCGAGCATCTGAGAACTGCTGGACCACAGACTCCAACACACACTAGTAGAGAACTGGACCCTGTTGGACGCAGCAGAGGCCTGATCAGTTTCAACATCTGGTTCAGGATCACAAGGACCCTGGAGAGATGAGGTGGGATTTACACTGCACGCTGGGATGCGTGAGCATGAGAACGTGGCACAACCAAAGCCAACAGGTCAGCTCGGATTCTTGAAACTTGTGCAGTGTCTTCTTTCTCTGAGCATGTGCTGCCTTCGGTTCGCCTCCCGTATGGGTGCGTTCCATGTGCCGTGATGTCAGGGGACAGGGAGTGCTGTCTGTTCTTTTCCTTCATTTATTGTTTTGTGGAGATGAAGTTGGAAAAGAAAGGACAGAGCTGGAAGAAGTTGGTGACAGCAGTAACCTTAGTCCTCTGTATCTCAATTTAGATTCCACCCCGGGGGCTGCCAACAGTCTGGTTCGGTTGAGTCCAATTTGGCTTATTAAGTGGCTCACTCACCCCTCTGGTGGCCAGATGTCCGAATGACACTTTCCTTAGACTGATAATTAGGGAACAGAAGCAAGAGGCTAAGATCTGAAGAAGAAGAAGCCAAAGACATCAGTCCGGGGACAATCAAGCCACCAAGAATGAATCAGTGGCCAGAGCCTGGGAGCAGTGCCATCTCTTTTAGTGCATATTTATTCGGCCACACTGCAGCCCAACAATGGTGCTGGCTATGCGTCAGTTACTGTGATGAATTTTTTAAAAAATATTTATTTATGTGTTTGACTATACTGTAACTGTCTTCATACACACCAGAAGAGGGCATCAGATCCCTTCACAGATGGTTGCGAGCCACCATGCGGTTGCTGAGAATTTAACTCAGGACCTCTGGAAGAGCAATTGGTGCTCTTAACCACTGAGCCATCTCTCCAGCCCTTGCTATGAATTCTTTACACAGGTTGTCGTATAGCAACAGTAACCCTTCAGGGTGGCTACTGTTACTGCTGCCGTTTTATAGAGGAAGAAACCAAGGCTCAAAAACATCACATAGGGCTGGAGAGATGGCTCAGTGGTTAAGATCACTGACTGCTCTTCCAAAGGTCTTGAGTTCAATTCCCAGCAACCACATGGTGGGTCACAACCATCTCTAATGGGATAAGATGCCCCCTTCTGGTGTGTCTGAAGACAGCTACAGTGCACTAAAAATCATGTAACAACCTCAGGACTGGGTATAGTTTCTGTCTTTAACTGCTACTATGGCTTCCACTGCTAGTGTCATAAATAGTCTGTGGGTTTGTGCTTAGAAACGTTGGAAAGAACACACAATAGGCCTTATGGGAAGCTTGAGGATTTGCTCACTCTCAGCACAAGTAGGTCTCAGAGGCCACAAGTACAAGATCTTGACCCTGGGAGGCCCCTGTTTGAGGTGTCCAATGTGCAGGGCTAAGGGGAGGGGAACACCATCAGGTGCCTTCAGCAGAAGGAACTTGGAGACCTTGCTGTAGGGTAGTAACTCCCCCTAGTGGTGGAGCTCAAGATACTCTCCTGCTCTAATTTCTCTGCTGGGAGAGGCTCAAAGAACCCTGTGGAGAGGGCATAGCTCCTTCCCCAGATCCTCAAGCTCCAACAGTCCTTTGAAAAAGGTCTTGCAGGGCTAGATAAAATGTCAAGAAATATCCTCCACTCCTACCAGCCCGTAGCATATCACAAGGTCATGTCAAGGTCACCCCTAATTCTGGGGACAGCCTGCAGCCAATGGCTCTTTCTGATGTAAAAGTGGAACAATCCACTTTCTTAACTGCGTGTCATCCAAAGGCCAGCCACACCCCAGGTTTCCCTCGAGAGGCGTTAGGACTTCCAATGCGATGTTTCTCAGCTCAGCTTCTCCCTCTGTCCCAAACTACTTCTTGAGACCTCTCTCCAGTATGGAGAAGACCTCTCTGGCCTTCAAACTACATTTGAGGGTATGACAGGTGCATACACTCAGAGCTGTTGTCTGGAGCAGCGAGCCTAGCCCACAACATCTCCTCTCTCAGACTACCAGGAGGACTGAGTTTGAAATTAGTCTGTGTTGTATAGTAAGTTCCAGATCAGCCTGTGCTGCATGGTAAGACTCTGTCTCCAAAATTACAGCACTAGGGAAGACTGCTTGGGTTAGACCATCCCTGCCCGTGGGACATTGTCCCTAATGGTAGCTCTGAGGCCGCTGAGCACTGTAACCCAGAGCTGTGACTTGTCCAGTTAAAGAGTTGAATGCTCACTTTGGTTTTAAGTTTTTTCACAGTTATGACAGACACTCTTTTTTTCCCCTGAAAGGTCTTGTGGAAATGCAGTTTTTGTTTGTTTATTTTATGTGGTTTTGAGACAGGGTCTCTCTACATAGCCATTGCTGTCCTGGAACTCATTTTCTAGACCAGGCTGGCCTTGAACCCATAGAAATCTGCCTGCCTCTGCCTCCCAAGTACTGGGGTTAAAGGTGTGTACTGCCACTTCTCGCCTTTAGTTTGATTTTCTTCTTTTTCCTTCCTTCCTTCCTTCTTTCTTTCTTTCTTTCTTTCTTTCTTTCTTTCTTTTTTTCTTTCTTTCTTTCTTCTTCTTCTTCTTCTTCTTTTCTCTCTCTCTCTCTCTCTCTCTCTCTCTCTCTCTCTCTCTCTCTCTCCTTTTGTGAGTTTCTTTTGTTTTTTAACTTTTAGCTTGGATTCTTTGTGCATTGCCTGATCCCACTCATTTCCCCATCCCTTCATATCTGCCCTCTCCCCTTGCAATCTACCCCCTAAAAGAAACAAACAAATGACAGCAAACTCTCACTGTGGAAGCTGTAGTGTGCTCCAGTATATCACACTGTATATACCCTTTTGCCCCAAGCAGGTTTACTTCCAATGTTCATCGCAATGGGTCAGGTCTGGTTCGGGGCCTCTGGCTTCTACTACACTATCAATATGGGCTTCTCACTGGGACTCCTCTTGGCTATCCTGTTGTAGCCCCGTGTCAGGGAGATCCTGCGGCTTTGGGTCTTCAGGACCAGACCCTTCACACACTCCAGCAGTTCATACATGGGGTGTATGTTGGTGTGGGCCAGCTCAGGGCCCTGGATCTGGGCCTGGGTGGAAGCTAAGTTGGCCAGCCCACCAGCTCTTCTGCATCCACACCACCAGGGCCAGCTTTTTTGCTTTGCCCAGGTGAGAACAGCTCTCCCAGTGAGGGGCGGGGCCAACTCTCTCCCCCAAGTGTGGTGGTTGGTGAGGGCACAGAACTTGAACATCAACATGGCTTCAGGCAGTAGCCTAGACCAGTGGCATCTATATGACCTTTGGTGGTTAACAAGGGCCTGGCTGGATAAGACCACAGACCCAGACATGGCCCCCTTGTGGCAGCATGGGCCCGGATGTCACCGTGGCTTCAGGTGGCACCATAGGACACTCAGATCAGTATGTCCCTGAGGCTACGTGGCCCTCAGACATCCACATGGTCTCTGATGACAGCTCACACCACAGGCATTCGAGTGTCCTTTGATGGTAACTCGGGCTACGGACATTGACAGAGACCCCACCTGCAACAGGACCATGGACCCAGACACGGTCCTCAGCAGGCACCCAGGCCAGGATATCACCATAGCCTCATGTGGCAGCATAGGCCACTCAGATCAGTTGGCTCTGGGTGTCACTACAGCCTCCAGTTATCGACATGGTCTCAGGCAGCCGCCCAGGCCACTGATATCCACATGGCCTTTGGTGACAGCATGGACCATGGACATCAGTACAGACCTCAGCTGCTGCAGTAGGGCCATGGGCCCAGACATGGTCCTTGACGGCAGCAGGTGCCAGGACCTCACCCTGCTCCTCATGCCTACCTGTTCCTCACCACCACCACCACCACCACATCTCCAGTTCCACCTCTCTCCACAGTGCTCAAACCTCTCCGCGTGGCTTTCTCTCTCTTCTCGCCATCGCGTGTTCCATCTTTCCCATCTCGCCGTCACATATTTGCTTACTGTAATGGCGCCCACCACAGGGCCAGGGCAGGCGCTTGGATGTCTTTTTCCTTCCTTTGCTTTGCTTTTAATGATTTTAAGTGATTCAGCAGGGCATAGTGATACATGGCTTTAATTTCAGCACTCGGCAGGCTGATCTCTGAGTTCAAGGCCAACCTGGTCTGCAGCGTGAGTTCAGTATAGTCAGGGATACACAGGGAAACCTTGTCTTGAAAAACCAAAAAGCATTAGAGAAATGATGTGGCTCAACAGTGCAGGTATGACAAAGGGGGAGCTGGAGTGTGAAAACTCAAAGTCACTTTGATCTGATTTTAAGACCTTTCCCAGACTGTGTGTTCTCCTGTTTCAAGTCTGAGAACACTACGAATTCCACGAGCTGTTTTTCAGTCTCACAGAGGCAGAGATGAGCCCGCCTCAGGCAGCTATGGGTTTCTCTCTCTAAGTCAACTTATTTTTCATGACAAAGGCCCCTAGCCCTGGCACCCAGGTTCTACTCTCCTCCCCTCTCATTCCGCTGGGACATCTCAGCTTGTGGCTTGAAAACTTTTCACATGTTTCTGCAAATTAAAGTAAATCACGCCCCCAGGTTTCTGAACCAACCTAAAACAAAAACAAAAACAAAAAACAAAAACAAACAAACAAAAAACATGGGTGGGACAAGCAGTGACATTTGCAGTGACATTCGCAGTTCTCCGAGTCTCTGTTCTGAGTCCTGGGCTGGGAATCCTTGTGTCTATCTCAGTCCACTGGGCCCTCACAGGGATTAGTTACTATAACACTCTTGGCCAGCAACTGTTTCTAACTAGCTACTGTCACCAGTAGTCGCCCAGCCTTCTTTCATTCCTGATGTTCTTTGGCAAGTGCCACACTTGGTTGTGTCTAACACATTAGGGCAGAGCGCCGTGTGATCCAGCACCTCCAGTCTCCCCATCTCTGAATGGAAACCCCCCTCATAGCCCCCCTAGGGTGGCAGCGAGAGTGCCTATCATTTGCCACACCACCTAACACTGTAGGAGGCAGTAGACCATTGCAATTAATTAAGGCTTCCAGAGATAGGTGCCTGGGTCTAAATCCCACCACCACTCACTGCCAGGGAGCTTCGGGTGACCGAATCCCCTCCGCCATGTGGAGACAACAGAAACACATCTTTCGTGGGGTCCTAATAAAGATCAAGCAAGTTGGTTTTCACGAGGCATTTATTTACAGCGGTACTTGTCACGTAGCAAGCGCCATGAAAGTATGAGCATCTTTTTTTTATTACCATTGGCAAAGCTTTTTCATTGGTTTATTTGACAAGCTCCTGGAAAAAAAGAAACACTTTGTTTTTCTCTCTGGAAATCTCTCGGCCTGGTTTGGATTCCCTACTTTCTCCCCGTGAAGGCAGCAGGAGGACTCCCCTGTCTCAGGAAATCTTGCTGATCTCTCTTTGGTATCATTTCTACCTCGGAAGTGTGAGCTCTCTCAAGGCCCTGCCTTTGTACATCAGAAAAAAATCTAGATAATGCCATTTCCTCTCAGTTCAGCTTCTGGAACAGACTGGGTCCTGCTGTCTTTTCCTCCCAGACTTCCCTCTGGGTGCTTCTCAGTGATGGGCCCTTGGTCTGAGAAACTGGTATTCGCTGGAGGCCTGTGGAGTTTGCTGGAGAGGCCAGGGCCAGGAAGTCTAAAGCCTGATGTGTGTCACTGACACAACAACCCTAACACACAGGCGGATGCAGAGACTGCTAAAGCCAAGTGTCACTCAGGGAGGCCGAGTGCTTGCCCTCCTTAGGACGGGTGGGTGAGTTAGTACCCAGGGACAAGGGAACGTCCCAGACAGACGTGTGCTTTAATATCCAGGACTTCCTCATATCCTGGCTCAGCTACCAGAGCAGTGGAAACAGTCTCAATACAAAGCGGCCCAGGACCGTAAGTTCAAATTTTCTCCAGGCGCGGGGATGCTTCTAATTATAAGAGCCCAGGCAAACCACACTCTCCTCTCCTCTGATGTCAGGTTCTCTTATAAAGGAGTCGAACTAGCTTATCAACTTTCAGACGTTCCCTCCTGTTGAATCAATGTGTTCTGCGGCTAAAAATCAAAGGTCTCTCTAGTTTTTCTGTGCAGTAACAATAATCATTAATGTACAGTATTTTCACATACATACACACACACACACACACACACACACACACACGAGTGCGCGCGTGGATGGATCGCTCTGAATCAGGTGCTGTCTCTCTGAGTGTTAGATACATGGTACAGGTACAGGTGGGGTCTAATTGTGCAAACACCTCTGATCTAACGACTTTAAAATAAAGTCTTCTGCATGCCGTAATGCAACATGGGAAAACTGCTTTCAGATGTTTTCCACTACAATTCTGGGAAACACAGGGCCAGGTGGGTACTAATGGTTCTTTCAATGTTAAGTCTGTTTCATCCCAGGGGACAAAAACTATAGCAAGAAGGGACACATCTGGGGCTCGTGGGGCCATGTTCCCTCTGACCTTAGCCTTCTATTGGTGCTTCCAATATGGCTGCCTTCCCCAGGTCAAGCATACACTTGAAGGACCTGCTGCTAGTTCTCCTATAAAAAGAACCTCTTCTGTATGGGTCCCCCACACCCACAACCCGTGATCAGCAAGGCGCGTATTTGGGGTGAATGAGACCAGGGTTCCAACTTCCTGGGCTGGGCTGCTACAGAGGAAGAAATGGAGTTCAAAGATATGTCCCTAGCCCGTCACCTGACCATTTCGCAGGTCTACATTGACTTTTGGGTGGCAGAGGGAGAGGCAGGGAGGAACTGGCCCCATATCACTGTACCACAAGTTCTGACCACCTCCTCCACCTTCCCCCTGAGGTGGGGAGCACTCGTGTCTGCTCAAAGCAGGCATGGAGGCCCATCTGGGCAGCTGTCGGTCTTCCTCCATCCCATTCTATTGGGTAGAAAAGGTAGCGCTCATTGGTAAGTGGGGCGGGGGATGGGACACTACTGCTCCAAGTGGGGGTGATGGAGACGCTGAGGTGACTTCTGAGATACTCTTGGTGATCAAATTGAGAGGCCCTGGGAGGCCAGAGGACCTGCTTTCCTGGGTAGGTGGTAAGGCACTGGTGGGGTAAGGGGTGAAGACAGGGCTAGGGACGTTCTGGAAGTTGGGGACAGCTTGGTCCTGACACATCTAATAGTTGTGGAGGAGAGGAGAGGTCCCAGTAGCTCCAGGCTTCAGAACCCTCAGCTTGGTGACAAAGATAGATGGACCTCCATTCCTTGTCCCTCTGGGAAGCTGGCTTTGTCTGTTCTATATTAATTGGGCCCTATATTCCATCCCCTGGGGCCTTTCCAATGGTGGTTTTCTGGGTCCCTGGTTCTGGGATGGGGAAGAAGCCCACTGAACCAGAGGTACTGACCCTGGGAGGTTACCATGGTAAAACCTCAAAGGTGGGGACTGCAGGGCTGGGTGAGGACTCCTTGGTTAGTATGGTAGTGTATTTGGTCATCTTGGCAGTGAATGAATCCATGAGTATAAAGGCAGAGGAAGCCCCCCACCCCCACCCCCACAGCGACTGACTCCCCTGGTCAGAATAACACAGGCAGGCTGCAGGACGAGACAGGACACAGTAGGGACGATGTACCCTTTGTAGGCAGGGGCAGGGTTTCTCACCAAGCTCTGGGCAGGTACAGCTGGAGTGGGGGTGAGGTACAGGTACCTGTCCCCGAGGAATGGACACCTGTCTTCTGCCTGCCTCCCTTGACGCACGCAGCGCCCCCTTGTGGTGGAGGCACCCCCAGGCAGAGCTCTCTGCTTTCCGCCTCTGCCTTCTACCCCTATTTCTTTGTCAAATAATCAGCAGCCTCTCCCAACGGAGGTCTCAAGGGACAGGAACAACCTGCGGTCTACAGGAAAGGGAGACCAGGTGTTAGGCTGGGCAGGAGAAAGGTTGAGCCAGACAGACACGGGTCATGGCAGAGGAAGGACTGAACTCCAGAAGGGGCAGGAGGCACTGCTGGGCTGCCACCAGCCCAGGGCCTGGGCACAGGGCCCTGGAGGAGCGGCCCTACCCAGGCACCACCGCAGGCCACCCTGGTCAGGAGATCTCACTTCCAAAGACCTCCAGCACAAGGGGTGTGAGCTTCATGCTATTCTCCGGCTGGAAGGAGAGGGACCGGTACTGTTTGGAGTGCTCCTCGTTGAGGCTCCGCAGGTCAGCCAACTTCTGGATCATCTTGGCGTAGAGCTGGTGGCTGCCCGGGGGTGGGTGGCGGCAGCGGATATAGGTCTGCAGCGTGTTGGATAGGCGGTCCTGAATGGCTTCAACCAGCTTGGCGTCCTGTACCCCAGGTCGGTCTGTGTCACGGGGGATGGAGGGAGACACAGGAAGCTCGCTGCTCAGTTTCACAGTATCCATCACACAGGTGCCCTCTGTCAGCGCCTCCCCCTCCCCCATGACGTCCCCTGCATTTGGCACCGAGTCCTTTCGTGGGCTCATCTGGTCCTGTTCCCACCGCATTCCACTCCTTCTGTGTCTGGGTTCATCCTTGCTTTGGTACTCAGATGTCTCCCACTGGCTAACAGATCTAGCCCTTTGCCCGGAAACCGGCTCTCGTCTTTTCCCTTACTGACTGGTTATCACGGAACAGACCGAAGCTCTTCCTGAAGAAGGCTGTTCCTGATAACCCTCCATCTCCGTGCCCCAGATCTACACCAAGATCTCTCCCTCCAGCAGCATCTCCATATTCAAAATTCTCATTACAGTGCCGATGGCTCCATGCTGGGATTTGTTTTCCCCTAGCTCAGGTGGGAGAGAAGTCTATCTTTTTTCCTATGCTTTCCTGTGCCTTGCCCAGTGCCTGGCCATAGTAGGTGCTCAGTAAATCATTACTGAGCATGGGAATAAGTGAGCATATGCCAGTGGGACAGCAGGAGGGAAGCCTATGTGTACCCCTTGGGCCTTCAGCCTCGGCATTCTTGGCTATAAGGCCATTAGTTTGTCCCTTGTGTGCACATGGTGGGTCAGGGCTCTGTCCTTTGGGCTTTGTCACTAATATAACATCTCCAAGACCACAACAACTTCTTTCTCAGTCTTTCCCCCTTTGGGTCATGTCCCATGGCCTCCAAAGTCAACCCATGCAGAAGCATCTATTACTCCCTGAGGATTTGTGCCCCGCCTCTGAGGAACCTCAGGAGACTGGAAAGTTCATCCGAGGTCACACAAGAACCGAGCCTGAGTATTGGGAACACCCAAATCCTATGAATGGGCCGTGGAACCCTGCTCATCTGGTTCCTCAAAGTCCCATGAATCACCTCCATAAGACAAAGCCACATGTGTTGAGCGACCCCGCCACACGCCTCCTGGGCCACGTGAACCCAGCAGAGTGAGCATTTCCTTGTTTCCTTATCACTTCTCTGGTTCGTTCCTCCCTCAGACTGGCCTGCTGGCCCTGAGCAGATCTCTGTCACTCACAGTCCCCACCGTCTCCCAGGTCTCAGCTCCCCCCACCCCACCCCGCCAGGCTCTGTACCTGGGGAGACAATGCAGATGGCCATGAGAAGGACGTGCTCTTCCTCGTGTAAGTTCAGCTTCTTCAGCCCCACCTGGAACTTTATGAGGGGCTCAATCAGCTCCAGGGTGTGCCCAGCTGTGAGAGAGAACGACCAGGGTGAGGTAGGCCATCCACCCTACCCGAAACCCCCCTGGGCATTACCCCTTCTCTCCTCTGTTGCGGCCCACTCCCCTTCCAGGTATCTAGTCAAACCCCCACAAGTCCAGAGGCAGGAGAGAGGCAGAGTCTGGGAGCTGGAGGAAGCATAGATGGAGCCCCCCCTCACCTTTGGTGACATCAGTGACATCATACTTGTAGTCTTGGCTGCCACATTCCCAGGACATGTCCTCCATGGTGAAAGACTGGTTGGATCGCAACATGATCACCTCAATGGCACTTGACTTAAGCAGGACAATCTGGTCATCGGAGGTGAGATCCCTGTTAGGGAAGGCGGGCGGGGAGAAGTCAGGCAACCAGGTCAAGTCACGGGCACCCAGGCAGTGTTTGGACAGGGCTACATGGGATGGCTGGCCAGAGTGTGTCTGGATCCTCCATGAAGGGGTTCCAGCCTGGATGGAGCAGGAAAGAAGGTATTTGGAGGGAGAGAACCCAAGGCGGTCCCAGTAGCCCAGTGACAACTGACGCTATCACAGACAGGGGCGGGACCAGCCAAAGGAAGCTCCCTGTGTTGAGGCACGCGGCACAGGTTTGCCAAAGGAGTACCCAGAGCCACAGTCATCCCCTCTGCGTTTCCCGTTGTGTAGTCCTCCTCAGTAGCAACCTTAGACAATTCTGTCTCCAGGACACCTCACGAGCCCTTGGCTGCTGCTTCTTCTTTATTTTTTTTTTAAAAAGATTTATTAATTACTATATGTAAGTACACTGTAGCTGTCTCCAGACACCCCAGAAGAGGGAGTCAGATCTCATTAAGAATGGTTGTGAGCCACCATGTGGTTGCTGGGATTTGAACTCAGAACCTTTGGAAGAGCAGTCAGTGCTCTTAACCTCTGAGCCATCTTCTCCAGCCTGAGCCCTTGGCTTCTTAACTTCCCTGATCACACAAGGACTGCTCTGTCTCCGAGCTCCATTATGCTTTGGTTTGGGTGCATGTGTCTGTGCGAAGGCCAGAAGTTGATGTCCAATGTCGTCGATTGAATGTAGTGTTTGGAGGCAGGGTCTCTTGCTGCAGCCAGAGCTGACTGTTTCAGGGCGACTGCCTGGGCAGTGAGCCGTGGGACTCTATTTGCCTCCTTATGCTAGCGCTGGGGTTATAGATGCAAACTGCCACATCTGGCTTTTAAGTGGGGTTTGGGGATCTGAACCCAGGTCCTCACATATGCAAAGCAGACACCTGATCGACCGAGCTGCCTCCATAGCTGTGGTGGTTTGAAGGAGAATGGTCCCCACAGGGTTATATGTTTGAATGCTGAGTTACTAGGAGCGGGGCTATTTGGGAAGGGTGAGGGGGTGTGGCCTTGGTGGGGTTAATGTGGTCTCGTTGGAGGGTGTGTATCACTGGGGAGGTAGGCATTGAGGTTTAAAGAGCCCAAGCCAGACTCCATGGTTCCCTCCTGCTGCCTGTGGATAGAGGCGCGAAGCTCTTAGCACTCCTCTAGTGCCACCCACGCCTGCTTCCTGCCACAATGATCATGGGATGATCATGGACTTGCCTCTGAAGCTGTAAGCCAGCCCATCCCCCGCCCCCAGTCAAACACAAGAGGTGTCCTGGTCGTGGAGTCTCTTCACAGGAACAGAACAGTAAGACAATGGCCCTCCCATGGTTTGTGCAACTGGAATCCCAGAGTCTCAAGGCTTTCACTGGCTTTCCTATTGCTGCTACAGGGCAATGTTATTTTTGTGCCCAAGATCCACCCTAGAACCAAACGCCTGGAGATCAAGTCCAGACTCTACAGTTTGGCAGTGGTTGGCCTTTCCGGGCCTCTTCCCACTCTAACTGCCACCCCTCCTTCATTCTTGCAACACGGGTGTGTGTCGGGGAACTCTGCATTCAGTCTCTGTGTACTCCTCCATACCACGCCTCTGACGACGCAGAGCCTCAGCTGGGAACAGCTCTTTCCTTCCTTTTTTTTTTTTTTAAATTACATTATTTGTCTTGTGTGCATGCGGAGGGTGTGTGTGCCTGAGCTGCAGCATGTGGGTGGATGTCAAAGGACTTGGGAGAATCTTCTCTTCCTCAGTCATGTGGAACTCACGGATTACTTAGGATTCTGGCTTGACAGCAAGACCCTTTATCTTTTAAAGCTTCTCACTGGGTTCAGAAACACCTTCTTCTAACACTCCATCACATCTTGCTGGCCGGCAACCCCGAGTGCTGCCTGCGGCATCCCGACCTCCAGCAATCTGGTTTTCTCCCTGTCACCAGTGCGAATGGATAGTGCCTGCTCACCTTTGACCTCCCCCTTCCGGTCCTTGCCTCTGTCTCTGCCTGTTTCGCACTCTGGACACCTGTGTCCTATGTAGCCCAGCCCGGCTGGAGATTCTATGCCTCCTGAGAGCTGGGGTTGCGGCTCCCAGTTCTAACTCCTGTTTATAGGCTACTGGAGAGCCAGCACCAAGTCCTAACAGCCTTATTGTTTTCCCCACAATGATTACTGAATGTTGGTTGCAAGAAGATCAATAAACAGGTTGGGGTGACAAGAGGCCGATCTTCTGAGTCAGGAGCTGAACTTGTCTGAGCACGGCTGGGGGTGGGGAGCCAGCTGACGGGCCAACTTGCTTCTGGCTTTCCCTCCTTTCCTTTCCCGACTGTCTAGACTCCTCCGTAGGAGTCTCCTGGAGACAGAGTAAGATACTTTCTGCAGCACCTCAGTATGTAAATGCAGGAAACAGTTGATAGATGGTGGGAAGTGAACGGCTTCCACGGCTAGGGGACGAGCCAAGGGTCAGGACTGAGAAAGCGCACAGATCCACGACAGTCAACATTCGGAAGGCTCCGACTGGAGACTGCATGGCTTGTTCCATGTCAGCTTGGTGAACGGCTGTGCCTGGAAATCTGCACATTTCTCCAAGAGCCAAGCTCACAGCCTCTGGGCCCAGCTGTGAGGCTGTTCTACAGCCCCGGGTCCATGGCCTGCCCTGCCTGTCCCTATCCCATAGGATCGTACACCAAACCTCCAGACTTCTCTGCTACCCATGAGAGCTCCTCACTATAGCCGTTTTTTTTTGTTGTTTTGTTTTGTTTTTTGTTGTTTTTTTTTTTTTTTGGTTTTTCGAGACAGGGTTTCTCTATGTAGTCCTGGCTGTCCTGGAGCTCACTCTGAAGACCAGGCTGGCCTCGAACTCAGAAATCCGCCTGCCTCTGCCTCCCAAGTGCTGGGATTAAAGGCGTGCGCCACCAACGCCCGGCTACTATAGCCGTTTTTAAGAAAAGATTTATTTATTTATTTATTTATTTATTTATTTTGAGACAGGGTTTCTCTGTGTAGCCCTGGCTGTCCTGAAACTCACTCTGTAGACCAGGCTGGCCTCGAACTCAGAAATCTGCCTGCCTCTGCCTCCCAAGTGCTGGGATT
The DNA here is from genome assembly GCA_964023405.1 of Apodemus agrarius. NCBI lineage: Eukaryota > Metazoa > Chordata > Mammalia > Rodentia > Muridae > Apodemus > Apodemus agrarius. The sequence goes on along the minus strand of OZ030022.1, from coordinate 6,103,535 downwards.
ATAGGCGTGCGCCACCACTGCCCAGCTTATTTATTTATTTTATGTATGTGAGTACTCTGTCACTCTTTTCAGACACAGTCTTTTCAGAAGAGGGCATTGGGCCCCATTACGGATGGTTGTGGGTCACCATGTGGTTGCTGGGAATTGAACTCAGGACGTCAGGAAGAGCAGTCAGTGCTCTTAACCACTGAGCCATCTCTCTGGCCCTAATTTGATTTTTTTTTCAAAAAAGTATTTGTTACTACTGTTGTGTGTGAGGGTGTGTGTGCACATGTGCTAGGGCATACTTGTAGAGGTCAGAGGGACACTGTTGGAGAATCAGTTCTCTCTTTTCTCCTTCCACCGTGGATTCTGGGAATTTGATCTCAAGGCCCAGGCCTGGCTGAGAAGCACTTTTACCCACCGAGCCAGCTCACCAGTCCTGACTTTTTAAAAAGAGAAAGACAGTGTCCTACTTTTATTATTGCCAAACAGATTAACAATATGGTATCTAGATACTCAATGCACATTAAAAAAGTAAAACCTAACTGGTGTAGTGATAGCATTCAGGAGGCTGAAATAGGGGGAGTTTGAGCCCAGCTTGGGCTACGTAGTAAGTTCCAGACCAGCCCGAGCATCTAAGTGAGGCGCCCTGACGCAAGCAAGCAGTAAACCTAGCTTACAATAAATGAAGCTGTGGCCGCTTCCATCTGAGCTTTTATTAAATCTTGGGGGAATTAAGAAAAGGTAGAAAAGCCCATGGAAAACAGCTTAGCTCTTAGTAGGTAGGCTGTATCCTGTTGCAACACGCGAGGCATCTTGGCCTCTTCTCATTTCTGCTCCTCCATCTGACTGCAAGCAAGGGCTTTGCTCTACTTAGAACTGATGAGCCGTCAGACCTGTTGCTTGAAACGAGATTTCAATAGAAGCAGTGTCTCTCTTGTGATCCAGGCTACCGCTGCGAGGGAAACCTAGCAGGACCCCGCATTACACCCACAGCTGGGAAATGCAGGGACTTTCTAACCATGGTTCCAAGAAGCTGGCTCTGCTATGGCAAAAGGCCTGGCCAAGAGCTGGCTCTCCCGGTAGCGATTCACAGCTATTGCCACTTCTGGGTACCTGAGGTGCTCCCGGGAACTCTGTGGCTGTCTGGCCAGCCCCTCCCTGCCTGTCTTCCCACGGTATTGTACCTCCAGCAAATTTCCAGCAGAGTTCTTATCTCTTGGCAGTCACTGTTTACAAGTCTATCTCTCCCATCAGTCCCTGAATCCCTGGAGGCCAGGGATGATCTTCTAATCAACTTCAACCCCCCATGGTTTATACAAGAAAGCTGCTGAACGGAAGGATAAACCGCCGAGCGGGGAAAGAGCCTAGGGTGGGGGAGCATCACGACCTCCAGCCTGTGAGTGGAGAAGTCCTCAGAAATGGAAGTGGGCTGCAGGAATGTAGCTCACGAAGCTGGGCTTCAACAGCTGCGGACGTGTGCCCCACTGCGCATGCTCCGCCTGTATCCGCGGCTGCGCATCCCCACCGACGCCACATCCTCCACGCACTACTTTTGAAGCACTAAGAGAGAGGTTTGTGGGTGAGCTGGAGCAGACTGAAGGGTGGGAGGTAGGACTGGGGAGTAGAGCCAAGGGTGCGCTACTGTGCCGTGCAAGCCCAGAAGAGCCTCTCGGGTCCTGCCCCGGCTTGGTCCTGTGCCCATGCTGGAGTCTCATCCCAACCCCACTCCCCTCACCCACACAGAAGTCTCGCCCCGCCTCTCCCCACCTGTCTCCCTCGCCTTCGGGCAACAAGATCAAAGTTGCCAGGGATGCAACTCCTGTTCTCAGAAAAACACAACTCCTTTAGTGTGGAAACCGCAGAGGCAGAGAGCTGCCGGGCTGGCCCCCGGCCAGCTGTAGCATCCCTCCGTCTAGTCTGGGTATCTACATTTCTGTACTTCCAGAGCTCCCGGCAAGGCCTGGTCCATGCTTGTTACAAAGCAGCTTGCTCGGAAACTTCTCAGGCACGCTGAAGGAAGCGAAGCCGGTCTGAGGGTGTTTAGCACGCCTTTAGCCCATGCTGCATCAGTACCTGGGTGTCTTCAGCCATGGCTACAGTGCTAAGCTAGTGAACCCTGTGGGGACATGGAGCTTGAAAGGAAAGGAAGGAGTAGATTGTCTCGGCCTTGGAGAGAGAGCGGAGGAGAGTGAATGATAAGAGATGCCGATACGGGAAGGAAACAAGCTGGGGTACCCGGGAAGGGTGGGTGTTGGTGCTCTGAGTTTAAGACGTTTCTCTATGTATTAAATGACAGCTGCCTCTACCTCTTCCAAACTCCAAACTTCGGCATACAGAGCGGGCCTCAGGGGCCACCCGTCTGCCCTCTCCCACACTATAGCGAGGAAAGACGGTGCTCACAGAGGAGAGTGCGCCTCAGAATCAGGTGGAAGCCAGCTGCCGCAGGCGGACTTCAGTACCTTGGAGTGTTTTGATTCCAATTATTTACACAAAACACGACTTTGGAAGGCATGGAGTTTGCAGATAGCAGCCCGAAGCACACTAGAAGGAGCTGGGACTCATGCTAAATGAAATGTGTTGTCTGTTCCACAGCAAGGCTCTGAGGGTGAACCGGGCCTCATCCCACAGAGGGGCCTTGGTGTGCCCAGTGCCTGACAGCAGGTCTTGCTGCAGTTGCCACAGCTGAAGGTGCAGTGTGTGTGTGTGTGTGTGTGTGTGTGTGTGACTGTATTTCTGTGTATGTGCAACTGTGTGTCTGTACGACTGTGTGTCTCTGTGTGTCTGTGTCTATATGTCTGTGTATGTGTGACTGTGTGTCACTGTGTCTGTGTGACTATATGTCTGTGTGTCTCTGTGTGTCTGTGTGACTGTGTCTCTGTATGTGTATGTCTGTGTGTGTCTGTGTGACTATGTGTCTTTCTTCGTGTGTCTATATGTGTCTCTGTGTGTGTGTGTCTGTGTCTGTGTGACTGTGTCTCTGTGTGACTGTGTCTTTGTATGTGTCAGTGTGTGTCTCTCTGTCTCTCTGTGTGTCTGTGTGACTGTGTGTCTGTGTGTGTCTGTATGTGTCTGTGTGTTTGTGTGCATGTCTGTGTGACTGTGTGTCTCTCTGTGAGTTCTGGGTCTGTGTGACTGTGTGTCTCTGTGTGTGTGACTGTGTCTGTGTGACTGTGTGTCTCTGTGTGTATGTCTGTGTGACTGTGTGTCTCAACACTGCTTGTCATGTTTCTCTTCCACACGTCAGTCACTGACCCCTTCTGAGTTGGTGAGTAGTGTAAAGCAACACTCAGGCAGCTGTGTCCTGTCAGAAACCTGCTGGGGGTGCTGCGTTAGCTCCGTGGACAGCCACTGCTGACAGGACGGTGTGGTACTTCTGACAAGGATTAACTGCTTTCCCTCACGGTGGTGGGCAGAACCATGAAGGCCACGTCCTCTTAGCTTCTATCCAGAGGTGGCCATTGTTAAATCACGTCCAACGCCCAGGCCCCAACACCAGGCCCTAGTTTCAGTGTTTGGGAAGTAGCCTGGCCTCAGCTATTGCTCCCATAGGAAGTGATGATTGCTTCGTGTTGGCTGACTTCTGACTTCTTCCTGTTTCTTGACCACATTGTGTATGGGTTTGACAGACATGTACCTAATGAACTTTTGGAAACAGTGACGATATTAAATATACATAAGTATAGACCTAACCATATTTCAATATATATATATTAAAAGTGACAATACCACATTGTTTTAAGAATAATTAACATTGCATGGATATTCAGATATAAATAACATACATGCCATTATCTTTTATATGATATATGTTATTTTTATTTATATTATATTTATTATATTTTTATAGTTAGATATTACATATAATATATAATTAATAATATAAAATATTTATATTATATTATGATATATTTATGTTATATATGTATATACAGATATAAACACACACATATAAAATTATATATAATTATATTTATATAATATATAATAATATAAGTGCATGCATATATATACATATGTATGTATATATATGGTGTCTGTGTGTGTGCAGGTCTGTGTGTGCATGCTCATATGTGTATAGACTTATGTGTGGGCATGTGTATGGAGGTCAGAGGTCATCAGTATGTACCCCACTTGACCTCTCATAACTTTATATATTGAAGCACGTTTCCCTGAGCCCCAGAGCTGGCTGATGTAGCCAGTCCAGGTGGCCAGCTTGCCCTGAGGATCCCCTCTGCCTCTGAATGCTGGGATTTGTACCAAGCTAGCCTGTTTTTTTTTTTTTTTTAATCTTTATGCCTGGGTGTACATCTGTTTACCACATGTATGCAGTACCTGTGGAGGCCAAAAGAAGGCACTGGATGTCATGAAACTGGAGTTACAGACAGTTGTAAGCTCTCCTGTAGGTGCTGGGAACTGAACTTGGGTCCTTCGGAAGAAGAGTCAGTGCTCTCAAGCCAGCTCCGCAGTCCTGACCTGGTTTTCTTTATGTGGGCATTCAGGATCTGAACTCTGGTCTTCCTGCTTATACAGCAAGTGCTCTTAACCATGGAGCCATCTCCCCAGTTCCAAATGCAATTATTATTGAAACAAACTGACATAAATGGGGAAATCTGTGTGAACGAGTCCGGACAGCGAGATGCCTACTGTAGTAGATTCTTAGTATCTACCTACTACCTACTAAGAAGTCTTAGTATGATCAGGACATGGTAAGAAGGCTTAGTATGATCAGGACATGGTATTTTGCTACAGATTTGAGGAAAGAATGCCCTGGTCACGTATGCCAATGAACCTGCCGCCATTTTTCTAGGATTCCTGAATTATTTCACAAGTCCAGAAGTCCTATACGTTGTCTTCACTGTTACTTCATCCTGGCCTCAGAAGGGTGTGTGCAGGATCGAAACTAAAGGGATAATGTAAGGACTAGCTGCAAGCCAGAGCAATCAAGTGGGAGCCAGCTTTGAGGAGCCAGGGGTCCTTGGGCTGGTTCTGACATTATAAAAAGATCTTAGGAGGCCCTGAGACCTCAGCGGGATTTCATTTCATCCTCCAGGAAGTGAGCAGTAGAGGATCTCTCAGAATTAGCTCTCCACACAATGCTGGGCAGCTACAAGCATCTCCTGGCCTGGCCCAGGGGTTCCCGCTAGGCACCCGGGGTCGGCCTGAGGCTTAGTGTGGAGGAAGCGGCGGAAAGCTGACAACCACCTTCCAGGTCCGTGCAGGATTCCCACAGTTCTCCACACCAGAGCAAGAGCTGCTTACCTGAATCCCGGGATCATCTTGGCAAAGCCGATGACCTTTTGGATGCTGTAACTGACGAGGTCAGCCAGGTGGGGCAGCATGGAGAGCGGAGACAGGTCCAGAGCCATAGCCGGATCATCAGAGTCCTCTTCATTCAGGTCCAGATTCAGGCTGGAAAAGCTGTCCGGTTCCATCATGTCTGGGGATGAGGAGGAAAGAGGTGGAGCTACTTAAGGACACCCGGGCCAGGCCCTGCTGTGAGAACCTTGTGTGCTTTAGAGGCTGTCCGCTGAGGAGCCAGCGGTGACTGCCTTTTCCCAAGGTCTGTTCCTCCCCGGGCTCCCTCTGCCCCCCCCCCCTTATTTTGGATGCTTGAGGCAGTCAATTCAAGGAGCCAGAGATACTCAGGGAAAAACATCGTTCGTAGCTATAACTTTGCAAAGCATGCAGTTCCCACTAATTTCAATTTAAAAATGTGTTTGGGACCCTTTAACCCACGGGGCAGCACACTTGTCTCTATTATGATCAAATAAGTACATGGGAGAGGATGTCTGCACTTTTCCAGCTACATAAACTCGATGCTGGTATTTGTAAAGGCAGAAGCATCAGAAGCTCTTTGCAGTGATGGATGCTACTGAAGACCATAGTGGTGCAGGTAACCTAAAAAGCTATTTGGAACGTGGAGTGGAAAGCCTCTAGCTGCTGAGTGTGTGTGCCTGTAACATTGTAACTCTTTTTTTCAATTTACTTCTTCTTCTTCTTCTTCTTCTTCTTCTTCTTCTTATTATTATTATTATTATTATTATTATTATTTGACAGAGTCTTAATTTATAACTTTGGCGACCTGGAATTCACTATGTAAACTAGGCTGACCTTGAACTCACGGGGATCTGCCTCCTACCTCTAGCAACTGGGTGCAGTGATTGTGTGCCCAAACATACACACACACACACACACACACACACACACAGAGGGGGGCTGGCAGACAGACAGACAGACAGATAAGCAGAGGGGGGAAAGAGAGAAAGAGAGCTAGCAATATCACAGTTGTGTAGAGTAATCCAAGTTCCGTGCATTCATTACAAGAAAAAAAAAATGGAATAAATGTTTACCTAAGAGAAAAACTAAAAGACTAGGAACCAATCTAGATATCCAACAGTAGGGGATTTCGACTTGTTATTATATTTCACAGTACTATTCAGTCTTTTAAAACTTTAGTTTATAAAGTTTTAAAAATGTTAGAGTATACGTGCACATGCAATGCATCAATTTCACTTTCCAGAGAATCCAAGAGCAAAACATTGAATATTGAGCTCCAGGTCCCTCCAGGGAGGAAGTCAGGGATAGAGTTTGACTCAGAGGTCGAGTTTGGCTGAAGAATGCCTGTCTAGACAGCCGGAAGTCCAGCTTGGTCTCTTCCTAGCATGTATAGCCAGCCCCCTTTCCGGGAAAGAAGAGCTGTGTGGCGGTCCCTCTGCCTCACACGGTGTGCAAGTGGAAGATTTCTGCCACTCCTCCTCTAGGCTCAGGGCGAGCGACCCTACCCCTCCCAGGGCCCGGCCACTCCCAAGCTGGTTTTCTCGACAGAAGTGCCCCTTACCTAGCGAGGGGGTGTACAGATCAGAGCTGGAGGAGGAGTCCCCGGAGTAGCTGAGCGTGGTCCTTGGAGAATAGCTCCCTGAACTTTTGTCCACGCGAACTGGAGGCTGGAAGGAGAAGATGGGCTGTCTTTGGCAAAGGGGTCCCTGTCTGAGGGCCCCTTCCCCGCCTCTGAGGGCAAAGGCTCCTGCGAAGGTCTGCAGGGACAGGAAGGGCCCCCGTGGGCAGCTCAGCCCGCGAGCCGTCCCTGGTTCCCAGCCTTCCATCCCTGCTCCCCGTGCCTGGGCTGTTCCCGATTCTCCACGAGCCTGCTTCAAGCCCTGGGCGGGCAGACGGACAGACGGACGGACGGACAGACAGACCTACAGACCTACCCGGAAGTCCTTGAAGTAAGCGTAGGTGGGGTCGAAGGTCTTGTGGTGGGCGTCCAGCAGGATGGCTATGATGTGCTGCTGCTCCTCCGTCAGCTTGGGCCTCAGGCTGTCCTTCAAGGCCTCTTCCTCCTTTCTCCTCAGGATCATCTCCCTCTTACGCTGCACTTCCTCGTCTGTTAGGATGACTGCAGAGGCAAGACAGCGAGGCCAGAGTCACGGCCCCAAGCCCAGGACCCCTTCCTCAGGAACCCTTCCTCCGGGACCCCTTCCTCCACGACCCCTTCCTCAGGACCCCTTCCTCAGGACCCCTTCCTCCGGGACCCCTTCCTCAGGACCCCTTCCTCAGGACCCCTTCCTCCACGACCCCTTCCTCAGGACCCCTTCCTCCGGGACCTCTTCCTCAGGGCCCCTTCCTCAGGACCCCTTCCTCCACGACCCCTTCCTCCATGAACCCTTCCTCAGGACCCCTTCCTCCGGGACCTCTTCCTCAGGGCCCCTTCCTCAGGACCCCTTCCTCCACGACCCCTTCCTCAGGACCCCTTCCTCCCGGACCAGGACGGAAGGGGCCCACCGGCTCCTCACACTGAGGCTCCTTGGCACCCAGCTGCCCTGGTCACTCCGAGATGCCTTACCACTGGGAACAGGGGTTTTCTACAGCGAGAGGGCGGGTGTGGGGTGGAGAAGAGGGTTTGAGAGGAATGATGTCGGAGGTCTAGATTCTCAGGGGCCAGTTGTGGGACCCTGGGAAAACAGCACTTTCTGGACGGATTTTTTTTTCTTTTGCTCATAGAAAGCGAGCAGTTTGGAACATATGGTCTCTTCCAAGGCCTCTCTCTGTGTCTGTCTGTCTCTCAGCAATGTGAAGGAACTTTTCTTTCTTTCTTTTATTTATTTATTTTTTTCCCGAGACAGGGTTTCTCTGTGTATCCCTGGCTGTCCTGGAACTCACTCTGTAGACCAGGCTGGCCTCGAACTCAGAAATCCGCCTGTCTGCCTCCCAAGTGCTGGGATTAAAGGCGTGCGCCACCAGTGCCCAGCTTCTCTCTCTCTCTCTTTCTTTCTCTCTCTCTCTCTCTCTCTCTCTCTCTTAAAAAAAAGGTTTATTTATTTATATGAGTACACTGCAACTGTCTTTAGACACACACCAGAAGAGTGCATGGGATCCCCATGTGGTTGCTGGGATTTGAACTCAGGACCTCTGGAAGAGCAGAGAAGTCAGCGCTCTTAACCGCTGAGCCATCTCTCCACGCCCCCCCCCTCGCCCAAGGTCTCTTTATTGAAGACGATGGGAAAGGAGAGATGGAGAAGTCAGAGATGGAGAAGGAGAAAAATTATCCCAGAAGACTACCTGGCTGGAGAACTGAATGTGTGCCTGTCACAATAAGTGACAGTCCTTGCCCATGCCTCAGGGCCCATAACACAGGCCTTTCCCTGTGTGGAGGTGAGACGCTCTGCAGACCCTCGTGAAGTAGCCATTTCCACGTGGAAGGCAGCCATCTGCTCTAGTCTAAACAGCGTGAAAAGACATTGCTCCTTCGCTTCTCTGCCAAACGCCTCTGCCCCCCAGTACTGGTGCGCGGTACGTCCTGAGCCCCCTTGGAATCCCCGGACACTGAAGCCCTATAGCCCTAGTCTGGGGCACCCTCTCCACCTCTCACTGTTCATGGAAGCTCCCCTGTCACCTGCAGGCTGGTACAGGGGCTTCTGCACTGGCGCCTGACTCCCTGCGTTGGGCAGCTGCTTGCAAGGGCAGGTGGGAGCAGGACGCCTGGCACAGGAGCCAGGCAGGAGAGCGCCTGGCCAGGGCTTGCAGAGCCTGGCGTTAGGAGTGGGCACTGGGGCCCTCAGCCTGTGTCTACTCGCTCTGCGCTCAGGCCGCCAGGCATCTGCCTACGGAACCGAGGAGTTTCACAAGAGCAGGAGAAGGAACTGGAACCAGAGAGTCAACGGGTTCTGGCCTTTGAGAAAAGTCTACTGACCTCAGCCCCTCGTGCAGAGAGGATGAGAGCAGCCAGTGGGGGGTGGAGCTGGAGAAGTACCTGTGACAGGCTAGAGGGGACAATCACAGTTACAGGTATAGCAGGAAAGAGAAGTGTTTGGGAAAGACGGAGTCTTCTTTCCCAAGGTACACGGACTGGGAACAGGGCTGGGAGAAAGCCACGCCCAGGTGCCTGACTCATCTGCCCAAAGAGCTGCCAACCCTCTTCCCACTGGAGGCTCAACCCCCAGGAGGTCAGGCGGGGTGGGGGCTGGGGGGAGGAGCTAGGAGGCTAGGAGCATCCCAAGGAAAGGAAGGGCCGGAGGTCATGGCCCATGGAACCATTATGGTGAGGCGTCCGGTCTCCCCTGCCCATGCGAAGGGAGAGACGAAGGGAGAGACCGGCGCTCAGGAGACAGGGCTCTTCCTGTCCCCCTGTGGGCGTCCGCAGGCATGTTGAGCCTGAAAGATCCTGGTAGCCCTTCCAGGATCCTGTGATGTCACTCTCCCTAGAACCTTCTGCATCTTCACTGTTCGCCAGGATGCAATTGAATCAAGGCCTTCCGTGATCCGGCTTCTGCCTACCTCACCCCCGCCACATCTCTTGGCACCCGCGGACAAGCTTCCGTCCCAGGCAATGTTGGCCTTGCTGAGCCGTAAACAAGACCTGCTTACACTTGTTCTGGATGCCTGTCCCCTGAGTCTTCTCTACCCAACAGCTATTTCTTTCTTCAGTGGCCAGCTGTTTGCCCTCTTGTCCAGGAAGACTTCCTTGATTGCCCCGAGTGGCTTTGAACTCTTCTTGCTTCTGCATAATCAGCGTTTTGCACACTCGCGGGTACCTAAGTCTCCCACTCTGTGAGACTCAGAACTACTACAGGGTCTAATAAACACGGACAGAGAAACAAGAAGCCCGAGCTTTCTTTTTTTAGAGCCTCGGATGCTAAGGACCGGGGAGGGGGGGAGGGGGGAGTTATGGGGTACAATTCTTTTGTCCCATTACAGAGCTTCGTCGGGGATGCCCGCCACAGAGCCTGCCAAGTAGTCTAACACCAACTGTGAGGCACAGCAGCACAGAGTGTGCCCGTGACTCAGAGTGAGATTCTGTGTCAAAAGGAAAAGGACACAGGGGGCTGGAGGGATGGCTCAGGGGTTAGAGCCACTCCAGAAAATGGCTGCGTGAGCCATTTTCACAGCGCAGAGAAGTCCGGAGTGGACCGCGCCAGGCTGACTGTGCTCTGTGGCATCAGGAACAGAACCCATAGCACGCAGGTTCGAGGAATAACCCATCGAAGCCGACTTCTTTGATCTAAACAGTCGTGATTGAAGTGTTTCCGAGACAGACTGATCTGTAAGGGCCACAGAGCAACCCTAAACTTTTCCCAGGTGACGCCTTCAATCTCTGCAGGTGCAGGGACGGCCCCAGAATTGTATGCTCCGTGGTCTTTGCGTAACTTGACGTGGCTTCTGTTAACATCTCTGCTAGGTTATGCATTGTCTCTGTTAACTGGTGCATGCTTCTAGAAGCATGGCTTCCTTTCTTTTTAAAATTATTATTACTGTTATTATTATTAGCATTATCATTATTATTTAAATTTTAGGAGTGATTTTTCCTGCACTGCACATCACACGTATGCCTGGAGCCTGTAGAGGCCAGAAGAGGGCATCAGATCCCCTGGAATTGTAGTTACAGGCAGTCCTGGGGGGGGGGAGAGGGGGGATGTGCTGAGAATTGAACCTGTCCTCAGAGAGAGCCGCCAGTGCTCTAACCACTGGCCCATCCCCCCAGCCCCGTGTCTTTTCCTTTTGAGACAGAGTCTGTGCTGGGACTTACTATGCAGACCAGGCTGGCCTCAGACTCACAAAGCTCTGCCTGCCCTGCCTCTTGAGTGCTGGGTAAGCATCCCCACACCCAGCTTGGAGTTACTTTTCATCTTTTGGCAGCTAGAATTTCTAGTGATCAAGTTTGACTTAATGAGAAGAGAAGAATAATGAGTGACCTATTTGTATTTTTTTAATGTGCTAGGAATTGCTGTATGTACTGGCTCACATATAACAGTCCTTTAAGGTAAGCATCACCCTTATCCCTACTTTGCAGAAGAGGAAATGGAGGCCCAGAGATGTGTGTGACTTGCTCAGGGTAACACAGCTAACAGTGGTAGGGCCAGCGTTCAGACCTGGGCAGTCTGGGTCCAGATGAATGGCGACGCCCACAATCCGTCTGCCTCCGATTGAACCCCGCCAAACTGCTCAGGGGGATTCTGTCTCCCAGACTTGGAGTCAGACACGAAGTGTCCCAGGTGAAGCTTTAGAGTGTGAACCGTTAAAGGGACAAGGCTTGCCAGAGGCTTACAGGTTGAAGGCGCAGGAGAGTCAGTGAACCTTCAGAGGCAAGCGGCACGGCTGGCGTGCCAAGCCTGAAGACCTGTGCTCAGTTCTTGGGACCCACATTGTGGAAAGAGAGAACTGACCCTCTCAGGTTGTCCTATGACCTCCACAGGTGTGCCATGGCACACGCCCCAGCTTAAATAAATAACAAATGAATAATTTAAAGTTCAAAGATAATCTGTAAGATCTGTCTTCCCAGTTGTGTGCACTGTCTAGCCGCCACAGCTGCTCGGGGAAGAGCCGTGAAATCTGAGACCTGCTGGCTCCCGTTCAGGGCCTCCACAAGGCAACACTGACTTGAGACAACCACACACCATTCCCATATTCCCCTACGCTGTTGTCCATCTGTGAAATCATCTACTTTGAGAGCTTATTAACCTCTTAGGCATTTTAGAAATAATTTTCTCAGGGAGTTGACACTTAGATGCCACTACGGCTGGTTGGAGGATGTGCTTTTGTCGTGAAGCCAGAAACCTAGTAACCGGGTTCTGGTGGACTCTGCAACGAGGGAGATTGAACGGTCAGTATTGGCCATTGTCTCCACTTCCTTGCAGATCCCTTGGGGGACACGGAATAGCCTTGCATAGTTATCTGCATGTCAAATATGTTTCCCACACAATGAAGTCAAGGCTCAAGTGGGGAAGCCAAGATCTGCAAACACGAACAGTTTTTAAAACATGCCATGATGTCCCTGGTGACCTCAAAACACCAGTGGAGAGGACATGACATTTTCTTCCCAAATGAATGACACAGTCAATATCAGAACTAGGCTAAGCTTACTGGTCTATATAGACCGATGAGGTTCTGGAGATAGAAGCACGGTAAGAGCTGATATTCAACCATTTATCACATCTACTGAGCACCTCCTACGTCCCAGGTACTGTATCAACATTCAGGAAACTGGGGAGGCAAGACACACAGCTGTGGAACATCAAAGTTGGCCAGATATAGCAAGACGCAAGACCCCCAACTCCATATTGAAGACCCTGAAGCAGAGGGTTGAGGCTGGCCTGAGCTTGTGAGGCAAGACCCTATCTCAAAAACAACAAGAATAAGAAACAGACTTCAACAGCCTGGTCTACAGAGTGAGTTCCAGGACAGCCAGAACTACACAGAGAAACCCTGTCTCAAAACAAACAAACAAGAATAAGAAACAGACTTCAAATGGGAAATGTCTTGGATTCTGAAGGCATGAAACCACCTAGGACTTAAAGACAGAGGAAGGAGCCTTTGGAGAGACAAAGCTCTCTCATGTCTGTTCCTTCGGGGTCCAGGCAGAGCATGGGGCTGGGGGTGCGGGGGATAAGCTCTGACTGACTGGGAGTGCCTAAGGGTTTTCCCAGGGACGGAGCCCCCAGACCCAGCCTTGGGCAGAATAGATGCTGATGTAATGTTAGCCAGAGGCATAACAGGCAAATCCTCTTGTTTTTCCTTAGTTGCTAAATAAAAGTAATATTCAAATGCTTAGGGGCTGTGAGAATTTAAGAAGAAAATTTGTGTTCTCTTTGCAGTATCTGGCACAAGGTAGGTTGTCCGTCAACACTGGTTCCTGCCGTTGTCACCTGTCTGTGCTCTGGTTAGAAAGGAGACTGGGTATATAGTGCCCTTCCCAGTGTTGAAATATAGTGATTGTTTCTGGGAGGAGAGGCAAAGCCTTGAGGATGAAAGCCAGTGCAGGGGTAGGCTCTGGAGGGTTCCAAGCCAGGGACCTCAAGCCCAGATTACAAAGCTGGGCCATCCGAGACAGGAATTGCATCTCTTGGGAACACACTTCCCTCCAGAGCCACGAGAAATGGTTCCATTCTAGTTGGATCTCTGGCCTCTCCTCCTTTCCATCTGTGGTTCGGCACAGCTCCCTGACGGGAACACCAGACTGAGAGCAAGACAGGGCATGCGAGACTTCATGGAGAATCCAGGTCAGACCCAAAGCTGCTCTGGAGGAGGCCATCTACTCCTGTCTGCCTGGCAACATCGTGAGATATCATGTGTCTTGGACAGGGGCTCTTGATTGGGCACTTGAGGGCTGGGGGGGGCTACATGTGGAGTTCCTGTGGGGGTTTTAGAAAAGGGTCCTGAGTTGGACTGTAGTCTCAGGTAACCACTGGCTTGCTCTCCGGCCTCCTTCCTGGTGTTTGCCCTTTGTGGGTCTCAGAGGATCTTTAAGAGCAAGCGACAGTGCCCCCAACAAGGGAACCCAGAGCCGTTCTTAGGACACGAAGGAACTTTCTCTGAAGGGCTATCCTGCTCTACAGAGGCAGGGCACTTCTGTGTGCTCACCTGAGCACAAGGCACAGACCAGGCCCTGCTAAGAGTGTTTGAGAGCTCCTAGGCGGCCTTGGGCCTCACTCTCCAGTATAAACAGGAGGGCTGGGGTGGGGCAGTGACTAGGTAGCAGCAGTGACATGTCCAGACCTGCATGCTCCTGTGGTATGAGCAGCAACCAAGGTCTGGAAACTCCGGGGCTGCCAGTGTTTGGCTGGAAGCTGGGATCAGGACGGAGGAGCCTTAGCGATAGGGGGGGGGGGGCAAGGACGGAGGAGCCTTAGCGATGGGGGAGGGAGGGGGGCGAGGACGGAGGAGCCTTAGCGATGGGGGGGGAGGGGGACAAGGCGATTCTGCCGCCGCTTCCCAGCAACAATGCATTTTATTTCTCCCGTGAAATATCCTCTCTATCCTATGACTTTGGTCTATTCCTGATGTGTCTTCTTGGCTCCTCAGCCTCTTCTTCCTTCCTTCCTTCCTTCCTTCCTTCCTTCCTTCCTTCCTTCCTTCCTTTTTCTTTTCTTTTCTTTTTTTTTCTTTTTTTTTCTTTTTTGGTTTATTCGAGACAGGGTTTCTCTGTATAGTCCTGGCAGTCCTGGAACTCACTCTGTAGACCAGGCTGGCCTCGAACTCAGAAATCTGCCTGTCTCTGCCTCCCAGAGTGCTGGGATGACAGGCGTGCTACCCACTGCCCGGCTCTCTTCTTCCTTTCTTACACTCCCATAGCCCCCTCCCCCCAGAAGGCTCAGAGTGACTGCAGGCCCACAGCCTAGCAGCCCAGATGTGCCTCCCCTCCCCGAAGAAGCATCTGCTGAATTATACAGGTTCTCTCTTTACCCTCAACTCCTTGATGTGTTCCAAACTGCAGTCGCCAGCTTTGCCTCACCCATGCCCTGCCCTCTTCCGGGGTCCCTGGGGCTGCATGGTAAGGATGGGCAGGGCTCTGTGGAGAATCCCGAATGACGCTAACCACCGCCATCTTGTGACTGCAGTTCGGCACCCCACTCCCCCCTGACCCCCGGACACTTACACTCCTTCATCATGCCGATGTCCACACAGCGCTTGAGCCGGCAGGCCTGGCAGTGTCTCCGGTTGTCCTTGGTGATTCGGCAGTCTCCGTTGAAAGGACAGGTGAACAGGGCCTTGCGCTTCATGCTCCGCCTGCCGAGACAGCACGGTTCTGCACTGAGCTGCTGACCTGGCTCCTTAGTCCCAAGAACAGCCTCCGGGGGCTGTAACTATGGAGATCTGGCTACAAGGTCCTCCCATGTCCATTTCCTATTCCCTTGGCCACCCTCAGTGACCCCGAGTCCCACCCTACACTAGGTGTACCAACCGAAATCTAGCGGTTCACAGTCACTGGGATGTGGGGGTTAAAACAGCTACAGCCCTCAGACAACTGGACTCGCCCAAGGTGGGGGAAAAGACACCGGACTTAACTTGCTGAATGTCATCAAAGCGAATGTCTAGGCACCGTTGGCTTGTGCCTGCCTGAATGGTATCATTAGTTCTTTCTCTTCAGAGTGGAAATCATTCTCTATAAAGGCGTCTCTTCATGAGGAGAGCTGGCATGAATACAGTACCAACCTTCACAGACCCTTGGGATCCACTCGAAAGACTGTTGGTATGACCACCTCACTTAATAGACAGGGTTGCCGAGGTTAAGAAACTATTCAATAAGAAATTAAGGCTTCAGACCGCAGAGTCTTGGGGATCTGAGGCTCAGCTCCTATCTGCCAGGCCTTCTTTCAATGCTAGAAACTCAAAGCGCTCAATAAAGTGGAGCCCTCGATCAAACAGCCCCAGGCAGCTGGTCCCTGAGGGCAGCTCAGGCCGAGCAGGCCCAGGATGAAGGAAGTCCTGTCTGTTGGCTTTGGACTTTGGCTCTGGTACCCTCCACTGATAACAGGTCTTACTCAAGGGGACAACAACAGAGCTAGGGTTGTAACGAAAGTAGACAGTGCCAGGCTGTTAGGGATGGTGAGACTTTAAGTCCTGTCTCTCCTTGCAAGTGCTAGGGGACACACCAAGCGGTGTGAGAATGTCCACCTTTGTCGGGACAAGAAGCTTTCAACCTTTGTACGTACACCTCTGCCACAAGGACAGCCCTTTTCACCAGCAGAACACAAAGGCAACTTGGGAACCGTCGGGGTTACCCAGGAATGAGGTCAGAGCGGCCAATTGCTCCATTCCAGGACTCGAGCCATGTCCCCCCCTTCCCTCCCTCCCCACGTGGTTCTTGAGGTTTCACCTGTTACCACAAATGCCCACGAGTCTCTAAACCTCCCGGAAGACCAGATGTTTCCAATTCAGAGCAAATTCTCATTTCCTTTTTGTTCCCAACTAGGCATTTTGTCTGAGGTCTTAGTGGGGCCGCTTTCTTCTCCACCCACCGTGGTGTCTAGCTGAGAGTCCTGGCTGTGAACCCTCCCAGACCGGGGGTGCCAAGACACACTCAGACATGTGTCTTTCAAAGTGGCACGGCAAAGCCGCCGCGAGCAGTCTCTGGTGGTGCCGAGGGCTGCTTGGACACCAGGCGGAGTGTCCAGAGCCCTTCACGGGCCTGTGTGAGCCTCCTCAGGCGCCAGGGATCTTGCCTCAATCCTCTGTGAGGCACTGACGCTGTGATAGAACACTGTGACAACAGTGGCTTCAGAGAGAAAGGTCTAGGTCACAGACCACCGTAACAGGGAAGTCACCGAGCCGGGAATGTGACAGAGTTGCTCATATCACGCACGTCTGTCCCCCAGTGTTGTCATAATTCTCCAAATATAAGAAGTGGTCCATACCTTTATGAAGCCTTTAGATTATAATTATTACTTTAAGGTCCGGTAGCCAGCTCTTCCTGAGTTCCTATAAATATGGAGCCAGGAGAAAGGAATGGTGTCTGGGAAGATGACATTTTGACTTCACGCTCTAGGGGCCCCAGAGAGTTCACTGGCTGCCTCATCCTTCAAACCAGGACCTGGTCCAGAGCTGGTCTTTTAGCTTTATCTTCTTTAATAGGGATGTTTTCTGGGTCACAGGTCCTGCTGCTGGCTTGGAGACCAATTTATTCTCTGTTCTCCCACCTTCTAAGGGCACTTAGACATGTGGCTGTCATCTAGTCTCAGCCCACAAGGAATCAGGGCAGCCAGGCCACCCAGCCCTGGCTCTGTGCTTTGTCCTAAAGATCCCCGCCCTACCCTGCCCTCTTCCCAAAGCTAATTGCCTATGAGCTGGTTTGGTTTTGAGAAACAAGGGCCTTCTCATTCCACGGGAGCCCAGGGCCTCTGCTGCTTCTGAGTCTGAACCCTCTCATTCTCTGGCTGGCTGGCAATTATACCCTAGTTCAGGAAGGGGACCGGGGGAGGTGCAACCAGGCTAAATATAGAGGCAGTTTCTAGAAAGCCAGGGGTTAGAGAGGACATTGCCCAGTTCTCATGCCAAAGACCGATCCATCAAAATGTAAGAGAGACAAGAAGTTCACAAAAACATAAAGTGCCAGGGGCTAGGGCCTCGGGCTGAGAAGTGGGTGGCTTCTGCCAGGAACCTGGTGTCAAGTGCCCTCTCATTTCTAACTGTGGCTAAGTTTCAGAGATCTCAGTGCCTGGGCGGGACACAGGAGCTGTGTGGAGTCTTAGACGGGAGAGTGTGTGAGACCAGGAACATATTACCTAAGTTGATTGTGTAGTTACCTCATCTCAGTGTGCGTGTATGTGTGAGAGAACAATGTATTGTGTACCTCAAATACAGACCAGTTCTCTGTCAAATACAGCCCCGTAAATCTGGGTCAAGAAAAGCAAGTGACATCGCCTGATACGAACATTTGCAGCAATGCTGATGGGTTCTCAGCTGACGCCCGTCAGAACTTTCAAGAAGGTTACCACTAGTCAAGACCATAGCACTGCTTTCTGGAAGGCACGAACCCTTAAACCCCCAGGCCAGAGATCTATCCTGTGGGTAGATCAGGAGTGTGAAGGAGATTGAAGCCTGTCAATTTCACTCGTTTCCTTGCGACCCCCCCCCCGAGATGCTGGAAGCTGACACCATGCCCCTCCCTCACTCTTTGGGTGCCCAGCCCAGGACTCAACAGACAGCAGAGGCCCAGATCATTGTTGCATTGCGTGCTGTTTCTCCTGACGTCCAGAGCCACAGGCATGGCAGGGACCACAGTCCAGCTCCAGAGTCTTTGACTGAAGAGAAGTTCCCTCAGAGCCCACTGGCCCAGCCTTCAGTTTTGCATCTGAAGTTTGATTATTTCTATCCTGAGCCTTTCCTGCCCTTTATCCCTGCCAGAGATCCCTGCTAACCCATTTCACACACCTAAGTCAACACAGTAAAGACAGAGAGAAAAGGGTCTCAGAACGTGAGATATTACAAGAGATTCACAGAAGCTATTATCCCAAGAGTCTTCTTCACCAGCATTCGACATTTCTCCCCAATACCTTTAATGCTTTGGCAGAATAATTATTATCTTTATTCTATAAGCAATGCCAGGAGGCACAGTGAAGGCAAGTAAGCTTGCTTAGTGCCCCATAGCTAATAAGGATGACAACTTAATATAGTTAGGTTTTTTGGGTCTCCAAAGCTTCTGGTCTTACACTCTAGGCTCTCTCTGTCTTGAATCTATCACCTCTCAGTCCAAAATAGAGCAACAATCAAATATGTGCCTTCCCAACACTAGAGCAGAAGCAGAGGCCTCTGAAGGATACCTCTGAAGTGAAGGAGATGGGGTGGCTGGCAGTCCCTGGCTGGCTGCGTCGGCAGTGAAGGGGCATCCTCCAGCCTCGCAAGCCTCCTGCTCTATTTTGCCCATACACAGACTGGATCCCTGGGGTATGAGGATGAATTCACGCAGGTAGCTCAGATTAGCACCCCAATTCCTATAGTCTCTCAATTCCTAAAGACACTGGGAACAGTGGCCAAAGGGAGTGGAAGCTTCTCTATACTGGCGTGGCTGTCTCTCTTGACAGTCCTGCTGACCTCCCTTCCGTGTTTTGGTCTCTTTCCTTTCAGTACATGACTCTTGGGGCCCTTTGTCATGCACAACATAGGTAGAGGGAGAGTTGACCTGGATAAAGGTCTCTTTAGCAGCAATGACTTCCCAGTGAGTCACCGACTTGGGCCCACAGAAGGCCATCTTTTCTCTCCACTCGACTTCATTTACGTACTTTGTGTTTGAATCAGATGACCAGTTCCCCATTTCTCTGCTTCCTTCTCAATGGATTCTTAGAAGAGCAAGAAAGAGCGGGGCATGTTCCTGAAAGCAGCACGGCTCCCTGAGTTCCTGGATCCTCACCCGCCTGCCTTTCGCCTGCTGTGCTCTGGGAGACCTATAATCAACAAGGCCATCAGGGACGATCGGGCCCGCAAATGGAAACACATTTCTTTTCCTTATATTTTGGAGCTCACAGAGCTTAGCTTCGTGTTGCTTTTGTTTGTTTGTTGGCTTCTTTGATTGCAGGACCAGGGTTCAATCTAGGGCCTCGTACAAAATATTCAAACACTCTTCCTTTGAGCTACACCGCCAGCCTAGGAGGTTTTTGTCAACAGATATTACTAGGATGGGGGAAGGCAGAAAGGAGACGATGAACTGCCTCTGAGTCTAGCTTCCAGGACCCCCTTAAAAATCTTCATCCCTTGATCCCTTTCTTCATCAGAGGGTCCCTGCGGCAATCTTCTTTGTCTTTTATGCCTTTGTTTTTATAACAGACCTTAGACAGAGCCATTCACGACCAGAAACTCATCTACATCAGCCTATAGATTATCCATTATTATTTTATGAGACAACTCTACATATTTGTCACCTTTTGGGACTTTCTTAGGCTCTGTTATTGAAGATAGGGTCAAGACACTTTGGGCATCCATGAGTTTGCTTTTCCAGCCTTTTATTTACACCAGAAATAACATCTGTGGTGTTCATGTTCTCCAGAAGAACAGGAAGTGCACAGAACATGGGACAGTCCATGGGGGCAACTGACCAGCACTGGACTCTTAACTTCTGACCACAGAACAACTGAACCACGACCCAGACTTCAAACTTCATAACCATCCTTGGACTTGATTGAGCTTGGGGCTTCCCAGACTTGTCGTGACTAGTGTCTTGGTAGTTAGAAGCCAAACCAAACACTAATGGCTGAAGAAGACAGCCTGTCCCTGGGCTTGGGAATAGCCCAAGGCAAAAATCCTGCCTGGAGCTGTCAGGATGGGATAGAGGGAGCTTCTGAAGAACTGTATCTTGGTCTCATGAATCTCTGTGGTCCCTAGGAGGCTGTGTTCAACATGGAGAAGGTACCAGCCGCCTCTTGGGGTACAGGCAGATGTAAGTCTATGGAGTCCTTGGGCAGCTATGTGAACTGGGTGAGGGGAGAAAGGAGGCAGTCGATTCTTGTTACCACAGGCGCGGTGATCTATCTCTGAAGCCACTGTAAACCCTGGAGTCCTAGATGCTGCACTGTCGCCTGTGAGCCTTGAGTTACAACACTTTTCATCATCTTGATTTATATGTGTTTTCTATCTAGTCTCCCTGCTGAAATACATACAGGACTGGTTTATTAGCAATGAGTTACCAATAAACTACATGGCTCACAGAGGGGATGAAACTTACTTCACACATGTGGTTTCTCCACAAGGCGCACCACGGCTTCTCGAATTTTAACAGTACACAACACTTTAGTGCTAAACTTAGGAACCATTTTAAGTAACAAAACCACCAATAACTATAAAAACAAATTCCAAAATAAGACAACACAGCGGTAAGTCGGTAGACAGTCAAAAGGCCGGCGTGGCGGGCGGGAGAGGTAGCCCAGAGGTAGAGCACTCGCCTAGCTGGCATGCTCTCCAGGTCTATGGGATCGGGAGGAGGGGGAGGTTGGGAAGTGGAGATGACAAAAACACAAAGACGTTTGTGTAGAGCGAGAGCCAGACCAGAAAGCAGCATGGTGTCCCTGCCCAGCCTTTCCCGAGAGGGTGTGTGCCGGGTGACTCAACGCTGTACCGTCCATAAATGACAACTCAGGTGTGGCAAGGATTGATTCTGGTAAATTTTGGCAGCTGGGAATGTTTTCAAACACGGAACTCACACACAAGGAGTATCACCTGCATCTAAATGAATTTATTTATGTTTATTTATAGACCCAAAGTAGTTGAAGGAAAGCCACGTGACCTCTTTTTTTTTTTTTTTTTTTTTTTTTTTTTTTTTGGTTTTTCGAGACAGGGTTTCTCTGTAGTCCTGGCTGTCCTGGAACTCACTCTGTAGACCAGGCTGGCCTCGAACTCAGAAATCCGCCTGCCTCTGCCTCCCAAGTGCTGGGATTACAGGCATGCGCCACCACGCCCGGCTGCCACGTGACCTCTTTAAGGGGCATCACTGAAACACATTGGAGTTAGGTCTCGTTGAGCAAGAGATGAACCTTCACTATGTCCTGATCGCCAAGTCACCCCTTAGGGTTCCATTTTCCACAGCTGGGTACCAGGGAAAAGGCAGATAGAAATAACCAAGGTGACTCGGGGTAGGAGCTCCATCAATGAATGGAACAGCTCCAAGAGCAGTTGGAGCACTGTAGTTAGAGACTGGTGAGATGTGATCTCTAGTGAGTCTCAAGTGTGGCAGCTCCTAGGTTTATGCCCATTCAAATTTGGTGGGTGAGTGCTTAGAAGAAAACATACCAGGATGGGAATTGGGAGATGGCTGCAGGAACCTTTACTGGGCAGAATTCCACCAAGGGGGATTAGCCTTAGCCCGTGTGGCTGAAAAGTCATATGCCACCCTGTATTCTATGCTTTCCAAAGTTCTTTTCTGCATAACATCTCATTAAATCTCATAACATGTGGGTACATGTTAGCTGAAACACAGGCCCATTCAGAACGATTAATGGGGGTGGGCATTAAATTGATGGCGTGGACAACGCACTCCTGACCAGTTTTCCGACAGCGTGCACCCAGTCTCTCCTTCGTCTCTCCATAGGTGGCTGCCCCACCTGCCCTGGCAGCGAGGAGTCCAGGTGGCACCTGGCACATAGGATTTGAACTCTGCAAGACCTACCCCCTCCCCCTCCCCGGGGGGCAGCGTGGGCTTCACAGTGCCGCGAGGCCTGACAGACGTGACTACGAGACAATAGCCGGGGACACTCTTGGTCTGATTCCCTAACTAGGGAGCAGCTTTCTGGGAAGCCAAGAGGGGAGCCTGTGCCAGGCCAAATAGATAATTAGCACCAACAGAAACCCTAGCGCCCAGAGATCAGAACTGCTCCAGGCCGTGGAACACTGGCTCCGGAGTAAAGGGTTGGTGAGTCAGACCCCCGTGCTGGAGGAGTGCCCCACACCAGGGGCCTGCATGCGATTCTCTCCCTGGGCTGGGTGAGCTTACCTACCACTTCCTACCGCTTGGGGCTGCCAGGCTGAGCTTTGTCGTCTGGTTCTGAGCTCTATTTGCTCTTACCTTTCCTGACAGTACCCTGTTCTCCTGTCTACCCACATGCAGTCACTAGTTATTTCCCAGGGAGTTACTTCTAGAACATTTCTCTTTCCAATACATGCTGAATGCTAACTTTTCAAACCTCCTGCTTCCCGAATCCCCCCCTCCCATCCTCTCCAACCCTCCCTCTCTGGCTTTGTGGAAGGCCATCTTTGGACCTTCCCAATACTGCCCACAATCCTGCGCCTGCAGTCCTGGGCTCACATGCGAAGACTGCTGGAACTTGGTATGCCGTGCTTGGTTGATATCCCTGGGAGGCCTGCCATTTTCTGAAGGGAACTAGAGGAGGAGTGGAGGGGGGAGAGGAGGGAAGGGAGGGAGGTGGGGACAAGGGGAGGGGGGATAGGGCTGGGAGGAGAAGGGGAAGGGGGAAATTGTGATCTGATGTAATATATGAGAGAATAAATAATACATTCAAAAAGAAAGAAAAAGGAGTGCCGGAAGAGACACCAGCCCTGACTGACCTAACAGGAATGATGTACACCCCTGACACTGACTGCCAAGCTGCTGCTGGGTCACCTGGGTAGAGCAGACTATGGGTGAAGAGCCCGGCAACAGATTGGGTTCGGTAACCATTGAAGGCTATAGTCTCTCTCGTTCCATGGTAGAGTTTAGAGAGATGAAGAGACAAGCAGAAAGGCCAAATTCTGGGGCTTCCCCAAAGACATGCCTGGCTCTTAAATGAGGAAGCTGAAGCCCTCAGCAAGGAGGAGGCTCATTCGGAAGGGCACAGACATGTGGCTCAGTGCAGCGGGTCGAGGGCTAGTGAAAAGAAAGAACCACCTCAGGCAATTTCTGAGGGGTCAGAGGACACGGTGGGACTGAGGGGATCTGGAGAAAAGGCCCTGTTGCTCGCAGTGATCGTGAGAGCCACCGTGTTCCACAGAAAGCTCAGGGGCCCTCCTGGGGGGAAGGCTCGCCTCTCTCTTTTCCTTCCCTCTGGAGAGGGGACTCACCTGAAGAAACCTTTGCAGCCTTCACAGGTCATAGCATTGAAGTGGAAGCCCGTGGCCCGGTCTCCACACACCCCACAAATCCGAGGCACATTCCGGTCAAAGTCACCAGGGTCAGGCAGGGAAGTGCTGGCCGCCATCGCCTCCATCCCTGTAAGAACAACAGGCAGGCCACAGCCATGGTGAGGGTCAGTCAGATGCGGCTGCGCCTTTAGCACAGCTACCACGTAGCCACCGGCCACCCTTCCCTTCCTGAGGGAAAGTGGGCGGCAGTTCTTTGCTGGAGAGCTTTCCTGGAGACACAGTAAAGTGGGAGCTCTTCAGGGCCCTCGCTGCATGGCCATCCTCGCCAAGACAGACAGAACAAGGCTCAGTATCACACCGCATTCAAACCCTACGCCTGCCAGCTGCTTTGGGAGAGGCAGTGGGCATCACTGTACCCCACTGTCCTCATCAGGAGGGATGATCTGCCTTTGGGGTGATCTGAAGAAATGTGTTCACACACCTTTGGCACAGGCTCCTGCCCAGCAGACTTAAACAGGCAGATCAGAGCCAGCGTCTCATTCTGTGTGGCCTCCCATAGGAACAGGGGAACAAGGGTGTGTAAGGCCAAGCTCTTGTCTTCAGAGAGCCTACTCCTTGCAGCCAGGCAGCCCAGGGCCCCGTGTCCTTAGCGACATCTGTCTTTGTTTCCGGTGCACTTTGTGTGAGTTTGGATGTCCTTTCGAGCGATATGAGTCATGACCAATTAGCTCATTTTGTTTTCGGAGATGGATTCTATAAGTGGGCATTATCAGCCTGACGTGGATTTTACACTTTGAGGAAAAGGGAGAGCCAGGGAATGCTGGTACGCCCTTCTCGAGAAATGGCTGACCTTTCTTTTCCATTAGTAAATTTGGCCCTGGCTATGCTTACTGCCTCTGACTGTTGTGAGGCTCAGTGCTGACTCTAGGACACCTCAGGTCTCCCTAAAATGCTCTTGGACTCAGTGTCTTAGTTCTTGTGAACCCTCTCATTACATGTCTGAGTGGCCTCTCTGACCCAAGGCAATGTCTGGAGGAAAGTAGCAGAGAGATAGGGATGAGGGATGAGCACCTGCTTCTCAGATAGGGATGAGGGATGAGCACCTGCTTCTCAGATAGGGATGAGGGATGAATACCTGCTTCTCAGATAGGGATGAGGAATGAGCACAAATGCTTCTTAGAGAGGGATGAGGGATAAGCACAAATGCTTCTTAGAGAGGGATGAGGGATAAGAACTTGCTTCTCAGACAGGGATGAGCACCTGCTTCTCAGATAGGGATGAGGGATGAGCACCTGTTTCTCAGATAGGGATGAGGGATGAGCACCTGTTTCTCAGATAGGGATGAGCACCTGTTTCTCAGATAGGGATGAGGGATGAGCACCTGCTTCTCAAATAGGGATGAGGGATGAGCACCTGCTTCTCAGATAAGGATGAGGGATGAGCACCTGCTTCTCAGATAGGGATGAGGGATGAACACCTGCTTCTCAGATAGGGATGAGGGGATACATGTCTGCTTCTGACCCTGGCTCAGGCACAGTAGGTGAGGCGGGGGATGTCTGAGGGCTGTGGAATCTCAAAGCTCATTAGTCTGATTTCACCACACCCCAACACTAGCTGTAGGCAGTACGATGTGAGGGCTCCCTGAAGGAGCCTGAGGCCTTGAGAAATCCCCACCTTGAGGCATACTGGCAGCCACTGCTACTGGTAATGTATGGTGCTGACACTTTGTTTTTAATATCATGAAGAGCTTTGTAACAAAGGAAGAGTGGGAGCAGGTGAGCAGGATATGACATTGTCACACACCCCCCAAAGAAAGCCACACATATGGCTGTTCTGTGTCTCTATTCCTGGGAACTATTATATAACAGGAGTGAGATTAGTGATGCTTCCTTTGCAGCCCGTCTCAGAGTTCTGAATTACAAGAGCTGCGGGTGCACCCACGCACATAAATATACTGTATATACATACTTTGATTAAAAGAAAAAAAACAAAGAAAACCCCTGAAGAGATGAAGCTGTTGGTGGACAGGAAAATATTCTTTCTTTGAGTGGCAGGGATCTCCCACTTCTCTTAAAACATACATAATGCTTCATGTGCACGTCTATACATATCTGAAAGCTCTTTGTAAGTTTTCAAAATTACATTAGCTTATTTACTTTGCATGCCTCTGTGGGGAGGTTATGTATGTGCACACGCACCATGTATATTTGCGGAAGTCTGATGGCAGCGTGAAGGGCGGGCTAATTATCTCTTGCCACCAAGTGGGTCCCAGAGAGTGAACTCAGATCACCAGGCTTCACAGCCAGGGTCTTTACCCACTGAGCCATCCCAACAGCTCCCGAAATACTTATCTTTTTAAAAGATCTATCTATCTATCTATCTATCTATCTATCTATCTATCTATCTATCTATTTCATGTGTGTGTGAGCAAACCATTGCTGTCTTCAGACATACCAGAAGAAGGCATCAAATCCCTATTACAGATGGTTGTGAGCCACCATGTGGTTGCTGGGAATTGAACTCAGGACCTCTGGAAGTGCAGTCAGTGCTCTTAACCGCTGAGGCATCTCTCCAGCTCCCAAAATACTTATTAATCTCAAAACAATTAAAAATAAAAGGGAAAGTGACTCTTGCCTGGCAGCATTATCTCATTACACAGATGTGGGCAACCTCTTGCCCATGCACCACATGTGGCCAGAGACAGCCATAAACATAGCTCCACACAAAACTGTAAATTTACTTAAAACCCAAGCTATGTGCATACATGTGTGTCTGTGTATATGTGTGCTTGGGTGTTTGATGGTTTTTATTAGCTTAATTGTGTGCCTCTCAAGCATGAACTTTGTGGCTGTAATGTTGCACTGCGATGTCAAAAGGCTGAACACACCTATGGGATGACTCCAGATCCAGGGTGACTCCTGTAAGACTCTAGAACATGGCAGGCATCTAAGATGTGGGCCAGAATCTCAGGGCCCAGTGTCATTATGGGGTAACAGGAGAAGCTGTTTGGGATGCTTGTGGTTTCGCCCCAGGTCACTAGAGATGTTGCTGCAGCATAGAGTTGCTACAGAGCTGGGGTCAGCTGGGCCCCCCAGCATCTTGTGGGATTTGTGGGAAAAGAGAATTGAATGGGAGCTGGGGAAGAATACCAGTTAGTTCAGTCCAACAAGACGAGCCCAACATCGCATGACCTCATTGAAGAGGTTGTGATGTAAGCCAGCTGGAGCCACAGAGCCACGGAGCCACGGATCCACGGATCCACGGATCCACGGAACCACGGAGCCACAGAGCCACAGCACGGCACAGTGCAGTTATACCACAGGAGAGGCATTGCCTTCACATTGTGGGAGAGGGGGTGTTTCCTGGCATGGGGCTGGGAGCCATTGCACTTGGCTGGATAGAAAAGCCAGGATCTGGCAGCAAGAGATGCAGAGCGAACAGGATCATTGCAGGAAGGCAGAGAGAACAGCCAGCTCTGCCTGGGGTTATTACTGCAACTAGGAAGCCAGCGCTTCACCAGAATCCAGAGAGAGGAGGCTAAACGCCGCTAACCGTTCCAGGAGGCACAGGTGGAGAACAAGGTGTGCAGAAGGGACAAAGAGACGATGGGGCACACATCCAGGAAGGTCAAACACACCCGAGGACCCCACAGATCCGGAGCTCTACCTCTCGCCCATCCCCCACACCAGAGTCCCAGCCACAGGTTTCGCTGCTGTGGGTGAGGCCTACATGTGTAAGGGTGGCCAGCGCTCCTGCCCTTCCTCTGCCTGTGACTCTGCAGTGACCTCTCTCTGCCACTCAAACACAGAGATGGCTAGGGAGCTTGTAGTTGTTGAGGACACACCTACCTGAAGGAGCAGGGGTGTGAGCAGAGCCCAAGGGTGCTCTCCTGGGAAGTCTCACAGATCTGTCCGACCAAAAGAACTCTGAAATGAACAAGGGGAGACATTTTACCTAAGGTATCTTCCGATCCCAGCCAGTCCTTTACATATCCCAACATAAGAGTTGCCACAGGGGAATTAGGTCCTAAGATAAAAACAGGAAGAAGGTGACTTTGGGGACACTGGGGTTGCTCAGGCCAGGAATGAGGAGGAGGGAACTGGAGCGCAATCAGAATGGCTGTCCCTCAAGGCAGAGGACAGCAGCATGCGACTGTTGGAGAAGTGAGGGCGGCAATTAGAACAAGGGGAGAGCTAGTGCTCCCTCGCGGTCAGTGGGTCCTCCCGCCTGTTTGCTCTTCCTGGATGTGTGTCCTGTCTTCTCTTTCTCCCTTCTGCATCCTCCCGCAAGGCTCCCCTTGGAGAGAGAACTGATGCCCTGCTGCCCCCTTGCAGATTTAGGGAATACTCTGGGAAGTAGAACACAGAGCAGCCTAGAATGCGGCTGGGTGCTGGATGGTGAGCCAGGAGAGGTGGCTCAGCAGTTAAGAGCACTGACTGCTCTTCCGAAGGTCCTGAGTTCAAATCCCAGCAACCACATGGTGGCTCACAACCATCTGTAATGAGACCTGACTTCCTCTTCTGGGGTGTCTGAAGACAGCGACAGTGTACTAACATATAATAAATAAATGAATAAATATGCCGGTGCCGGGAACTATGACAGTTGTGACTGCAGCCCGGGGCCCTGGCCTCTGGGGAGCGGCCACCAGCAGGCATCTGTGATCTGTGTGTGGAGAGTGGAATTAAGGGAGGAAGGTGCTGCCGGGCGTGGTGGCGCACGCCTGTAATCCCAGCACTTGGGAGGCAGAGGCAGGCGGATTTCTGAGTTCAAGGCCAGCGTGGTCTACAAAGTGAGTTCCAGGACAGCCCGGGCTACACAGAGAAACCCTGTCTTGGAAAAAAAAAAAAAAAAAAAAAAAGGAAGGTGCTGCTGGGGAGAGAGGGGGCGCTTTAAAACACCGCAGCACACACCTTCAAACAGGATGTTTCCTCCAGCCA
Organism: Apodemus agrarius; assembly: GCA_964023405.1. NCBI lineage: Eukaryota > Metazoa > Chordata > Mammalia > Rodentia > Muridae > Apodemus > Apodemus agrarius. The sequence continues at coordinate 6,075,339 of OZ030022.1, read as the reverse complement.
CTTACAGCTCTTTTCTAGACGTGCAAGGCATGAGGTAGGACTGATTCTGGGTCCTAGAGGTGTGACAGGTTTTCAAGGTGGGTTTGGAAAAATTTCACTCTCCCTCCATCTGTCCACTGTGAGACAGACAGATTCATACACATATGCCCACACCACGCTTCCTCCCTGATAGCACTAGGAGGTGAGTATGGAAATACATACACATGAGGGGCCTGGTACTCGAACCCTGAAAAGGCACTTTAAGCCACACCCCAAGTGGAGAAGGTCCAGTCTGCCTGCTGTTGCTGCTCTCCGGAGATCTCTGTTTCACAGTGGCCTGACTAGGTAGGGGAGGGAGAGCCTAGGAGGCCTCTAAGACCGGGGCCCAACCCTAGGATCCCCAGCCCCCAAGACTTGGCTACGTCTTGGGTACCACCAGCTCCTTAGGAACAGCAGAGGTGAAGGTGGCAGATGGGGAGCTTAGCCGATATGGTCCAGGCTGGCCCACAGAGGCTGTGGGTGATGGGAGGGGCGGGTGCTGGGGAGACCCAGGCCACTCGCCCCAGACAGGTGTTCCGGCTGTTCCGGTGGCTCGGGGGCCTGCGACCACACTGCACAGCAGTGTATGGATTTGGGAGGCTTCCTTCCCTCTTCTTAGGAAGTCTGGTGTGAGAACAATGGGTAAAGAGGGGCTTCTGTCTTCAATCCCTAAGGCTTTCAGAGGTCAGAGTTCATCCAGGTAGATCATCACCCTTGAACTTAGAAATAAGTCTGGAGACCATCTAACATGTTTCTAGGGCTGCTAAGGGATACATACTTTACTTAGCTTAATCTTCACAATGGTCTGTTTGTTTGTTTGTTTTTGAGACAGGGTTTCTCTGTATAGCCCTGGCGGTCCTGGAACTCACTCTGTAGACCAGGCTGGCCTCGAACTCAGAAATCCACCTGCCTCTGACTCCCAAGTGCTGCCAGACTCACAATGGTCTTTGAATTGAGGGTCATGGGGAGAACCCTCATTTTATAGATACCCAAACCAAAGTTCAGAGCGTCTCCAGTGACTTGTCCAGTGGCGGGTGGTACCAGCGAGGGCAAACCAGGGCAAGCTGATTCCAGTGCCAGAGCTGCCTTCTGCAAACTCCTCCCGTTCCCAGTGACAGTCATCGGAGCAGACACCTATGGCTCTGTGCTGGGCTCTGCTCCAGGACCATCACAGGCCTCACCGCTTAAGCCTAACCGCAGCCTCCTTCAGGAGCGCTCTGTTTCAGGGATGGGAAAACCGAGGGAAGCTGATTGTGTTTGGAGCTTAGCTGAGTCTCCACCCACCCTGCCACACTCCCAGTGGGAAATCGCTCAGCCGCTTCCCCAGCCCTTAAGCCCTGGATAGCCTTCTTGTCTACTAAGTCTGGAGACGATGCAGACAATCAACCCCTGGTCCTGAGGGAAGAATTGATGCCAGCTCCCTCGTCCGGGAAATTCTGTCCACCACACAGTCATCCACCATCCAACCAAACATTGGATGGGACTTTCAGGAGAAATTATGTTAGAGTCAGCTTCTGGGTCCAAGGTCAAGTTGATATGAAAGTGGGTCAGAGACACAGGCTTAAAATGGGGACCAGTGGAAAAAACACTTCATGTGCCCTGTCCCGTAAGTCTACTCACCAGCAATCACGTTCTGAGCACAGAGAACAAACACCCTACTGCTTCTGCTGGGGCTGTCCCCAGAGCAACCTGCTCCTGCTCCTGACCTAGTCTTGACCTTGCCTTAGCAAGAAATGAGATCATACAGTTCCTGCTCAACGCCACTGTCACAACCGTTGCCTCCCCAATGCCCCCACTAGTGTGGTTCAAACTACAGGTACCATGTTCCGGCAGCAAAGACCCTGAACTCAGATTAAGTCTTGGACTCACACAAGAACCTCCCCTTGGAGTTCTGAGGGTGACTGAGCTGTGAGTGTGTGGGTGACCCGGAGCTGGAAAGGGCCTCGCCACTGAAATCGTCTCCAGCTCCAAGAAAGTCCCATCATAACAGGGTTGTCACTAAAGTTGACCCCTGACCCCTGAGGAGCCGCAGCATACTTGGGCGGCATGCTCATCTTTAGATGCAAATGAACAGAAAGAGTATAATGAACAGTGTGACCCTGATATACCCCAAGTGGATGACGCGTGTCCAGGAGAGAGGTCTTCAGTCAGCTTGGGACCACAGTGATCAAAACTTGGCTTTTTAATGGTTGACACTCACTCAAAGCCCCCAACTCTTTCAGGAGGAAAGCCAGAAACCAAGCTGTTTCCCCACAGGGTGGAGAATCCCTCTTCCTGACATTCACACCTACAGAGAGAACCGCGCGGCGCGCTCCTGTGGGGTCAGCAGGCCTGTGTGCCTGCTAAGAACTCTGCACGTGCACCTGTGTGTTTCCCCCTCCCCCTTTTTTATTTTAATTTTTACCATCTTCCTGTGTCAGGATGAGCTCTAACTTGTCACCTGTGCAGAGCGGGATCAGGGCCAGCCACCGTGACACTCTTACCTTTGCCTCACCCGCCTCTATACCCCACTTTCTTTGTCTAGGCCCATCATCACAGCATTATCTTCTAGAAGAATCGGGGGTTGGGATTGGGGTTGGGGTCAGGATTGGGGTTGGGGTCGGGATGGGGGTTGGGGTCGGGGTCAGGGTCAGGGGTTGGGGTTGGGGTCGGGGGTCGGGGTCGGGGTGCGGAGTGAGATGGGGAAGGAAAAAGCACTGGTCCAAGTGGACCGCATCTAAATTACCTCTTGCTCACTGGCCCCTCCCCTACGTGTGTAGACTGACTGAGAGTGAGAAAGGCTGGAAAATACCTTATGTAGGCTGCAGTTTTCAACACGAAGCCCCTATGGTTACCAGTTGTGCCAGAAAATTTTCAGCATTGAAAGGTGAGCTACTGCTGGACAGTGGTGGCGCACGCCTTTAATCCCAGCACTTGGGAGGCAGAGGCAGGTGGATTTCTGAGTCTGAGGCCAGCCTGGTCTACAGAGTGAGTTCCAGGACAGCCAGGGTACACAGAGAAACCCTGTCTCCAAAAACAAACAAACAAACAAACAAAAGAGAGAGAGAGAGAGAGAGAGAGAGAAAGAAAGAAAAAAGGTGAGCTACTACTACTTAACCCAACCATCTTAGTGCCTTTCTAGAACATTCCAGTCAGTTTTAATGAAACAGAAGAAGCATCTCTCATTTCAATTCGCTCTCTTTGAATGAATTTTAGAAAGCTCATTATGCACAGAAGCCACGTAGGTTTCAATTGCCGCACTGGGCCAGCTTCTTTCAGAGGGTTGAGAGGGGCCACCGCAAGGCAACCAGCCAGCCAGCAAACAGCAAAACCTACAGTGCAATGGTGTGAATGGGGCAGCGGAGGGGTGGAGAGGGAGGGAACTCTAGGCTCATTTCCATTTCATTGATCCTGGGTAAGCTCATGATTTCTACATGGCGAGGCTGTGTCTGCCTCTGTGGGAGGGAAGGAGCCAGCAGAAGCCAGCGTGCATGCGGCCACCTGTGCTCCAACCACGCCAGTCTGCCCTCAGCACAGCGGCACCTCAGCACATTCGTTATGCTTACTAAACATATTTAACCTCTAACTGAAGAATAGTAAATTCAGTGGCCGACGGCCCCGGCAGCTGACAGGAAGTCTACCCTTCGAGGTGGTTCTTAATCAGCCATTTTGAGAATATCTATCTCTGATATACATCTCTGAGAACCTTTCAAAGTCATGACCTGGTACCCCACAGCGACAATGGTTAGAAAGTTATGCCATAGAAGCTGGGCTACAAATTCTCATTTTCCAAGAGTCTCTTGGCTGATGGTCCTATCGCGTCGGGGTGTCTCAGAACTGGGCAAAATTCAGAGCTGGGAGGTCCTAGGCGATGCGACAGGAGACACACGGCTTGCTAGGTGGATTTCCTATCAGCTTCTTATCAGCAACAATTATTCCTGCAAGCTGCTTTTTTTTCCAGTGGAAACGCTGCCCTCAGCTTTGTCAACAAGATTTCTGGGCTGATTACTGCTCTCTGGGTAACAGGCAGGAGGCCCCATCGTTGCTGGAGAGCATGGGCAGCCCCCCCTCGGGGGGGGGGCTGGCACAGCACACAGGAAGTCAGCCCCATCATAAGATGCAAAGCCAATCTCTCGGCTGAGGGAAATTAAGGCCCTCAGAAGGAAAGAGACTTATTTATAGCACAAGAGTGTGTCTCCTCGCCACTACCCCGTAAGGCCTAAGGATGATGAGCCATTGGATAGGATTCATTCTTTGAAGGTCTCTGTAAAAGCCCTGATAACAATGTTGTGACCAATCAATATCAATCCTGCTCGCACAACAAATACTGAGAAATAGAAAGTGGATGAGGTCTACACTTGCTACTGCCTCCGTGCACACAGCTCTTGGCTTCAGCCTTCGTAGCCAGCGGACAAGGAGTGAATATTGCTAGAAGCCACTGAGGTGGAAAGACGGTACACCTGACCTGATCTGACTCTGTGTGGCCGGGCCTTCCTGGGATATCAAGATGGGAGCATTGCTCGGGGATATCTGGTATAGGTAAAAGTTGGTGGGACAAGAGGGATTCCTTTCCAGTGACTTAGAGGTCAAGAAATAAAAATTGGGGCAACGCCAAGCATATCGGGAAATCCAGACTCCCTTGAGTATCCAAGCCTGCAATTGCTCATACAGCTGAGAGCTAAATGGGCCTTTGTTTTTTGAAGAATTCACCGGATGGTAGATACATTGTTTTTTCATGGTAGATACATTGTTTTTTCACGGTAGATACAATGTTTCTTCTTTTGAGACATCCCCTGGTGGGTTGGGGGCTGCTGCACACTCCTTTAATCCCTGCAGTGGGGATGCAGAGGCAGGTGGTTAGCTGTAAATTTGAGGATAGCCTGGTCTATAGAGTCAGTTCAGGACAGCCAGGGCTACACAGAGAAACCATGTCTCAACAAAACAAAGCAAAGCAGAAACAATACTAAAGGAGGCATCTCTGAGCCCGCCTTTGGGTGCTCTGTGCCTCTCTCTCCAGGCTGGGATGCTGGCGGAAGTTCTGGAGGCTGGGTCACTGGAGCTCAGGAAGAATGCGACCCTGGCCAGGTTTCTTATTCTTATTTCCCTGCTGAGACCGATGCCATTTCTGTCACCTGGATCCTCTTTACATCAGCGGCAGGGTGATACTGCAGGTCCTTGTGAGTTCTAAGACACTGGCAGTCCGGCCTCTAAAGCCAGCTGTATACTACTGGTCACTATTTAACCCCTGTCCCTCAGTGTCCTTCCCTGGTTGCGGGTCCACAATTACTGAACATTGGGTCTGCTGTGAGGACCAGAGGAGAGTCCCGAGAAGTCATCACCACAGAGCTGTGTTTGCCAGATCAGCCAGGAGCATGAGGGGGCTGCAGGTCTAAACTGGGGAGGGCAGGAATCTTACACTCTACCCCAATATCTCCGTCCCAGATGTTGCTCAGGAAGTCACGCATTTGCCGGGCTACACAAACAACCGGCCAGTCCATCCACTCGCTTCTCAGAGTGGAGGGCAATGGGTTGTTTCTCTCTTTCTAAATCAGCAGAGAAACTGGCCTGCATGTCTAGGCTCTCTCCATAAGGAAGATAATGCTCGTGGTTTCCCGGTTGCTACTCATGACTAACCCTTGGCCCATAATCTGCCATCTGTCCCCTTTCACACCTAGGTCCTCCCCGCAGAGGGTCTGAAGTCATGGCAGTCCCCCAGCTGTCCTCCTGTCTGTTAGGAGGACACAGGTTACCTTCACCCTATTTCTGCCCACCACTTTGATTAGGAACATGGGGAAAGGCAGGTGCCAGGGCCTGGAGCTGGGAGGTGACAGTCAGAGATGTGGTACTCCGAAACCCTGGCTGCCCCAGGTCCTGGAACAGGACATGATGCTGGCTGTAGTGAGACCCTAACTGGCTTTCCATTCATTCTAGGTGGGACAGGTTCTGAGGCCTGTGCGGGAATCAGTGAGAGGCTCTGGGCTTCTCTGAGATAAGCAGGCTTGGCAAGGCCCAGCTCCCATGAGGGACCAACTTACCATAAGGGGTCCTCTCTATCTTCTGAGTCCTTGGTGAAGAGATGTCCCCACATGTCCATGAAGCTTCTCAAGGCCTAGGCCTTCTCAGCCTTCGAGGACACAAGCAGTCACCCCAGCAACACCAGCTGAGAACCCAGTGTTGGTTAGATACCCCCCTCACCCCACCCCCTTGCTGGCTGGTTTTGTATGTCAACTCCACACAGGCTGGAGTTATCACAGAGAAAGGAGCCTCCCTTGAGGAAATATCTCCATGAGATTCAGCTCTAAGACATTTTCTCAATTAGTGATCAAGTGGGGAGGGCCCCTTGTGGGTGGTGCCATCCCTGGGCTGGTAGTCTTGGGTTCTATAAGAGAACAAGCTGAGCGAGCCTGGGGAAGCAAGCCAGTAACATCCTTCCATGGCCTCTGCATCAGCTCCTGCTTCCTGACCTGCTTGAGTTCCAGTCCTGACTTCCTTTGGTGATCAACAGCAGTGTGGAAGTGTAAGCTGAACAAACCCTTTCCTCCCCAGCTTGCTTCTTGGTCATGGTGTTTGTGCAGGAATAGAAACCCTGCCTGAGGCACCCACCATACCATTCATTTACTCAGGCTCTTGTCATCCCTGTGTGTAGATCCCTTTGGGGACCTATGGTATTGGGGGCAGCGGCATCTCTTCTTGACCTCACAGTGGTGGACGCCGGCCTCCGTTACCTGACGTTTGGACTGAGGACTGAACCTGAGCAGGCCACACAAGCATTCCGACGCTCGGCTCTCCCCCCAGCTGCTGCTCCATCTTGACGGTGACCTCCGCCTAGCCTTAGGACCCACCACAAAGCAAAGCTCGCCCTCGAAGCTGGAAGTATATGGTGGACAAGAGATGTAGCTCTGGGCCTTCTTGAAGCTGCTTACGGTCCTCAGGAGATGACAAACAGGATCCCCCGGTTGAGGGTAGCATGCTAGAGTGCGGGTAAGCACAAGAAAGGACAAAACCACTCTGGGACGGCCCTGGCCTCGTCTCCACGGGATGTGGTATAGACCCAGAGCCCTAGGGGAATTCTCATAGAGACGTTAGTCACTGAGCTTCGAGGGTGAGGCAAAGGAGAGAGAGTGCTAGAACATCACAGCCCAGCTCGAGGCAAAAAAAAAAAAAAGTTTCATGAGAGATTATCGAAAGAACAAATGGTTTAACAAGGGCAGACGAAAGCTGGAGGAAAGGCAGCTCCACGTCCCCAGTCAGCCCTCCTTCCATTCATCAAGTTGACCAGGGTGGCAAGATATGGTTGCCAGGCACTAGAAGGGCAGCTACCTCCCAGTCTCCACAACTCCAAATCTGCCTTTGCCGGGCCTCTTAGCCTACCCTGTCCTCTTGGCCGACAAGCCACCTCCTTGTTGCCAGGGATCGCATTAAGAAAGGGGCTGGGTGTGAAAATATACAGCGTTCACAAACAACTGACATCATGGGAAGGGGTGGCAAGCTGTCCAAAAGCATATGCCAACCCGTATTGAGACCAGATGTCCAAAGTCACTGGCGGGCCACACCCAAGCCTCACCTTACCCTCAAAGCTCCAAGGGAAAACAATGTTTGAATTTAATGTATCAGGCCAAATACTATCGGGGTGGTTCCCCCAGGGCCACTGGGTGGTAGGAAAGATCCTGGCCCCTCTCCTGCCCATCGGGTATCATCTTCTTCTTTGGTTTTCTCTGGTATCCCCTGGCAGAGGGAGATGGAGTAGATTTGACTCATAGGACAACTTTTTCTTTCTCTTTTTCTTTTTTAAGATTTATTTATTTATATGAGTACACTGTAGCTGTCTTCAGACACACAAAGAGGGCATCAGACCCCATTACAGATGGTTGTGAGCCACCATGTGGTTGCTGGGAATTGAACTCAGGACCTTTGGAAGAGCAGTCAGTGCTCTTAACTGCTGAGCCATCTCTCCAGCCCAGGACAGCTTTTAATAAATGCTGCCTCAGGAGAGAGGAGGAGTTAACCCCTGGGTCTTGAGAGGAATGGCTTTTCTCTCTTCTGGTAGTCAGGAACCTGCTGCCCACAATCAGGGTCCTAAGCAGAAGGTGGCTCTTGGTCAGCTTCCCCCTGAGCCGTAGACCCCCTCTATGAGGCGGAACACCCCCTGTCTTCAATCTGCCAGCAGAACAAAGAGCTCAGAGCCTTGCTCCATAAAAGGCTAGAGCAGAAAGTATGGTGTGCTTAGCCATGCCACGCCACACTACACCTCCATGCCTGCTGTCCCCCGGAGCCAGAGCCGGAGCCGGAGCCAGGCTCTGCAGACAGGAGGTGATGGCGAGCAACCATGCTCTCCCATTACCGTCTTCCCTACCCAGGCCGGCTTCACCGTGTACCTGGAGCCGCTGCCAGCTGAGCATCCGGTGTGCAGCTTTCTAGACTAGGCCAGTGGCCACTGCCCTTGCTGCCCCTGGGAGGAGAGGTGGGTGACCCCTCCGGCCACTGCTTTCCCCTTCTGTCCCAGAACTCCTCCTGACCTGAAAAACAGCTCTGCAGCCGGATTCTGGATTGAAGTTTAACAGGGACAAAAATAATTCCCCCGAGTGAGCTATTTTCTGTCCGGCTTTTAGAATAATAGCTCAGGGTGACAGGCAGTGGGGGTAGAAGCTGGCCACGGGCCACCAACCTCTTAAGACCTTTTTATTTGCCCACTGCCTACTGCCCCCGGAAGCAGGCTTTAAAGAGACGTAGCAACTCAGTGATCAGCAGAACTCAGTCACGACTGTCTATCAGCGCCTGCTGCCACCTGCCACCACCTGACGACAGGGTGGAAAGTGACGGTCCAGCTTTGTGGGAGTCAGGGATGGTAGGTCTCCATGCGTAGCTCTTGCTCCTATACTGAGTCTCAAGTAAACTATACAAACTTCACGCGACCGTTGAATCGGCTGAGATAAAACACTTCCAAACGTGTAATAAAAGCTGTCATGCTCCATTGGCAGAAACATCAGCTGTTGCTCTACTATGGTACTGAAGAGGAGGAATAGATTTCCGGAAGAAGGCAGAAGCTAAGTAAGACACGGTTAAGGATCTGAGGAGTATGGCCAGCTCTCTGCCGGCTCCCAGGAGCACCAAGTCCAACTGGGGAGAACCTAGTGCAGACCAGAGCTTGGGAGTGCAGCTCAGTGTGGGACCGCAGAGTCCCAGGTTCAATTCCCAGCACGGGCACAGGCACAGAGGCCCTTTGTTGTGTATGCCATGTATGCCGAGCAGCAGGATCGTAACAGAGCTTCATTGTCTGTGTGCTTTTGTTTCATTTTACCTAGCACCCTTTCTTTAACTGTTCAGTGCCTTGCAGTTTTGTTTGCTTGATTTGTTTTTGTTTGTTTGTTTGTTTGTTTGTTTGAGACCATGTCTTATGTAGTCCAGCTCGGCTTCTAAGTCCCTACATAGTCAAAGATGACCTGGAACTTCTGATCTCCTGCTTTCCTTTCCCATGTGTTGGGGTTACGGGTGTGTGCCACCAAACCCAGTTTATGCCCTGCTGGGGAGTCAAACCCAGGGCCCTGGGCATGCCGGACAAGAACTCTACCAACTGAGAGCCACACCCCTAGCCTTGTTAGCATTTTAAAAACTTTCTCTTATTGACTTTCTCTCTGATGCTCCTGGGGGATCACTGACTGGAGAGATAGCATAGGGGAGGTTGAAAGTCAGGGAGGAGGAAATGGAGGAACTCTGGGTGTCACCTGAATTCTCTCTTGATCACTTACCACACGGGGCTCTAGCCTCTACCCCTCCAGGGAGAGGATTTCCCCCACCTTACTTTGTGCAGCACACACCTGCTAAAATAAAATAGCGGAGTGTGCAGAGAGCCCAGCAGGCCTCAGGAGGCCCTGTGTTCTGTTGCCTACCCCTCACCACCAGAGACTGCAAGTTTGAAAAATTCATTATCAGCTAGGTGATGGCAACACACTTCCTTAATCCCAGAAACAAGCGGATCTCTGCGAGTTCGAGGCCAGCCTGGTCTATAGATTGAGTTCTAGGACAGCTAGAGCTACATGGCGAAACCCTGTCTTGAACCCTGCCTCCAACTCCCCCTACTAAAACAAAACAAAACAAAACAAAAACAAAACAAAACAAACATTATTTTTTAAAACAGAAAGATTTCAACTGATATAAAGCGCGTGCCAGGCGAAAGTACCAACGTTTGGATCCTTAGCTCTCATGGAAAGCTAACATGGCGGTGTTGAGCTTGTAATCCTGGAGAGTTGGAGATAACATCTCAACAAAACAGGTGTAGGAGGGACAGAGGAAGACACTTGAGATTGACCTCTGACCACACACACACACACACACACACACACACACACACACACGCATAACCCCATTCCCCACATGCATTGAAGAAAATAAGAAAGAGGGACGGGGAGAGGTGGGTGGATTTCACTTACAAACAGGACAAAACAAAACTCTACATGTCTATCGTGTCCAGCTTGTTATCAAAACCTGATTGGGTCATAAGGGCACACTGGCCTGGAGTTCCCACAGCACCCTTGCAGGCCCACAGTGGGCCCCATCTAAATATTGTCTGGAAGTCCTTCAGTCCATCTCACCTTGCCCCCTCCAGCTTTACTCTCTGGCCTTGACCCCTGCACCAGCCCTCAACACAGCTGGAAGGGCAGCGGCTCTGGGGCCAGCCTACCTGGCTGGGCCCAGTCCCGGCACCTCCCTTGTACTGAGTGCCCTCACAATTGCCCGCACTCTCTCTCGGCTTCTGTTTTCTTATCTGCGAGGAGAAATCACAGTCCACACCTTCTAAGCCTGTGAGGAGTCCATGGGCTAATTAGGGCCAACTGCTCAGTCCCATGTTTGCCACACGGCGCCTGCTCAGTCAGTTTAGGTGCTGGTGCGTGTGCCCAGTGGGAATAATCACTGTGGGGGATTCACCGAAACTTCAGCCCGGCTTTTAAAGATAACGTAACCATGCAAACAGCTGTCCTTCACCATGCCTTTGTGGCTTAGCATACTCGATCTGTCTACACACAAAGGTATTTGTATCTGATAAGCCTTATCTGGATGACTCTGGGATGCACTAGGACCCTGTGTTGAGTCTGGACTTTTCTGGGATGGGATCTGTTATTGGAGCTCATAGTAGAGAGAAGGAATACGCATCAGAACACATACTCACCACACTGTAAGGTCCGAGACCTCCTCACCCAGGCCTGCCCTCAACTACTCAGCCATTTGCCATTCAAGGGGATTCTGCTATGGATTTCATTCTTTCTCTTCTCCCAGAATCAGGACATCTGGGGACCTTCTTAAGAGGCACCTAACTTGAATTATTTCCCTTCACCTCCAGTTTCCCAGGGTGCACATGGGGCTATAACAAAGGCCTCAGATCTCAAGTGGAGTTCATTAAGATGGAATTTTACCTGAGGCAGCCCCTCCTCCACTCTTCAACATCATGGCACCCAAGATATGCATGTGCTTGCCAAATAGGCTGGGCAGAGGTAACGTCCCATCCCTGGCACAAGGCCGGAAATTCAGAGCCATTTGGAACAAAGAACTCTGCCCCGAAGGTGTTTTCCAGCACCTCCTGGCCAGCTTGAAGCTGCCCTGCTCACCTTGGCCAGACCCCACCGGCCATCTCCCTGTCCTGTTTGTCCTGTTTCCAACCCTTGTGAACAAGAAGGGGAGGGGGTCTGAGGTCTGAGCTGAGCGACCTCCTCTACAGAAGAGAGCTGCCGTGGGAAGAGGGCTCCTCTCAGGTTTAGTAAGGCCATAATTGAAGTACTGGTTTTTTCATAGTAACTTAATGGCTTTGGGCAGGAAAGCCAACCTCTTAATCCCGTTGAATCTCCATTTCCTCTTCATAAATCAGGGAGTCATAAGCAAGGAGGAAAAAAGGTATAAAAAACATTTGATATAGTGCCTGGGACGTGTTAAGTTTTACTAATCTTTGGTTACCATGACTTTCGGCTATTATATAATATGCTAACCTCATAAGGGTCAAAGGTTGCTGTCGGGAGAGACAGTGGGTGGAGTCAGGGTGAGGGCAGCACGGGGAGAAGATAGTCAGGACCTGGCTTTAGTTAAGCCTGGCTTGGGCCTGGCATCCGAGGTGAGTGAGGCTCAAGGCACGGGTACTTGTCTGCCCTGGGAATCGACAGGCACGGACTGGCTGGTGTAATTACAGACTTGACTGACAGCTAGGGTGGCCCTTGCAACTGCCCAGCCAGCCACATTCTTTAGTCGGGTGGATGGGTGGGTGTCTAGGTGGGCAGCTGACTGTTTATATATCTACCGGGATACTGGGCACTTAAGAACTCCTCCCTCAGTATCCCCGGGCAAGCTGTTCAACACTGAGAACACCTGGCTCCTTTCCCTATGGCAACTAACTTCTCAGCACCCCCATCTCAGCCCTCCGGCTGCTTCCGAGACAAGACAAGTCAAGAAAGCTAAAGACACAAGGTCAGACTCCGCACAACTGACCGGCGGAGCATCTCTCTTTCCTGGTGTCTCGAGGAGCTTAGAAGCCTTCTAAGGAATCCCGTCATAACCCCGGCCTCAGCGCTGTGTACAAGCAGCTAATGCACACATTCTGGGTCTCTGTCTACAAATTTACACTCAGTGTGTGCTCTCCCCAAGCCATTCAACAACAACAACAAAAAAAAAAATACAACTCAGTCGGTATTGCTTGAACATTTAGTATAGGCTCGGTGCTAGCGCTAGACTCTGGGATGAACTGAAGAGTCGTGAAATGCTGGCAAGCAGGCAGACTTGGGAGAGATCCCTTGTTTGTTGCTGACCGAAGGCCAAAAAGATAAGACTTCAACCATACTTAGAGGTCAGGCACAGAGGTCGCAGAATGCCTGGTCCGCCTGTCCACAGTGCCTCGGACAAGCACACCCACCAGCCAGAAGCCAGGACCATGACGATACCACGGTAGCTAACAGTGGCTGCATAACTTGTCTAGAACCGTTCTGACATTTTGGATGGAGACAAAGTCAATATTGAGTATTGAAAACCAGGAGAAAGAAAGGGACCTGTCTGGGCTGGAGAGATGGCTCAGCAGTTAAGAGCACTAACTGCTCTTCCAAAGGTCCTGAGTTCAAGTTCCAGCAACCACACGATGGCTCACAATCATCCGTAATGAAATCTGACACCCTCTTCTGGTGTGTCTGAAGACAGCTACAGTGTACTTACATATAATAAATAAACAAACCTTTGGGGGGGGAAAAGAAAGGGACCTTTCATCTACAAGCAAAGGGAGAATTTTGAGTTCTGTTCTGTTTGTTTTTAATATAGACTCTAAACATGGGATCCTGCGTGAGCCAGGGACGCCATTAGACGAAGGAGGAGACGAGCATATTATCACTTCACAGTAGCCCTGAATTGGAAACGACGCAGAGGGCCGTCCACAGAGGGGGGTGGGGGGCATACAAAGTGTGGCATGTCCCCAATGGAACGATTGATCGCAGCGGTAACTAGTGTGTGTCAGCGTGGAAGAGCGCATGGGTCCCTAGAAAAAAATCACGTGACAGAGAATGGAGTGTAAAAACCTTGCTGCCATGTGACCCAGCACCACACACTGTCTCAAAAAACACACGTGAAAATGTATAAAGGAAACAAGGAATAACAAGCCCTAACTTACCTGCCCTGGGGAAGGACGAGAGGGCGCTGGTAACCAGGGCAAGGCCAGGTGCTGTTTAAGAGACTGTATGGTCTGGAGAGAAGGCACACTTGGTAAAGTGCTTGCCCCACAAAGCAGGAAGACCTAGTTGGATCTCTGAGTGGCGGGGAGCTGTAATCCCAAAGCGGGAGGTACAGGCAGGCAGACCCCTGGCTCACTGCCAGTCTAGCTTAATTGATGAGCTCCAGGAGCGGATGGTGTTCCCAAGGTTAACACCTAAGGTCTTCCTCTGGCCTACACGCCCACACTCAGACACACAGCTCACAGACACAGGCACACACACACACACACACACACACACACACACATGTGCACACATTAGATCTTTTTACTTTATTAATTAATTAGTTAATTAATTAATTGTGTGTGCATGTGTGTTCGCCGAAACAGCATAGATGTGCATGCCAGAGGACCGCTCGCAGGAATCGCTTGTCCCCTTCTGCCATATGGACTCAGCTTGGCAGTCCTGGCAGCAAGCGCCTCCCTCACCCCCACCCCCGACCCCTCCCTGCACCCCCCCACCGTGATCCTTCTTGTCAGCCCAGACACACCACACATATATTTTAAAAAAATAAATACTCTACTTCTAACTTGGGTGGTTAGTATAGTTGCATAACCCCTGTAAGCATGTTTTGTACCCTTGAATGTTATATTATTTCTCAATTAAAAAAACAGAACAAACAAAACAAAGGACAATAGACGGACGGGAGTCAACAGAGGCTCTGCGGTGCCCAGGTTCCTTGTCTCATGCACAGCAGAATGAGAAGCCAGTTTGCCAAATCTGCATTTAGCCAGACGCCAGGACAGCCATTCCTGAGGTCCCACAGGAGCTTTCCTAATGGGTTTCTGTGCTATCAATTTGGATTGTTGTTGTTGTTTTACATCCCTGCCTCAGTTTCCCCTCCCTCCTCTCCTCCCATGTGCTATCAAATTAGAAACATTCATGGTAACCTTTCTTTTTGCTGTTAAATTCCCGGTGTCTTAGCCCATGTCCACCGGGTGACTGTAGGAGCCTTTCAGAAGTCTACTCTGTACTGGGCACTTGACTTTCCTCTGCTAAGTCTCAACAACTCTGCAGCTCGGCTATGATCGCCCTCAGTTTATAGATAAAGAAACAGGTATTTGGAGGGATTAAGAAATTTGCCCCGGTCCCAAACAACTGTAACAGGAGCTATCCCAAAGGCTGTTGCCTGTACTATACGTGGGATATGTTCTAGCCTTCAGTGGGAGAGGAAACACCAAGCCTTGCAAGGTCTTGAAGTGCCAGGGTGGGGGATACCCAGGGGACCCCCACTCACTCAGAGAAGGGGATGGAGATGGGGAAAGGGATTGTGGGAGGGGGTGACCCGGTAGGGGTAGTTAGCTGGATGTAAAGCGAATTAGTAAAAAAAAAAAAAATTAATTAATTAATTAATTAAAAAAATAAAAAAAGAAATCTGCCCCCAAGGTCATTAACTAGAATGTGACAAATCCAGAATTCTGACTCTATTTCTCCTGCCCTTCCCAGCTGCTAGCCCAGCCTCACTGCATGCTGGAGGACACTGTCGCATGTTAACATCAAGGCACTCAGGAGCTCAGTGCAGGGCCTGGCTAGAGACCTCAGAACAGACTAGAGTCCATTTCTCCAGGCAGGAAAGCTAGCTGAGGTCAGGAGCCTAAAAGAGACAGTCGGAGCAGGTAGGGCCGGATCAGGGAGAGGAGTTCAGATGAGGTGGTGGCACAGCGGCCTCTTCAACCAGTTCACCTAGCACACCACAGGAAGCAGGAAGAGAATTTCTTTCTGTTTTGCCTTCAAGGTCATCTAAACATTGCTGCATTCTGTGCAATTTCTGCACGATGCTAAGCTTCTTTGATGCTTCTAAGATGGAATTTGTCTCCAAGACCACAACAGAGGCATAGACGTCGGAAGCCGCCTTCTGAGACACTACCGTCCCCAGAGCAACCTTTGGCCAAAGGGAACTTAGTGTTCATGTCAGCTTGTTCAAACTAGTGAGTAAATCTGACCCCACAGCTCACAAACACTGATTACGAGCCTATAACACAGAAGCCACGGCACTAAGTGTCTGCAGCTGCCCTGGGAACACAGAGGTGTAGAGTTCCTGGGGGTTACTACTGTGGTTTCAGCAGTTCTGACTCTCCATCTTCAGCTTGCAACTCCACTAAGCCTCAGTGTTTCCATTTATAGGATGGGCACAGGAGTCCTTCCTTCTTAACACCAGGAGGCTGTACCTATTAAGTACACAGTATCTGGAATCTAGTATCCAGTGAACCACTGTTCCTAGAGTTGATTCCAGCGCCAGCAGGTGGCACACACTAGTCCTGTCACCAGCAAAGGCTTGAGAGCTCCACAGTCTCTGGAATGTCACACCATGCAGAATGCCTTAAAGGTTCAGCTTGGCATCAGAAGACCAGCGAGAGGCAGTATCTTCCCAGGAACCGGGGCTCAGTGCTGCCCAAACTCCACTTTCCCGCTGGTACAGCTGCCTACACCCTGCTAAAGACGGGACTCTCCCCTGTGCAGAATGAAGACTTTGTGTGGCATCTGGTTCTGGGAACACTGCTTACTATATTCTTTGGCACGAGACCTGCAGGGCAGGTTCACGGAAGTGTGGCACACACGGAGACTCTCACGGCGCCCTCTGCTTCTTCCTCTCGCTGCCTCCCCACTCTGTCCAGGCAGGCGGGACGTCCCGAGAGGTCCCTCTTGCTCTTTTCATTAGTAGTGATGAGAAAGAATGGCTTCCAGCTTGCCAGAGTAAACAGTCACTCCACTGTCATGAAGGCTCCACTCCCCCCACCCCCGTCATCCTATGTCATACGCCCTAATCACTCACACACTCCTTCTGGGGACTCTCCAGAGAGGCTGCCCTGAGTATCTGAACCACGAGGCCCAGGACTCAGAGGGGAGGGCAGTTTCTCTTCCACATGTCGCTACCGTAGGATGCTGTCACTGCCACCAACGCCTGTAGCTTAGGTTGAGCAAGATGTGTCTGTCCTCACTCTGGGACCATTTCTCCAAGTCAGAGACGGGAAACCCAAAAGCTAGCATCCAAGGCGCCAGTTCCATCCCCGGCTCAGTAGCTTCTCCCCAGCTCGGCTTCCTGTCTTGGTTGTCATTTTCCTGGATGTTGATTCTAATTGCCCTGTGCCCTTTATCTACAAGGACGAGATCCGAATACCCTTCCCTTCCTGGCTGTTTACCCTAATACATTAGATTGGGACTTCTTTTGGATGTGGGAGAGTCCCCAGAGGTCTGGGAAGCTGGAGGGACCAAGAAAGCAGTTGCAGGAACCGGGGAAGAGAAGAGGAAGCAGGCAGCCGAGTCTTAGCTCACTCTATCCCAGTTCTCTTGGAGAAGCTAAAGAGGAGCTGCCCGGTCCTCTGGTCCCTTTCTGAGCTGCGGTGGCACGGGAAAAACCAAAGGTAAGGGCAGTCGCAAGTAAAGGACAAAAGAAAGTCACTTCGGCGGTGGGCTGACTCTGGGGACAAGGTGGCCAGGAGCGACTCTACCCTTAAGGAAGGACTGGGATTGGCTGAGTAGGCCAGAGGGCAGGCTGGGGGAGGCTGGGGCTGTCCGGATCAGGTTACACCTTCGCCTCAGCATTAAGTCTCTTCCGACCCGCCTGTACCTTTATCACTCCATGTGACCTCTCCTGGATTTGGATGATTAGGCATCCATCTGACCCTGGTTTGGATTCATGTCTTGACATAGCCAAGCACAAAACCCCCTTCACTCATGAGAATCCCAGTTTGGATAATAAATCATAAGTCACCTTTCCCCCACTCTATCCACCGGGCATGGACACGAAGCAAGGTTAAGGACAAACGGAGAGAAGTATAATTGAAAGTGAGGTCCCGGTAGTCCAGAGCTGCTGCCAGGTTGGCCCCAGCCCAGTCGGAGCCTCCTGAGCTGAACAGCGGCAGGGGACAGCGGCGGCAGGGGACAGCGCCAGGGCTGCCGTTCTGTTCCTCCTGGAACTTGATTTGGAGGCTGAGACCTAGTCTGCCGGGATCTGCTTTGCTGGCATCCCTCGGGGGACAGGGCTGCCACCAGGCTGGGACACAGAAGGCTCTTGAATATGGCCATGTCTTTATTCCCTCTACCTGCATCCCAAAGGAACTCACAGCAGAGGCAAGTGGAAGTTTCACACCCTCACCCCCACCCCGCTCCCCAACCCATTATCCAACTACAAATTAGAATGGAATCCCAGCATCCCGGCCTGGCCTTGCTGCTGCGGAGACAACAGCAGCCAAGAGGCTGATCTCGGACAGTTCCTTAGGTGTAGGATGAAGAGCACTCCCCTGTCGGGTAACTTCTTGGTCTAGCTATTTAGACCCAGGGCCTTCCTCTATTGAAAGCCTAGGCTTGCACATCTACAATCTGTGCTGAAGGCGGAGGTCCAGGGGGGGTCTCTGGGGAGTTCCCAAGGGACTCAGTCCCTCCAAGAGATCAGTTCGGAGGTGGAGGTGGAGGAGGGGTGAAACTGAGAGACCCGTGTTATAAATAAGTAGAGACCAATGTACCAGGGCCACGAGGGTATGCACAGACTTATGACTGTACCTGGGGCCGGGGGAGGGTCAGCGGCTAAACTGCCTGACTCTCTTCCTCTCTCTCCTTTCCCAGTCCCTCCTCCATCTTGGTCACAGCACTGATGGGGCATTCCTGCTCTTTGCAGTTTGAGGCAATGTTACTGTGGCTTCAGACAAGATAGAAAAGGCTGCGGGGTGAGGCCCCAGGTCACCTATTTCTGCTCAGGGGGTCCCCCAAATATAAAATACCCTTAGTTCACAGAGTTGAGGGTTCTGAGTCCAGACCACCCCTCTCTGTCCCTCAGAAGTTCACTCTTATACCCCCTAGCCTGGGGAAAGCAGTCCTTGTGTTTTCTGCTCCCCGAACCTTCTGATTTCTCCTGCATGCCTGCCTTAGGAGGCAGGATGGGTACCTGACAAGGTAGAAGTGGAACCAGTAGCTGGTAAGTCCACAATACTGGGATGTACCTCTAGTTCTTAGGAATAGGAAGAGGTACAGATTTACCACAAAACCACTGTCTCTTCATGGCCATCTCCCAGAATCATCTCTTGCCGGTCAGACAGCCATTGCTGGCACCCCACCCCCACCCCCTGCTGTCATGAAGAAGATGGCCTTCCTCAGGGCATTGGGGCAGACCTGAACTCTGTCCAAGGGAACTTTTGCAATGCCCAGAAACTGCCAGCCTAACTGCTTGCCTGGGCTCTGGCCCCTCTCACTGCTGCTGGGCCCAGACAGGAGGCTGACTCACTCACCACAAAGAGGAGGAGGAGAAGGAGGAGGAAGAGGAGGAGGAGCACGAGGAGGAGGAGCACGAGGAGGAGGAGGAGGAGCAGCAGGAGGCTGAGGGTGGCTTCGGCTCAGAGAGCCAAGGCTCTCAGAGCCCAGGCAAATTCAGCCTCGGGTGGGGGATAGTCATAGCGGAGACAGGGGACCTGGAGATCACATGCAGATCACTCTAGATTCTCCTCCTGGATCCAAGTCCCTTCACGCTCCAAACAGAAACTATTAAAACCCCTTTCTCAATTTCCACACTCGACCCTGAGTCCCCCTGGACATCTGTGGACAGGCTCTCCTGAAAGAGAGACCCTGTACACGAGTCTCAAAGCGCCGGCGGTTTTAGAAAGGCAAGCGAAGAAAACTCCATCTTAAAGATTTCACTCCACTCTCACAGGTGATCACACATGGGCTCCGCGGTGTAATAAACAGGCTCACACACTCCACCTCCAAAGACCTTAGCACCGCGGACAGCCGGTCACTCCCTTCTCACTCCTCCACTCCAAGCCAAAGCGCCCGTCCAAGGAAAGAAACAAACGCTTCTTGTTGTCCAGTGCTGAGCGCCCTCCTAGTGAAGGACTCCTGCGCTGAGCATCGCGGAGGTAGCTGTCCCCTCGCCAGCCTTGTATGAACTTCAGCTTTCTCAGACTTGGGTGCCCTCTCAGAGTCCCAACCTCATGGCACCGCAGCCCGGATCGCAGTCGCCAACTTTGTTTTCTGAGTCTCGGACTCTACTCCTTGCACCCAGACGCTCAGACCTCTAGACCGCAGACGCCCGCCCCGGGTCTAACCGCTCACCCAGGACCCCCTTCCCCCTGTTCCCCGATCCGCACCTGGTCTGGCGGTGGACACGCTGCTCCACGGCGCTCCTGGTGCTTCGGGCTCGGCAGCAGCCTTTTGACAAGCAGAGACTGCTCAGCACCTGGCCCCGCCCCCGCAAGGCCCCACCCCCGGACCGCCCTGCTCCTCGACCACGCCCACTAGGTCCAGTCCTCTGCAACTCTGAAACTTTTCTTGCCTTGGAATCAACCACTGCACTGTCGCCTTGGAGGCCCTGCCTTGTGAGAGGCTCCAGGATCCCCGGCCACAGCGTAACACAGGGGTCTGCCTTCCGTGGGATAGTCGTTGATGATGTCGTGTGTGCAAATCCACGTTTCTGCCTATGGTGATCCTTGATGTATCCACCACCCACCCCCGCCACCGTGGTTCTATCCAATCTACTGTAGACGCCTCCGCTAGGTGTGTCACCAGTACCTGAGTTGACCCGGGACCCCGACGCCCGCGGCTCGCTGCAGGGAGCCGTTCTCTGCGCGCCGTTGAGGACGCTCCTGCGAGTTTCTCCTGCAGGGCGCTCAACCGGACTCCGCTGGTTAGGATTAGCACAAGGGAACCGGAATGGAGGCTGGAGTTGCGTCCTCTCTCCTAGCTGACGTTCCTCTGTTAACTAGAGCGTCGGAGCAGGTTCCCAGCTAATTGCATCTCATTGCGGCGAGCTTTGCCTTAGCTTCTGAGGTCTCTGCCTCCCAGATCAGCCCTTGCCACCAGGACCCTGGTGTGAAGGAATGAAACAGGCACGAAGTACACCTCAAGACCTGAACTGTGGATAGCTACTGAGAACTCATTGTAGAAAAATCTGGATAAAGATTACTCTCTACTCATATGCTCTGTGCACGGCACCGCACCAGAAGCTGAAAGAAATGGGTCTATAGGGCTCTCCTTTTTTGAGTATGAATAAATAAACATAAGAGTGTTCTAGAATGCAGATGCCCACAATGTCTCCGGACAGTTGGTGACCTTCTTTGGTCAGGGAAGGTAATGTTGAGGAGGCTCCGTGGGGACAGGGAGGCGGTGATTTGCCCAGACCAAGCTGGTGGGCCAGGGAAGGACGAGAGCCCCGTCTGGCTGCACTTACCATCACGCAGACAAGGGTGTTAAAGTGGAAGAAATGCTGCCCCTTCCAGCGCTTGATGACTGTCCCCAAGAAACCAACGGAGGCTAAACAGAAGGAAGAGCCTCCGGGAGTGGGGTCTGAGGAAGCTGTGAGGCCGCTCTTTAAGAGTCATGGAAACATTCTGGAAACGCTTTAACAGTTTCGGGAAAACACGCAACACACGGTGTTTAAACTCAAGCAGGACAATCTGTGTCAAAAATGAATGGAAGAGGCCTTTTGGGAGTCCTACCAGTCTGGTATTCGTTCTAAGTGAAAAAAAATCATCTATTCTAAATGAAAGAATCACTTTCCAGAGAGAGCATCATTGGGAAGCTGACTCTCGTGGGAAGAAAAGCCCAGGAGGAAGCCTCAACAGCCAACACCGCAGGGTATTCTGAAGTCCTGTGAGCCTCTGCGGCGGCGATGGAAGATGAGCTCCTACGTGTTCCATATTGGTGGACTGTGAATCTTTCTCACAGCCTCACTGGAAGTTCATTTACATAGGTAGCATGTTCTAGAGTATGAAGAGGATTCTCTGGACATTTTATTCAATCTTCATGTCAATCTTTCAAGACAGAGCAGCAACACCCCCCCCATCTTAAAACTTGGCATTTTTTACAGCAGGACAATGACTGAGCCACTTGAACCCCGTCTTCTTTGTGACCAACCGACGCCATATCACACTGCCTCTCCAAAAAAAAAAAAAATATTCCATGTACTTTTCACCTATTGGATCACAATCTAGAAAAAAAAATCAAAAATCAAAACAAAAAAACCCCAAACATCCATGTGCAGGAAAGAGCAGAGAGATGGCTCAGCCATAAGAGCATTGTCTGCTCTTTCAGAGGATCTGGGTTCAAATCCCAACATCTACCTGGCAGTTCACAACCGTCTGTCTGTGAGAGGGTGTTAGATATCCATTCCGTCAAGTCACCAATGTACACAAAAATAAATAAATAAACACGCTCAGTGTTTCTTAAAAAACAAACAAACAAACAAACAACAGCCAGGAAGAACTCAGCTGTTCCAGGTTTAGCAAGGTTCTAGATGTCATTGCTGTGTCTAACACGCTCCATGACTGGGCCAGTAACCACGCCCCTAGTGATGTCCTCCTTGTCCTCCCCCCAGTTCCCGGACCACCTCCTCTCTCCTGGCTCTCCAGACTGCGCTCTCCAGACTCTGCTCTCCTTCAAGTCTCTGTCCATCAAACCCTTTCCACCGTCTCCAGGCAACCATGAACCTCTGTACTCTGTGTTACTCTATCCTATGGTTTGTCGCCTCATAACAAGATACTTTGTGTTTAGATTGAGTAAGAATTTGTTCTCCCTCAGCTTTGTTCTAGGAAAAGTAATTTTGTAACCATGAGGAAAGCAAGGTTTGTTTCTCCCTTTCTTCTTCTGGGACCTCCCATTGTCTCCTGACCTCACACATACCTGGGTAGGTCCTGGAAGGGAGGCTCCATCCTCAGACTTCCTTTCCTGGAAGCCTTGAGAACAGACAACACTCTCTGGTAACTCTACTTCAGAGCCAGTAGCTTTAAATTCCTTTAGAGGCAGGTAGATCTATGAGTTTTAGGCCAGCCTGGTCTCAGAGCGAGTTCCAGGACAGGCAGGGCTACACAAAAATGTTGTCTCAAAACACAAAACAAAATTCCTCTAGAGTGTTGCAGGAACCACGGGCCAGATTCTCTTGTAAAGTATGAATTTTCTTTTTCTCTTTTTCTTTTTAAAGATACCATTCTCTGTTGTCCTCAGAAGGGTGGTGTTGGTCACTTGGTGAGATGGCCTCTGTTCAGTGTTTGTCTCAGTGTTTGATTAGTTTTACCAGGAACCCACATAAGAGTTCTTTTTTTTCTTTTTCTTTTTCTTTTTCTTTTTCTTTTCTTTCTTTCTTTCTTTTTTTTAGTTTTTTCAAGACAGGGTTTCTCTGTGTAGCTCTGGCTGTCCTGGAACTCACTCTGTAGACCAGGCTGACCTTGAACTCAGAAATCTGCCTGCTTCTGCCTCCCAAGTGCTAGGATTAAAGGCATGTGCCATCACTGCCCTTACATAGGAGTTCTGTAACTCAGCCATTTGTTTGTTTGTTTGTAAAGATTATATATATATATATATATATATATATATATATATGAACACTGTAGCTGTCTTCAGACACACCAGAAGAGGGCATCAGATCTCATTGCAGATGGTGTGAACCACCATGTTGTTGCTGGGAATTGAACTTAGAACATATGAAAGAGCACTTGGTGCTCTTAACTGCTGAGCCATCTCTCCAGCCCCTAACTCAGCCATTTGTATATTAGCAATGGACTCCTGCCAGGGCATGCTCTTTGCAGGAGGGACTTGAGGGCTTGAGGCCGCCTTGTGCATCCCATAAGGCAAAGCCTGGTCTCTGGTCATCTCTAGTAAGCCCTGGGTGCCTATGCATGGTGTGGGCAGATGTGGCCGGTTGTCAGCTTCTGAGCCCCCTTTTCTGCATCCTGGGCAATGTCTCAGAGATTGGCTGGTCCTCTCTGAGTTCCTGGCCATGATGTAAGATCCCAAGCAGATCCTTTTGTCTCTGGCATTCCTACAGACCCTGTGCTTATGACGGGGGGGGGGGTCCCCCACTAAAAGAGTGGTACCCTTTGTGCGCTCAATGGACAGCTTCCCTCTGACCACTTGCTTTCTCCCAAGAGTCCCTAAGAGTCTCCTAAGACTCCCTAAGAGTCTTAGGTCTCTTTCCCCCTCTTTAATATTTTATTGTTGTGGGCATGTGGGAAGACAGACAGCAAACCTCTCAACCAACAGATGCTGGAGGAAAGAGGCCCCGAGAGCCACAGAGCTGCAGGGTCCTGGTGGCAGAAGGGACCAAACCTTCTTCTCACTGAAGTCCTCCTTTAGAAGTGTTTGTGAAAGTGAAAGTTTGGAAAGGTCAGCTCACCCATCCTTCAGGACAGAAGGGGTCTGGGACTGTTCGCACTTGCGTTCAGGTGATGCAAACAAAATGCATAGAGGAGCTGCAAGCAGGAGACACAGCTCCACGGAAAGGGGCCTTCCAGGGCGATGGCTTTCAAGTTGCCAACTGCTGTCCGGTGAAGACGCACATTCACCGTGACCCAGAATACACACACAGAAAAGTTCTCGTGAACCAGGAGCTACCCTGAGATGGGTTCTCTGGGTGGAAAAAAAGAAATTTTTTAAAAAGGAAAGACGGCCCCTAGGTGTCCTGGAGGAGAAGGTTTATTGTCAACGAAAGGGTGAACAAAGCCAGAGGCAGGGACCTCTGGGAGAGGCCAGAGTGGACATGACCCTGAGCTATGGAGAAGGGTGAGGGAAGGAAAGTGAGGAGAGGGGAAGAAGGCAGAGGGGGAAAAGAAGAGGGGAGAGGGATGGGGAGGAGAGGGGGAGGGGGAGGGGGAGGAGGAAGGAGAACCACCAACCAAGAGGTGCAGCCTGGGCCAAGAGGATGACCAAGAGCCTAGGAAGGTGAAGGTAGATTAGAATGCTGGGTTCTATAGGGAAGGGTAGCCCAGCCCCTGGACTGAAGAGGTTTAATGTATGGAGGCCGGGCATGCCTGTTCTACCATATAACAAGTAGGGACTGAGGAATGCTGGGAGAACCTGGTGTCTAGGTCTGTTTTGACATGTTAATGGGTTAATTAGGGTTGAGATCTCCTCTCTCTTTCTCTTCCTCTCCCTCCCTCCCTCTCTAGATCCACACTTTCTAGCTCTCTCCCCGCCTCTCGCTCTCTGTCTCTGTCTCTCTGTCTCTCTCTGTCTCTGTCTTTCTCTGTCTCTGTCTCTCTCTGTCTCTGTCTCTCTGTCTCTGTCTCTGTCTCTCTCTCTCTCTCTCTCTCTCTCTCTCTCTCACACACACACACACACACACACACACACACACACGATTGTAGACTCCAATCAGGATTTGTTTGAGTTTTGCCTTTCTGAGTTTAGCACAACCATGTGACATCTCCCAAGAGCCTGGAACCTGAGACCAGCATAGAATACAGTGGGGCACCATCAAGAATCCCACAGGGCCGGGCATGGTGGCGCACGCCTGTAATCCCAACACTTGGGAGGCAGAGGCAGGCAGATTTCTGAGTTCAAGGCCAGCCTGGTCTACAGATTGTGTTCCAGGACAGCCAGGGCTACACAGAGAAACCCTGTCTCAGAAAAGAAAAGAAAAGAAAAGAAAAGAAAAGAAAAGAAAAGAAAAGAAAAGAAAAGAAAACCCACAGGGCTCCATGGTGTCATCAGGGCTTTGGGGATTTCTTCTCCTATGTTGATCATGAGGTCCCCGAGGCAACCTGTGTCTACCAAGATTTGCTTCTGTGGCCTTAGGTCAAGTGTTACCTTCCCACTGTCCTGAGTTTCTAGCTGTGGGCCTTCCAACTCCAGGAAGCCCATGGCCTCTCAGACACCCTGGCTTGCCCATAATAGGACAGCTCTGGGGAGAGTCACGAGTGAGAGCTACAGACCTTGCCTGCCCTAGAACCAGCCAGGTGCTGCCAGGTATCCTCCTGGCTCTAAATCCTTCTGGCCGCACGGCTCCATTCCCAGCAGCCCAGCTCATGTCTCTATCCTTGAGGGTTTGGAGCATCTGTAGCTCATCTGTTCCCACATCCTCAAGCCCAGGTTGTCAATCCATTGGCCCGCACACAGTGTCAGTTGGCATGTCCTGGGAGGGGGCGGATGGGGAGGTGCAGACTTCTACCTGGACCTCCAAGCAGGGGCAGCACGGAGCCCTCCCAACTCCCAGGTATTTGCCAGGCTCCTGTCCAAATCTGCAGCAGACAGTGATGACACTTCTCCAACCCCCATAGTAAACCGTTAATACCATTGGGGTAAGTCAGAGGCTCGGAGCAGCAGAGGCTCGGAGCAGATTCCTTTCCCATCCGGTACTGTTTTGCATGAACAGTCTTGCAGGAGGTGAAGAGAATCACACTTACAACCCATCTGGGAATTTGTGTTTGTTCCTCTAAGGAAGAAGGTCTTGTGGAAGAGCCAAGTGATGGGGGTGAGTGCAGGGGCTGTGGTTTAGGAATGACACAGGTGATAACGGAGTTACTACGTTGTCATAGTGTCGCCCTCCGGAGAAGTCAGCAGGCGAACGCTGGCTGCCTTCTAAAATCCCTCTTTGTATGAAACAGCGTCTCCAGGGAGGGCATTTGGGCAACCATCTCCCTTCCTTCATACCAGTGGGCAGAAGCCCCGCAGCCCAGGTCCTAGACACGCCTCCGTGTTTCTTGAGAACAGGGAGGACATTCCGTCAGCAGCCCAGGAATGCGTTAAACATCTCTCCCCTGGGGCCCTGACTCCAGAACGATGTGTCCACTGACAGCTCCTCTTCCTTCACCCTTGGCCTTCAGCCTGGGGTAAGCACACCACAAACCCAGGCGTCCCACTCTGCGCCACTCACTTCATTGTTCTTAGCTGTCAAAGACGTCAGCAGGGTTAAAGCTGGCATGTCTGCTGTGCGCCTCCCTTTCCAGTTTGGAGGTACTGCGGACCTCCAGGCAGAGAGATCTCGTGCTGTGTGCTGTCGGAAGGTCCTGCAACCGAAACGTGACCTCAAGATGCTTTTATCATGAAAACCTACTGGCAAACGAGAAGCTGTCATGCCTGAGTGAAAAAAAGAAATAGAAAAGGGAAAGTCATGATTGCTCCTAAAGAGAAGATTTATTGTAAACAAAGGGCAGGGCACAGCAAGAGGCAGCGGCATCTGGGAGAGTCCAGAGTGCACAGAACCCTGAGCCGTGTGAGGAGGGGGGGAGGGAAAAGGAGAGGGGAGGGCAGGGCAACCAGGTGCATCAGCCTGGACACCCAAATGAGAATGAATGGGAAAAGACCAGGTACCCAAATAGTTATTCTGTTCTATAGGGAAGGACAGCTGGGCAGCCCCTGAGCTGGAGAAGTTTAGGGTGGAGGGTGAGCTGAGACAGCCCGGGAGGAGGCCCTGTGAACCGGCTGGGGTGTAGGGCCAGGGAGGGCCTGGCAGCCAGATATGCTTTGATATGTTAAATAGGCACCCATCATCAAAGCCAGGCATTGGTGGTGCTCACCTTTAATCCCACTTGGGAAGCAGAGGCAGGCGGGATTTCTGAGTTCAAGGCCAGCCTGGTCTATAGAGTGAGTTCCAGGACAGCCAGGGATATGCAGAGAAGCCCTGTCTAGAAAAAACAAAACGAAAACAACAACAAAACCAACCTATCACCAGTAGTTAACAGCTCTAGTCACGCTATACCTCTGGGTGGGACAACAGTAGCAACTATCAGCTCCAACTTCAAATGATATTCTTGATACTTTTGGACCTTTGTCCCGACTCCTCTGGCGTCTACTCTGCACTGAGATATTTCACAGAACAGATTTGATGCTCGGCTCCTGGATAACAGGGTCAGAAGGTTGTGCTCTTGATGTCTCTCTAATATAACCAACATATTAAAACTTGATTTTTTTTCCTTCAGTGATTTATTTACCAAGGATTCAGAATGTGGGCGAAGCAGCAAGAGTTCGAGGCCATACGCAGAAAGTTGAAGACCAGCTCGGACCATGTTTAAGACATCCTGTCTTAAACAAACCAGCAAGGAAAAGTCAAAAACAATTAAAAAAAAAAGTCAGAATATTGCCTCTCTGTGCATAGGGGGCCACACAGGGCATCTTTCTCTGAGGGGTCATTGCTTTAGAAAGGAGAGAGGCAGCGTCTGGACCCAGAAGTCTCTGCATGTTAGACATGCTGTCAAAGCTTTATGCCTAGAGAGCTATCAAGCAACAAGTCATTGGATGAGCCCACTGTCTGGTTTTTACATGGCTCCGCCCCTTTTCTCCAAGCTGCTTTTTGGAGCGATGGGGCACTGGTTTTGGGAAAGGGAGACATACTGTCTTCGATGCCCTTCGTGGGCATTCTCCCTCTGAAAGTTAAAGCTTCTATACATAGGATGGTTTAGCTGGAGTCTTCAGTTTGGGCCATTCTCGGTTGGGCTTGAAAGAGTTTTTAACTTTGGAACATACTGGATTTTATATCTGTGATCTCTGTGTGCCTAAAGAGCTCCCTGGCACACTTCTATAAGGTCCTGAGAATAGTGAGTGCAGGGAGAGGCATGGGTGGATGGGTCTCTTATTGGCTGAGTAACTTGGGGCAATTGCTGGGTCTCTCTGAGCGTGTGATTTACCATCAATAGAATAAGACTAAATCCCGGTCACAGGACTGCTGGCTCCAGGGGGCTGTCGAGGGGGACATGCAGTATTAACTTAGTAGCTAATTGTAATCATTAGCAGAGCCCCTTAAAACTATGCTGGTCTCTGGAGACTCAACTGCATATTTCCTGATCTTATGGATTGTTGGTTTTTACATAGATCCCAGGCTGGTCTGAAACTTACTAGGAACTCAAACTCAAGATCTTTTACTTTAAACTCCAGAATACTAAGATTATATGCTTTTTAAAATAATGATAATGATTACAATAGTATATAAAATTATATAAATATATAAGATATATAATAAATTATTATTATTATTGACAATGAATATTTTTATTTTGATATAGAGTCTCTCTATAGACCTGGCTGTCCTGGAACTCATTATGTACATGAGGTTAGCCTCAAACTCAGAGATCCTAAATACTAAGATTATATGCTTTTTAAAATAATGATAATGATTATAATAGTATATAAAATTATATAAATATATAAGATATATAATAGATTATTATTATTGACAATGAATATTTTTATTTTGATATAGAGTCTCTCTATAGACCTGGCTGTCCTAGAACTCATTATGTACATGAGGCTAGCCTCAAACTCAGAGATCTGCCTGGCTCTGCCTCCAGAGTGCTTGACTTATTTTTAAATTTATTTATTTGTAATGATTATGTCTGTGGTGTGTGTGCGCGCGCATACCACAGCTCATACACAGAGGTCATGGGATGATTTTCGGAATGAGTTCTCTCCTTCTACCATAAGCTCTGCGGATCAAACTCAGGACATCAGACTTAGGAGTCTAAGATAGAAGATCTTGAGCTTGAGTCCAGACTGGGCTCCCTGGTAAGTTTCAGACCAGCTTGGGTTCTAAATGGTCTTGATTCTATGCTGGTGTGAGCAGCCTCCATTTCTGAGTTTAATTTTCACTCTTGCAACAACATTAGGAAGCCCAAGTCTCGGACAGTCAGACTGCACTCCTCCTAAGATGCACATGGACAGCACTCTGGGCAATTTCTCTCCAGCTGGCTCTGTGGTTGGTTCCCCATGGGAGATACCTTGGCGAGGAGGTTGGAGGTCTTGACATGGGATGAGATAGTCAGGGTCTTCCCTGCTGTGGGGCCTGGCTATTTATTGACCTGGGTAGCAATCAATTATATGCATTTTCTTTATGAGAACTCACCACGTTCTTCACCCGAGATGGGTGGTCTTGTCTCTGTGCATGTCATAACTCAATTAAAAAGTCCACTTAAAACCTAGTTCCGGTGTGGTCTCGAGAGACCACCTTCACGGCGTGTTCTTTATTGCATTCCTTTTGCAGATGGGAAATCGATGCTCAGAGTGACCGTTCCCAGATGCAGTGCGAAGTGCTGAGATCCCTCCCATGAATGTAACCAGCAGCTGGGCAGGGGTGACACACGCCTGTGATCCCAGCACTTGGGAGGCAGAGGCAGGCGGATTTCTGAGTTCAAGGCCAGCCTGGTCTACAGAGTGAGTTCCAGGACAGCCAGGGCTATACAGAGAAACCCTGTCTCCAAAAACCAAAAACCAAACCAAAAAAAAAAAAAAAAAATTGTAACCAGCAGGTAATAAACAGTGTGCTGACTGGTTTTGTGTGTCAACTTGACACAGGCTGGAGTTATCACAGAGAAAGGAGTCTCCGTTGGGGAAGTGCCTCCATGAGATCCAGCTGTGGGGCATTTTCTCAATTAGTGATCAAGGGTGGGAGAGTCCCTGTGGGTGGTGCCATCCCTGGGCTGGTATTCTTGGGTTCCATAAGAGAGCAGGCTGAGCAAGCCAGAGGAAGCAAGCCAGTAAGAAGCATCCCTCCATGGCCTCTGCATCAGCTCCTGCTTCCTGACCTGCTTGAGTTCCAGTCCTGACTTCCTTTGGTGGTGAACAGCAGTGTGGAAGTGTAAGCTGAACAAACCCTTTCCTCCCCAACCTGCTTCTTGCTCATGATGTTTGTGCAGGAATAGAAACCCCGACTAAGACAGACAGGGTAGTTAAATTGGAACCGGGAGTTCCATTGGAGACAAAGAACCCTGCTATGTGTGCTCCAGAACCTAGTGCGGTGCTGTGTGTGCAGAGTGGCCTCCATACATGAATAGCAATCGAGGTGTTTTGAAGAGCTGGGACAGAGGTTCTGAACAGTGTGCCCAGCCCAGAGCCATGAGCCCCAACTGGATCCTTGATGCTATTTTCGCCCCAGAAACTTTACAATTCATCAAGGTGGGAATGGAAGGGAATCTCAAAGATGAAAGTAAAAAACAAAACCCCTGTGTTTCCTTAAGATGATTGGGTTGTTAATGCTGTCCTCTGTGTTGGGTGGTGACAGGGTGTCTCTGTCACCCGACCCACCACCTTTTCCCTGATTCCTTGGAACTTAGACTTTGAACTGATACTGCATCTCCTGCAGGTTGGGCCAGGGCACTCAGCCCCAACAGTAGGAAGGTTCCTTTCGCATTTACAGCTCATTTACTTCCTTTTCAAAACTCTTCCTGTGAATAGACACAGTCCCTGCTTTGTTGTTAGTCATGGTCCCTCCTGGGGTCACATGTTATCTTACTTCATTAGATGATTGATTGACATTTGATCCCTAGCAATTACAAATTTATTGCTGTGTTTTTTTCTTCTTCTTCTAAACATCAGGTACCCTTTAAGAACAGAGCCTTTGGGAGGGACTGTGCCAAAGTTGAAAAAGACAGTTTGTTTCTCATCGTTGAAAGTTAGACACCTCCTGATTGAAAAAAACAATCTTCTAAAATTTCTAATTTAATCACCAAACTGGCACTAAAGAAAGACATCCACGGAGATCAAAGGAAAGGGAGCCTGTAGTCCTGGCTATTTAGGAGGCAGGAGCAGGTAGGTCCTAAGTCAAGACCAATCAGACAACTTAGCAAAAGCCCATGTCAAAACAAATAAATAAGCCGGGCAGTGGTGGCAGGCAGAGGCAGGCAGATTTCTGAGTTCAAGGCTAGCCTGGCCTACAGAGTGAGTTCCAGGACAGCAAGGGCTATACAGAGAAAGCCTGTCTCAAAAAACAAACAAACAAACAAACAAAACAAACAAACAGATAAATAAGTCAATTAAAAGGGCTAGAAGTGTTACTCAGTGGTAACAAGTGTATCTAGCATGCAGGAGGCTGTGGCTGGGCCATTAGTCCTGTAAAATAAATAGATTAATAAATATCTTCGAGCTTTCATTTTGATGGACATGGTGATGGGAAATAAAACTCAAGAATTGTCTTTTGTAAAGGGGGAATCCTCACCGTGTGCCTTCCAGCTGTCACTAAGGAGAATGGGCAGGGAGCCCCTGGAGTCACAGGCAAGCCGGCTTTGACCGTTCTAAATGGTATGAAACAACACCTGAAAGTTGTCATCAAAACCCAGTGCTTCTTTGGTTTACGGTTCAAAATCACAGGCTTCCTGATCCTCGAACTCTCACACATAATATATTTAAAGTGATCTCAGAAGCCAGTCCCAGTGGCACAGGGAGGTAACCCAGCTGCAGAGGAGGCTGAGGTGGGAGGGTCAAAGTTCAGAGTGAGTTCAAGGCCAGCATGATGATGGAGGGAGACTCGGCCTCAAAATAGAATAAAGAGAAGACTGGAGATGAGTTCAGTAGTCGAATGCTTGTCGAGTGTGCATGAAGTGCTAGGATTGTGACACACACCTTTCATCCCAGCACTGGGGGGCGGGGTGGCACAGAGGCAGGTGGATCCCTGAGTTCAAGGCCAGCCTGGTCTACAGAGTGAGTTCCAGGATAGCCAGGGCTATGCAATGGGAACTTGTCTCAAAAACAAAGAAACAAGTGGAAATAAATATGTACGCCGTGATTCCGTGTTGGTACTGATGTAATCCAACAGCGCTCGTCCCTGCTGGGTCTCCAGCCTCACCCCACTCTCAGGTGCTGGCACTGGCAAAGTCTCAAAACACACATGGGCACAAACCACACATGGGCAGAAATAGCTCCAAGAACTTCAGATCTTAAAACTTGCAGTCATCGTAAAAAGTTTTAAAGAAATAAAAGAGAAACCAAAAAGAAAAAAAGTCAGGTAAAAAGAAACTATAAATATGAAGACTTGGGGGGGAAAAACCAAATGATTTCTAGAAAAAAAAATGATTTTCTAGAAATAAAAGAAAATACTATATTGACTCAAAACTCTTTGGGTAGATTAAGTAGCAGTTTGGCAGTAACTGAGGGGAAAATGGGTGAGGTGGAAGTTGTAGCCATCCACCCCGTGACTGCAAGGTAGGCAGGACGGTAAAGACGTGGAAATGTGAGCCGGTAAAAGGTATGACAGAGAGAGGGGGAAGGAAGTGCGTTGTGCTCGGTCAGGGACAGTTGGGGTCCTAGAAAGGCCAGGTCATATGCCAAGAGACGATGGCTAAGATGGTCCCAGCACTGGGGAAACACGAAGCCCAGTGGATCTCAGGAGAACCGGTTTTTAAAGTTCATATCCAGGAAAGTCACCGAACGCTGTGAGAGAAAGGTCACCTACCTGTCCTCTGACGGGGCTTGAGGTTGACGTAGGGGCAAAAGCAGCATAAAGCACTTAAGAAGGCAAGTCGACACGCACCGATAACCGCAGTGTCGTCACTCGGTGACCACCTGGGGAAAGAAGGAGAGTGACTTAAGGTTTCAGATGCCTGTGAGGCGTCTGCCGGGATTCTCAAATGGTTCTAAGCTTGTGTGCGCGCAATGACAGAGCCACAGACACGGACAGCCAAAGGACAGGTTAAAAGGATGAAAGATTCGCAGTCACACTGAGAAATGTCTCAATGCCGGGGAGACCGGGTGGGCAGAAGGAGAGGAGAGGGCGACACGGAGGTGGATCAGTGGTTAAGGACGTCGGCTGCTCTACCATGAGGACTGTAGTTCAGACCCTGGCACCCGAGTCATGCTCACACCCACCCATGACTCCACATCCAAGGGGTTCCACACACCGTCTTCCGGACTCTGTGTGTGTATTCACCCAGACATATAAATAAAATGAAATAAAAAATAAAATTTGAAATAAGTGAAGATACAGACAACAATGAACAAAAAGTTCCAAGGACGGAGCGTTCCACCCAGTAATTAAGGGAATAAGTATTGTTTTTGAACACTGGTAGGCTGTTTATGAAAACTGGCCATGTTAGGGCATAAACCTAGTCTCAATATTCAAAGAATCACTTTCATACTAATTGCATTCTCTGACCACAATCCAACTGAGAAGAAGCAAGATCAAGCAGGATAGGGGAGGTTGCTCCGGCAACACCAAATGAGCAACACCCACTGGGCATAGTGGGGCACGCTTGTAATCCAGCGCTCGGGGGACAGACGGAGGCTCAAGGTCGAGTCTGGGAAGGCGGCTCACTGAGTAAGAGTGCTTGATGTGCACACTTGAGAATCTGATTTGAACTCTCAGTGCCTGGAAGCACCCATAACCCCTAGCACTGTACACTGGGGTGGGGGTGGGGCTTGGAGACAGGAGGATGGCTGGAGCTTCCTGGCTGCCAGCCTAGCTCCAGGTTCAGTGGGAGACAGAACTAAGAAAGGACAGTCTGCCTTCTCCTCTGGCTTTGACTTGTATACACACACACACACCCCACATACACACCACACACACCACATATACACATACACACACACACACCAATACACACACACACCCCACATACACACCACACACACCACATATACACATATACCACATACACACCACACACACCACATATACACATACACACACACAAATACACACACACCCCCCACATACACACCACATACACCACATATACACATACACACACACCAATACACACACACACCCCACATACACACCACACACACCACATATACACATACACACACCAATACACACATACACCACACATACACACACATTACATACACATACTACACACATACCACACACACCATACATACACCACACATACATACACACACCACACCACACACACACACACCCCACATACACACTCACCACACACACCACACACACACACACCCCACATACACACTCACCACACACCACACACACACACACACACACACACACACACACACTATACATATACAGATCACACACACACACACACACTACACACACCACACATACATACATACACCACACCACATACACACACCACATATATATACACACACCACACCACATACACACACACCACACATACAAACACCACACCACA
The DNA here is from genome assembly GCA_964023405.1 of Apodemus agrarius. Taxonomy (NCBI): domain Eukaryota; kingdom Metazoa; phylum Chordata; class Mammalia; order Rodentia; family Muridae; genus Apodemus; species Apodemus agrarius. Next base: position 6,041,042 of record OZ030022.1, on the reverse strand, counting down.
CACCATACACACCCCCCCCACACACACACACACTCTACCCCACAACACACAAAGCTCAAGATCATCCACAGCTTCATAAACATTTGGAGACCCGCCTGACACAAGATACACTGTTTCACAACAGCAAACAAATGGAGAGATGGCTCAGCATGTCAGAGAAGACGCTCCAGCAGAAGATTTGAGTTTGGTTCCAGCACACACAATGGTAGCTCACAACCACTGTAACTCCGGCTCCAGGGGACCTGACACCTCTGGTCCCTGTGGCCCCTGCACACAAGTGCACACACCCAATCCCTTCACAGCACATACACATTATTAAAAATAAATCAAAACAAAACAACAACAACAACAAAAAACCCCAAGAGTAACAACAATAACAACAAAACTCCCTTGGAACTTTTGACCTAACAGAAGTTTCTTCTTTTATTTTACAAGTTTGTTCAAGGTGTCAACGGGCAGCCTGGCAGGCCATCACGAGCTGTAGGGCCAAGATTCTAAGTGGCTCTGGGCTGTATTTTGTCTGGTTTGGCACGGCTTATTTATTTCTATTTGATGTGAGTGCTTTGCCTGCATGTATGCATATGAACTGCATGTATGTCTGGTGTGCCGGGAGGTCAGAAAAGGTCATCAGATCCCCTGGGACTGGAGTTACAGAACTGCCATGTGGGTGCTGGGAATGGAACCTGGGTCCTGTGCAAGAGCAGCCCGTGCTCTGAACTGCTGAGCCATCTTTTCGGTCCTCATAACTGTGCTTTAAAAGTCCACTACACTTAATGGTCAAAACAAGTCACAGGATCTTGACTTAACTTCCCACCTCTTTGCAAGACAATCCTCCTACTGGCCCAGGAAAGGGGGAGGGGTGGGAGAGAGCCGTGAAGGCCACAGTAGGCAATACCAAAGCCTGCAAGCAAGTGCTCTACAAAGTAAAATTTTAAAACCACTCTTTGGAAAAACAAACTATTGTGTGAAAAAAGAAACTATGTAGAGTTAGTAAGTACATCGAAACATTGAAACTTGTCAATGCAACTAACATAGTACTTGCATGATAATTTATATTGCATATTATATAGTTTATATATGTGATAATTTATATTACATATTATACAGTTGCTCGGCACAGACTCTGTGGTAGGGGTCATTTCATGTGTTTTGCAGATAGCTGCACTCTTGTGACAACCCACGAGGCAGGTACAAACGGTGTGCTGGCTACTGGCTACTTTTATATCAGCTTGACACAGGTTAGAGTTGCTTTAAAGAGGGAACCCCAGTTGAAATGATACCCCTACCAGATTGCCCTGTGGGCCAGCCTGTGCTGTATCATATAGAGAGAGGAGAGGGAGAGAGTGGGAAGTGGGAGCGGAGAGGGAGATCGCACAGTGCAGTTACAGCAGGGTTATAAGGAGAAGCTGGGGACCACGGGGAGCGGGCGGGATGCCAGCACGGACTCGGAAGCGTGTAACAGGTATCTGTGATACAGAGGGAGCCTGGAGGCCGGCATGGGCTCTGGCAAGCAAGTAGCCACCACCTATAGCCATGTGTGCCTTCTGCGGGTGATAAATGGGCAAGGGCTCCTCTGGGCCAACACACCCTTAAGCCACATCAAAGGATCTTCATTTTATTGACCGCCTGTCACTCAGTCCCATGATTTTCAAACTTTCTAGGAAGTGATAAAAAAAATCCAACAGTAAAGAACCAGGTGGGCAATAACATATCTAAAACTTATAAAAATAATCTGCAGGGATAACCTTTACAACCTTGGGAGAAAAACCATCGACTGCAAGGCATGCTTCACACTTCAAAATAAAAATCTGAGGCAGAAGAGAACTCTCCCACCTGCTAGCTGAAGCCTGTGGTTCTCCGCTAGGGCTCCAGGCCATTGGGATGCAAAATCCCCCCAGAGGAAGCCAATAACCTGAGAATGGAAACAGTGTGGGCCCACTTAGTATTGATAGAATTTTACTGTTTTATTTTATGCATATGGGCATTTTGCCTGCTTGAACGTTTGTACACCACATGCTTACTTGGCATCCATGAAGGCCACTTGAAGAGGGTGTCTGAGCCCCTGGAACTGGAGTTACAGAGAGGTGTGAGCAGCCACACAGGATCTGGGAATCTAGTGCTGCTCCTTTGGAGAAGTAACCAGCACTCTCCACCTCGGAGCCGTCCCCACAGCCAGTGCTCTTAAGGCCTGAGCTATCTCTCCAGCCCCACCACGTCACTCTTTATGTCAATCATTTTACTTGTGGACTCTCTTCTAATTACAGCTGAACACCATATATCTAGCCAATTTGTGGACATTGCTCTGGTACTTAGAATAATACATGTCGTGTGGTAGGAACTCAATAAACATGGTGGTGAGCTACATTGCATTAAATACAGGACATTTTAGGGCCTTTAATATCTGGATCTACTAAATCTCTCCAACTGAAGGAAATAGTACAACAGTGTTTTCCAAACCAATGGCAGTATTTCCTGAAGCATGCAGTGGGAAATTTTACAGTTCCCATACTCCTGGAGGCACGAGCTTCAGCTGTTCAGTTAAGTAATCCTAGACGCTGCCTGGGAGCCAGGGTAGGGAGGGCAGAGGGTCCGGAGCACAGGATAAAGATGCACGACATGGAAACGATCCTAGGAGTGCCCAGGAACAAGGAGATGGAGACCTCTTCCCTAATTCGGAAGAGTTGCTCCCAGGATGTCTCTGAATTAAAGTCTTTCTTAGACCACCCGTTCTACTCACTGGATTTAGTTCAGCCTGTTGAGGCTTCCTTAGAAACAGAAAACTTGTTGCCATCAATAAACACACACACACACACACACACACACACACACACACAGTGTATACAACTTCAATAAATGCTCCAAAGTTCATCCTAACAGGTAAATTACAATGTAACTACCCGGAATGTTATTTTGTAACTAGCAAGGGCTGCTGTGCCTGAACGCTGTGGCAGTCCCCTAGCTGAATGACTCAGTAACTGTCATCTTACTGTATCCATTAAGGGCCAAGGCTGGGCCAGGTAGGGAGAATGCCCAGGAAGTTGTTTTGTCCACTGGTTATCTCTCCAGAGATGGGGGTGGAGGAGCTTGGGCTGGACTAAGTTCAGAAACTTTAGGAGTGCTTTCTTCCAGGCAGGAGAGAGGCGACCTGGGAAAGCGCACTCGCCGGTGGGGGGAGGAAGAGAGGAAGACTGTCTGGGGAGTCTCATCTTCCTCTAGGATGAACTGCAAACAAGTTCAATAATTTACTTGAGAATAGTTTTGCTAAATGCTCCTTATCCGGCTTGATAGTTCAGAGGAAAGGGAAGTGTTCTTTACCGCAATAAGGCCCCAATTAAACTGTGTGCTAGCTGCAGAAGCATTGTGATTGCACTTAAAACGCAGGCACCAGAAAAACTGTCTTCTGTAAGGAGAGGTAGAAGATGTCAACCGTGAGAAAAGTTTGGGGAACTTGTCCAGGCACAGATGTGTGGAAGAGGACTTTCACAGCTGGGCTAGGGGCTGAGGGGCTGCGTGCCCACTGGGCTTGGGCCACTCGCTTTCCCAGGGGTTCACAGGTAAGTGTGCCTTCCCGAGAAAGACGGAGACTGAGCTGCACCCACTCCTCAGCCAGTGGAACAAAAGCCAAAGACAGGAAAGCTTGAAGAACAGTCTGATTTCCCAGTGAGGAAGAGGCTGGATTCCCTCAGTCCTCTCAAAGCCTGAGGCTGTCCAGAGCTGCCACCCACTTCCTATCTAAAATGGGAAGCACTCCCACACTTTCCGGGATTGGTCCTTGGGGGCCTTTCTTTCCGGTACCTGCCCCTGTGAGGGAGGGAGGGAATGACTGCCCATCTTGACTGTTAAGGATGGGCGCTCTTGAGTGGTTCTTCCCGTGACTAGATCATACACTTGGCTAGGAACTGAAGGTGTAGAACATGAGCTCTTGCTGAGTCTGAAAATGTCCCAAATAAGCCTTGAAGAAGGAAAGAGTAGCTAGGCAGTGGTGGCGCATGCCTTTAATCCCAGCACTTGGGAGGCAGAGGCAGGCGGATTTCTGAGTTCGAGGCCAGCCTGGTCTACAGAGTAAGTTCCAGGACAGCCAGGGCTACATAGAGAAGCCCTGTATCAAAAAACAAAAACAAAAACAATAAAAAAGGAAGGAGGAGGAGGAGGAGGAGGAGGAGGAGGAGGAGGAGGAGGAGGAGAAGAAGAAGAAGAAGAAGAAGAAGAAGAAGAAGAAGAAGAAGAAGAAGAAGAAGGAAAGAGTAAACAGACTGGAATATCGAAGCAAGAGGAGGAGGAGCGGGATGATGATGATGAGGAGGAGGAGGAGGAAGAAGAGGAGGAGGATAGTGGTGGTGGTGATGATGGGGATAAAGCTGTATGGCAGCCATGAGCAGGACTCTTCAGCAGCTTTATAAAAGTGTGGTCCTTTGAACCAGGCTAAGGGTTAATAGTCAGGTCTGAGAAGATGCATCAATCAGTGAAATGCCTGCTGTGTAAGCATGAGGACCCGAGGTTGGATCCCTAGAATCCATGCAAACATCTTGGGGCATCTGCACCCCAGCCCTGGGGGGAGGAGATGGTGGATCCCTGTGGCTCATATAGCAAGCTCCAGCTCAGGTTCAGGGAGAGATCCTGTTTCAAAAACCAAGGTGGAAAATGATACCGGAAGACATTGGATGTTGACTTCTGACCACACGGGCAAGCATAACCACACATACATGTGAGAACACACGCACACAGAGGCAAGCATGCCCACACATACATGTGAAAACACACACAACACACAGGCAAACATGCTCAAAAATACATGTGAGAACACACACAACACACAGGCAAGCATGCTCAAAAATACATGTGAGAACACACATACACAAAGAGGCAAGCATGCCCCCACATACATGTGAGAACACCCACACACAACATATAGACAAGCATGCCCACACACACATGTGAGAACACACACAACACACAGGCAAGCATGCCCACACATACATGTGAGAATACACACACACATACCACATCACACCACACATGCACACACAAACACACACACAGAGACTCCTCCCTCCGTCCCTTCTTCTGTTCTTCCTCTCACCCCCTCCACTTCTTCCTTCCTTTTTCAATTCTTGAGCACATACAACTGTACACCGAGGTATAAGACACAACTTATCCCCCCAAGAGCTCATTAGTACAATAAAACACACTTCCAATAAACCATCAGTGAAGGGTGAAGAACACAGTCCCACCCAAGTGAACCCTCCAGAAGGCTTTACAGGGACAGTGACATCTGGCCAAAGGACGGTAGGTATGCTGAGCAGGAGTTCAAGGTGATTCTCTCAACTCTCACCCTCCAGGGCTACCCTTGTGGTCATACATCGAAAGGGACACGCCCTTTCATCTGGTCACATGAGCCTTTCCACAGCAAAGCGTTTTACCGAGCTCATGAAGGAAGAGTAAGCCAGAGAGAATGGAGCGTGGGGAGAGCTCGATGTGCCGATTGTGGGAAAAAGGCCGGCTTAGCTTAAGAGCTGGGGAGAGAGAGCTGGCGACCGGCCAGCCAGGAAGCGGACTTCACCTGGATCCTGCCATCGACCCAAGTAAGCAGGAAGGCAGACTCTGCCCCTGAGCCTTCAGATAAGAGCCCAACTGCCTAACACATTGATTTTTTATATTTTATTTTTTTTGGCCTGGTGAGGCCTACACAAAGAACCCTGGGCAACCACCGAGGCTGCTGAAGTCCAGGATAGTAAGATGACTCTTGAACACAAGAGTTCTGTGAACACAAGAGCAGAGACTAAGGCAGGAGGGTTCTTTGCTCAGCAGAAGAGAGTGAACCTGGTGATACAAAGAACTCAGGGACCTCAGGGACCTTGGGAATGGCAAGATGTTCTGTAACTTGGGGGAACATGAATGTGAAGCCACTGGCATAGAAACCCTTCATAGGGCTGAGGTTGGGAAGGGCATCGATTTTCTTTCTCTTTTTTTTTTAAAGATTTATTTTATGTCTATGAGTACACTGTAACTGTCTTCAGACACACCAGAAGAGGACATCGAATCCCATTACAGATGGTTGTAAGCTGCCATGTGGTGGCTGGGAATTGAACTCAGGACCTCTGGAAGAGCAGTCAGTGCTCTTAACCCCTGAGCCATCTCTCCAGCACCATCCCTTTTTTTTTTTTTCAAGACAGGGTTTCTCTGTGTAGCCCTGGCTGTCCTGGAACTCACTCTGTAGACCAGGCTGGCCTCGAACTCAGAAATCCGCCTGCCTCTGCCTCCCAAGTGCTGGGATTAAAGGTGTGCACCACCACCGCCCGGCAGGCATCAATTTTCATACATGCCAAAGAATTCAGGCTTCATTCTTTTGTTTGGTTCTGAGACAGAGTCTTCTTCTGTAGCTCAGGTTGGCCTTCAACGTCAGCTCAAGTGAGGAGGAGGAGGAGGATGACAATGAAGACGAGGAAGAGATGATGAAAATTATTTTGTTGAGACACGGTCTCACTATGTAGCCTTGGCTGGCCTGGACCTCTCAGTGTAAACCAGGCTGGTCTTGAGCTAATACAGTCTCTGCCTCTCTACTGCTGTGATTAAAAAGCATGTTCCAGTGACTTCGAACTCCTTATCATTTTGTCTTAGCCTCCCGAATCCCAGCATCACAGACATATGCCACCACGCCATTTTTTTGTTTGTTTGTTTGAGACAGGGTCTCATGTAACTCAGACTGGCTTCGAACTCACCTGTAGCCAAGGAGGAACTTGAACTCCTCATCTTCCTGCCTCCACCTCTCATCCATTGACAGCAGCATTCAGGGACATTACGGGATGAAAAGGGACTGTGGGAGCCACAGAAAGGGCCTGCCATTGTGACCAGCATGGCCGGTGAGGCGAGGGAGGGACAAGTAGCCAGAGCCCAGCAGGTATTGGAAGCGTGGAGAACACAGTACTGTCAGGGGCTGTAGTGGCAGCAATGGGGCGTGGCTGAAAAGCAGGAGGAGCAAGATGGATGGATGTTTGCTCGCTCTCCGCGTCAGCTCTGACCCCATTCTGCTGCCTTTTTCTCCTAGGCCCTCTGAAGCTGCCTACCCAGCACAAGGAGACCCAGCCCAGCTCCCGCTTCGGCTCAAACAGGGCAGGAAAGGGTGAACAGTGGATCTCAGGGAGGCACAAAGGATGCGCAGAATAGCCCGTGTTCAAGGGGAACACGTGTGGCACGTGGGGGCGCGCGCCTTTCATCCCAGCACTTGGGAGGCAGAGGCAGGCTCTGAGTTCAAGGCCAGCCTGGTCTGCGGAGGGAGTTCCAGGACAGCCAGGGCTATACAGAGAAACCCTGTCTTGAAAAACCCAAAGAGGCACATTCACTTTGCTGTGACGTCTCAAGACAGGGCCTCAGCAAGGACTGTGTTTAAGCCTGGAACTTTCTGCTGTCCCCATGCGGATGAGAACTGGAAAGGGGCCAAAATGCTTAAGAGTAGGATTCCCTCACAACAAGGCTCATGTACTGACCCCTCAGCTCAAGGACCCTCCTTGGGTACTGTCACCTCCTGAGACAGGAGAATGACTGGAAAATGAACTCGGAGCTATCATATGTCACTGTGGAAGCATCTAGGCCTGGAAGAGTAGGGGCTTCCCAGAGATGGGAGCGTGGGTCTACATACTCAGCATAATGGAAACCGGGCTGCCCAGGCACTGCTGCCAGGGCCGTGAGGCTGGGTTCGGAGAGGGACAGGGAAGAGATTGCAGAGGGGAAGGATGTGGTCGGATCTTTCTTTAAGAGCACAGCGTGTTATCTTTTGGGTCAAGGAAATTATAGGGGATTGATAAATTTACTAGAACAGCAAGAATCACGCCGAATTTTTTTTAAACCTTAAATAAGGACATTCTTCTCTCAAAATATCTTCCTTAGCCTTAAAGGATCTCAGGGAGGCTCGGGGACAATCAGATAAGGAGGCGTGAGTTCTGGGGACAGCTGATCATTATCAGGACTGATGCGGTCCTTGATGAGTCGGCCCCAGCATAGGAGAGCAGCTGTCTCCTCTCAGGCTCTAAGAGGAAAAGTTTTCCTGGTCACCTGTAGCCCAAGCCCACACCCACCCCAGCCCTGAGAATACTGAGATGAAGATTCCCCAGCTTGTGAGACTGTAATGACCCTATCAGCAACCAGGAGCAAGAAGACGCATTAAATCCCAGACAAAAGCCGGGGACACATCTTTCGGTTGAAGGCCAGTCTCTCCTTCCTCCAGACGATTCTATGCGGCCTGGCCCAGGACGCTGGGCCCTCGCCTTCAACCTCACACCACTGGTAAGGATAGTTCTTCCCAGAGAGTCAACTTGTTTACTTTACCCTGTTGCCTACACCCCCTCTTGACCTAGAGGACCCCCCCAAAAAAAGATTTGTCCCCAAAATTGCACAGTAAGCCTCTCTGGTCTCCACAGGAAAACCAGGCCAAGAAAGACCCAAGTCAATGTGGCCAGTGTGTGTGGTGTGTGGGTATATGGGTGGGGGCAGGGTGAACTCAAGACCCTGCAGACTCTGCTGTCCTCCCAAGCCCACAGGCTACACTGACATCAGCCCAAGCTGTCTGGTCCCTCCATGAATTCCCACGAGCCTGCCTGCATGGCGAGACCTTTGTATCATTCACGTAGGCAGGCAAGAGCAGTGAGGGCTGGGGCGGTGCAGATAGGCAGCTGCCACCAGATCCTCTCTGGTTTGATGTCTGCAGACACTACAGGCTTGTCCTAGAGTTTGTTAGTGTCACGGTCAGCTTAGAAACTCACTGTAAGCAAGTAACCCAAAGTAAGAGAGTCCTACTCCACCCTTGTCCTAACCCCAGCTCCAGGTGCTCCAGGTGCTCCCGGTGCTCCAGGTGCTCCAGGTGCTCCCGGTGCTCCAGGTGCTCCAGGTGCTCCCGGTGCTCCAGGTGCTCCAGGTGCTCCCGGTACAGATGCCACCACCCTGAGGCACCAGGTGCAGGAGAACCATCGGCTTTCAGTTTCCTAAACTCGCTTGGGTAGGTTCAGGTCTGCCTCCCACCCCACCCCGGGCGCAATTACACAGCTCACCTGCCGTGGCAGTAATCAGTAATCGGCCCAATTACTCTAACTGCTGGTGCTGGCAGGAAGGAACCCACCCACACAGCCCTGCTGAGAAACTTTCTTCCATAGCTGTTTACTTCTACAGATCAGATTGAGCCGGCGAGCAGGCGAGCAGGCGTTGCTGCTGCCTGGTGAGCTGGGAGAACTCTGTGCACCCTCGCTCCCGATGACTCTGCTCCCCCCCCCCAACCCCCAGGAGGTAGGACTGTGGCGGGTAAAAGAGGGCAGCGAGCACTTGTGATCCCTGCGAGGCTCCAGTCCCGTCTCAACGATGCTCTCAGTCAAGCAATGAGTGACATGGGTTATGTCAGTGTGGCTAGCGAAAGGTCTAGATTGTATTCCGCAGCACACAGAGGCAATCTGATACCCAGTGGCATAAAAGGTCTTGAAATCCAGCCATATGTCACCTTCCACTAAGGACAGGGTGGGGCGAGCTGAAATAAAGGATGAAGGGACCTGAAGAGAAGAAGGCACTTTGCTGCTGTTTCAGATGAGTGGTAGAGCCCGCACTCGTCACCCGTGGACCTGTGATTTAGGAAGAGCGAAGTGTTGCTTAGATATGCCCACCCACACAGTACCTGCTGCTCACCGTGGCTTGGAGAACTAAAAACTAGGATGATTGACCACAGGCCGTAGTCTAGAAATTGCTTCAAGGGAGCAGCTTGGGTTATTGGTTTCCATGGACATATTACTTTTCAGGTGGGGACGTTTGGTTTCTGAGCATAGGTTCTGATCAACCAAGCAGATCTGTTCTCTTCTGCCATCCCACAACCAGGAAAGGTTCCAAGCAATGGGAGTCATCCTCTTCAACTCAGGGTCTCCAACGAGCCAGCCTTAGGAGGCTGCCAGCTCGGAAAGGGCTAGAAAGGTGGTAATGATTCCAGAAACATCACAGAGCCCCTCGTAGCAACAATTCCAGAATTTGAGAATGTGCTTTCGCTTTACTCCCAGGTGTGGGGATGTGGGGCTGCCTTGGACTGTCCGAAGCTGCTGACTGTGATTTGCCTCGTGCTCTAGCAGAGCCGTGGCTTTGCCAGATAGCTTCTGCAATTGTGTGACATTTGGAATTCTGGGAACTTCTCAGAGGATATATAAACACTAGAGCCCTGAGGGTCTGGGGTTGGGGGTTGGTGGCTGTTCAAGGGGCTTGGCTGCCGTTTGTTGGTAGTTGTGCTCAAAGAAGAAACAAAAGGAAAGAAATTAGATTCAAGGATCTCCCTCTCTCCCCCTCTAGCCTTCTCTCTCTCCTACCCAGTGATGGGGGGAAACTGGGAGTGGTGGTGGGGATGAAGGGTGGGAAAAAGAAGAACCTGGGAAGTAGCAAGACCAGCTACAGCCACCTCACTCACATCTGCCCATCACTACTACCTCCAGGCCCCATTTAATGTTCATGTTTCTTTGGGTCCCTGAAATGCACCTGATGCCTGGTTATACTGCAAGAAGGCTCAAGTAACAGATCCCAAGGTGGTAGAGTCCTCTGTTTAGGAAGCTGAGTGTACCTTCTGCGGAAATACCTACACTGCATTTTTTTGCAGAAGCCTAGGGCATGGTCTAGCCTCAACCTCTCAAGGGCTTTGAGCTTCTGCTTCTCCCAGATCATGGGCACATACATGATTTCCAATCCCCAGCTACTAGGAATTTCAGAAGTGCTTTCTCCTCCCCAGGACCGCATGATGAGGACTAATCTCAGGCCGCATTGGGAGAAAACATGAAATTCCAAGGCCTACCATATACCATGAGTGCTTCTTTTTAGGTTTGGTTTTGTTTTCTATGTAGGTGGGGTTTTCCCTGATGTAACCTAAGCTGGCCTTGAACTTGCAATCCTTCAGTCTTGACCTCCTCCTAGTTCTGGGAATCAAAATGTACACCACGACCTCTGGCATATGGACTATGTTAAAGTATAAATGTCTCTCAGCGAAAGCATTTGATGGACAGCATAGGAATTATGGGAAGTGTGTGTGTGTGTGTGTGTGTGTGTGTGTGTGTGTGTGTGTTATAAAAACCCATCTATGCTTCATTCATAATTAATACACCACAAAAATACTAACACTACAACTATGCAAAAAGAAAGTTGGTATGATTATAATATCAGACCACATGTGTAGCAAAAAAGATAAAACAACAGTAAAGTTACTGCAAAGTGTTATCAAGCTAAAAAGGATCATCACTTAGGACGTTAGACCCGGGAGATTGCTATGCTATATCCATGTAGCCTTTTGAGACATCTGAAGCAATATTTGACATGCTAACAGAGAAGTTAATTCTTTTTAGAAGCACAAAACCATAAAGGTTTCATTAGAATATACATCCTTTTAGCAGAAATTATTAGCAAGTGCTGCTTTGAAGTGTATGAAATTCTGTATCACAAACCACAGGGGACACATTCTTTTCGAGAACACATGACGAAGTGTACATAAAAGCAGCCATGAGCGAGGCAGGGCGTGGAATGGTGGCGGCTCCAGCTCGTGGGAGGCAGAGGCAAGCGGTGTGAGTCGGGGGCTGGCTGAGTTAGCAATTGGGTTTAGGCAAGTCTGGTCTGTAGAACAAGATCCTGCACCACACACACACACACACACACACACACACACACACACAGATACACACGCTTGCATACACACACACAAACTTTCATGCATACAGGCATGCGCTCACGCACACACACAAATATACAATTGTAGCTATAGGGCTCATGAGTCGGCTCAGTGGATAAGAACATTTGTTCTTGCAAGGGGCTCAGGTTCAATTCCCAGTATCCACATGGAAGCTCACCCCCCCTAGATGTCAGGTGCAAACCTGATATGTGGTGCAAAACATGCAAAACAAATCCATGCAAAATATTATAAAATAAATCTTAATAAATCAAAATAAGATAAAAAGTTTTAAAAGTATAGCTATGATGAAAACTATTTAAATGCATTTAAATATTTAATTATAAATAATAAGTGTCAATGTATATTGACAAATTAGGAAAGATACAATAATTGAGAAACTCCAAAGCTGATTTATAGAATAAACTTAAAAAAAAAAAAAGCAAGACTCATTTAGGAAGGACAAGGAAGAAGTGGAGGGACACACTCAAACAAGGAGGGCTGCCATTGGAGGGAGACCCGTGCTCAGCCAAGGAGGGCTGCCTGAGGACGCCAGCTGCCTTTCCAGGTGCTGCACCAGGAATCTATCTTGCTTACCCTTACAGCTTCCAAGGCCACAGCCTGGCGCACAGCAGCCGCTAAGCAGGTTTGTCTTGGAAAGACAGCTCCTTTTCTTGAGCAGGCAATCCACAGCCCTAAGGCTGGAGCCCACAGACTGTGCATTGAGACGTGTTACTCAGGTTTGTGAAGGACCGAAACTTAAGAACAGTTAAAATGATAATCAGAGCACATCAGGACCCTCCTAATTTTTCTTTTTTACCTGGGCAAGATTTGCTTGACTAAGGGGATGGGACAGGTACTATAGCTAGAGAGGAGAGTGGACATTGTCCAGTATGTACATACGATAGTATGTATAATACTTAGTACGTATAGTAAATCCATTTCCCCTAGGTGTGTGTAGGAATGTCTGATGGGACTGGAGCTGTCTGTCTCTCAGTCACAGCAGGGTTCTCTGTCCCACACAAGAGCATCCCCACCTGATGGCTGTGCTCAAACTTCTAAGGGACCGACGAAGGCAGACTTGCCTGGTTTTCAACTCAGCCCATGAAAATCAAGAGAGTTGGTCCAAGTTTTTACAAACACGCCCAAGCAGGTCGGGATGAGCTAGGGAGTCAGCCGAGCTTGGAAAAGCCAACGGAGAACAGAAATGTCCAGGGCTTCACTAGGGTCTTGGCCCTTTAGAGCCAAGCAGGCCTCTGCAGTTGGGCGCTCGTCTCGGCTTGGCTGACTAGGCTGAGATTACTCCCTGCACGAGTTCACATGCATGGGTTGTATTCCTAAAATAGGGATTAGATGGGGGTGGGCGAGTTGGCCGGGCCGAGAGCACTAGAGCATGAGGGTAAGAGGGCACTGGATGTCCCAGGACAAAAAGCAGAGGAAACAGCTCACTACAGGGTTCCTGCCCTGGGCCTGTGGTGAGCGAAAGGGAGAGCCCACAGTTGGGAGAGGAAGGAATGTGTCTTGCTGTCCCAGCACAGCTGGGAGCCATGTGGCATCTCTGGGCCAGGGCCAGGGGCATGGGCAGACTAGCAATCAGAGGGTGGAGGGAGAGACGCAGCATTTGGCTCCGCAAATAACAGCTTCCCAGAAACTGACTCCCGTAAGCATCCTTAGAACAAATGCAAGGATGCAAGCTGCTATCATGCCATCGGTCCACTCTCCTGCCAGGGCAGCCGTACCTGCTGGGGGCCTTTAAGGGTGAAACCCAGCACTGCCCCCAAAAAACAACCCTAATGGACGTGTATCAGTCACTTTAGGGTGTCGAGGTTTTCAGATACATTGTCTCCCAAGAGCCTTGTGATAGCCACTGGAAACTATGTATTTAAAACTGTTTCTATTTTGCTAAAGAATGGAGAGCAGCCCAAAAAAGGTAAACATTGGCCAGACTGGGGACTTGCAACTCCAGACTCTTCCCTGCCTCCAGGCTTTGTTTCTTTAGGTATGGTCCATGGATCAGCCACACTGACTGGTCCTGGGGGCTTGTGAGAAAGAGACACTCTCATACCCTGTCAACCAGAGTCTGCCTTTTAACAGGAGCCCTGCGAAGCTGTGTCTTACATGCAGCTTGAAATTTGAGAAGCAGTATCTGCTCCACTCAGGCCTCCTCCTCCTCAGCACCCACTGATCTGCTTGAGTGGCATATCCAGGGATTCTGGCGTGCTAGGGCTGCATGGAGCCTCCCAAGAGAGCCCAGCCCATTTCATCCTGGCCTAAATGAGGCCCAACAGATGCTCAAAGCAATCCCCAAGTCGTCTTCTCACGGGGTTTGTACCTGACTTCTTGTTCTTTATGTTTCTGCTTTCTGTGTGGGACTCAGCTCACAAGCAGACATTCCTTGGTGTTGCAATTCAGTCTGAGAGCAAACACAGACCCACCTTTCTGTCCTCTATCCCCGTGACCAGGTCACATGGTAACCAGCCTGGTGTGAGAGATGTGAGCCAGATAATCTAAGGACAATGGCTGAGTTGGTTATAAATATCTATAAGGAGTAATAATATGCAGGGAGATAGACTTAATAGTAAGGTATGGAGTGATGCCTATGTGTTTGCAAGGAGGCAAACATCATAAAATGTGCCTATCCAGCACAAGTCCAGGGCTTAGCCATCTTCAGGCTGGTTTTCTAAGTCTAGATGGCCAAGCCAAGAAGTTCAAGCCAGCGGTAGGTTTCTCTTCCTGCATATTCTGGATTGGTTTGTAGTGGGTTGGCCTAATGCAATTTGTACTCTAATGCTAACTTGGAGCCCCCAAACTTTTTGTCCCAATGATGAAAGAGTCTGCACCCTACCCACCTCCCCCAAGTTAATTCTGATTGGTGAGTAAAGATGCTGATAGTCAATAGCTGGGCAGAAGAGAGATAGGAGGTGTCCCGGGCTTAGGACCACGAGGAAGAGAAAGGACAGGAGAGGAGAAGCCGCTATGGGAGAGAAGAAGAATGTTCGAGAGAAAGAGAGCCACCATGGGTTAGGAGGGGCAGAGAAAACACAGCCTGAAGGGCGCCTGGTTGGAGCTAAGGGCAGCCCGGATGAAACGGCAATACCTCGGGGGTTAGCCATAGGAAGGTAGATTCTAACAGCAGCTGCCCAGCTCTTGTGCTGCTTAAGGCGTATTTAAAAATATAAAGGCCCTGTGTGTCTTTCATTCAGAAACATAAAGGGTCTAATGTGGGAAGAAACCCCATGCTGGGATTTTATTTTATTTATTTATTTTGAGACAGGGTTTCTCTGTGTAGCCCAGGCTGTCCTAGAACTCACTCTGTAGACCAAACTGGCCTTGAACTCAGAAATCCACCTGCCTCTGCCTCCCAAGTGCTGGGATTAAAGGCGTGCGCCACCACAGTCCAGCTCACAGGATTTTTAAAATATATACTACATTGTGTGTCTTAATTTACACAGTTAGGCAGACACGTGTCAACCCTCTGTTTTGTCCGTGTTCTATATGACAGAAATAAGTGCTGTTGTGTGAACACATGCTTCATTATGTACAATATTTAATATGTGTAGTAAGTCCGTTTTCGCACAGTGTCCTAGGAATGTGTGTGGGGCCGGAGCTGGGCTGTGTCACTGGTACTCATTTCTGGTTGCGGCTTTCTGCCTTCATGAAGACTTCTCTTCCACATGTCTGGCCTCCTGTGGCTATCTCCGCTCTGCCCTTGCTTTGCTCCAGACGCGTGATTCATCCACACTCCTTGCTGTTAACCTTTGAGGCATCGTTAGCTGGGGTGAACGGAGGTCTACTGACTGTGGATGGCTGTCGATCTGGAAGCAACGGAGGGGAATCCCTGGCTGCACAGAGCAGCCCAAACTGTCGAGCATTAGAACCTTTGTCTTTGAAAGTATGGCGCCCGTTCCCTCCTTGTGTGTTCCCACCACATTCCTTATCTGTAACTAGGCCTTCTCCCATCAATGGCTTCTCCCACCAATTCCTATCCTGGTCATCTTTTCATTTCAACCGAAGCCCATCCCACTTATAGGCTATTGTCTCCAACAGTAATGGCTGCCATAGTATCCATCCAACAAAGTGTTCAAGGGTGGGGCCATAATATCACCCTTAATAATAAAAGACCCGGGCTGATGAGATGGCTCAGCAGGTAAGAACACTGACTGCTCTCCCAAAGGTCCTGAGTTCAAATCCCAGCAGCCACATGGTGGCTCACAACCATCCGTACTGAGATCTGATGCCTTCTTCTGGTGTGTCTGAAGACAGCTACAGTGTACTTAAATATAATAATAATAAATAAGCAGGGACTGAGAGAGCAAGGTTAACCAGAGCGAGTGGGGCCAAACGGAGCGAGCACAGATCCTAAATTCAATCCCCCCAGCAACTACATGAAGGCTCACAACCGTCTGTACAGCTGAAGTGTACTCATATACATAAAATAAATAAATAAATCTTCAAATAATAATAATAATAATAATAATAATAATAATAAAAGACCCACCAGAAGGTATTGGGTCTTTTCTTTACTAGGGTTTTCTGAAGGAACAGAAGTCCCAGAATGAGGCCGGGCGTGGTGGCGCACGCCTGTAATCCCAGCACTTGGGAGGCAGAGGCAGGCGGATTTCTGAGTTCGAGGCCAGCCTGGTCTACAGAGTGAGTTCCAGGATAGCCAGGACTATACACAGAGAAACCCTGTCTCGAAAAAAACCAAAAAAAAAAAAAAAAAAAAAAAAGAAGTCCCAGAATGAATGAATGAATGAATGAATGAATGAAAGTGAGTGTATGTGAAATGTGTGTGGTAGTTTGAATAAGAATGGCTCCTATAGGCTCAAAGATTTGATTGCTTGGTCACTGTTAAAAGGGTTAGGAGGTGTGGTCTTATTGGAATGGGTGTGGCTTTTTCAGAGGAAGTGGGTCATGGGAGATAGGGGAAGTTTGAAATTTAAGAAGCCTAAACAAGGTGCTGGAGAGATGGCTCAGTGGTGAAGAGCACTGATTGCTCTTCCAGACGTCCTGAGTTCAATTTCCCAGCATCCACATGGTGGCTCACAGTCATCTGTAATGGGATCTGATGCCCTCTTCTGGTGTGTCCGAAGATATCCACAGTGTACATGATAAATACATGAAATAAATAAATAACAAAAGAAACCTAAACCAGACCCAATGTCTCTCCTCTCTCTCTCTCTCTCTCTCTCTCTCTCTCTCTCTCTTCCCCCCCCCCTCCTGCTCGTGGATCCAGATATAGAGCTCTCAGTTCCTTCTCCAGCTCCAGTTCTGTGTGCTGCCCTGCTTTCCACCATGCTGATAACGGACTAAACCTCTGAAACAACACACAACTGCTTTCTTCTTTAGGAGTTGCTATGGTCATGGTGTCTCTTGCCTGAAATAGAACACTAAGACTGTGTGTGTGTGTGTGTGTGTGTGTGTGTGTGTGTGTGTGAAAAGGGGGATTTATTAGATTTGATTCCACAATCCAACAATGGCTGGGAACGCAGTAGTTGTTCAGTTCCCGAAGCTGCTTGTCTCAGCAGTGCCACTGTGGTGCTGAAGACCTGCACAGCTGCGGCCCTCCAGTCTCTGAAGGCTGAGGAAGCTGGTCCTAACATCAGTGAGAGATGCCGCACCAACAGAGTAGATGGACTTGCCTGCAAGAGTGACAGCAAGCAGGTAAAACTCAACGTTTCCTCCTCCTACGTCCTTTATCTGGGTTACCACCACAGCTGCATTTAGGGTTAAGTGAAATGGAAACTTCTGGTTTCTTTGGAGAGTCGGTTGTGTTGGATGGTGTTTTGCTGCGGCAAACACATGAAGGAGTGTTTTCCTGAAGTGTATCTTTTACTAAAATAGCCACGTGAAGGAACATTGCACTGAAGCAGACACAGGTGAGAGGATGTTCTGCTCAAGCAAGCACGTGGAAGGACACGTGACGAAGGAGTCTTCACTAGCTACACGCATGTATTGGTTCTCCTTACATGCATTGTTGGGCTCCATTTTTCCAGGACTCCGTGGAGAGAAGTGCACCAGAAACATTTCTGGTGGTGTGTATGCTGGTGGTGTGTGTGCTGGTGGGGTGTGTGCTGGTGGTGTGTGTGCTGGTGGTGTGTGTGCTGGTGGGATGTGTGCTGGTGGGGTGTGTGCTGGTGGTGTGTGTGCTGGTGGGGTGTGTGCTGGTGGGGTGTGTGCTGGTGGGGTGTGTGCTGGTGGTGTGTGTGCTGGTGGGGTGTGTGCTGGTGGGGTGTGTGCTGGTGGGGTGTGTGCTGGTGGGGTGTGTGCTGGTGGCTCCTCACTGCTTCCGAAGACTCTCGCCGATTGGCAGAGTGACGTCATCTGATGCAGACTCACGTGGAGTTTTGTGGAAGTCACCACAGAGAGGGTTGCAGCCTCAGGAAGGTTGAGAACCGCTGAGCTTAAGGAAGGCAGCATTTCTCCTGCCCCGCGCTTGGAGGCGACAGACTCCAGCATGGAGGGAGGGGAAGACCTAGGAAGCCGCTAGTCACCCTAGTCACACGTTTGACTCCAGTCGGGAAACTGGAGATGAGTGTTAGTGCTCAGTTGGCTTTCTCCTGTTATTCCCTTCAGGACCTCAGCCTGTGGGGTGGTGCCACTTACCCCCATGGTTAAACCTCTGGGCAAGCATCTTCACAGACACGCCCAGAGGTCTAGTCAAATTGTCAAACATGATAAACCATCACAATTCCCTCACGTCTCACAGCCCAGGCATACCCACATTAGAGGCCACATTTAAGCTGGAGTGGCGAGCTGGGGAAGGAGGGGCCTCAGGACAGAGGCTAGTATGGAGCTGCTGAGAAGGCTCAGGTGAAGCAGAGAAGCATTCTTGGGGTAGGTGAACTTAATTCAAACAGCGCAGTAGGGCTTTGGTGTGGTTCTTGGGGACAGAATCCAGCAAGGGGTCGGGAAAGATGGCGGCGAACAAGCAGAACAGCGGGGGGTCCTCTCCCCTGGGTGAAGCCTTGGATGATTTTAAAAACAAAAAATAGAGCTTGCCGCATGCTGCTTGGAGAAGGCTTGGGAGGTAGCAGGGGTTGGTGACTTAAGAGAACAGAGTTAACCCTCTCCTTAACATGCCCCGTTCACTTTGGACCTGGACTAGGGCCCCGCCCTTAGCCCCGCCCCTCCCCTCCCGAGGCCCGGAGGGAGGGGAAGCATGGGGAGGTGGAACCCGCCTTTGCTCTGGAATTAGAAAATTGAAGCTGTAACTGAGTAACTTCTGCAGAGGAGGGTAAGGCACCGGCATGATTTACAGCAATGAAAATAATCTGCCCCGCTTGGGTGGAGAGGTAATCGGATGTGGGGGGTAGAGGCCTGCTCTGTCAGGCCAAGCAGGGCGATTCACGGCCTGCCCTTCCACTAGCCAACAGCCATGGTTTCCTGTAGGTGCATCAGATGTCCGGGAAAAGCCTGCACTCAGAACCGCAGGCTGGCTATGAAGCAGGAAGCTTGATCCCGGGGGGCTGTGGTGGCACCAGGGTCCCTGTCCTCCTAAGGTCACCGAGGAAGCCTGCCAGATGCCTTCCTCTCTATGGTCTTCTATTGGATGTAATTCATTTCAGTGCAGGCGTACCAGATGCCCCTCGACAGGGTTATGTGCTATGGTAGAAATAGGAGGGGCGCTGTCCTCAAAAGTCAGGGTTGGAGCTCTGGACATGATCCCATCTTGGAGGAAAAATATCACTGACCACAGGCCAGCAAGATCCATCTCTTCTGCTCCAACTGCAGCCAAGCCCACAACACACAGACAGGAGGATAGCAGAGCAGGGCCCCACCTTGCCCCAAAGTGATGGAACAGGCGTATGCACAGGGATCCAGAGGGAACTTCCAACTCCTAGACTTCTTCCCTCTGTGACCACACCTGAGGGACCATCGCCCTCACTGCCAGTCCTGGACAGCAGGCCCCAACTACCTGGCTTCTCCAGCTCTCTCTCCCGAGGTCTGCTGGCTTGAAGCACACACGCACACACACACACACACACACACACACACACAGACAGAGAGAGAGAGAGAGAGAGAGAGAGAGAGAGAGAGAGAGAGACTCTGCGCTCTAGATTACAGGTCCCTCCTCCCTGAAATGTCAGTTTCCTTTCAGAACTTTTTAAACATATTTTATCCTATGTATTATTGTTGCATGTAGCCATGATACAGCCTCAGTTGCAGGAAGTGATTCTCAGCCTCCACCCGAGGGTTCTGGGAATCAAACTCAAGCTGTCAGTCTTGGCTGCAAACACCTTTAACCAGAGAGCCAGCTCAGTGACCTATTGGTTTTCTCACAAAACCTAGAATCTGATCCATCGAATGACTTCTCAATTGTGTGTGTGGTGTTGGGAAAGTGACAGGAATCACACCTAAGGTCTATTCGTGGCAAGCACTCTCTACCATAGCCATATTCTTTTTAACTTTCTATTTCAGAACAATGAATGCCTCACTGAGCTGTCCAGGAAAGCCCCGGACTGGCTCTGCGGCTCGCCTTGAAGCCGCAGCACCCTTGCTTCAGCCTCCAGAGCAGCTGCACGGGTGGCAGGGAGCAGAGGCGCTGCTCTTCTCTCTCCTCAACAAGTCTTTCCAGGTGATGCCAAGAGGGACGGCAGGCTCTGCTCTGGGTTCAACCTGGGCTGCCCCCCTCCTTCCCAGCAGGACTGTGAGGGAGAGAAGGTGTCGGCCCAGGGGAAGGGCACTAGCCTTCCCTTCCTCAGCAGAGGTTTCCATGTAAGCAGACCGTGAAGGAGAAAACAGGAGTGAGGCGGAGGGACTCGGTGCCCTCACAAAGCCATAAACTCCTAACCGAATCCTACGGTAAACAGAAGCCAGAACTGCCCAGAAGGAGGAGATGGGCTGGGCACCCATTGTCACCAGGTGTGAGAGGATTGGCGCAGCCCTGGTAACTGGGAGTCAATCCAGGACAAGAGGAGCCACGGTGGGGCCTCATCCATCCCTGATCCTGGGGCTTTGGCACAGACGTTCAGGCTATCGGTGGGTGCATGGCCTGAGTGTGGATGTTTGAGAGAGAAGGGGTCATGTTGGTCCAAGGAAGTACCAAGTTCCTTCTCCAGATGCTGACTCAGCCTCCTCCCCCTTCCCTCCTCCCTCCCCTTTCCCTTCTCCCTCCCCTTTCCCTCCTCCCTCCCTCTCCCTTCCCTCCTCCCTCCCCTTTCCCTCCTCCCTCCCTCCCCCTTCCCTCCTCCCTCCCCTTTCCCTTCTCCCTCCCTCCTCCCTCCCTCCCCCTTCCCTCCTCCCTCCCTCCCCCTCCCTCCCAAGCTGATGGGAACAAAGATGCCGAGAAAGTTTCCAGTTGTAAAAATCAGAGAGGAACAATCAAGAGCAAAGATCAAGGCTTCAGATTTTCCATGACATTGGCACAGGGGCAGGGGCACCGGACCCACCTGCCTTCCTGGCACCATCCCCATTCATGGTGTCATCTGCGCATGGCAATGCCTGCCTCCCCAGGGTCAGCCTGGGAGGGGGAGTGCTCCCTGGAGTGCTCCCTGGACTCTGAGCTTAGCTTTCACTAGCCCCAAGTCCTTCTGTCTCTTTGAAGTCAGGATTCATGGGACGGGAGGCCACCCAGAAGACCCCAGACAGGCAGCAGAGCTCAGAGGTCAAAGTTCAAGAGGAGAGAGGGTGGAGAACAGAAGACCCAGGACAGGTGGCGGTGTGGACCTTGGGTGGGTGGAGTTGTGGGGGTATTAAGCAAGGCAGAGCGGGAATCTCGGTAAGAGGTCAAAGGGCAGCTAGAACATGGCTGCTTCTGGGGTGGGGTTCACACTCTGGAGTCAGTTTTCCTCTTCCAGGTCCCTTGTCTGCCACTCTCACCTCCTGGGAAGCTAGGGCAGCTCCAACCAGGGAGGAGGCACGCCTTCCCCACAAAAAGCACTGGGGAGGGGGTGCGGGCACGTCCACTAATGACACTCCTGCTCTTCAGTGTGAGACAAACCCTTTCTTCCTTA
Source organism: Apodemus agrarius (assembly GCA_964023405.1). Taxonomy (NCBI): domain Eukaryota; kingdom Metazoa; phylum Chordata; class Mammalia; order Rodentia; family Muridae; genus Apodemus; species Apodemus agrarius. The sequence continues at coordinate 6,019,424 of OZ030022.1, read as the reverse complement.
CGAGAGTCAACAAGGTCTAAGTGGACAAAGTGAAAACTGGCACATAAACTATTGCGTCTTTTCGTCAATAACTCAGGTGAGTGTGGTGGTGCCGCCTTTGAAGCCACCACTCAGGGGGCAGAGGCACGGGGATCTGCCCGGTCCACAGATCAAGTGTCAGGATGGCCAGGGCTACACAGAGAATCTTTGTCTCCAAAAAGCAGTAAGTAAATAACCCTGATAGTACTACATTTGGATATGCATGCCCAAGTGATAAAAATTGCTGTGATGTACACGCCCACAGTCCTGCGTACTCAGTACATACCCGCAGTCCTGGGTACTCAGTACATACCCACAGTCCTGGATACTCAGTACATACCCACAGTCCTGGGTACTCAGTACATACCCACAGTCCTTGGTACTCAGGGCACACCCACAGTCCTGAGTACTCAGTCCTGGGTGCTCAGTACATACCCACAGTCCTGGGTGCTCAGTTCATGCCCATAGTCCTGGGTGCTCGGTGCATCCCCAAGACCCAAAGAATTCTCACCTACCAGCGCCATTCCTGACCAGCTCCATCTCCTCCTTCTTCCTAACCTCCGCTTCACCTTCCCTAGACTTCCATCCTCTATTACTAGGTTCCCACAAAGCAGGAGAGTTGGAAGTCCGAGGGGGGCTAAGAGTGCCTGTGTCCAAGTTTCCTGTAGACTCTTGTCTGACCAAGAACACACTCCGACACCAGCCATCGGTGACTGTGACCTGCTCCTGACACTCGTCAGCCAGCCTAGGGCTAGTTGTTTTAATCTCCCTACGCCTCAGTGTTCTCATCTATAAGTTGGGAGGAATAAGGTCATTGTGAAACCTGAAGACGATAATATCTAAGAAGCTCTAAGTGTTTTGAAGATAAACAAGTAAATGGCCATCTCGAGCCCGAGCACTGCCGGGCGGGATAAGATCAAGGGAACACATAGGGACTTCCGGTGTGAGGCAACGGACTTCCAGTGTGAGGCAATGGCCGATCTAGGCCTGGATGATGGAACTCAGGGTCTCGTTTGCGATGCTTCATGAAACTGTGCACAGATATTTAATACTCGCGTGTGCTTGTTTCACAGTGAGAGAAGAAAATGGGAAGTGGAGGTGCGGGTGAGTGTCAGGAAACAGCAGCTCCTGGCTCTTCCCTGCAGGGAGCCTCTAAGATGCTGCCTGGGGTGGAGAGCAGCAGGGCTGTGGCCTGAGCCCCCTGGGTAGCCAGGGTGGTAAGTACAGAGCTGCCTCAAACTCAGGGGCTGGCATTTCGCTTGCCGGGCTTACCTAGCAATGCAGTAGGGCCTGAGGCTGTGGACCACTTAGGAGAAGGGCCAAGGAAGGCTGCCAGTCCCCTCAAATTACCCCCACTTTCCCTACAGCTTGTCCCGGGGCAGACTGCTGGCAGAGCGAGCCCTCTCGCTATGCAAACCTGACTTGCTCAGCTGAGGTCATCCTACACCCTGCTGCTTGACCTAGGCACCATCTTTGTCACACACACACACACCCGCCACTGCCCCAGATTCTCCAGTGCTGTGCCCCCCCACCCTACCTCCCCACCCCCCCCCCACCCCCCGTCCTTAGCACCAGCACTTCTTGCTTGCCAGGGGTCCCCAGAGCTTCCCAGACTCCTCCTAGAGCCAGCCTTCCCCGAGTAGGCGCCCCTAGACTGTGAAGAGCTAGCTCAGCACTCAGTTTCTCAAGGCTTCTAAAGCTAGGCCTGCATAAAGGCTACACCCTGGCCAACAGGCTCTCCCCAGCCGAGTGCAGGCACCGCTAGAAGAACCACTGTGAAGGGCAGGCTCTCCTGCCCCCCTGGCCCAAGACCCCATGCTGGGGCCCCCACACTGGCACCACGGAGCCCTCAGGGCTGAGCCCACCCTGCCATCAGAGGCCACAGGAATGTCCATGTGGGCCAGCCAGGGCCTGCTTGGTGACTGTCCACTCCCTCCTCCACAGATGACTTTCTCTCTGTTTCTCTCAGACTCGGCTTCTGTTTAACTCCGATTTAATTTCTCTCCCATCCCCGGTTTTCTGTGGGGCTCTTGTCTCAGCAGCCCATCCCAGCCATCAAAGGGCAGCGAGCCTACCCTCTCCCTCTCCCTGTGGGGTGCCAGGGCTTCTGATCCAGGCCCTTGGCCTGTGTCTCTGCCTACTCAGGATGTCTGCCTCTGAGAAGTGGCTGAGGGTTCCTCAGACAACTCCAAAGGCCAAGGCTGCAGGTAAAGAGGGGAGGGGAAACATTATCCTGAGGGCAGGAGGAGGGGGGAGGGGAAGTCTTATGTTATTAGGTGATGAAGAGCCTGGGGTGGGGGTTGTCTGAGTCTTTACAAAATGCAGGTAGAGAAGGAAGTTGAGTTCTGAAGGAAGTCTTGGGTAAAATACCAGTGGTTTGAGGACTATATTCTGACAGTCAGAAGTTCTTCCTTGTGCCTAACCTCGGACTCATCTACCCGTTCTCCTGTGTGTTAATTTCTCACATACTCAAGATTCAAGCCCTTCATGAAAGCGTCCCCACGAAGTGCGTGTCGGGGGCACAGAGTCTTTGTCCTGGCCGTTGAAGCCACCAGCGTCCCCTCCCTTAGCCACCAGAGACCGAGCTGTGGGCAGGGGCAGCTGCAGGCGTGCAGACAATCTTCCTTTCACACGCGCATTTATTTCTTCCCTCCCCACCTCTCCATCCCTCCCCACCTCTCCATCCCTTCCCCACCAGCTGCTTAAAATATTTCTCAAACAGAAAAGCCTAACCACAGCTGGAAACACACCCTAAAGTTAGTCTGGACCGTGGGAGCTGCCAAGGAGAGTTGCATGTGGGCTTTGGCTGTCTGTGGGAGGCCCGGCCTCTGCCCGGAGACAGGGCATCCTGCAGGGCTGTGCAGGAAGCACCCAGGCCGGGGGAGAGGACAAGAGAGCCATCCCCGCTTCCACAATTAGACAGTAAGGATGCCATGTGCCAGGCTCTGTACCAGACCACAGAAGGCAAGTCGACTCAATAAAAGAGTCATGAGCTTAACAAGAAGGTTAGGCTGAATTGCAGACTCTTTCACAGCATGCATTGAAGAGCATTCCCAACCCAGGAGACCTTGACCTGGGCACTTCTAAATATAATGGTTCATTTTAACCCCTAGTGTGGCAGAGACAGGCAAGTTCTTGGAGATCACTGGCCAGCCGGTTCAGCCAATCGGTGAGTCACTAGTTCAATGGAGAGGCTATCTCTAAAAATGCCGTGGAGAATGGCAGAGAAAGACACCAGCATCGTCCTCCGTCGTTCAAACACACCCACCCATGGGCGTGGACAGCGACACACACAATCCAGGAGCAAAACCGACTGAAATTGAGGACCAACCATATTTGAAACAAAGTACTTGTGATTATTCCCCCCCACACACACAATACAGTGTAACAGTTGCTTATATTGTGTTATATATTATATACCATAGAGAGACAGTTACAAGCACACATGAGCTATTTGCAATGACCACACCATTGTACACAGAGGATGGGAACATCCTTAGCTTTTGCTGTCTGCGATCCTGACCCCAACCCCTGAGCATACTGCAGACCTACTGTGTAAACAGCCTGAGATTTCACAGTGAGATGGCCCCTGGGAGAGGGTCAGCATCTTTCCTCAGGACTCTGTGGAAAAAACAGCAGCCACTTCTGGAAACACAGTGAGCCTTCTGGCCCTCCACTCACAGGCCGGTATAGAGAGACGAGGCAGAGACGGACCCATAGGGCTATCATCGATGTACATCGCCCAGCACTGGAAATCCTCCCAGCAGTGCAGAGCCCATAGGTGGCACTCACCTGAGGAAGATGCTCAGGGAGTACCCAGCCATGGCAGAACAGCCCTGGGATTTAACCCCTGGTGCCCTGGGCTCTTTTCATCTCCTAAAGCCTCAACTTGTCTTGTTTAGGATGGTTGGGCCAGCAGGATAGTCACACGGCTCTAAGCCCCAGGACTTGGGAGAGTGTCCTGAGCCAGGGGGCTAGAGACTGTCCCCCTCTGCCTTTCTCTTCTGTCTCTGTGACCTTTCTGGGGTCCCTAGCACCTCTGGACACACACCCTTTCAGATCTGAATGCTCCAGGAGCTCAGGGTGAACAGGGCCCTCCCTTTTGCACACCTGAGAGCGAGCCACAAATGCCCTGCTAAATGGATGCCCAAGACTAACACCAAAATGACGGCAGAAATGTCAAGACACTAACCTGTTAGCTCCGTGGGCACCTTTAGACAAAAGCTTCTAAGGGCCTGTTGGTGGGGACTTGGCAGGGTGAAAATAATTGACCTTTATTTAATGCCCACCGAGTGACAGACATTGCCCTAAAAGGTTTCTGTGGATTAACTTATGTTATGATTTCCACAATGCTCCCCAAGCATATACTGAGGCATGGAAAGGGTTAAAGACAGGGAGGGCCATGCAGTGCTGAGGTTTTTCTGGGCCAGCATTCGTGTCTAGGCCTCCAAGCTCTTGAGCCTGCACTTCTAAGGCTGGCAGAGTTCTGTCTGTTGCCTGCAGGGTGAGGATTCTGCTGTATCTCTCTGGGTCTCAGGGCCTAACACAAGGCTGGGTACAGGTGGCACTCAGAATGAGAGCCAGGGTTCCCAGACCCCTCGGAGGGCAGGGGTGGCCTTGACTAGCACAAGGTAGACAGGTGTGTGTGTGTGTGTGTGTGTGTGTGTGTGTGTGTGTGTTAGGGGTGGATTTAAAGAGTCTAATGCTTTGTGCAAACAACCTCTCCATGGCTCATGACCTCATGGGTAAAGGAATTCAAGCCCTTCCCCAGCCCTGGACTGATTGGACTCCAGTGGTAGCCTCTGGCTGCAAGGATCTACCTGTTTCAAGGTGGCTTTCCCAGTGGCACCAAAACCCCTTCCTGCCCCACCATGCCAGAGCAGATCAGGCCAGCCCCCGACCTGCTGCTGCAGGAGAGTCTGTGTTGTATGGGCTTCCTCTCTGTCACTATGCTGCTTCCCCAAACCCTTCTGAGGAGGGTTACACTGCCGGTCCTCTTGAGGGTTTTGACAGAAGAATCTGCATCTCTTGGTGTTGTCTACTAGCCTCCTGCGCCCTCTAGTGGACATAACGAGGAACCGCGTGTGCTCCTTGAGCGGCTGCCTGAGTCCAATCATCTAGGACTCCCCTCTGCACAGTCCCTTCTCTTCTCGATCTGGCTACCTTTCATTCAATTCCTGTTCAGTGGGTCCCGGGAACATGACATGTGATGGGGACACTGTGTGTCAGTGTGACGCTGTCTACTCTCTGGCAGGCTCTTCTGTAGGTTCCAGGGGAAGCATCCTTGTCCTCAGAGAGTTTCCAGCCCAACAGGACACACAGCCTGGCTGGCTCATCAAGGGACGGGAACTAGAGGGACAGGGTCCAACACAGACTGAAGGACAGGGTCCAACACAGACTGAGGGACAGGGTCCAACACAGACTGGCCGGACGTCACAATAGTAACTCTTACCTGAGCAGTGCCTGGTGTGATCACAGTGTGAGTGTGTGCTTCTCTGTGTGCTCTCTGTGTGCATGTGTGCAGATGTGTAAGCATGTGTGTCTGCGGAAGAGGGCAGGGGGTACTGTGCTTTGACAGCTGTGTAGGGGATGTTGGGGTGTGGGGGTCTATAGGGAAATTAGGTAGTTTGGTGAGGAAGGGTGACCTAGAGGAGAGAATATTCGCCCCCAGGCATATTCAGGAAGGTGTGTGTGTGTGTGTGTGTGTGTGTGTGTGTGTGTGTGTGGTTGGAGTGTGTGGTGAGTGGGAAGGGGGCCGAGGGGGGAGGGGAAACCACCTCAGGCTCTGTAGGGTTCAGATTCACGCTGGGGCAGGGAGGAGCCTTTAATATGGGAGCTTTAATATGGAGAAGGAGGAGATGGCCTCACGTCCACGTTACAAAAGGACACTAGGCTAGACCACAAGACCCACTGGACAAGGGGGAAGGCCTGAAGACAGGCTGGAGACACTGTGGTCCTTAGATGACAGCTGTGTGCTAGAGAGAGCCCCATCACTCTGGGCGTCTTATGCACATGTCTGTCAGAGGGGGAGAGGCCACCCAGGGAAGACAGAACAAGATGACATGTTGGAGAGCCTGTCTCAGTGCCTGACCCATGACGCCCACTAAACGAGCACAGTTGGTCAAACCAGAGACGATTGAGTCAAGACCGCTCTGACACCTGCCCAGGGCCTAGACAAAGGATGCAAAGGACCTGGCAGCCACCACACACTGTGGAACGAAGGGGCAGGGGACCCCTGAGGATGAGACAGGGGCCTTTACTAAACCCTCCTGCAGTCACTGCCCTCCGTCCCTGGCCACTGCTTGCCTTCTGCACTCTTTGGTCACCCTCTTGGGTTTGCCACTGCCCCTCCTTCTCTGTCCGCTTTCTCAGAGTGTATCCGTCCGGCCTTTGCATGGCTGCTCTCAGGAAAAGGTGGTTGGAGTGGAGGGGGGGGGGCGGCAAGAGCTTTGCTGACTGAGCCTGAAAGTTCTCTATCCCTGGAAAGAAGCCAACACTGATAGGGGTTCACGGCAGGTTTTGGGTGACTCAGATGGGCTTCTAGTTTGTCTCTGTCACCCAGAAAAGGAATTCTGGGATGGGGAAGACTGACTAGGAAAATTAGCTAGCAAATGCCTGGGTTTATTCACTCTCTGGAGAGGTGAAGTCCAGGGAGCCCACCTCCCGCCCTCAGGCACAGTTCCCAAAACTCGCCAATGCAGGCAGCCTTTCTTTCCACAGCTTCCCCAGTGTGCCAGCTGTGAGGACGGTCACACTGGGGATCTAGTCTAGTGCCCCGGAAGGAGTGGAAGGGAAGTCAGTTATGGTCCTGTGATTAGTTTGCTCACCACTCTCCTTAAAGAGTGGGTCCTCAGGTTGCCTCAATGAGAGGTCCTAAGCTAAGCCCTGCCCGCTCCCCCACCTTCCTCTCCCGGGTATAGTTTGTAGATCAGCCAGTTGTCCCCTCGGTCAACTAGCAAGAAAGCCATAAGATGTTGCTGCTTGGGAGCCTGCCTGAGTTTCTGTCCCTTCTTCCAAGGAGATAAGCCAGCCCTTAGGATTTCTTTGATTAGTGAGGTAGAGTTGTAATTTCTTGAATCCAGTCCTTTAAAATGTTTTCCGTGAATGGTTTTTAAGCAGATTAAAGGAACAGTTGGTGTCCAGTGCTGCTGAGGACCCAAAGCGAAGCAAGAGGATCGCCACGCCACGGAGAAGGTTGCAGCTTCAGCATCACGGCGGGAAGGGGCGGGGCTTCCCAGGGCAGTGACTATAGCACACCAGACATCAGGGGCTCACGGGCCCAGCATCAGCTCTGCCTGCCAGGGTGGGGCGAAGATCTTTGGGCTCTGAGTAGAGAGATTTGTGGGATTCTGGAAGGGAAATTCAGTGTGCCACAGAAACAAGAGGGGCCTTCCCTGAACTGCCCCCTGGGCTCGAAAGAGCATGTCCCAGAATTTGAGGAGCCTTGGGAAGGGAGAGTCGACCTCAAATAATCAAGGGGTTTAAACCCCAGGATAGCCACTTGGGGGAATGGCTCTGAATTAGACATTTAGTTAAATAGGATTTCATCTGGGTCCCTGGGGTTGTGGAGGAACCCCTAACAGCCTCCTGAAGCTAGGCTTCTCAAGGCCCAGCCCTGAGCTAGGGCTGTGACAACACACGCCTGGGCCCCGGGCCTCCTTCCCAGTCCTGTACCCATGCTACTCAAGTGCTGAGGAACCTGGTTTGTTCAACCAACTTGGCGCTTGGCTTTGGTGGGTGGAGGGGCCTAGAAAGTGTTGTCTGTTCCTTGATAGGAATCTGTTGGTAGCCCAGGTGGGGCCAGGACTTCCCTGCTTTGTTTCCCTCCCCAGGGAAAACGAACAGATCAGAGGCTTCCTACCCAGGGTTCTATAGCTGGAGAGCTCCTAAGTGTAGAGGATTTCTCTCTCTCTCTCTCTCTCTCTCTCTCTCTCTCTCTCTCTCTCTCTCTGTGTGTGTGTGTGTGTGTGTGTGTGTGTGTGTGTGTGTGTCTCCCTCCCTTGGCCCTACCTCCTTCCCACTCCTCTTCTTCCCCCTCCCCTCCCTCTCCCTCCTTCTTGTCTCCCTCCCCCTCCCTCTCCTCTACCTCCCCCCCCCATCCCCTCTTCCCATCCCTTAAAGAACTGCCCTATGGCCTTCACTTTGGCGACTCCGGAGCTGAGGGCTGCGAGATCTCAGGTGCACTTTGGGAAATGACAGTATAGACCACATGAAGGGGCGTCGTGCCCCTTCAGTCTGCAGCGGCTTCAGCACAGGCTCTGCTCAGAGCACCTGCGAGTGGGCGGATCTTTCTGTAACAGCCACCAATGTGGAAGCAGCGGTCCTGGTGATCTGCACTTGCCAGTGTGTCTAGTCTTACATCCGTTTCTATGGACAAATGACAGGGGCAGAATGAAGGGCCCTGAAGGGCATGTGTAAGTGCAGGTCCTTAGTTCCCGCGAAGAGTAAGGAGAGGGAGGGATTCTGTGATGAGCGGGGCCCCTCCCTGACCTCCAGGCTCTCCAGAATGAGCAGTATTCTCAGGGCCTCACTCTCCTCAGTCTGTGAGGCTAGCACCCACGATGGCTCTGGAGAAACTGAGGAGGATGGGAGCACGGAGATGCTTGGGGCCCCACTCTGCCCTGGCCACCCGGGGAGCCCCAGTGAGCTCACGTCTACAGTTACCTCCACTGCTAATAACAACTGGGCTACGGAGACAAAGCTGGAAGCTAGACCCTGGTGAGGAATGATGGCTGTCTCCTCAGGAATGTGCTAGCCAATTAAGACTCTCAGGTGGTTCAGGAAGATGCTGGGAATACTCCCCCAGGCCACGCTGGCCAGCCTCCAGGCTGGGCGGTTGTGCAAGTACTCACCAAGGGTCTACTGCACACCTGGCTTCCAGGGGCGAGCTAGCATTGGCCCAGGTGTGTGGTCTATCCCCGTCCAAGCCTCTTCTTCAGAAGCAGACAGTCCAAGAGCCTCAGGGTTCTACGGCTAATGTTCCGGGATCCCTTTCTTGGCCCACCAACCCAACCCCTGCCTCTTCTTGATCATGGGCTTTGTGCTCCCAGCCTTTGAAGAAACCCCCAGTCCTCAGTATTCTAGGCGATTCTTCCTATAAATGAATTATAAATTCTAGCTAGCCCGTATAAAAGACACACAATCCAGGTATTTTATTTATAACCTGTACGCCTAGATTGGGTGGGTTTGAAGCTGTTCTAACTCTCATCCCAGACATATGTCTTTTGTTACTTGCTGTTTCTCCCAGCCACGTGCTCATGATCCATCTCCTCTCATGGTGGCTTCCTCCTCTCTCCAAATCCTCTCTTCTCTTTCTCCCATCTCTACCTGGGATCCCCCAGTCAGATAACTAAAGACTCAGCGCACCTCTATCTACTGCCCGATCACAGGCTTTAGCCTTTTATTGTAGTGGGTTGGCCTGATGGTGCTTGTATTCTAACGCTAATATGGGACCCCAAAACCCATTGCCCCAGAGAGGAGAGAGTGACCCTTGCCCCAGTGAATTGTGACTGGTAAATAAAGTTGCCAACAGCCAATAGCTGGGCAGAAGAGACATGGGTGGGGTTTAAGTTTCTGGCTTGGGATTGGAGAAGAGGGAAAAGAAGAACAAGCCAGAAGAGAAGGAGAAGATGCCATGGGTTAAAACATGACCTTGTAGGGGCTGGAGAGATGGCTCAGTGGTTAAGAGCACTGACTACTCTTCTGAAGGTCCTGAGTTCAAATCCCAGCAACCACATGGTGGCTCACAACCATCTCAACGAGATCTGACGCCCTCTTCTGGAGTGTCTGAAGACAGCTACAGTGTACTTACATATAATAAATAAATAAATCTTCTAAAAAAAGTGCCCAATTAGAGTTAAGGGCAGCCCAGATGAAATATAATAAGTAGTAAGTAATAACTTAGAGTTATCAATAGGAGAGTAGGTTCTAGCCGCGTGTGGTGGCGCACGCCTGTAATCCCAGCACTTGGGAGGCAGAGGCAGGCAGATTTCTGAGTTCGAGGCCAGCATGGTCTACAGAGTGAGTTCCAGGACAGCCAGGACTACACAGAGAAACCCTGTCTCAAAACAAACAAACAAAAAAAAAAAAGAAAAGAAAAGAAAAGAAAAGGGAGAAAAGAAAAGAAAAGAAAAAAAGGAGAGTAGGTTCTAACAACACAGAGGGTGGGCAGCTGCCTAGCTACTGAGACTTATTGTGAATGTAAAGGCTGTGAGTCTTTCATCTGGGAACTCAATAACCAAAGGCAGGGCAGGGTAGAAACCTTGGCCCAGGATTTTAAATATTTAATACTCTATTTTACTGACAAATTAACTTGAGCAGCAAGATTACATAGCGTCATTTGGTGTACATGAGGATCTCTTAGTGGGGACAGCCAGATCTTGGGGGCCAGTGTTTAGCCTTTGAATACCTAGCAGCACCAGGCGAACCCCAATGGCTGCTGCTTCAGCTAGCAGGTCCCGTTGCTGCTTTGTTTCTCTTTCTCTGGACTCCCACCATGCTGCTTCTCCATGGTGTGGACATCAGGGTTATGTGTGGTAGCACCCGCAGGGTGTCCAGCAGAGGCTCCAACATGCAGTAACACCTTTATGAGAGTGGACCTATGAGAGAGAGCACTTGATCCCTTCGTGTGGCAGGGTAATTCCTATCCACTCACATTGAGGCAGTGAGAGGCCAGTGATTGGAGGGGAGAGAGGAGGAGGGGCTAAGGAGGGAGAAACACTCGAGCAGGGAGACACGGATATCCAGGCGGCTTCCGATGTATTTCTGGTGTTTTGGACAGGTTAGAAATATTGGGATAAGACTTTATCATAGTAAATTGGCATTATGAAATTGGGAGTTTCCCCTGCCCCCTTTCGGTTTTTCGAGACAGGGTTTCTCTATATAGCCCTGGCTATGCTGGAACTTTGTAGACCAGGCTGGCCTCAAACTCAGAAATCTGCCTACCTCTGCCTCCTAAGTGCTGGGATTAAAGGCATGCGCAACCACTGCCCCGTGTATTGGGAGTTTCTTATACATAAATATATTTGGTTAACTAATCAAGTTTAAGAGTCATGATTTACCGGATACTTGGAAGGAGTGGGTGCTGGGCAGAAGCATGGGGTTCCCACCGGTTACAGAGTCTATGGCAGAGAGGGAACACAGCTGGGATGCTGTGAGAGCGAGCTAGGAGATTGGCTCGGTGGTGACAGTGAGAGCTGCCCTGAGCGAGACCTGCCGGGACTTGGCGCAGAGGCCTGCCGGGGTGGGACTTATTTCCCACTACACCTCAATAGAGAACAAGGCCATTCCTCAGGTGAGTTACTTACCAGGAGCATCTTCATGCTCCTAGCCAGGGCAGGGCTCTGACAGGTCTGGGGTCCCCTCTTTTGAGGGACCATTGTCCTGAGAGCTGAAGCTGGCAGAGCACAGAAACCACATGGCCGATACCTTGGGGCTAAGGCAGTCTGTACACATTAAAACCAAGTCTTTCATGGAACATAGTGGCATACCTTTAATCCCAGCATTTGGGAGGCAGAAGCCAGCCTGCTCTATAGAGTGAGTTCCAGAGCTATATACACAGAGAAACCCTGTCTGAAAAACAAACAAAAAAACAAAAAAACAAAACAACCAACCAAATAAAACCAAACACAATCTCCAAAACCAAAACCAACTAACAGACCAAGTCTTCTTTCTTTGTGCCATATCTGTATTTATTAGGATCGTGTCCCACTGTGAAAGCATGAAAACTAGGAAGATGGCAATTCTATCAGGGACCAGATTTCTTTTATCCTTCTGTCCAGAGTTCCTCATAGCGTCTGGGTCACAACACGGCTACTTTAATCCCTAATACCAAGCTTACAGTCCAGATAGGAAGAGTCAGAGGATCAGTTGAGTCTCAGTGAGTCTCTATGTCCTTTAAGGAGATAGAGAATTTTGACTAGAAAAACTCTACAACCTTCCCCCTAACTGGCCAGAATAGTATCACGGGATTCACTAACTGCAAATGGAACTGAACAATATGTTTTTAGCTTAGTCTTTATTTCTCCCAATATCATCAGATTTACTTAACTAAGAGACATAGAAGTAGGGCTGGAGAGATGGCTCAGCAGTTAAGATCATTAACTGCCCTTCCAGAGGTCCTGAGTTCAATTCCCAGCGACCACATGGTGGCTCACAACCATCTGTAATGGGATCTGATGCCCTCTTCTGGTGTATCTGAAGTCAGCTAGAGTGTTTTCATATTATATATAATATTTAAAAAACAAGTCTTCTCTTGCTGTTCTTTCTATGTTTTGGTTTAAAACAGGGTCTCTCTTTACTGGCTGGCCTCAAACTCAAGTTCTAGCTAGCTTGAATTTGTGGCGATCCTGCTGTCTCTCAAATGCTGGGAACCCCACGCACCATTACACAGAACTCCCAAAGTCAGCCATCTTTAGCCCTCTTCGCCGGCTTCATTTTGCTTCTGAGGCATTTTAGCTTTCGGAGGAGCTCTCAAACGCTATGTCCGTCACAGGTGTTTTGTGGATAATAGTCCTGAAACAGGATCAACTTGCAAAACCGAGCTTTGGGTTTCATTCTTTTGACTAGCCCGCAGGACTCTGATGGAAGCTGCTCCCAGTTAGGTCCCTTGTCACAGTGACTCTCCATAAGCTCTTAGGCATTCAGCTCCTCTACCGGGTCCTAGGTCAGGTCTGGGTTTGGGGTTTCTTTACACTCCGAGTCCCCGTGCGGAAAGACCGGCTTTGGCCGGCCTCCTCCTGCACAGAAGCGCTCTGATCCGGAAGTTCTAGGATACGGAGAAGCGTCGTTCTGCCTCCGAGCTCCTCCGCTGTTCTCTGTCGCCCTCTACCGGTGGCGAGGTGCGCTGCAGCCGCGCGGCGGAAGGGCTGCGCTGGCGCTCAGGGCGCAGGCGCTCGCCCCGGTCCTCGGGCGGGCTTGCCACTCTGCGCGTGCGCACGGGCGGAGGCGCGCTGGAGACTCGCTGGAGCGGGCAGGTGGAGGGAGGAGTGGTCCCGGGAGTAACTGCCAGGAGTTGGTGCCGCAGGTCGGGGGCGCCCGCGGTCCCTGGGCCTCGGGGGCCTGAACGCGTTCGGAACGTGGCTTTTTTTTCCTTTTGCGGGGGCGTGACCCGAGCTCGCCTCCTCGGCTGGGAGTAGAGGATAATGGAGATCGCTGAGGCCTTTAATTAATTTGGTGCCTGTTGTTTGTTTGCCCGAGGTGCAGCCTGTTTGCCTTTTGAATTTGCAAACGGGGGAGGAAGTGGGGGGGGCGGGCGAGGAGGAGCACGAGGGGAGATGGGATCTTCCGGGCAGAGAGCCTAATCCAGGGAGGGTCGTCCCGTTTCCTAGCTGGGGGGGTTAGGGGATGGGGGGGGGGGACACGACACAGGACACTGCTGCAAACTGAGGGCCGCAGTAGGAACTGCGCACACAGGCACACATTCAGACCAGCAGCTGCTCACTCAGTATCTCACACTTCTTGTAGAAGTGTTGTTTATTTTTCCCCAGAGCGGCCCCATATGGACACTAACACGCGCTCACCAGCTCCACTCCCATCTCCCCCACGTAGGAGATGACACATGGGGTCTCAGCACTCCTCCTCTGCCCTCACATTTTGTCAACGAAAGAAGGATGACAACCCGGAGGACTTGCTGGCCGATAGAGACCAGGAGGAAGCCATCGCTCGGTTTCCCTATGTGGAGTTCACTGGGAGAAATAGCATCACCTGTCACACCTGCCAGGGAGCAGGCTACATCCCAGCAGGTGAGACCTTCGGCCATCAGGGAAAGCGCTCTGGTCTCTGCGCCAACCAGCCCTCCATAGTCATAGTCGGCCCTGAATTGTCGCCAGCGCCGCTGACCTGATAAACGGACAGACTGCTGGGGTTTTGTTTTGTTTTGTTTTGTTTTTTAAATCTTATACTTGGAACCCTTTCTCTTTTTCATTTCTACTCTTTTTATTAATGCCCTGGTTTCTTTCTTTCTTTCTTTCTTTCTTTCTTTTTTTTTTTTTTTTTGGTTGCTCTGACAAAATACTCTGACAAAGGCAATTTATGGGATGAGGGTTTAATTCTGATTCACAGCTCCAGGTCACAGCCTGTCACTGAGGACAAGTTACACAGACAGCGGGAATTTAAGATTGCCTATGTCACATTGTAGTCATAGGAAACAGGGAGCAAGGAGTGCTTGGACCCAGTTCCCCTTCCCTTTCCATTCAGAGATACAGCCTGTGAAATGGGTGCCACCCACATTTAGGGAGGGTCTTCCCACTTCAGTAAACCCGGTTAAGAAAATCACAGACTGCCGCTGGGTTGGCAGGCCAACCTTATCTCATCTGTGCCCATTGGGACGTCTTCCCAGGCTGTTCTAGGTTCCTGGCACTTTGGAATATTTATTTCTCGGCTGTAGGATTTGTTGACAAGGATGTTTCTCTATTGCTCTTGCTCATAAGGACAGCCACAGTATTGTGGAGGAGCTGTTCTGGAAGTTTCTTTACAAAAAAGGCACCAGTGAGCAGTAGCCAGAGGTCAGCAGAATACCAGGGGTGGGGAGTGGCACTCTGCTCAGGAGCGGGGCCTGGATTATGTGTAGCAACAGCTGCCACTACCTTGACCCTAGAGGTTGGGGGAGACACGAAGTTTAGAGCTATTAAGAACCTTGGAAACCATACTCTGCAACGCTCCAAATGAAGAGAGACAGTGGCTTTGAGACATTCTGTGACTTTGTCAAAGATGGCAGCGAAGGCAAGCGCTCCCCCAGCCTCAGTGCCGGCGCCCCACAGCGCTGGTAGAATTTTTATAGTTTGTGGCATTCTCCATGGGTTTATCTGTTTCTTCCCCCCCCCCCCTCTGGCTTTCCTTTTCCCATTTCTACATCTACCCGTTTCTTCTTCATTCCACCAAAAAATGTATATTTTAGTGTCTAATCCCAGATGAATCAGTGCTGCGGCAGTTGGCAGGGAAGTGTGGGAAGCCCATACGTGGGATTTACAGAATGAGTCTTTGCTGCTTTTCTAGAGCAAGTCAATGAGTTGGTGGCTTTGATCCCGCACAGTGACCAGAGGTTGCGTCCTCAGAGAACGTGAGTTGACCGGCTCTCATCTGCTAACACCTGTTTCTGTTCCTGACTCCTCTCTATGAAAGAATACCGGTTGATTATTTGAGAAAGATGTCTCTTCTCGTATCAGCCCCACCTCCTTATTTCCTTTATCTACTTATTTACAATTATTATGTATTGATTTTTGTATTTATTCATTTGGTGATACTGAGACTTAAACCCAGGCTCACTTGCTTACTAGACAAGCACTCTTCCGCTGAACCCGGCCCTCCCCATCTCCCCTAGAACTTTTGCTTAAGTGAAGTGAGCCTGTCTATGTGACAGTCTGGACAAAGAAACGTGAAGCTAGAAATGTCTCAAGGGCCAGATGAGAGGAAGGGATTGGAGAAACAGGCCGTCATGGCGACGATAAGAACAGCCGTTTCTCTTTGGGCGGACGCTGTTGAGAAGGGTTGGAGGGCCTTCCCCTGCCCGCTGCTCCACGCCCAGTCTGTGGTTCCTGACACTGTACGCTTCCTTCCACTGCCTGAGTACTGTGTTAATCAGGACCATTCAGGCTCCGGCATCTGACCGCCCACCGTGGCCCTGTGCTGCCATTTGCAGGAAACAGTATGTCCTCCTGTCGGTCCTGCTGTGTCTCCTGGCATCTGGCCTGGTGTTCTTCTTTCTGTTTCCGCACTCGGTCCTTGTGGACGATAATGGCGTCAAAGTGACGAAAGTCACGTTTAATACACAGGACTCCCTTGTGGTCCTCGATGTCACGGTAAGATGTGGGGCCTCCCTCTGCCTCCCTCCCTGCCTTGTGCACCCGCCTGCGTGGACCGGGACACTTGACTGGTGCTTCCTCCCTCCTCCCTTCCAGGCCACCCTGAAGATCAGGAACTCCAACTTCTATCCCGTGGCCCTGACCAACCTGTTCAGCCAGGTTCAGTACATGAAGGCCGTGGTGGGCTCGTACACGACCACAAACGTCTCGCTCATTCCCCCTCGGAGTGAGCACCTGGTATGTCCTGTTGACGGGCCTCTGCCCACTTGCTAAGAAGAGAGCAGGTGCTGTGGGAATGCTGTGGTTCCTTCCCAGCCTCTCTTCCGCCCAGGGAAGACCTCTCTGTAATGATGGACAGTTGGGAAGGGGCAGGAACAGCTAGCGTTTAAGTACTTGGACAGGGAAAGAATTGGTAAGAGAAAGAGAGTCGCCAAATCAAGAGGAGGTGGCATTATAGCGTAAAGCCCAAGGCCCCCAGGGGAAGGAGCCCCGGGTATTTATTCCAGACTCCTAGGCTGCTTAAGGATTGTAACTGCCCGCAGTTACATCGAACAGGTTACCCGGAAGGGAAGCTGGGGAGGTATGGGAAGGCGGCAAAAAGAGATGGAGACCAAGACAGCACCTGCTATTCAAGGTCTCAAGGTTTAATGGAGGACTCCAAATATATAGGCAGGGGAAACCCTTCCCCCAAAGGCTGGAAGCTTCTCCATAGAACTGGTTCAGTTGCTCCGCAGGTGGCTAGTGTTTCTCAGGAAACTGCAGGTCCTTGATGAACAATGGGGTTCACCTTGGTCTTAGCACTCCATCCTAGGTGGAGAGGATTATGGCCAACACAGGAGTTTCTGCTCAAAGGCTGGGGGAGGAACTTCACATTGGTCGATGTCAGGTTCCTGCCAGGTGGCATGGCACCCCGATAAGGCTCTCTCCAAAGGATGATGCTTTGGGTGTGATGGAAGAATGGCCCGGCGTCTGTGGGTTGACGCCATTAATGCTGTTATGACAAGTTTGCTTATCACAGGCTGACGCGGGCCTTGTTTTATTTTCAGGTGAATTTTTCGGTGAAGGCTGAGGTGGGAGGCCCGTCGTCCTATGTGTAGTAAGGACCGAGTTCTCTGTGTTGTGCTATCTGCCTGGAGAGACCCAGGGTCCTTTATTGACTGGCTCTATTGTCCCTGGCTCTTCCGGAAGCCCCAGATTTGACCTGTGGACTCCCTAGCTTTGGCTTTCTGCAGGGGTTTTGGGAGATGTCATTGTGACACAACTCAAGTTCTGAGCTTTCTAAAGAGAGCATTAACCTCTAGAAACATTCCCAAGCCCCCGAGTATACATAGACAAAGGCTTTGAAAAGCGGGGGTGTGGTGTGGAGGGCTGCGAATGACGCTTTGGGGGGCTGGGAACCAGTGGTCCTTGGCAGTGTTTCAGTTTGAGGGGTAGGCCTGGGAAAGAGAAGGTACCCCACAGAGTTTGACAGTTTAACTCCACGCTGCCCTCTAAGTCTCCTGGGAGATGGCACTGTCCAAGTGACCGTGTCCGCACCTGTGTTTGCCACCCACAGCTTCTACTGCACACTCCCCGCCATCCGGGTACACAACATTGTGATCTTCATGAGGTAAGGCCCCTGCCCGCCCTCCTGCCAGCCTTTTGCTTTGAGCCTGGGGAAAGCGTGAGCTTCCCCCACCTGCGGGAGGCACGTGGCTAACAGGAGACGCCTCAGCCTCAGCAGACCCCTGGTGGACTCTCAGGGTGGAGTCCAGAGCCCCTGCAGGGGCTGCGAGACTCCCGCGGAAGACTTAAACGTAATGTGTAATGTTTGAGAGACGGCCAGGAGCGCTGGTTGCTTTTCTAGAGAACCCGGGGTTGGTTCCTGGCAGTCATGTGGCCACTCACAGTTGTCTGCAACTCCAGTCTCAGGGTGGCTCTGTGGGTCCCACACATACACAGTGTGTACAGACACACACGCAAGGAAAGCACCTAAACACATAAAATAACTATTTTCTAAAAAGTTAAAAGAACTATTTTGTATGAAATGGACTCTAGTTTACACGGTGTGAGCGCTAAGTGTTTGCTCTCTGGTGACAGCCGTTAGTGTTGGGACTGTGGCTGTTCACGGTAAAGATGAGAGCCTCTAGTGCAGACATTGGAAATCCCAGGGTTTGAGTGAGGTTTCTCAGCTTTGTCACCAGTGACATTTTGGGCCATTGAATCCTTTGTTGTCGGCGACTGTGGGTGCTTAGGAATGGCTTCCCCCGTCTCTCCTTGCTGCTGGGAGCACTCGCCTCTGCTCAACTCGATTGTGATGACCCAGAGGTGCCCAGATGTTGCCAGAAGCCCCCCTGTGGGGTAATATCACCCCTGGTTAGGAAACACTGACCCAGAAGGTTACTTCATGACGAGACCTTTGGAATAACCAGAAAGGTCCTCTGACCTCCTGGTAACATAACCACCCGGATAGAAGCCTGGGCCCCAGTGGGCAGTACCCCTCAACTTGTAAGAAGTTAGCTGGGTAATGTTTCCTGTTTCTGTAGTCTCTTCATGGTTTTCTTTTTGCTAGGACTTCTGTGAAGATTTCATACATCAGCCACATATCCCAGAGCGCTTTGGAGACACAACACTACGTGGATTGTGGGGCGAATTCCACAGCTGTCCAGAGCCTGCTTTTGGTTTCCCGGGTGCCACACCTGTAGAAGGAAGCCTAACATCTGTCCCGATGGCTGGCCCAGCGTCCGTGTGGTGTACGAGGAGGAGGAGGCTGCTCTCTCAGCCCACAAAACATCCTCCCGCACTCAGGGGAAAGCCGCCCTTCCAACAGAACCACTGCCCAGTGCCTAGCCTGTGCCGAGCAGTTAGCACTCAAGTGCGGTCTGCAGAGTTGGATCCAGGTATTTTGGCTGCACTTTATAAGTTGAGGTGAATCAGGGTTCTAGGGTTCCAGACCAGAGTAGCATGAAGGTAGGGTGCTAGTGCAGGTGCAGACATGGGTGTGAGAAGCAGCAACGGGGCAGGGTGTCCTGGCCACTGCGAGGAGCCCCTCGGTGACTGCCTTTGCATCTGTTCCCTAATACCACCCCTGGCCCCAGCCCTGGCTTTTCAGAAAGGTTTTGGTGTTTCTTTTCCTTCCCCGTAAAAAGTTGATTACAGTTTCCCCCAAGGGTCTATTGAAGGGCTTGACGGACCTTTGATCCACTGGCTGGATATGGATTGGGAATTTGATAGAAAAATAAACCCTGCTTTTGATTGATCCGCACTGCCTCTGACTACCTGCATGCCTTTATAGGCACCTGTGAGAGAAACTTAGAAGAGCTGCTTCCTAAGGAGGACACCGAGGCTGTGTTGGGGGAAGAAAAGAGAGGGCACCCCAACTGTGTCTTCCTCGGTTCCCCCACCCCCACTCCAAGAAGCACCTTCGGAGCAGCCTCATGGTCCTGTGTGCCTGGCAGCAGGTCTCGGTTCGGGATCCGAGCACACAGTGCCCCCTGGAGGCTGGAAAGGACAGGCAGCGATGCCTGAGGAAGGAAACTGCTGGGGCTGGGGGAAGCAGCAACCTCTACCCAACAGACTCCTGTGCACTCTGACCCCGCAGGAAGTGGTCTGTGGGTTCAGCGCTCGGCGACAACAACGCAGCTTAATCCTAGGTCTTGTCCCATTGCCTGACTCCATTTCCAGGATTTGCCCAATGACTTCCCCCTTTGAATCTTCAAACTAAGATGTCATAACTAGTCCCTTGATAGCCATGATCTAGTTACCAAAAGCAGGGCTTAGCACTGAGACTGCTGACTGAGTCGCTGCCATGTCTGCAGTTCAGGTACCGATCAAGCACACCATTTTTTTTTAGATTTATTTATTATATGTAAGTACACTGTGGCTGTCCTGAGTCAGATCCCATTACAGATGGTTGTGAGCCACCATGTGGTTGCTGGGATTTGAACTCAGGACCTTCGGAAGAGCAGTCAGTGCTCTTAAACGCTGAGCCATCTCTCCAGCCCCCAAAGCACACCATTTTTTAAAATGCCATCCTTAAAACCCCGCATACAAGAAACTGCTGATGCTGAATTCTGCAGTTTTCCCATTTCCCTTTCTAGATGATGTGTGTGTCTGTGTGTCTGTCTGTGTCTGTACATGTGCATAGAGGCCATGGGATGTCGGGTGTCTTCCTCAGTTGCTTGCCAGCTTATTTTCTGAGACAGAGTTTCTCACTAAACCTGGAAGTCACCAGTTGTCAAGAGCCTGGCCAGAAAGCTCTGGGGTCCACCTGTCTCCACCTCCCCATGCTGGGTTCTAGATGGACACTACCCCCGTGCTGGGTTCTAGGTGGACACCACCGTGCGCCGCCTTCACACAGTGACGGGGACCAGAACTCATGTTCTCGTGCTTCTGTGACGGGCACTCTGTCAACTGAGCCGTCTACCCAGCCCTGGGTTTTCTCATTCACATAAAAATAGCCTCTGAACAGTGTTCTCTACAGTTTTGCGAAGGCTGCACACTCTGGTACTGAGTATTGGATCATTGTTATGACCTGTGCCTCCGTAACATCTGCTGCTTGATATTACCGGAAAGCCCAGTCAATGCCAATAAGAGCTGCTGGCGCCTTTAAACGCACAGCGGATTAGTGCTGTGAATCCCCAGATCCATCCATGTCCTTAGCATCCTCAACGACACTATAGAGTGCCCTGCGTGGTTTAGCATGGTCTGTCTCTCTCTGTGTGTGTGTGCGCGCGCGCGCGCACGTGTGTGTACGTATGTGCGTGCGTGTGTATAGGCACACACAGATAGGTGCTGTGCATGTGGAAGCCAAAGGACAACTTCCGGTGCTGCTCCTCAGGCGCTGTCGTTTTCTGAGAGGCCTTGTCTCTCACTAACTTGGTGCTCATGAAGTGGGACTGTTGTGAGGAAATATTAAAAAACAACTGGGGCTGGAGAGATGGCTTAGTGGTTAAGAGCACTGACCGCTCTTACGAAGGTCCTGAGTTCAAATCCCAGCAACCACATGGTGGCTCACAACCATGCATAATGGGATCTGATGCCCTCTTCTAGAATGTCTGAAGACAGCGACAGTGTACTCACATATAATAAATAAATAAACCTTAAAAAAACAAAAAACAAAACCTGGCAGGCTTCCCGAGCTACTGCCAGGCCACTCTGTCCTGGCGCCATCCTGGCAGGCTGCTCTCTGCCTGCCAACTCTTGGGTGTGGCCAGAGCTCCCGAGTCCCCTTCAGTGATCACTGTCATGCTAGCCCGCCCCACACAATGACCGTCCACCCCACAGCCAGAGGCCATAACACCCAGTAAGAGACAAAAGTCTTGATGACCCGCAGGCTTCCCGGGCTACTGCCCGAAACTGCCCCTGGGGCTGGCCGGCCGTACACTGGCGAGCCATGGCCGACCCATTTTTATTCTCCACAACATGAGGCAGGCTGGGTGGCCAGGAACCCTGGATCTGCCGGTCTCCTCCCGCACCACCATGCCTGGTTTTTGTTTTTTATTTTATGTGCATGAGTATTTTGCCTGCCACCACATGTATGTATTCAGTGTCCTGGAGGGTCCCCTACAACTGGAGTTACAGGCGATCATGAGGTGCGTGTGGGTGCTGGGACTTGACCTGACTGGTGTTCTGGGATCAGCCAGTTGCCATCCCTCTGGCCTGTTCAGGTTTTTAAATGTGGCTTCTGGGGTTTGCGGGGTTTGCCCTTGCAGGCCAAGCACCTTGGTTCCCTGCAGTTCCCTGCACTGTCCTCTCTCTCGACTTCACACTGCTGAAGCCAGCACCTGACAGAAGACCCACTACATACAGAAATTCCCACTGATATATCTACACTGACCCCAAAGCATCAAGGGCTGCTATGTGCACCGATTGCACCATATGCGCGGATTGCAATTTCTGACACATTTTGTCCAGTCCTGGGTAGAAATTTCTGTCACAAGCCATTTATGCTCGTCAGGCCCCGTATAGGGCACAGTTTATCTCCAGAGGTTATTCTGCCTTTCTAGTTACCCCGCCCCCATAGGACCTTCAAGATCTCTGACGAGTATCCTGGGGAGTCTAGCCCAAAGTATGCAACAAGCCACTTAAGGAATCTGCATGTTAGCCGGGCGGTGGTGGCGCAGGCCTTCAATCCCAGCACTTGGGACGCAGAGGCAGGTGGATCTCTGAGTTCGAGGCCAGCCTGGTCTACAGAGTGAGTTCTAGGACAGCCAGAGCTACACAGAGAAACCCTGTCTCGGAAAAAAAAAAAAAAAAAAAAAGGAATCTGCATGTTAAAAGTTCTGCATAAATCAGCAAGCCACAGATTGTTTCCTCTGAGCTGAATAATATCTTTTTTCTCTATAAATAAAATTCTCCACTGCCTTGAAGATGCCATGTCCCTCCAGTTATTTAGAGGGGACTCTTTCAGGAAGTGTCCAGGGCTTTACTGAACAACCGAGGAACTCGAAAGTAAGTCTTAGCCGGAGCTGGGACATCGGGCGCCTAATCCAGAATCCTTTAAAGGGAGTTTTGTTGTTGTTGTTGTTGTTGTTGTTGTTGTTGTTGTTGTTTTTCCAGGGAGAAGAATTACAAGGTGGAAACAGGAATTTACCTGGTGCGGTATTCCGCCTGGAGAGACTGCCTGCTTTCCTGGAGGCATCAGGAATCTGGAATTTGTTAACAGGCCTAGTTGGCTCCACATTCCTCTCTAGGCCAAGCAGTGCATGCTCCTGTCTCCCCTTCTAGCCTCCCTGCGGCCCCTCACCTCAACAGTTGCAATCTTGTCTAGGTTTTCCTGGGCAGGAAGAGGGCAGGCTACAAGGAATTACCCAGTACCCTATGGCTTCCCACAGAGCTCTCAGGCAGCGTCAGGGTCTGCTGGATGTTTTATTCAGAGCAGTCGCCAGAGCAGTCGCCATCCTGCTGAGGGTAGAGCACTGAGCCAGGGAGCTCTGATCCGCCCGTTAGATTGATTGACAGGTTAGGTGTGAACTCAGCAGCTCTTCAGCTCCGCCCACTGTCTAAGCCTCCCAAGTGCCCACCCGGTGAGTGAGCCTCCCCCTTGCCGCTATCAGCTCTCTATTGATAGAAGTTGCTTCTTGTTCCTTATGAAGTAGTTATAATTATGTGGGAGGGTGTGTATGGCATTGGGCCTCAAACCCGGGGCCTTGCATACGCTAGGGAAGCTCTCTCCCATTGAGTGCACCTCCCAGGACCAATCCTGTGTTTTTAAACAGCACACCATTTTACTTCCTTGGTTGTCATGAGCTCGCTCTGGTACTAGCGCTTCATTAAATTAATTTTACATCACACTTTGAACATTAATGCAAGTAATCTCCCCCAATTCTTTTTATTTTGTTTTTCTAATTTCTTTAAAAGAAAGGATTCCAGCTTTAAAAGAAGGGAGCTGGATGGGATGGGTCAGGGAAAAGCGTGACTGTCTAGTTTAGGGGCTGTTCCAGGTATCTTCTGTAATTCGTTTCAGAAAATACCGCGGTCGGGTCGGTCGTGGGGTGTATCTCCCGCTCACTTCACACATCCCCACCACTGTGCGCGTCTAGTGGCGAAGGGAACGGCATGCTCGTTTCCGCCCATTTCACATCCAAGGCAGCGGAAAGAAAAGAATACTCGGCTATAAGGAAAGGGAAGGTTTCCATTCCTCCTTTTCCATTCCTCAGCTGGAATACGGAGAAGGTCTGGAGAAGCTTTGAGCACAAGTCTAAGGAATGAAGAATGGAGGCGGGGCAAAGGCGGGGGCGTGACAAGGGAGGCAGGGGCGGGGTAAAGTAGGCAGGGGGCGGAGCCTTACTTTCCCTGGCTCCTTGCCTCAGAAGCTTACAGAAAGATGCAGAGAATCTTCCAGGTTGCTTGTAGCAATGACCTCCCCTTTTTTTCCCCTCTCCACCCTACTTTCCACAAGCGCATCCCCCAAATCCCCCACACTAAGACCTCAGTGTGCCCTGCCTTTTCTCCAGCCTGCGAGAGAGGTATGCTCTACAAGGTTCCTCAGATTTCCCAAACAATGGGTCCAATGTTTGAGGGCCCGTGCCCCTCAGAGGTGTGTGCGTTGAGGCTTGCTCCCAGGATGATGCTCTCAGGTAGTGGAACCCCAAGGAGTAGCCTAGGGGAGGTCCTCAGGTCACAGGGATGGTCTCAGAAGGGTTTCTCTCTCCTCCTCTGCTTCCTGGCTTGTGGCATGAGCAATGACTTTGACCTGTGCTCTTGCTAGGACCTGCTGTCTTCCCCAAGCTCCAAATCAATACAACTACCTAATTTTGTAAAACAAACAAACAAACAAAAAAACCACCACCACCAACAACAACAAAAGAGCCATTTTCCGATCCTCCCTGTATTATCATTTTGGCCCTCAAATCCATGAGCCAAAATAAGCCTTGCTTTCCTGATTATGTAACCCATGACAGGTGTTTCATTTCCATAGCACGAGGCTAACAGATACAGTTTGGTTTCCGGTTGTCACTGGATTCCACAAAGTGCCCAAGTTTACGAGAGAGGCAGGTCTCATGTGTGTGTGAGTGGCACCACCAAACCAGGCGGCGTGACCTCAGCCTCCTGGACTGTAAGGTCCACAGACAGTCCTGGGACCATATTTGGTCATCCCTACAGGACCAAGAACTAGTAAAAACAACAAGAAGAAAACACAAGTCACCGCTTCCTTTCCAATAATTTTTTTTTTGGTTTTTAATATCAATTGATGTTTTAAAAAATACAGAGGTGTTTGACACAGAATAGCACCATTGTGTAGGACACAGTCCCTGCGCCCAGCACCTGTAGGGGTCTTCTGGCTGGGCTGGGAGCAGTCACTCGGGGGGCGTCTGATTTACACCAGATAGTTCCTGTCTCCGCCTTGACCCAGAGGTCTTACAGGAAGACAATAAATAAATAGAACATCGAGATTTTATTTTGCAGTCTGCCCAGTTCAGGTCTCTTAGAAAGGGGAGCACAGCCTGGGCTGTGAGGGGAGGACGGTTGGGTGTCATCAGGTCAGGTCAGCCATTCAGTGCAGGTCCTAGAGTGACTGCAGTTGGAAGGTTTTTGGGTCCTTTGGGTCCAATGGATTGTGTTGTTTTGGGGTTCAGGGCTTTACAAGAAGCAGACAGGCCCTATGTCCACACCAAATTCCTGTTCCGGCCCTCCGATGTCCATGGGCGCGATGTCAGTGATGGGGAGGCGGGAGGTCTTCTGTGATCGGTACTCGATGACGGTCTTGCCCCACTTACCAGTGTGTTTCTAGGCAGAAGAGGGGGGCACGTTATTCGGGCGATGCCTTACAAGGACCAGCTGCCCAGCACCCCCAAACTAAGCAGCCACGAGGTGGGAAAGACACTAGGTATCTCACTAAACTTCCCGTTTGCCCAAGCCCTTTCCTCTTCAATTGTCTCCTTAATGGCAGAGACACCCCCCCCCCATTTGTCTTCCTCCTTCCCCATCTCCACACAGATAGCCTCTCCTCTCCTATGCCATTTCCTACGGATACTTCTGTAAGAGGCAGTGAGAGTGCCAGCATTTTCACTGCCTCTGAATGAAGAAGTGGACAGGCCGATACAGTATGCGCCCCTCCCCCTCCCCCTCCCCTGCCACTCAGCTTGGTTCCCACACGCCCCTGTGACTCAAGCCCCCAATGAGACCCGTCACTATGGGACCGTGACATCTGCCGCAGACCGACCTCAGCCCCCACTCACCGTGCAGCCGTCCTTCAGGGCAGTGTACGTGAACCTGCTGTTGCCCTCGGCCCTCATCTCTACGTCATTGGAGCCCTGGATGAGCAAGGCCTTCTTGAGGTTGCCGGCCGCTTCGTCCAGGTAGGCGATGCTGTTCTTACAGTGGTAGGTGATGTTCTGCGAGCCCTCGGTGGACAGTAGTCGAAGGAAAGTCATCTGGACGTTAGCGGTGTTGGGAGCCAGGTTGCCGTCGCCATAGCTGAACTGTGGGCAGAGGGGCGGGGCGTGAGAGCCGGGGCCTAGCTTCTGCTGGGAGAGGGGCTCGGAGCATCTGTCGGGTGCCGGGGCGGGTGCGGAGCAAGCTCAGAGGACTTCTCCAGCTCTAGTGGGGGAAATACTTTCTCCTCTTTCCTTCCCCAGAGCCCAAAGGGACACCGTCGGAGGGTGCGGAGAAGGAGCAAGCACCGGGGCGGAGAGAAGAGCGCGCGAGGGGCCCACTGAGCCCAGAGCACCGGCACTCACGTGGAAGCCGCCGTTCATGGTCTCTCCAAACCAGATGTGCTTCTTCTCCTTGCTCTTGCTGCTCCACCAGTTCTTCCGAGGCACAGTCGCTGGGTTGGGGTAGACGCAAGTCTCGCCGGTCTCCATGTTGCAGAACACTTTCATGGCGTCCAAGGTGCAGCCCTGGTTGGGATCAATCCAGTAGTCTCCTGCAGGAGAAAGCGGCAGCATCCATGAGGCTCAGACTCAGACCTGAGGGCCAGGCTGCCTGTTAGAGGCAGACAGCCTACTGGGAAACTAGTCAGGGGAGGCTTACAGGTGTCCTAAAGGGGGTCAGACAGAAGGGCATGGGGACAAAGAAACCTGCATGGGAGACCTGATGCTAGAGGGCCAAGGGCCAAGGGCAGAGGCAGCGCCCCCTGCTGGACGGAGTCACTCAGTCATGGTCCTTCACCACAACCTTCCAGGTCTGACCCTGCTTTGCACTAAGGTACAATAGGGTGTGTCTTCCCGGCTGCTGAAGGCGGCCATACTGGTGGGCTGGTTCCCTCCTCTGGAGGGGTGGGGGGCAGGGGGCCCGTCCTCCAGGCTCACCGCTCTTCCACTCCGGGTGGCAGAGTTTCAGGTCCTGGCAGGTGCGAGCAGGGTTCTTGCGGGAGCCGTCGGGGCTGCGGATGCTCTCGATCTGGTTGTTCAGGGACTTGAGGGTGGCGTCCACCTCGACGTCATGCTGTCTCAGGGTACTGTCTGCCTCATCGGCCCGCATGTACTGCAGGGGGTCAGGGCCCTTCTCTCTCTGCCCTAAGCCGGCAAAGGCTGACATGTCGATGCCAGGACCAGGAGGACCTGGAGGGCCAGGGGGACCAGGATTTCCAGGAGGACCCTGAAGCAGTAAACAGAGATGTCAGCCAGGAATCATGGGACAAGGCCCTCCTCTGTATCCATCTGCTGGGACCATGCTAACATGTCCTCTTCCTGTTCATTCAGTGGAAACAGAGGACGACAGGACCAAGAAAACCACAGCAGCTGCCCCCACTGCCTCCCTTTCTCTTCTGTTTCCCAGAATCCATCATGAGCCCCGTGACCCTCTAACGGGCCCTCGGCCTCAGAAGGATGCCATCACCAGTAGCTGTCGGCTGGTGTCCCAAAGGTCCTATAAATGCTGGGAATACCTCCGGCGGCGGGGAGGAGTCAGGACACTTACGGCAGGGCCAGTTTCTCCTGAGCGTCCACGGGGACCTGGAGGCCCGATGGGGCCAGGAATTCCATTAGAGCCATCTTTGCCAGAGGGACCAACAGGGCCAGGTGGACCCTGCAGGCCAAGAGAGAGGGAATGGTAAGGAAACAGTGCCAGGTCGTGTGGGGGAGCAGCTATAGCTATGTGGGTGGCCAGCCTGGGGGTGCTGGTCACACCACTCTGCCTCACACTCTGAGTCCCCACAGTGCTCAGCCACACTCCCTAAATCCAACTCCACTTAGCCGAAGGACCAGCAGGTTAGTTCCATGTCCCTCCCAAGTCATGTTTATAAAAATCTTTGGATCAGGCTTGTTTTCCAGCCACTGTGACCTTGGATGCTTAGGCCATGGCCAGTGCAAGAATCCCACTCTTCTCGGGTTACCTCCTGAAAAACTGCTAAGTCCAACGTGCCCTGGAGAAGCAATGACCACCCCCATTCATCTCCTGGCTGAGGCCTTGGCCCACCCAGTAGAAAAACTCACTCCATCCCTCAAAACCATCTCACTTACTCTAGGGCCAGAAGGACCAGCAGGGCCAGAAGCACCCTGATCTCCAGAAGGACCCTGTGGAAAAGAAGAAAACGCTGGGAGTCAACACAGCTGGGTATAGAAATATATCTCCTTCAGAATAGGAAGTAGTCACATGCCCACCCCTTCTCCTCCTCCTCTTTCACCCACTAAGAAAATCCAGGGGCTTCTGAGGAAGACCCCCAAGCCTTTTGGGTAGCAGGAGAAGCTCAGGGGGCCTGAAAAACGGGAGGTCTTAGGCAGCCCCCTCATGGACAAATGACATGCAGTGACACCCACCGGAGGGCCAGGCAGACCCTGCAGTCCAGTGAAACCTCGGTGTCCCTTCAGTCCCCTCTCTCCAGGCTCTCCAGATTCTCCTTTGTCACCTCGGGGGCCTTGAGGACCCTATGAATGATAAAGTCACAGATTTGGTCAAGTCTGGTCCAGTATGTGTCTCATCTGAGACTGTGTCCCTTTTCCAAGGAGAACTCCTTACAGGATGTTCCAATACTTACTGCAATTCCACGGGCTCCAGCAGGTCCTGAGGGGCCCATAGGACCTTGCGCACCCTGTGAGGGGAGAGCAAGAACATCATCAGGGAATGAGGTGTCAGGACATGAAGCTCCTCCTCCATATCTGCCTGAGAGTCCAGAGGCCCCAGACCCGGGGGCTACCTCTAGATGCTCAAAACGGGAGAAAGCAAACACGGAAAGCCCCCCACCACTTGGTCACCCTCTTCATCCCCGAACTCGGGATACTCACAGCCTCTCCTCTGTCTCCTTGTTTGCCAGTTGGGCCAGCAGGGCCAGGAGAGCCTGGGGGCCCAGGAGCTCCAGGGGCACCCAGTGCTCCAGTCTCACCACGATCACCCTGCAGGAGCAAGGAATCAGATTCAGCAAAGAACATTACAGAAGAGGCAGGCAGAGAGTCTTTGTTTCCCAGAGTGGCGTGTTAGGCCCAGCACAGTCCCCCCAGTCCCCAGCCCAGAACAGACACCAGTCACTCACCTTGACTCCAGCCGCACCGTCTCTGCCGGGGGGTCCGTCAGCACCAGGGCTGCCCTGGACAGGGGACATGAGGATTCACTTAGAGCCGCTCCCTGTCTACTCTCCCACTCGGGTCTGAAGCCTTGGCCTGTTCACTTCTGCCCCACTGAGACGTTGGGGCTAACATGTCCTCTGAGCTTCCACCCACCCTCCTCCTTGCATACCCAGTCCTGGTCTCTCTGTGCATCCTCCCCTCAAAATCACCCCTCCACACCAAGCTCTAGGGCTCACCTCTCGTCCAGGTTCACCTGCAGGCCCTGTCAGGCCAGGAGGCCCCACAGGACCAGGCGGACCTCTGTCTCCAGATGCACCGGGTGCACCCTGCTTGCCAGGCTCACCCTGAAAGGATGCAGACAAGGGCCGTGAGTGTACGGGCTACGCATCCCTGTCAGGACTATACCCGACCCCCTTCAGTGGGATCAGCTGACAAAGGGATCTGCCGGGGGTGCTGAGTTGAAGGAAGACCTAGGGTACCGTTGCAGCAAGAACACTCGGTTGAGAGTTCTGAGCCTGAGCCAGGCATGGCCTGGCGGGGCTGAAGGAGGAGGCCTCCTCCACTCACCGATGGGCCAGGAAGGCCGGGGAATCCTCTCTCGCCACGCTGACCAGGCAGACCAACAATGCCCCTTTGGCCAGCCAGCCCCTGGGGACCTGGGGGACCATCAGAACCCTAGGAGGAGAAGGAAGAGGTGACACAGGGCTCGGCCTGACCGTGCCTCTTCCCACCCATTCTGAGCAGCCCCGTTCCCACATCCCCCACAGCCCTGAGCCCTCCTCCCAGTGCTTAGAGGAGCTCGGGTGGCACTCATGGGCCTAGCACGGCACGTACAGAGGGACCATCATCTCCGGGCTCTCCTTTCTCGCCAGGAGCTCCTGCAGGACCTTGAAGACCAGGGTCACCAGCTCTGCCAGGGGGGCCACTGTCTCCTCGAGCACCTTTGGGGCCATCTTTTCCAGCAGGACCAGGAGGACCGGCGGGTCCAGGGTTGCCCTAGGAGGAACAAATACAGAAAGTGATAAGTTGCCATCCTCCTCTGGCTCCACCACCCTGGCTTGGCCCCTCTCCATCCATGTGGAATTTCTCCCGCTGGGTCAGCTTCATCCTCTGTGCCGGGTTCCTCCAGAAACAGCTCCAACCTTGACCCCCTGATCCGAGCCTGCTGTTCCTCCAGCAGCCCCTCCTCCACTCTCAGTGTTGGTGGATGGAATTTTTCCTTATCTCCCACCTCACCAAAGCCCCTTGCCCCCCAGTTATCTGGTCTGGGACTCGGGCATTTTGCAGAGTGTGGATCTAGATGCACTGAACATGTTTAGGAAATATGTCCCAGGTGAAGGGCATCATGCCAACCCTTTCAGCATACCAAGTCTGAGGGTGACTCCAAGCCAGCCGGGAAGGCTGGGTGGTCCCCCATTGCTCCCGACTACCAACGGACAGTCAGCTGCCCCCCCCCATTTGGTAGGAATGGGGAGAAGGCAGGGCCACACGCGAGCTCTTTGGACCCCTATGTTTGGTGGATTGCTCCAGATGGCTCTGACACTATCTGGGTCCCCCATGCCAGAAGTAAGGCAGATCTAACCCGGAATGACACTCACATTAGAACCTGGGGGTCCAACTCGGCCAGCAGCTCCGGGGAATCCGGTGGCTCCCTGTGGGCACAGAGCAGTGGGTAAGAGGGAGGCCCTGAGATCTCAGGTCCTCAGCAGAGAGGAGATTCAGTTGGTAGGTCTAGAAAGCGTGTTTCAAAGTGTGTGTGTGTGTGTGTGTGTGTGTGTGTGTGTGTGTAGGGGGGATTGAGAACAGTTGGGGGCTACTCAGTAGCAGGTGAGCCACTTGAGTGGAGGTCTACCCTTCAGGGAGCTGAGTGGCAGAACCAAGGGCCGGGGACTCTGGGATGACCGTGCACACACAGAGTTAGATGCCCCCCTCTCCTGCTAGGCTGCAGTAGGACGGGCTTAGCCTGGACATGTTCAAGGCTGGGGATATTCCCCTGATATCAGGAAGGGGACTCCTGAACCTAACTAACCCACTGCAGAAATCATGGCCCAGAGCTTTTTGGCATGGGATTCACTTACCGGGGGTCCTTGGGCGCCTCGGGCTCCCTTAGGGCCGGTCACTCCAGTAGGACCCTGTGAAGGGAAGAAGATGACAGTGAGGTCTGGTAGGCCTGGGAGGGTGGTCAGCATCTGTCTGAACCTTAGCACAGGCCTCTGAGGACCGGGCTATCCACTGCAGCTTCCCGACACTAGGACCCATATAGAAGCCATCGCAGGCAGATCTGTGTGCGTCACCACTGGGAGACTCTGGAGATGGACTGTGCAAAGCTCATTCAAAGACAGCCCCAAAGTGTCACCTCCTGGGACACCCACTCTCTCTGCTGCCCCAGGAGACTGCTTGTCTTGGCCGTCTGAGGTCAGTGGACACAGCCTATACTCAGCGCTGGGGACCTCACACCCAAGCTGTGTGCCCCATGCACCATGATCTAGTGAAGCTTCTCCCCACACAGCCGAGATGCCTACCAGGCTCCCGGTTAGACTGCCTGTATGACCTACCAGGGTCCTCCTCCTGTCCTGGCAGCCTCAGCCTCACGAGCTCAGCAAACCTCACCTGTGGCCCAGGAGCTCCAGAGGGGCCTTGTGGGCCGGGGGCACCAGCATCTCCTTTCTGTCCGGCTTCTCCTTGCTCACCCTTGGCACCAGGCTGGCCATCAGCTCCCTGTAACAGGAGGAAGGGACAGATGAGGGAGAGGCACCCTGACTGCCGAGGTCTGGTCAAAGGCTCTGGGAGTACACATGTATGTGACTCTCCTGGGCCTGAAAACTGGGCGTAAGGCTGGGTTGTTCTGTTGCCATGGAAATGTGAAGAAGGACCATTTCTCCCTTTCCTGCCCTCTCGCACTCCCTCCTCTCTGCCACCAGAAGGCGCCCTTGAGTTCTGGGTGTGGGGTCAGACTGCATGCATGGGTGGGAGTAAGGTAGACAAGGATACTCACAGGAGGGCCAGCGAATCCAGCAGGTCCAGGTGGTCCAGTCTCTCCTCGTTCACCCTGTGAGAGGACCAGGAGGTGTCACATGCCGTCGCCTGCCTCTGTGCTCTCCTCAGACTGAGCACCCACTGCCCAGCCCAGCCTCATGTTCAAGCCCTCCCGGAGAGAAGGCATCTGGGTGGGCGGAGTCCAGGGAGCCAGAACACTGGTCATGCCTGGGCCCATGACCTCTGCCCTGCATGTCTTCTCTCCTCCCTCCCTCACCCCAAGGCACAGGCCAGGCTGAAGGGCACGCTGGCTTCCTCACTCCTGGGGTCAGGAAGAGCCTGATTTAGAGGGACACACTCACCGGGGCACCTCGAGCTCCAGTACTTCCTGAAGGGCCAGGAGGTCCGACTTCTCCCTAGGAGGTGACACGTTAGGGAGGGATCAGAGTGGGCTTGGGGAGCTAAGCGTACCTAGGAAGCCCTGATATTGGGAAGGGGACTCTGGCTCCCTAGGTCCCGTTCCACATCAGCTCTCTTCCCTATCCCATCTGTCTCCGCAAGACCTTGGCCAAGGGCACCTTTCTACCAGGCCAACAGCCCCACCTTACGGGCCACACACGTCACACGCTAACTGCACCTCCACCCTACCCTCCTGCCACCGCCGTGGTGGGTGGTGGCCAATGAGTGAAATGTGGCTGTCTGGTAGGAGGTAAGGAGAGGCAGACAGAGGGACGAAGGTCAGACAGACAGAGGGACAAGGCCAGCCACCACTCACCTTCTCACCGTTGGCACCTGCTGGGCCTGGGGGCCCGATGGGTCCAGTCAGACCCTGGAGGGAGAGAGATGGGGATGAAGGGAGGGAGTCAGGCCAGCATCGTGGGAGTCCTCGGGAATTCTGGGAGCTCCATACCCAATAGACCTTGGTGGACCCTCCCATAGTCTGAAACCCTCATTGACACTGACGGCCGGTCCCCAGCTCCAAAGAGAAAGCCCCTGTAGTTTCCCAGCCCCTCTTCTGCGTGCCTGAGGCCCACGGGGAACGCCTATGCCCGTGTCCCAGCCCAGAGTCCTATAAGCAACAGCCACTTACTCGAGTACCGTCCTTTCCAGGAGCTCCCTCTGGGCCTTTCTCGCCAACATCACCCTGTAGGAGGGAACACCAGGCAGCTTAGTGGGTATGTCCGGAGTGACTGCCGGTTCACCCCGGCCTGGCAAGGGCTCTGGCACCCGGTCCCTGCCTAGGAAGTATTTTCTGTGGGCTTCGGGCTGGTGACAGGGAGTAATGGGTGAGAAAACAGGGGAAAGGAGGCCGCAGTGGCAGTTTGGTTGTTTGGTTGTTTGGTTGTGGGGGAGGGGCTCCTAGTTTCTCGAACAATGGCCATGATCCTCTTCAGAAGTACAAGGAACAGTGTGAAGGCTGAAGTCTGGTGGTGTGGCTTTCGGGACAGGCCCATTACTTACTCTGTCTCCCTTGGGCCCGGCAATACCAGCTGCTCCTCTCTCACCAGGCATTCCCTGTAGACCTGGAGGGCCCTGAGCCCCGGGAGGGCCGTCTGGGCCAGCTGCACCCTAGGGTGAAAGACAAGGGGATTCTGCATTGAGCAGCACCCTTCTCTTGCCCCCACTGTATACATCCTGGGAAACCAGGATCCCAAACCCCTCTCCCCCTTCTCCCCCCGCCCCCGGAAAATCCCTCCCTACCGCCACCTCCCACAAGTTCCTCCTAGCTCACCTTCTGTGCCCCCCTCTCCTCCCTCTCACCCCTCACTGAGTTTCCCTCATGCTGGGCAGAAGACACCCGCAGGACTTGGCCTCACTTACTTTGGGGCCATCAGTACCGGGAGTGCCAGGGAGGCCTCGGGGACCCTGGAGGCCCTGAGCGCCGGGAGAGCCACGTTCACCTGGGAAACCTCGCTCACCCTGTGGAAGAGACATGAGGCAGAAGTCAGGCGGTGAAGGCGATAAGACGAGAGGGTTGGGGGAGGTAGGGGTCCCCAAGAACCCAAGGCATGCTGCGGTGCTGGGAGACATGGGCCAAACTGAATAAAGGCAGGTCCAAGGAGACACCGGCGCTGGGTAGGAGGGCACTCACCCGGGGACCCACAAGGCCAGGGGCTCCAGCTTCTCCAGGAATACCCTAGAGAAGAAAACAGGATGTGAGAGTGAAGGCGGCTGCTCCGACTCAGAGCAGGCCTCCCACGGGGGCTGAACACGTCCACAGGGGGACTGGGCTCGGGCTCATCCATGCAGAATGGGGAATCGGGTCTGGGGTGTTCCCATGGTCCTCTTCATTCACTACATTTCCCTTGTCTCCTGTACATCAGCTAAATGAGGTCAGAGGGCTCTGTATTCACCTGGTCACCTTGCTTTCCACCTTCACCAGGGGGACCGGGAGGGCCAGGAAGTCCCTGGAAGCCAGAGTGACACAGATTAGTAAAGAAGGGGTCTGGTGCCTCAGCCTCCAGGAGGGCACAGCACAGGGCAGACCCAAAGGAGAGAGCAATTAGGGCCAGGCAGGGAGCCACACCCCGATACCTCCTGAGAGGTGTGGACTTGCCACCCTTAGTGCCTGCCCAGAGAGCTGTAGGCACGGGAGGGGATTGCACAGGCGGGTCCAGCCACCTACCTGGAACCCTGATGGTCCAGGAGCGCCCTGCTCGCCTCGCTCACCAGCGGGTCCCTGCAGAAGGAAGAAAAGGTGAGCCAGGCTAGGAACTCGGAGAACCTTAGGCCCCGGGGCGTGGACTAGAAGCCTTCCTGTGCTGACCAGCCATCGTGTGGTGGGCCACTTGTCCTCCATCACCCACCCACGCTCTCTCCACTAGGCAGGTCCCTCTGCCTCCTGAGACATGTCCTCTCATCTGGGGATGGTTCAGTCCAGATCCACATCTGTCCCCTCTGCTACTCAATGGATCCGAGGTCCCTTGTTTGAGCTCCCACAAGATCACACGGAGGAGCTGGGCGGGTACTTACACTGGGGCCGGGGGGTCCTGCGGCTCCTTTCTCACCATCCTTTCCAGGCAGACCCTACAGGGCAGAGGAAGAGAGGTTGTCATGACTTACATCCGTGGCATCACCTGAGACCAGCAGATGTAGTTTTTGGTCAGGGATTTTCAGATCAACAAGGTGTTCTACGGCTGTCCGCCTTCACCCTTCCCTGCATTTCATTGTTACATCCACTGGCTTCCTCAGCCTTTCTCCACACAGACATCTTCCTCTGTACCTCAGCCTTGCCTCTGAAACCCACCAGCAGCCACAGACTCTCTGGATGGATCCCGGCACACCCTAACATGTGTTCACCCATAGAACCAACTCTTGATAACCCAGGCTCTGAAGTGCATGTGTGGAGGGGTTCGCCTCCTGCTTCTGTTAGAAATTCTGCCCACACCGACTGCACCAAGACCAAGCCATGGGCAGTGGGGAGGACACTTACTCTCAGACCAGGGGCACCAGCCAGTCCCTTCTCACCAGCTTTGCCAGGCTCGCCCTGAAGGAAGGCAAGAGAAGACCATGAGTTGGGTGGTTTAGGATAGAGAGAGCCTGGGGCCTGAAGCCCCACTGTGGTGCAGAGAGAAGGTGCCATCGACCCCCTTCTTTCATATTCAGAGGGCTCCAGGACACAAGGCTCTATGGAGTAACGTCACAGAGCTGATGTCTTAGGGTTTCAAGGTACCCAAGTTTACCCCAGGTCACATACATTCCTTGCAGGTCCTGGAGGACATTGGGAGGTCACTGGTCACCTGCCCTGGGTTAACTGCTCAGGACCCAGCTCTGTCTCTGAAGGGCATGAGAGCAAACTGTCACTTACGTTGGCACCTTTGGGGCCAGGGAAACCCATGACGCCAGGCTGCCCACGAGCTCCCTGAGGACCAGGAGGTCCAGGGCGACCGTCTTCACCAGGGGCTCCCTGAAAGACAGGATGACATTCTCACGACATAGTCCCTCCGGTCGTATCGCCCCGTCAATATTTACTAAGTGTGTGCTGTGTGGCAGGCGGGGAACAAAGCACCAGCCATATACATGCATCTAGGGTTGACCAACCCCACACAGACCCGTCTACGGGCAGGCGCTCCTGCCTCAGAAGTCTCTCCTGAGCTTCTAATCTTTGCCATTGCTCCCCCTCCTAGAAGACGCCCAAATGCTCTGTGTGTGTGTGTGTGTGTGTGTGTGTGTGTGTGTGTGTAATTTTCAGAGCTCAGAGTACAGGTTGCATCCGGCCATAAAACCTACCGTGTGTCTCTTACCTATTCTCAAAATGTACAGAGTCCTATGCTGCCCTCACCCAAACTCCCTTCTCTCTTCCCACCATCTCCTGGAAGATAATCCCTTCTTCTCCCAGGAACCTCACTCAGGGTAATAGACTTACAGAAGGACCGACTTTGCCTTGAGGACCAGCATCACCAGGGCGACCGGTAAGACCCTTTGTTAGGGAGAGAGAAGAGACTGAGGTCATTGGGGGTCAAGGGGAAGGCCCCAAATCTCCCAATTCAGGCAGCATAGCTTAGAGGATGCAGGTGGGAAGGGGGGGGGGGCTCTGTGTAGCATCCACCTTACCCTGGCTCCAGGAAGACCAGGCTCTCCAGGACGACCCGGGTCACCATTGGCTCCCTTGGGACCAGCCAGGCCACTAGGCCCTCGCTCTCCAGGGGCACCCTACACCAGAGGAGACTCAAAGTCAGTGGGAGGCTCCGTAACCAGGGAAGCAGGCAGGGACCAAGTCCTTCCTCTCCACTCACCTTGGGACCCGCCAGACCATCTTGACCTGGGAAACCACGGTTGCCAGGAGCACCCTAGGGAGAAGAAGGGATGAGGGAGGGGTGAGGATAGCTTTTCACCAGCATCCCTGGAAGGAGTCCCACCAGGCTCCAGGGGTCTGTCCCCCCACCTCCCAGCACAGTGTCTGAGACTCTGAGAACCTAAGGTCCGTCTAGGGCCTGCTCCCACCTCTCTGGGAAGAAGCTACTGTTTCATGCCACCCTTGGGACAGAGGGTGCAGACATCATGACGATGCTGTGCCCCTGGTGTTGGATGGGGAAGAGAAGAGCCACGTTTATCCAGAAAAGTCATCGGATGTGGCTGAAACGAGGAGCCACGGAGTGGGCCTGTGAGCCGGAGCGCCCCGCCTACTTACTCTCTCTCCAGGGGGGCCGATGGGCCCAGCACCACCAGGCTCTCCTCGGGCACCCCGTTTGCCTTCTTCACCAGCGGGGCCAGGGGCTCCCTGGGGCCCAGCAGGTCCCTGAAGACAAGCACAAGAATATATAAGGTTTCCACCTAGCCTTGAGGAAAGCACCCGCCTGGTGTGCAGAGGAAGTGGACTTAAGAAAGGTTCAGGGCTTGGGCAGGAGGGGGGACAGGGTCAGCCATGAGGGTCGGCCATGAGGGTCGGTCATGGGGGTCGGTCATGGGGGTCGGGGAGTCGAAACAGCCCAAGAGGAAGAGATGATTTGGAACTCAAGTTATTCCAACCGGGAGAGGCGGCTGTGCCAGGCTCTCCTCTACCCTATTTTGCTCCTTTTTCCAGGAGAGGGCCTGGATGGGAAACGGCTGGGGAGGGGACGCAGTGGGGCAGAGCTACCGTAAAGAAAACGAAGTCTTGAGCAGATACTCACAGTCTCTCCCTTGGGGCCTTGTTCACCTTTGAAGCCAGCAATGCCAGGCTCACCCTATGTGAGAGAAAGAAAGCTCACACTGGCGTCTCTCCAGAGCCTGCTCACTCTCACTCCCCCAAAACCTCCTGCAGTGAGCGGGAGGGCACAAGAAATAGGGTGTGTAGGTAGGACCTGTCAATCATTCCGGGCTCTTACCGTCTGACCTTTGGGGCCCAGAGGACCAGTTGCACCTTGAGGACCGGGAGGGCCACGGGGCCCAGGGAAGCCAGGAGCACCAGCAATTCCAGGAGCGCCCTGTCAGCATGAGCAGCAGAGAGGCGCGTGAGGAGAGAGGGTGAGGAGGACTAAGCCATCCCAAGGACACAGCCCAGGGCCAGTACTTACAGCAGATCCCTTGGCTCCAGGAATACCATCAGTTCCGGGGTTACCCTGACAAGAAGATGGTATAGCGGTCAAATAACCAGCAAAGAGCCTACCCAACCATTGCGCCCAACGGGCCCAGTCTATGGGTCAGGGACAAGTGCTGTCTGCTTCAGGGACGTTCCTCCCGCACATCTCATGGGGTGGACTAGAGCTGAAGGGACACAGTTGTGGCTGTCAGTGGGAGGTGCTTGGTCAGCATGAACACTTAATGATCCCAGTGACTGGGACTTCAGGTGATGTGTGCACCCGAGAGGGCCAAGGCGACAGGTGTCATGCCTACTAGGTTGAAGACATGAACTTACAGAAGCACCTGCGGGCCCAGGGGACCCGGGATTGCCAGGCTCGCCACGAGGACCTTGAGCACCTTCAGGACCGCGAGCACCAGTGGGACCAGCTTCTCCCTGGGAAGAGAGTGGGAGGTTGAGGTGGGGAGAGGGGGGCAGCGCTTCAAGGCCAGTGAGCTCACCACACACCTGCGACTGAGTAGTTGTGTGTGCCGTGCCGTGCGTGCATGGGAGTCTGTCGTTTCTGTTCCCACCCGACGAAGCAGCACGAAGAGGAAGGATCCCACCCTTGCCTCCTCTACTGTGCACCTCACCCCTGCCCTGTGACCCCACACAGGCTGCACAGATGCCCATTGCACTCCAACAGCGAGCAGCTTGCTGGTCCTTCAGCCCATCAGAGAAGCCTGGGGTTGCCATCTTAGGGCCTGATTCAGCCCATCAGAGAAGCCTGGGGTTGCCATCTTAGGGCCTGAGGTGATGGACAGAGGGACCGCCCCACCCCTCCCCTGCCCCCTCTTTTTGTTTTCTCTTTGATGGAGGAGGAACAGAAGCCAGAAGGGTGACTCTGTGTCCTCCAGAGTCTCAGCTCAGCAGTGCCTTTGTGTCTGGCTGCTGGGAGATCAGGGCTGCACAGGCTGAGCCTCGGCCTTTTGGAAGTGCCAGGAAGCCAGGCTGAAAGCAAGCTGGAACAGGCTGGGCTTTTCCCTGAGTTAACTGGCAGCCCCTCGTGCCCCACGTAAAAATTCCCTCTCTAATTCTCTCTCTCTCTCTCTCTCTCTCTCTCTCTCTCTCTCTCTCTATTGTCCTGGGATCTGGCTCTCTGAAGGCTGCTGAACCGGAGGGAGGTCAGAGCCTGCTCAGGTTCCCCCACACTGGCATTCTTGCTTCACTTTGGTAATTATTATTTTCTAAAGGTCAGGCCCCCTCACCTTCCGCTGTCCCTCTTCACAATGGGTCTCCTTCACCGGGCTCCCAGGGGCCCCAGACACTGTCTGGTTGCCATGGAAACCCCCAGGAGTGGAAAAGCAACCCGAAGCCAGGGACAGAGGGACTCCCTGGTATGTTCGCACCGCTCACACCAGAATCCCTCCTGGGCCACGGGGGCTCTTCCCTGAGCTGGCTGGCCTCCCACTGGCCTCCATTAATCCTTAGAAGGACCAACAACAGCCCAGCACCCCAAGTGAGTAGAAATAAGAAAGAGCAGAGGACGCCCAGAAATGTCGCCTTGCCTCTGCCCAGTCCCCTCCCCCCACCATCCCTTCAGGCTCCTTTGGGCTAGGTCGGTTTTTGCACACCCCCGGGGCCATCCCTTCAAGCTCCTTCCTCCCCTCCCAGTCTTCTTCTTGCTCAGATTTCTGGGTTTCCCATCTTAGACTATGAGCCGGATATCAGTCTCTGTTACCAAACCTGTCAGTGAGAGACTCTGGAAACATCCAGAGAGGCTAGGGAGAGGGGATGTTTGGCAAAGGGAGGACCCTTAGCAAGGACCACAGGAAGACTGAGCGTCTTGACCCTCTGAGATTCCCAACTTGACCAGCAGATCACGCACCTTGGCACCAGGAGCACCAGGGAAGCCAGGACCACCTGCAGGACCAACAGGACCCTAGGGAGAAGGGGACAGAGGGTGAGCGCTGGATGTCAGCCAACTCTGTCCAGGCCTCAAAGAGAGAGGCTCCACCTCCCCCTCCTTCCACCCCCTGCAGTGGCTAGAAGAAACTGCCACCATTGGTGTCCCCCAGACTTCCAGAAAGACACCCGGCTCCTCCTGGAACATGTCATGAGAAGCCACATGGCTTTGGCCTCTCTCCTTAAAATCCGAGGCTATGAGGGGCAGTGGGGTGGGGTGGGGAGTCAGGCTGCAGAGTTAGCAGCTCGGGGATCAGCCACCTCCTCCCTGCCGCCTTGCCTCGTACAGGGGCGACCCCACTGACTTCAGGGCTGATGGCTACTGCCACCTGCTTAAGAGTGAGAGGAACTTACCGGAGGTCCCGCGGGGCCTGGCTGGCCATCGTTACCCCGGGCACCCTGTGAACGACAACAAAAAGGAGTCAGTTACCACAGTGTTGGGGTGTCCCAGGTTGAGCATGAGCAAGGTGTGTGTCTGCAGCAGGGGAACCCTCATGGGATATCTGTGAGAGTAGACAGACAGACAGACAGACAGAGGGCCGCAGGGGGCGACTTCCCAGCAGCCCTGCCACTTCTAAAACTTCAGTGAGGTCCCTGGTATTCCCGACTTTAAGCCGAATATCATTCAAAAATCCCTCGGACTGGGCAAAAGGAACCCGGCCAAAGAAGCAAGGAGCAGCCTGCCTCTGGGCTGGGTAGCCTGGGCTAAGGAGAAGCAAAGCCTTCTCTCCTCTGGGAACTCCAGGTAACCTCAGGTCCCTCCCAGTCAGCTGCTCTTCAGGACAGCAGGAATAGCCCCAGATTGCTCCCTGCTGACCGGGAACCTGCTCCCTGTGATGAAGACAGGCCGCCAGCCCCGCCCACAACCACACCTGAGCTCCTGTCTGAGACCCTTGGCTTTGCGGGGCAGTCAAGGTTGTCCCTTCTCTACAGGACTCCAGCTCTGAGAGTTCCATTGGTTTGGGGTGAAAACATCCTTTTTTCCCCCCTCCAGTGCCCTTGAGAATGTCTACTCTAACTCCAGGAACCACTGTGTCAGGCCCAGGAAGGCTGTGTGCCTTGTGGGCCCCTGTCCGACCTAGAAGGCTAAGCCAGTGGTTCTCCACTTTCCTAATGCTGTGACCCTTCAATACAATTCCTCACGTTGTGGCAAGCCACGACCATAAAGTCATTTTCATTGCTCCTTCACAACTGTAATTCGGCTGCTGTTAAGAATCAAAATATAAATATTTTTGGCGATAGCGGTCTGCCACGGTGGGTCACGACCCCACAGGTTGAGATCCTCCGGGCTAAAGGGAGACTTTCTGCAGTCTCTGTCTCTCAGAAGCTCAAGGGGAAGGATGTTCTGTGGTACGCTGTCTCCTTCCCGGTGTGAGCCATCTAGCTCTCTTCACAGAGCCTGTAGCCTGGCGGCCCGGGGGAGGGGGATGGCGCGAGAGCCAGACTTAATGGAAGAAATGGCAGAGAGAAGACAGAGCCTGCTCTCCTGCTGCCCTTCTTGGCTGACCCAGGCGCCCTGGAAAACTGTTACTGGGGAAACCCTCCAGGAGTCAGTCAGCAGAGAGCAGGGCGGGACGGGTGGGGGAGGGACGGGTGGGGGGGTGCGGGGAGGGGAATCAGGTGGGTGAGGTGGGGTCAGTGTCCATCCTAGGCTCTTACTGGAGCAGGGCAGGGAAGAGGGCCCAGTCTGCAGGCCTTTGGGAGACCTCACAGCAACCAGCAAGGCAGGGTGGGGAGCCCTGCCCCCCCCCCACACACACAAAAGGCCCAACACAATGTAGACAACGTTCTAAGCTGCATCTCCTAACAGCGCTGCCAGCATGCCTGCTTTGTGGACGAGACTACCGAGGACAAGGGCCTGTTGTGTCTGGGAAGGAGGAGAGACAGCGCGCAAGAAGCCGTGAGCCAGCTTTGAGTCTCAAAACCCCCAGGCCGGGGTCTCCCGAACTCTGCAGAAGCAGCAGGCCCAGAGCTTCCTTGCCTTCACATAAAATGCCCCTGGGGCGAGGCCCTGGGCCAGCTCTGGCTGCCAGTGCGCACGCAGCCTGCTTGTTTCACGGACCTACTCCTGAGGGACCTTCCTGCCGCCCAGATGCATGGTCTGGAAATCAGCTGCTGACAGTGAAGCTGATTTCAGTTGCCCTGCAAGGACCTAGGAGGAGGGGCCTCAGCCCAATAGAAAGCCATAAAGGTTGGTTGGCTGAGATGCAGACCAATAGGAAGCCGGACTCCTTCTTAAGCACGCCTTTCATCGCATCACTCGCCTGACCAGGCACCTACAAGGCCTCTCTATGCCAACCGCCTCTCTCTGGCATCCGTGCCCTCCACTGCCTGCCAGTCCTCTAGCTCATGGTTCTGGGCCCCCAGTACACAGTCTGTCTTAAGCTATGTATTTTCCCCGGGACTCAGTTCCCTCTTCTCTAAAATGGGAACGAGAGATTCAAGTTCACAGAATGAGAGGGAAGATTAGACAAGGCGAAGCGTGCCAGGTCCTAAGCCAAGGGTCACGAGGCCGCTGGTGGCCTGTCTGGACACTACTCGGAGGCGCAGCAAGGGTGCTGCCATCCCGAGAGAGGGCGGAGTGCGCAGCAGAGAGCTGGCACCATCTACGCCTGCTCCTGAACTCCAGCGTGCACGGCTCAGGCAGGATAGAGGCCGTCGAAGGGGTGACCGGAAGGACCCCGACTGCGGAAGAGGGCTCTCACCAGCACACTCTGCTGTAGCGCACCCTCCGCCCACCGGGCAGGCCCCACCCCACCTGAAGACTGGGAGTAGGAAAACTCAGGATAGAAAGTTCTGGTATGGTGCTGCTCCTTAGTCCTCCTCAAGTTGGGTTTGGTTATTTCTTAGGGATTGGGGGGCGGGGAAGGGGACGTGTTGAGGATGGTCCCCTGTATGGCCCAGGCTGGCCTTGAACTTGTGATTCCCCTCAGTTACTCAGCTTCTCAGGTACAATGATCATAGATAGGCATGTCCTGGCTTTGGGGGGTACTCACAGCTGCACCGGCAGGGCCAGTCCGTCCTCTCTCGCCTGGCAGGCCTCGGGGACCCTGCAATGCACACCAGCGCAGTTTAAGTGTGAGTTGCCATAATGGTGGTCTGAGTGATGACTTCTTCCCACCCACGGTGGCCCCGTCTTGCCCCTAGGGTGCTCCCAGGGCACAGGGTTTCCTCCGGGGAGGCCCATGTGTGTTCCTGCCGTGTGCAATGGAGAACGCAGCCCGGTTCTCACAACGGATGGGTGCCTCAAAACACTCGACGAAGACAGATTAAAAAAAAAAAAAAAGCAACTGAACGTGCTTTGAGTGTGCCTAGCAGTTTCCTATTTGGAGGAAGGGCGAGTGAAATGCTGAACAATTTGAATGCTGCACACTGGGTTGACTCGAAATCAGATAAATCTGCGCGATCGGGCATCCGCTTTGCATGGGTGCGCGAAGGAAAACCAGCAGTTTGCCCGGTAGCCGTCTGACAGGTGTGGCGCGTCTTAAGAGCGTGGGGTGGCTTTCCCAGGGGCGACTCTCATACTCACCATTGGGCCCGGGGATCCGTTCTCACCAGGGGAGCCACTCTCACCCTGGAAAAAGAGACATACAGAGTCAGTGTTTGGAGTCCTGGCTTCCAGAAACGTCCTAGGTAGTCATGGCTGGCTCAATTGGGGCTGAGACATGCCAGTTTCAGTTCTGGGAGAGGCAGTTTCCCCAAGCTCCGAGGCCCGCTGCTCCTCTGCCGAGATGTAGACTGGGTGTTCCCAACAATGTCCTAACTCCCCAACCTCATCAGCGCGGCCTTGGCGGGACAGACCGTCTCCGCTTGTCCCCATCGCCGACCCCTGTGTGTCTTGTGGCTCTTTACCTTCACACCGGGAGCACCAGCTTCTCCTTTAGCACCGTCCAGGCCTGGGTAACCCTGGGAAACAAGAAGGGGTGCGTCACACATCTGGGAGCCCACCGAGGAAATAGTGTGCATAACCCCAAAATGTTTCCTCTCTAGGTGGCTCCTGCCTTCCAGCATCTTAACCCATGATACTTACTCTGTGACCCTTGACACCAGGAAGACCTGGGGTTCCTGGGAATCCACGAGCACCCTGCAATACAAAAGGAGGTACTCAG
The DNA here is from genome assembly GCA_964023405.1 of Apodemus agrarius. Classification (NCBI taxonomy): domain Eukaryota; kingdom Metazoa; phylum Chordata; class Mammalia; order Rodentia; family Muridae; genus Apodemus; species Apodemus agrarius. The sequence goes on along the minus strand of OZ030022.1, from coordinate 5,975,647 downwards.
AGGAAAGCAGAGATTGGGTGATAGCCTGCACCCGCTCCCTCAGGCCACCAATAGGAAACAGGCATCCAGGCGTGTCTGCAGCTCGGTCAGCCGAACCCAGACCGTCACCTTGTGCTCATACAAGCATGGCAGCCAGCTTGAAGGCATTCTATACACAGGCACCATGAGCACCCGGCTTTACATTGAGCTAATCAGGCTGAGTGAACCGTATGGACTCGGGGGGGGGGGGAGGGAGACTGGAAAGCCCTGTGCGGTAGGAAAGAAGACGCCTTACCTGAGGGCCAGGGAGGCCTCTCTCCCCAGACTTTCCAGGCTTGCCAGCTTCACCCTGAACAGAGAGACAGCTCATTGTTTCTCGGCAGTCCCATGGGAGTAAGTAGTGGGCCCCGGGACAAGTCACTCCGGCGCTGGGCATCTGCCCACCTTGCCCACCTCCTCCTTCCTGCCGATGCCCATGACCCAGAATGCCTCTCACGGCTTCTTCCTTGGCAAGTTCCTCAGCCCTCACTAGACTGTCCCCAGCAAGCTTCTGGTCCCCTCTCCAGAGCTCTGTGGACTGGCCTGTGTGCCCTGACCTCAAGAGGCTTTATGGGTGTGATGCCAGTCTCATAAAAATAGCTCAAGAAAGCCAGCTCTTATCTCTACCCCCCCCCCGCCCCCATCTTCTGTAGACATCCTGGCTCAGGCTGGGCAGTCTATCTCATTTACAATTGAGATGATGTTAAGTTTGTTGACCAACTCGACTCTTCCTTTGTTTTTCTACTCTACATCACTGTGCTTTGAGACCTCCATCCCAGCTGGCTCTCCTGTCTCATTTCTCTGCCCGAAGTTAATGATGTTTTAATTACTCTCCTTCTCCAGGGATCTAAAGGGATCCCCAGGGACCTGGCGAGCTGAGTTGCAAATCCTGGGTATGTGGGTGGTAGATAGCTGGGACCTAGGACGGGCCAGCCTGGCTCCTCAGGAAGTCACTCTACCCCAAGCCCCAGCACATCCTCTTCCCCAGGGTCTGGGGCTTCTTGGGTCTACTCACATCGTCACCAGGTTTTCCGGCAGGGCCTGGAGGACCGCGGGGACCCATGGGACCCTACAAATAGAGAATTCAAGACATGGTTGGAAAGAAAACACAACGGACAGGCTGAGAGGTGGTCATGTTGGAAGCTGGTTATCCTATGAGGAAGAAAGACAGAAAGGTCGTCGCAAAATTGTAGAGTAGATCGTGGAGGGAGGAGGGGACTGCGCAGGCCAGTGGCCCACTCAGGGGAAGTGTCACGATGGAGTTCCTGCCATACTGATTCTCTGTAAGCGCACCCCATGGGTAGGGAGTCACGTCTGAATTTCCTATGGCGCTCGCATTGTGGGAAAGAGCGGGAGCAGGCGGGAGTTTGGGGCCGAGAAGGCTGTTCCCAGAATCTCCCGGGAGAGGGTAGCCTATGGTACTCACAGAGACACCAGGCTCGCCAGGTTCACCGGGATTGCCTTGAAATCCTTGAGGGCCCTAAAAGGGGAAATAAGGACGCCATGTTGACCCCAGAACTGTGCTGCCACGATACACATGATGAACATCTACAGCGCCCCCCAGAGGACAAGCCTGAACACTTACGGGGGCACCGGCAGGGCCTGGGGGTCCACGAGGTCCCATGGGGCCCTGCATTGGAACAGAGAAAAAACGAGCCGCTTACTGGCCTGCTTCATCATCTTCGGCTTCTAGGATTCCATCTTGTACTAACCGGCAGCCAGAAAAGGGCCGAAAAGATGGTTTGGGAGCAGGAGGGGGAGGGGCAGATGGCCTCCAGAGGCGACTCCCTCTCCTTTCCCACTCCCCGCTCAAGCAATCTATCTTTATTTATAGGCCCCATTTGGACAGAGATGCTGGCCTTGCTCTCTCCTGGATGGCAGCCATGTTTACTAAAGTCTGAATTTCATTTAGCATGTGCCAAGCCGGCGCTGCAGGGTGAGATTTCCTGCTGGAAGCCGGGTGGGTGCGGGAGGACAGTAACCGCTGTCTGCGTTCTTCAGTTCTCCTTCCAAGGGCAATGGCAACTGGCCCCCTAATACACTGCCTCTACGCACCACGCCACCGCCCCGTTCCGCCTGGCCATTCTAGAGCATCATCCAGACTGGCATCCATCACCATTAAAAACCAAACTCCCCGGGCTAAATGAGAGGTTTCACGTAGCCGACGGCATGACAGTCATCTGCAAGGCGGAGGTTGCTGGGTCTCTGACTTTGCGAGAGGCGCCCTGCCCCTCTGCGGGCAGCACAGAGCTGGAGTCCCACCTACCATGGGGCCTTGCATGACTCCCATCTGGGCACCGCCGCCAGCCTTCTCGTCAAACCCTCCAGCCATCTGGGCCGCGAAGTTCTGCAAAGCAACGCAGCAGTGTTAGGGGCTGAGAGGCCCTGGGCCATTCCTGATTGTTCAGAGTTCTACCACGTCTCCTCAGGAGACACTAGCTGAGCGCTGCTCACCCTTGCCAAGGAGACCCGACAAAGGCTTGGGAGTGTGTTCTGGCGACAGTGGCACTATCACTTCCTTGGAAAGTCAAGTGTTATTTGTGGTGGTCTCGGTCCCTCACGCTCCGCCTTATAAACTTTCATATTCTGAAATGTTACGTAAGTAAAACGTCGCCTCTAAAAGGCATTCTTTGTTCTCTCCAATGTTGATGTCTGGCAAAGGGATGAAATCTGGTCTCGAAATATTTCGGGAAGGGTAATAGTAGGCGTCTGTGAACCCGCTTAAACTGAAGGATTTAAAACACAGTAGACCTCCAAATGGCACACCTACAAAGCGGGCAGTCGTGTAATTTGTTGATTGGTGTGACTCCAAACACCACGGCAGCCGCACGCCTCCACTCAGTGGGGCTCTTTCATGAGAATGAATAGTTGCTTGGAATGTGCTTGGCAAGGGCTAGGGACCAACGTCCTCCAAGGACAGTGGCCACTGCTCCTCCAGAGACATACAAGTGCCCAGTCGTCCTCTGCGGGCACCCCTACACCCACCCCCAAGAATTAACCGCACGATGGGGTGCCAGGAAGCCAGATAGCTGAAGGCCTTCTTTACAGAGACCCAGCAAGTGAGAAAAGTCAGTCCTTAGCTCCAGAGCGTCCAGCCTCATGTGTGATTCTCCTTAATTACAGGCCTGAGGCGAAACCCATGAATGGGCTATGTGCATACCGCTGGCAGTCCTGGGAGCCAGCCAGGTAAGAGCGGAGAGCGATTTAGAAGCCACAGCTCTGGAGGAAGGAGAACTGAGGACACTTACCCCTACACCAAGGCCAGGGGGACCAGGGGGGCCTGGAGGGCCAGGGGGACCGGGATTTCCAGGGGTACCAGGCTCTCCATCTCTGCCACGGGGTCCAGGTGCACCCTTGACAGGAAGTAAAAAAAGGTATCAGTGAGGCAATGCCTCAGACATCACTTGGGAGGTACCCAGGCCTTTAGAGGACCCAGGGGACTCAGACATCAGTTTTTATTGCTGTCTGCTCACCTTTTCCCCCTTGTCACCACGGTCACCTCTGGGTCCTTGTTCACCGGCAGGCCCCTGAAGTGGAGGGATAGGTGTGTTGATGTGAAACTAGAGGCCATGATGACTCAGGTGCAGTGGGAGAAGAATGGAGAAAGGGATCTCTCCCTTGCTTACCTGAGGGCCAGGAGGTCCTTTGGGTCCTATGATCTGAGAGAGAGAGAGAGAGCCACAGGCCCATTGGTTAGAGGGGTGGTGCATTTAGGAGAGCAGGTGTGCGGGTTGTGGCAGAAGGGACGGGCCATGGTGGAGATAATTTGTACTTACATCTTTGATGTCTCCAGGTTCTCCTTTCTGCCCCTGTATCGTAAAACATTGACAGGGGTAAGCTGAGAGAGCCCGCTGAGCCCCAACGCAGAACCCCACCCCACCACCCTAGCCTGTCAGATGGACATCTTCTGAGGTCTAAAGAAGAGGCACAGAGCAGATTAGCATCTCAGCGCCTCCAAAGAAGGGCACGGGAAAGGGAAACATGGGCCGGTGAGATGGCCCAGTGGCTACAGCTCTTACAGAGCTGGTATAGTGCTTAAGGTGGGATGAGAGAACTGACTCCTCAAAGTTATCCTCAGGCCACCACACATGCACCACAGCACACGTGTGTCCACGCTCATACATACAATCATGTGGACAGGGAGTGAGAATGTAATTCAATTCAATTCAATAATTTAAAAATAGGGTGCCTTACCTTTGGCCCTAATTTTCCTGCAAGGGAAAATAGAGAAGGAGAAGGTGAGACAAGGACGATAATTTGTCACTCAAACTCTCTTCGGAGGCTCAGAAAGGAAAGGACCTCCACTGAGGAAGGAAGCCGATTCCCCCTGTTGGTCCCTGGAAACCCTCTGTGGTGGGGTTAGGATCACAGAGCCCTTTTGTGGCTGGGGACTTGGAAGGGACAGAGGTGCCTCTGACCTTATTAATCAGGAAGCATGCATAGTGTGCAGGAATGGTCTGGAGTGGGACAGAGGCAGCAGGGAGGGCAGAGTGGAAGACCCAGAGGTCAGGCAGTCCTTCCCCCACCCACGCCCTCCCACAAAGGAGCCTGACAAAGCCTTACATTAGTGTGGCGTCTCCTTGAAGTAAGCACAAAAGAGAGCAGGACACAGGTGTTACAGAGAGCACTGCAGCCAGGGCCACCCAGACCCACACGCCCCTCCCCCGCCATAGCCGCAAGCCCCTCTAGGCCATTGCACGGCACTAGTATGGGCCCCTCGGACTCCATCCAAGAGTCAGCGCCATACGAGGCAACAGTGTGGGGGAAGCATGCAGGAAAGGCGACTTCTCGATTCCTGTCCAACCCTCCTCTCTGTAGGAGTAGGAAGGGAACCATGAGCCATCCGAGAGCCTGTGCCTGTGTCCCCACTTTCTCTGTAGGGAGATGGGACACTTGTGTGGGTGCTGGGAAGGGGTCAGCTGTACTCTTCTTTGTTAGCACTGGTTCTAGCTGGGAGTGGGTAACCATATCAGCTCGCAGGACCATGATCATCCTTCCAACTCCCAGGGCCCAGCTTCCCCTTTGACTTTTCTGCATCTTTTTCTTTGTTTGTTTTTTTTGTTTTTGTTTTTCCAGACAGGATTTCTCTGTGTAGCCCTGGCTGACCTGGAACTCACTCTGTAGACCAGGCTGGCCTTGAACTCAGAAATCTGCCTTTCTCTGCCTCCCAAGTGCTGGGATTAAAGGCCATCACCGCCTGGCTGGCTTTTCTGCATCTTAAACAGTGGTCCACGCCAAGCAGGGGTCGGTGCAGGGAGGAAATACCACCATTGTACTCTGTTCCAAAGTGGGAACCCACTCTGCCCTCCCCCTTACGGGCAGAGGTTTCTCCACATTAATGACCATGTCCTTGAAGGGTTTCCATAGAGGAGACATGGGACAAACGGAGCTCATGCTGTAGCTAGACAGAGCCCGGTTTCCACCATGGCTTTAGTAATTAGCAGACTTGACTCACGAGGGAAAACTTTTCCCTGAGGTGCTAGGTACTAGGTGCGGGAGGGTCTCTGTAGTGATTTAGGCTCTCGTGGCTTCAACCTGGCTGAATTGAGAAGTGGCCTTGCCTTTCTGCCCCTACTGATGGGGTCAAATGGATTAGCAGCTTCTCAGCGTCTAAGAGAAGGCCAACATCCATGGAAAGGCATTTGCTGTGTCTGCGAGTAATTTATTTATGTTGAATAATAAATAAATAAATTACGACCACTGGCAGTGGCGAGATCAGCTGGGCAGATGGGACAGCACTCTCCGAAGGGGATCTCGGGGTTCAGGCAGTCTGGGTCTTCACAGAATATGTCATCGCAGAGGACATTCCCAGTGTCACACACACAGATGCGGCAAGACGAGGGCTTCCATACATCCTTATCTTTATACCTCTGCCCATTCTGCAGACAGCTGCCAGCCTCCTCTGCACCGAGAGGGGTGGGAGTGAGAGGCGGCGTGCGAAGCAGGGGGGGCGGGGGGGGGGGAAGCCAGAGAGAAAGAGAAAGAGGTTGTAATAAACTTGACATAATTCAAATGCTAAGGAATGGGAGGGGGTGAGGTGGCAGACCACCCCAGACAGACTCAAGTTACAAATCAGTTTTGAAAACACATAATTCGTCTTTCTGTGCATTCTACAATACCTACTATGTCTTGCACCATGCAAGATGGGTATGTTGGGTGGGGTGGGAATCATGAACCATCGGTAAAGGAGGGCTGTTACTCTACTATGGGGGTGGGGGGCTGGAGACAGGGAAGGGTAGTTGGAAGGGGGGATGGTGCTCTGAGCAGAAACCCTGGGGCAGTAAAGATGGAGAATACAGAAAAAACGGTGAGATACTCTAGCTGCAGAGCAAAGTCATCCTTTTTGTCAGCCTCTGGGAATAATAAGATTTTCTAAATACAGCAACAGCTAAGATTCAGAGAAAGCACAGAAAATTCTACCTACAAACCTTAGAAGACATAAGCAATACATAACAATCTGAAAGGCAAGCCGGGCCCTCCTGCCCGGACTCTCCAGCCAGAAGTCTTGCCTCTGACTGAAGATGGCAGCCATAACACGGGTGGCAGAAGGCTCTAGATGCCTAGCCGTGGCTAAGACTGACCCTTCTAGACCTGGGTCCTCTGAGAATGCAAAGAAGCAGCTCGGCCGGGCCATCGCTACCAGCGCCCTGCCGTCTGGAATTCGCCCTGCACTTGAGCACTGTGCTGACAAGAAGAGAAGAGAGCTCCTCAGACAGAGCGCCGGGGACTGAGGAGCCTGCACCGCGTGCTAAGCTGCGCCCGGCGCTGGTTTTCTCATCAGAATCTTAAAAGCAATGGCAAAAGCTGAGGGTGAATAACAGCGAAGAGCCACAGACCCAGTGGGCGTGGGTAGAACCCGGCCTGGCCTCTGCGCTTCCAGGGGGACGAGAATCCAAAGATCAAAGTCGCCCTTTTCTTTTCCACTGGAAGAAACCCATCTATCTAGCCTTTGGATAAGACAATCTAGGGGAAGGTGAGGGGATCGCGGGGGAAATGTCGAAGCTTCTGGTATACCCTTTGTTCCTCCACACCACCACCCCCCCCCCCAGCGGCGCTAAACTAGCTGGAGGTGAGGAGAGGCTAATGATGCCCTGTCTTGATCAAGAAATGGCACTCTATCGCCCGAGACTGCCTAGGGGAGTCCGGGAAAAGCCTGGGGGAGGGTGCACGGTGAACGCCGATCGGGTTCCCCAGGAAGGGTGCCCTGAGGCCGCGCGAGCCAAAGGCGGAGCAGGTCCGGCTGGGTGTGAGAGCTGCTGGCTGACTCTTTGTGGCTGGGGCTCCGGACACAGCCCTCCAGCAGACAGACATCCGTAGAGTAAAAAGTAGGATTAAAAGACTGCCCAAGAAAGGAGCCAACCCTGTAACCGGATCGCCTAGGTGCGGTCGGAGGAAACCAGCACCGCCCTAATTGTGGCACGAAAGGGGCTACAGATAGCATCCCGGCCGCCCGATCCGGTTCCCCTCGTTACCGCGGGGCCGCATAAGTGATTCTTTGTGGCCGGCCAATTAAAAAGCTACTTCTTTCGGGGAACTGTTTTTGCTTCGTCGCCGCAGCGCGCGGGGCCGGGGCCTGGGAGGTGGCGGCAGGCGGGCACGGGGGGGGGGGTTGCATTGTGGGAGAGGGGGGTCGGGGAGTCGGGGGGACCCACTGGGTCTTGCCTCTCATGAATGGGGCTTTTCTCGAGCGCATACAGAGCCCGATTCACGGCTCTCCACGAGGAACCAGATTAAATAAATACGGGCAGGGTTTCAGCCCATCTGGAAGCCATCGCTGCCAATCCCCCAACGCAAACAAGTCTCACAAAGCAGGACTGAGGTCTCCCCTCCCGAACCAGCAGCACTGTTGGAAGCGAGGGCTGAGAAATGCAGATGTGGGTCAAAGTCTTCGCGGCCAAGAAGTTTCCCAAACTCGTGGAAAGATGGAGGAGGAGCGTGGTGGACTCTAGGTTTCTGACATTCCTAACGTCCACACAGGCTACGCCTTTCCCCACGTCAGGTCTTTGGGTCCTGTGGACCCAAGGCTGGAGTGTGTGTGTGTGTGTGTGTGTGTGGGCATTGATGAGACTAGTGGGGTGTAAAATCAACCGGTCAGACGCAGAACCGCAGGAGACCGAAAGTTTTAGACCCCCCCCACACACACACACTCATACAAAGCTGAGGAATTCACTCTGCCAAAAAGGTTGCTGCAGTGAGAGAGAGGCTCTTAGCCACTTAAGCGAGCGCCTCTGCTATCAGATGAATTAGGGAAATCATTTAGACGCTCAGTTCACTCCATTAAACTCTATTAAGAACACTGGTCAAGACCGCAGCTTTGTGTGTGTGAGTGTGTGCTTGCAAATTTAGGACCAAAACAAAACAAACAAACAAAAACAGTCAGGCCTATCTCAGACCACATACAAACACTGTGGTGTGCCTCCCCTCCCCCAGAGCTCGAGCACACGACTCTGGCTCAGCTCGCCACCCTGCCAGCCTGCGCGGCGGGGTCGAAAAGCGCTATCCCGGGCTTCCCGCTGCAGCGCTCCCGGCTCTAGCCCTGCCCCCGCCGCGTCCGCCACGCTAAAGAGCAAAAGTCCGCCCGGGCCCGCCTCCCTCCAAAGCATCTCTGAAGACAGTCTGGTGGCAGGGGAAAGCGCACAGAGTCTTACGGGCAGAGGGTCTTTGATCCCCACCTACTGTCCAAACAGTTTCACCTGCGATTGATTTACAGTCTGTAACATACAAAGAAAGACAGGACTGGAATCCTACCCGTCGGAAACGTGCCCAAACACGTGGAAGAAAATTCTCTACCTAATACACTTTCCAGGCTTCGGTTGTCCTGAATATAATCCCAGACAGTGGATCTTACCCAGGGAGGAGGTGGAAAGGTGCGGGGACCGCCCTTGGACCGAGGCTACACAGCTGGCCTCTACCGACAATCATAAGCAGTTCACTAGCCTGACCCTGTATCCATCCACAGCTACACACGCTGTAAAGTAACTCATTGTGGGGTAGACAGTGGGGGCAGTGATCTTGGGGACACATTTGGAAAGCAGGTCTGCTTGGAGTGTCAACGTTTTTCAGATGTCAAGTTCCTGCAGCCCAGAGGAGGCAAGGGGAGAGCCTGGCGCCGCTCTTCCCTGTGGGCGAGCCTGATAGCGGAGGGCACTGGAGAGCGGCGCTGAAGTCGCGGAGCCCTTTTCCTTTGTGGCCTCGGATTTCAACCCCTCAGTGTCAGGGTTAGTTCTTTGTCTAGCGCCCCTTTGAGCTCGGCAGCATCTAACCCCTAGACTAGGCTGATAAATCAGCCCGTAGGTATCTCTCGATTTCTCTCCTACTTTTAAGTGTGGGGCTTCTTTTACAGAGCTCGAAGCCTCCTGATCGAAGCTGGTGGAAGTGGGCGGGGGCGTTACATCTGTGTTCAAACCTGTTGCATCCGACACTTTGCAGGGACCTGAGAATGTCTCCACTCGCGACTCTCATTGAGGATGCTACGACAGAGCTCCTTATTAGCAGAATTAGGATCAGTGTACTCCTGTACACTATGCGCTTAGGACTTGGCGCCCTTACCCGGACCAGAACTTGGGGGAGGCGGGAGGAGGAAAAGGGTCGCAAGTCAGGGACGCAGGCAGGGGCGGCGGGAGACTTACGGGCATCCTGGCCCTGACACCGTAGGACCGCGGCGATGAGCAGCGTCAGCAGCACCAGCGACTGGGGAGCCCCGAGGCGGATCATGGCTCACCGCGAGGCCTGGCAGAGCCTGGCCCGGGCGAAGCGCAGCGAGGCGGCAGAGCACGGAGCGGGTCCGGGTCTCTACCGCGCCCTCATGCAGGAGGCCCTGGGAGCAGGAGGAGGCAGGAGACCCGGCAGCCCAGCGGCGCTCTGCGTCTTCTCCCAGCAGAGGCTCCCGTTATATGCTCCCGGTCGCCTCAAAGGCTGGCAAACCGGCCCAAACCGCGGGCCGCCCCCAGCCCCCCGCGGGGCTGTAACCTGAGACCCCGCCCCCGGAGCCCGCCCAGGCCGGGCCAGAGCCCACACCTGCCAAGGCCAGTCGCCCCTTTCCTGAGCCCAGCTTCCCGCCCCCGATGTGCCCAGTGGCCTGACCGGGCGGGGCACCGAGACGGCCTCCGGTCGCCCCCTCTTGGGACTGCCACACTGCCCCTTCTAACCACAGGCGGGAAGGGGGGCCTCGGGGCTCCTTTCCTCGGAGTTCTGCGGAGCTCAGAAGGGAGGGGGTTGTTTGCAGAGGCATAAGCCGGGAGCTTTAGACCCAAGGCAGGGAGGACTAAGCAACAGAAAGGAGCAAGGAAGGTGGGGATGGAGAATTTAGGAGGTGGGGAGGTGCGCGGGGACCAAAGTATGAGCCGATGGAAGTTGTCCAGAATCCTAAGTCTGGGGGACAGTTTTCCAGGCCTTCCTTCCAGCTCCTATGCGGAGTACCTGTCCATGAGGTCCCACCTGGAGGCTAGCCACCGTAGCCTCCCTAACCCATCCCCCATCCAACTAGCTATGAAAGGGCCTAAGGTGGAAGGGGGACTGGGCGGATGCCTAGGACAGGGGCTGGTGTATTCCTACACAGAGGGAGACCTGTGTGGAGATGTGAGGGGCGGGCAGGCCAGCGAAGGGGCTAAAGGAATTGCAGACAACCGAGGGACCCCGGAACAAAAGGGGGCAAGCAGCCGGATTGGAGACACTTGTCTAGTTCGGCTCTTCCTGGCCCGGGTTCAGGAATCTCCAGGGGAGTGGGTGCCCCCAGCCTGGACAGAACAACGCTGGCCAGGGACTGGTGGCCACTCTAGGCCCTGGCCAGAGAGTCTGGAGGTGGAGCCAGCTGGACTCAGTTTTGTGAGGGGCGGGGAAAGCGACAGTTTCCTAGTTGTTTCCCCCCACACCTCTCCCCACCCCTAACCTTAGTCCTTGCCTAGCTCAGCCTTGCATAGCCCTTGCTATGTTCCCTGAAGTCTCCTTTGATAACAAGGATAAGGATGAGTCCCCAAATACACCTTTTCTTCATAAGCAAGATGGTCCTTCAGTGAACTTTAAGCAACGTGAAACTTGGAAATTAGGGCCTGATCTAAGCAGTACACTCCCCTCACAGTCCTGGGGAGAAGCCTCCTCTATGAATGTGACCGGAACTCCCAGGGAAGGTTGGGGGTGGGGAGCTTACCCAGCACATCACACCACAGCACCTCAGACTTTGGGGCTTCTCGGGATGAAGCCAAGAACTTCAAGTGTGTAAAACGTAATTGCTATGCAAGTGTGCTGGCTGGAAAGCGGGTTTCAACCAGGCTAAGGTGGCGGTGGCTTGAGTCTTTCTTAGACCTTCCCAGCCTATCCAAGACTTGCATTCAGCTCTAGACCCTTCTGCCTCCGTCTCTGCTTGAAAAGTGGTTTTAAGTCAGCAGTGACCAAGCCTTCTTTGGACCATGGGTGTCGGGTCTTGGCCTGGAAGACAGTTTGTAACTCTCATACATCTTTAGAGACCCCTGGGTCTCTGAGCTGCCTTTCCTAATATAGAGTGCGGTGTTTTTCTGCCTTTTGGGCATTCATAACCTACAGTGGTACCCCCAAGCTATCTAACATTTTTTTCCGTATAATTTTTATTTGTCCTTTTATATCCACTGAATTTCCCTCATCAAGTAGTGTGGAAGGTCATGGAGACACAGCAAGCTGTACCTAGCACTATTTCAGCTCAGAAGAGGACATGTGGTGAGCTCTTGTGGGCTAACTTACTGGGATTAAAAATATGATTTGCTTTATACTTTCAAATGTGTGTTTTCGTGTGGGTGTTCTGAGTCTGTACCTCTAACACGTGGGCTCTGAGGAGGGGAGGCGGGCCGTGCCTTGTTGCCTGGGCATTCTCACCGGTGCCTGCAAATAGAACTTGGTTTATGATGCAGGTGACATATAGGTAAGTACACACACACACACACACACACACACACACACCGATTAATTGGGTTGGAGAGATGGCTCAGTGGTTAAGAGCACTGACTGCTCTTCCAGAGGCCCCAAGTTCAATTCCCAGCAACCACATGGTGGTTCACAACAATATGTAATGAGATCAGATGCCCTCTTTTGGTGTGTCTGAAGATAGCTACAATGTACTTGTATACAAAAAGTAAATAAATAAATCTTAAAAAAAAAAACAAAAAAATTAATTACCAGAGATGGGAATTGGTTAAAGCAAAATCAATCTAGAGCTGAAATAGACAAAGCTGGAATAAAATGGAAATTGTAGAAATTCTGCAGCCAACTCTAGAGTCTCCTCATGCAGAGCACAGAGATGGGACTGAGAAGGGAAAAGGAGCCATCGAGGTAGCCGGAACGATGCGTCCTTCTTCCTGGGTGTCTGACAGTCCACGGCTAACTCAGCTCATGGTTAACACAGGGAGTGTCATCTGACCTGACCAACTTGATGCATGCAAACAGAGCAGCTGTTTGGAGAAAACGTAAGGAGCACAGCGGCGAGGGAGCTGGGACGTGGTTGGGTGGAAGAGGGTTTGCATAGCATCATGAGGTTCTAACCCCGGGAGACAGGAAGGACCAGGCTGATAAAACAGCAGCCGAGGGCTGAGACGAGACGGAGAGGCAGTGTGAAGTCGACGTGGAGTATGTGAAACACCAGTGCCTCCGTCAACAGGAAGAGGGTCAGTGGTGCTACGGTGTGCCGTGGCTGCTTTATAGCCTCCTGCACGCCCTCACGGTGAAGTCGGACTCAAAGCCTCACTCCTGAGGGTTAGCTTTCATGGTGACAGAAGGGACCGACCAAGAGTCCTCCACGAGGCTATAATGTGGATGAACACAATGGCCAGCGGCGCGGTGACCCAAGGGTCCAGGCTGGCAGGAATACCTTGCCAGGAACCAGCAGCTCTCTATGTGGACTTTTGAACTTCTTAACAAGAGAGGAGTCGTGCCTGGTACTGAAACGTAGGCGAACTGCATGGGCCTAATGCAGTCATGGATCTCGGAGGAAAGCCTACAAGCACCACCTTACCAAGCCATCTCAATTTCTAATTACATTCTAAACATTTGTCCTCGTGCCCACAGATAAGTGTGGTCCTCGCCCCTCATCGAGGGGACGTCTCTTTGCGACAGATGGAGATCATTACAGAAAACCACAATTAGAGTGCGGAGTTGTGCAGCCCAGTCCCAATGGATAAATCTATAATGCAACTCCCACACCCAAGGCTCAGGGGTCGCGGCTGAAGAGGGGGCAGGAAGACCGTAAGGGCCATAGGAACCAGGAGTTTGCCGTGCGACTGTGTGTGTGTCCCGGGAAAGCTTCACCTACATGGCGACCTAACAAGGGCTGAACAAGGACTACAAGGGACATGCTTACAGGGATGCGGGGGTGGGAGGAGCCTGAGAAGTTTCAACCCTACACAGAGAACTACAGAAAACTAAGGAATCCCGAGGCGGGGGAGAAACGGTTTTCCCTAAGGACAAGCATGCCAATTGGTTATCTGGTACTGAATGCTTAGCCCAGAAAACATATATGCATTATACAGACTGAGTAGGTTGTAGTTATGTACTTAGGAATATACATTCCTCTCTCTCTCTCTCTCTCTCTCTCTCTCTCTCTCTCTCTCTCTCTCTCGTTTGTTTGGTTATGTGAGAAAGGGTTTCTTTGTGTAACAGCCCTGGCTGTCCTGGAACTCACTTTGTAGACCAGGCTGGCCTTGAGCTCGGAGATCTGCCCGCCTCTGCTTCTGAGTGCTGGGATTAACAGTGTGGGCCCCTACAGCTGGCTTACATAATTCTCTTAATGTGGAAAACTTTTTTGCCAATATCAGGTAGATGAGAGGAACAAAGAACTTTGTCTTCCTTGCTGGGTAGGGGGACAGGACCTGATGATTATCTGAGAATGAGGCCCCTGTGACATCACTGTTTCCTCACACATTAGGAGTCAGGAAAGTTAGGAATTAAACAGACACAGTCTGTATCTACCGAAAATCAGACAACTAGCCAAGCTGGATCAGTTAAGTCAGTAATTTTATGTTGTATATAGACAAAATAAGCAGTCCACTCTTTTTCTCTCTTTTATGAAGATATTCATTTAGACTTTTTTTTTTTTTTATTTGAGGTGCTGGGGCTTGAACTCAGGGCCTCACACACACTAGACAAGCACTCTACCACCGAGCTATATTCTCAGCCCAAATTTAGACTTATGTAGTAGACACTACCTTATTGGGAAAGATATTAATAGGCATACTGTAAAGACAAGATCTCTTTCTTTTCCTCTACCTAAGTCCACTTAAAGCCGGTGATAAAGTAAGGAAGGCCCCGCACTCTGAAGAGGTAAGTCCGCCCCAAATGTGGCAGGCGAGTGAGTGACAGGGTTCATACAGCCTGGGGGGGGGGCAGGCCTGGCTCCCGAGACAGACACTCGGCCTCTGTTGGCCCGGCTCACTTCAGACAGCCTTTCAAGACATGTTTGTGTTTACTTTTGGCATTTTTGGGCCAGGGTAACAGGATCAGGACTGTCCAGGATAGGGTTTTTCCAGATTTATGGTGTGCATTCCGTTCCATAAGTGCATAAATGCGCTACTATGGCTTCTCAAGTGCAAACAGCATTAAGAATCCCACCCAGACCAGGGTCTGTCCCAGTGCCACGCAGACTCCATTTAGTTCTTATGCTAGGCGTCAACTTCTCTACAAGATAGAGGCATGGGACGAATTTAGATGCTACCTCTGAATCCAAAGGGGATGTAGGAGAAACCTGGTGATGAAAATGTCACAAATAGCCTCTGTTCCAGGGGAGGGGGAGGGGCAGAGAAGGAACAGGGCGGGAAGGAAGGGAAGGGGCGCGGGAAGGGAAGAGCTACAGAAGGCAAGGGGTGAGCAGAACAGGCTTCTTGAAGGAGCTGAGTTTGAGGATGCCTGGGTTTGGGAATTCCTGCGTCCATATGATCAAGTCCTGTGTGAGAGCACAGAGGAATGGAACGAGGCAGAGACATGGCAGGGTCCAGAGCAGCGTAAACTACATGGGTGGGGGTGGGGTGAGACGCAGAGATAAGGGAGGAAATTACAAATAGATGTGGAGAACCCCTTGAAAGGTACTGGTTGCCACGGAGTCTTGCTCAGACTTATATTGCTTCTTCTTCTTCTTCTTCTTTTTTTTTTTTTTTTTTTTTTTTTTTGGTTTTGTTTTGTTTTTGTTTTTGTGTTTTGAGACAGGGTTTCTCTGTGTACCTCCGGCTGTCCTGGAACTCACTCTGTAGACCAGGCTGGCCTCGAACTCAGAAATCTGCCTGCTTCTGCCTCCCAAATGCTAAGATTAAAGGCGTGTGCTACCACCGCCCGGCACTTATATTGCTTCTATTTCAGCCCCTTCAGTCTGGCTTGCGTGAGCCAGACCTTTGGATGGAGTTGGGAGAATAAAGATGAGAAAATAAGCCGGCGGTGCACGCCTGTAATCCCAGCACTCTGGGAGGCAGAGGCAGGCAGATTTCTGAGTTCAAGGCCAGCCTGGTCTACAGAGTGAGTTCCAGGACAGCCAAGGCTATACAGAGAAACCCTGACTCGGGGAAAAAAAAAAAAAAAAGATGGGAAAATAAAGATGCCTAGTGTTTTAGCCTTCCTTTTTGAAAAGAAAAAAAAAGAGCTGTATTTTTATTCATAAAGATTTTCCCATGGATGGATGGATGGATGGACGGACCATGTATTTCCTCACGGGGAGGCTCCCTGAGACTCTGCTTGTGAAGCTGATGAGGTTCAAGTTCAGGGAGCAGCCTTGTCTCAAACAAGAAGATGGAGAGGGAATAAGGGAAGCCCTTGACCTTTAACCTCTGGCCTCCACATCCATGCTTACACACATTGTATGCACATCTGTGCATGCATGCACACACACACACACACACACACACACACACACACACACACGAGAAAGAAATCCAGGAGGATACATAAACATGTGGAGCACCCTGACAGGAGAGAAGGTATGGTTTGGATGGCCAGCATTACAAATGCCAGGGCTCTGGAAGCAGGCAGGACAGAGAGCACGGGCAGGAGCTGAGCTACCGGTGGGAGAGCAGGAAGGAGTCAGGAGAGAGCCCTGAGATTTGAGCATGACTTGCTCACCTGAAGGTCATGAGGTCTGTCCCTGTGGCAGTGTGTGGACGTGGGGTGAGCCCTTAGGAGACTATGAAGAGTTTGTCCTCTCAGGAGAAAGCCTTCCTGACGAGAGGGGCCTCCATCCCGGTCTCACTCTCCTCTCAACACCGCTTGCTGTCCCCTTTCTGTTGAGAGGTGAGCAATACCAGACCTTAGGATGGCCACGGCTCCAGAGCTGTGAGCCAAAGCGGCGTTGGTTAGAACATCTCAGGAAGTTGTTATAGCAACAGAAGATGACAGAGACGGGGTATTCAAAAAGGCCTGTTTCGGAGGTGGCGCCGCTGTGACATCTCTCACAACCTCCCCTCCTTCACAAGTAGGTGACCGGTCATTTCTGTGCTCCCGTTCTTTGGTAGGAAAGGGTAGATCAATGCTGGGAGGGAGACTGACACAAGATGAGGCCCTGGCTTGTAGAGTCCCGAGTACAGGGAAGAGGAGAGACCAGTCTGCTGTCCTACCCTCCTTCCCACTGTGGCCAGCTCTCCAGAAAGCATCTTTATCCAGGGTGGGCAGGCCTTCCAGGAAGTCTCTAAAAACCCGGGGAAAACATTTCTCGTGGATTCCATGGCCAAAGACAACACAGAAATGGAGCAGAAGGGCACGGGGTCCCAAACTCAGGAGGCTGCCTTGCCTGTTTTTACCCCAGACACCTGTGTGGGGCAGCCACTGTCACATGTCCTCGGCACCCTCAGCCTGACTCCAGCCCTCAGGACTGTGCTCACAATGCCCCCTGGATTGTCTCTTCTACACTGTCTTCTTTCCTGTCAGCTCCCTCCCCCCACACCAGGCTTCACTGTGCAAGAGTACACTTCCCTGGAGGTGTGGAGACACACAGGGTGAGCCATTAGACGTGGCTCTCTCCCTCAAGCCCATCTGCCCTCTCAGGGGAGGGGGACACAGTCGCATAGAGTCTGACGTGGCAGTGGACAGGTTGTAGCGTACTTATTGTGAGGTGGTGGGGCAGAGTTTTCTCTGCTGCAGAATGCCTTTGGTGTCCTTGACAGACAGCTTGTCAGCCTCTGAGCTGAACGATCTCTTCTTGACACAGGCTGGGCAGTGAAAGAAGCCTGGGGTGACTCAGCTAAGATCATCAGAGACCTGCTGTCTCTGCACGCTGCCCTCTGTGTGCAATACTGGGCTACCAGCAAGGCCCCCTCCCTAGCTTTTGCTCCTCATCTCTCGAGGGCCCAGACCTTAGCCTGTACTCCTCATCCGGTTGTATCTGGACTGCATTCCCGTGAGGCTGAGGGCAGAGTGCTCTGCGTGTATCCCTTCCTCCCTGACACTGTGGAAGGAACAAGCGTGAAGCGTCCACGTGGTGGTGTGCCCAGGAAGCTCATGGGAAGGCTTATAGGCATTGACACCCTATGTGTCAATGTGGCTGACAGCTTAAAACAAGATGTATTGCTAAAACTGGGAAGATCTATAGTGAGGAAGAGAGACCTGCAAGGTGTTTTGTCTGGTAAGAAATCTTAGAGGATACAATTCAAAGGAGAGGGGAGGGGAGAGAGGGAGAGAAGGAAGGGAGGAAGGGAGAAAGAGAGGAGAGGAGAAAGGAAAGAGGAGGAGGGGAGGGGAGAGAGAGAGAGAGAGAGGGAGAGAGAGAGAGAGAGAGAGAGAGAGAGAGAGAGAGAGAGAGAGAGAGAACAGACCCAGGACAGAGGACAGAGAATATACTCTGGTTTTATTTCTACCCTAACTCCCCCTGTAATCTCGGTCAGCTTGCCTTCTCCTGTGGCTCAGATTCTCCATGGATAAGGAAGCAATTGATGACTGCCAGCTTAGAACAAGATAGACTGAGAGAACCCGGAAGACCCACGGTGGGCCAGAGCAGCCCGCAAGGCCTTAGTTTTATAAGAAACTCTAGATGACCCGATTCGCAGGACAGAGACCGCTCCATTTTTATTTCTTCTCTTGCCCCCCCACCCCTACCCCTGTAATCCTGGTCAACTTGCTTTCTTCTGTGGCTTAGATTCTTCATGGATGGAATGAGGTTGCTGAGGGACTCTGTGATGAGAGGCACCAGCTATGGTTTCTATTCCTTCACCTCTACAGCCCTAATGGGATCGTGTGCTCTCAGTAATCCCTTGACTAAATACTAAAATGAACCACCGAGAAGCGAAAAATATGTCATTGCTTGGCCAAAGCCGTGAGTCCTACCTAGTATGGCTATGGCAGGCAACTCCTTGCATGTAGGACTTACTCTCTCACAGGCTCCCCTGCTCTCGCATCTGTGGCTCTGGCCTAAGGAGGGCGAGCAATGAGCCAGGAGCCACAGCCAGCCCTCCTTCCTTCCACGGTCCAGGAGAAATGCCTCAAGGTACACAGAACGTTCCAAGTAGCTACACCTGTCATCTTGGCCCACCTCCCGGGCCCTTAGTGACTAACAATGGGCAGATGCTTTGGCAGACAAGACCACGTGCACTCCTGACTGTTGCCGCCTGAGCCGGGGACCTGCCAGGGTAAGACAGGCCATCTCCGTTAAAGCCGCGACAGCCGCTGAGCTGTGTCCTCTGCACAAGGCCATCAGCAAGCTAATGCCCAAGCAGAGGGCAACTAGCGGGCCAGTGCTTGCCCAGCAGTACTCTTCGCAAACACCCCGAAAGGAGCCGGCACTAGCTAAGCACCTACAGGTCTAGCCACGTTGGAGTTGTACAAAAGATTCATTTCCAAGTCTCCGCACTGAGGGCTCTTCCGCCCACAGTCCGAGAGACAACTGTGTGGGAGTTGGGGGGCAAGATGCTAGGCTGGCGAGACCTCAGTGGGTAAGACCTTGTGCCAACAAGCCTGAGGACGAGTTGGACTCTTAGAGCCGACCTGATAGAAGAAATTCCTGAACATTGTCTTCTGACCTCGACACATGTACCCGGGACTGTGTGTGTACTTCTGCATGAATAAATGCAACTTTAAAAACCCAAGAGGTGCCGGGTGGTGGTGGCGCACGCCCGTAATCCCAGCACTCGGGAGGCAGAGGCAGGCGGATTTCTGAATTCGAGGCCAGTCTGGTCTACAGCGTGAGTTCCAGGACAGTCAGGGCTATACAGAGAAACCCTGTCTCAGAAAAAAAAAAAAAAATCCAAGAGAAGGCAGGTTACTGCTCTAAAACATGGCAGCCTGATGGAACGTTTTGATGACGTAAATGTTCTCTTTGTGCTGTCCAGTAAGATGACGTGTGTTCTTGAACGTCTGAAATGTGGCTAAGACTTGAGAACACAAGTTCTTAAAGCATGCTTTAGCTACACTGCTTTTCTTCTTAAGTAGCCGTACGCAGTTGGGAGCTACCATCCTGAGCCAAGTAAGACGGTCTACTATTACTCGGTGTGGTTTGCAGACAAGATTGTCACCTTACCTGAAGACTGCTGGTCCCACTTCAGACCTACTGAATTGTAACTTACATTTGACAAGGCCCTGGGATCATTTGTATGCACATTAACACTTAAGCATGGCCTAGGGTGGTTATGTGCGTGCTAGAACCACTCGGAAGTGCATTTAAAATCCTTATGCTGTAATTGAACCCCAGACTCACTAACCAGAATTTCTCAGAGGGCCCTCCGAGGCCCAAGCATTTTTGAAGGGCCCCTGGTGATCACAGCCTATGTCTAAGGCGACTCCCCCCACCCCAACTTGCCTCTGAGTTGACTTGTTGATTCCAGCCAGCTGGGAAGCCAACAGGGCTTATTCATTCCTCTGCAAGTGTAAGAACTGGCTGGGGCCTGTGTTTGTTTCCAGTATCTAAGCGAGATGTTCATTAGTTTTTGACAAAACATGTCCAAATACCACACCAGGAAAGGGTACTGGACAGGCCGGGGTGACCGAAGGCTGAGTCACTTCCTCCTTCTGGGGCCTGCAGAACCCTGGCATCCCAAAGCAGTCAGTCCCCATGAACAGAGCCATTCACCCCGTGCAGGGTGGAGGGAGGCCGCTGCTGTTTTGGAGGTTGGGGGCCTGCCTGCTCCTCCTCCTGCGCCTCAGCAAGTGTCCAAGGGGCCAGAGTGAAGAGCTGAGCTTTCCTGAAGAGCTGCGTTCTTCCATGGTGTTGATCGAACAGGCCTGGGAGGCCGGGCGTGCTTTCTAGTGATGAATTATATTTGTCGGGATCAGTGTGCATCTATGAGCCGGTGAAGGCTTGAGAGAGTTGTGTCTGAAATGAGCTTTGAGGAAACTGAGGCTGTCCCAACCGCTGGAGCTTCCAGCGGAGCACGGACTGACAGGCTCACGGAGGAAGAGCACCTTTGGCCCGGATGATGCAGATGGACAGGAGCTTTACTTTGGAAATGGGATTCCCCAACTGCTCCGTCCGTAGCTTCGAGTAGCGTCGGTGTCTCACTGTGCCTGTGCAGTTTCTTGAACTCTGTGGTAACAGCTCTTCTGGCGCATTTGTTTCATACACACCTCCGAGGATTTGGTCAAGACAAATGTACCCACAGGAAGGTTACAAGAGGGCAAGCCTTTGTGCTTTGCCAGTTCTGGGGTAAGGGAGAAGAACATGCCATCGCTGGTTGTGTCCTAGACACCAGAGCAAGCCGCTGCCCTGCTGCCCTGCCGCCCTGCTCTCCCCGGGCACGTGACCATCATCCTTGACCACGAGCCACACCGGAGGGAAGCCTCTGCGTCTGAGCCCCGTTCCCAAGGAGTCAAGAAAGGCAGGGAGCATGGTCTCCTTCCCCTGCGGATGACAACCGATCCCAAGTGGAAAGGGCAAGAGAAAGCTGGTCAATGTCTCTATCTCCTCCAGTGGCTTTGACGCAATTGCTTTTCTTTCTCTCCATGAAGTGGCGCCCCGCCCCCAGGGCCTGTTGCTGTCCGGCTCCACAATCAGCACTTTGTTAAGTGTTCCCCCATTTTTAATGGCACTTCATTTCAAAGCCATAAAACATCAGGGCCCAGCAGGCTCCTTGATAGTAAAATGCCTTAACCCTCTTGGCTTAGAGACTGGGTTGGGGGTGGGGGTTGTCTTGGGTCAGTACTAAACCAAAGAAAAACTCATTAATAATGACCCATTAAAATTGGATGTTTTGCCATGGATTTCTTACACTAACATATATTTGAAATATAATATTGCTCATCTTATTTACTAAGCTTTTTGATGCTAATAGATTAGCAGTAATTTGTTTGTCCTCTGAGGGTTGAGGATGTAGCTTAGTCAAAGGATTCTTGTTTGACATGTGTGAGGCTTTGAGTTCAATCCCCAGGACTGCAAAATTAAACAAAAGCCAGGGGTGTTGGTGCATGTCTTTAATCCTAACTCTCAGGAGTTAGGGGTAGGCAGATCTCTGTGAGTTTAAGGTCAGCTTGGTCTGTGTAGTAAGTGTCTGAACAGCCATCAATAACATACAACAGGACCCTGTGGAGTGGTTTGAATATGCTTGCTCCCCTCCCCCACACACACACCTGGAGTGGCACTATTAGGAGGTGTAGGGTAAGCCGGGCGGTGGTGGCGCACGCCTTTAATCCCAGCACTTGGGAGGTAGAGGCAAGAGACTTCTGAGTTCGAGGTCAGCCTGATCTACAGAGTGAGTTCCAGGACAGCCAGGGCTACACAGAGAAATCCTGTCTCAAAAACAAAAACAAAAACAAAAACAAAAACAAAAAAGCAAAAAAGCAAAAAAGGATGTGTGGGGTTGCTAGAATAGG
Source organism: Apodemus agrarius (assembly GCA_964023405.1). Classification (NCBI taxonomy): domain Eukaryota; kingdom Metazoa; phylum Chordata; class Mammalia; order Rodentia; family Muridae; genus Apodemus; species Apodemus agrarius. Next base: position 5,953,900 of record OZ030022.1, on the reverse strand, counting down.
TGTGGCCTTGTTGGAGGAAGTGTGTCACTGTGTGGGTGGGTGATGAGACCCTCCTCCTAACCACATGGGAGCCAGTCTTCTCCTAGAGGCGTGCAGATGAAGATGTAGAACTCTCAGCTCCTCCTGTACCATGTCTGCCTGGATGCTGCCATGCTCCCACCTTGATGATTAATGGGCTGAACTTCTGAACTTGTAAGCCAGCCTCAACTAAATGCTGTCCTTATAAGAGTTGCCTTGGTCATGATGTCTGTTCACAGCAGTAAAACCCTAAGACCCCCCCTGTGTAAACAAACAAACAAACCAATAAATAAATAAATGCAAAACCGCAACACAACACTGAATCTGTGTACCAAGTACAGGAGGACAACATGGCTGCAAACCCAGTGCCCATGAGGCTGAGACAGGAGTTCATGTAAGCCTGCAGAGTGAGACACTGTCAGAATGGGAGGGAGGGAGGGGTAACCTGTCCACCTCCTTCTTGTCTGTCAACCTCAAGTACTTTCCCCGCTTCTCCAAGAGTGCACAGCGCATTCACGGGTTATCTGCCCGTTATTGTGTAGTCAAAGAACCAACTGCATCTGAGAGTTCAATAAATTCATGCTATCCTCTAAATCTGGTGTGGCTGCTGCTGACAAAACAGAGGCAGTGGTGCAGCAGGGAACGGAGATCCAGGGACACAAGCCAAGATGTAGACCGGCTACCTAGCTGGGCCGCTGACCTGCGTGGCCTTTGGAGCGGGGGGGGGGGGGGGGAGCCTCTATTCCTAGCTAACCCAGCCAGCGCCTTTCCAAACCTTGCTTTGCCACACTGTGTCTTCTCCACAGGCAACTTGTGGTGCACAGCACGGCCATAGCACACGGGGTAAGGAAAACCCAGCAGCTCGATGTGAGGGTCACCTCTTCTACTTTTGCAATGACTGTGCTGCCTGGTGGTTCTGTGCATGGCCACGCCCTGCTTTTCCAGCCAGTGGCCCAGTTGCTGACTTCTGGCTGTTTCTTCTCCCTTTTTGCCGCCGCCCTCCCCTCCACCGGGAGGCGGGGTTGTATGGCAGGACCCTGCAACATCTACAAAGGTTCCATACACAGAGTACACTATAATACCTCTTAGTGTCTTATGTTCAAACTTATCATATTTTTGTTTTATGGCATATGGCTTCTTTTGCATATTTTTGAGATTTTCTCTCTTGCCTTTGGATTTCTTTCTGGTTTTACATTTGTTTGTTTATTAATTTGGGTTATTTTAAAGACAGGGTTTCTCTGTGTCGCCCTGGCTGTCCTGGAACTCACTCTGTAGACTGGCCTAGCTTCCAGCTCAGAGATTTGCCTGCCTCTGCCTCCCAAGTGCTGGAATCACGGTGTGTGCAACCATTCCGGGCTAAAATGTCAACTTTTGACCTCCACACAGTTGATGGTATTTTATGGCGTGAGAAGTGCTTCTGAGTTACTCCTCCTTTAACTAGTTGTTCTAGGACATTTATAGTAAATTACAGTCAGTAATTTATATTACATTACAGGGATGTCTCCAGTTCCTGCCTCAGAAGGCCTCTACTCCATGGTCATCGAAGCTGTGTTGGGGCGTAGCAGCCCTGCCTCTTCGAAATAACCTTTTTCTTTGACCATCTTGCAGGCTTGTCCTTGAGTCTGAGGCAGTGGGATGGGACAGCGGTTGGGTATTCAGGTCTCATTGCTGCCCCATTGTCTCCAAAGAGCCTCTCTCACATATCTACAAATTCGTCCTCTGCTAACTCTTCTCAAAAGAAAAACAGAGCCAGGCATTAATTCCAGGCGGAGGCAGAGGCAAGTGGGTTCCCGGACAGCCAGGGCTACAGGGCACGGCCTCGGCCAGGGCTACAGAGCGAGCACGGCCTCGGCCAGGGCTACAGAGCGAGCACGGCCTCGGCCAGGGCTACAGAGCGAGCACGGCCTCGGCCAGGGCTACAGAGCGAGCACGGCCTCGGCCAGGGCTACAGAGCGAGCACGGCCTCGGCCAGGGATACAGAGCGAGCACGGCCTCGGCCAGGGATACAGGGCACGGCCTCGGCCAGGGATACAGGGCACGGCCTCATCTCGAAATAAATAGAAACAACAAAAGCAGAAGCAGAAAGCACAAGCTCTTCGTGGTGCTTTGAATCAAAATGGCCCCCATAGGCCCACAGGGAGGACACTGTTAGTGGGTGTAGAGGAAGGTTTCTCCGTGTAACCCTGGCTGTCCTGGAACTCACTCTGTAGACCAGGCTGGCCTCAGAAATCCGCCTGCTTCTGCCTCCCAAGTGCTGGGATCAAAGATGGTTGCCACCATTGCCCGGCCCTGTAGATTGACCTTAAAGACTTTTTAAGCACCGTAAACAACCCTTGTAACTGTCACTGAGCTTTGCTCCTTCCCCTTGATGTACCACCTGCTCAGGGCGCCCCGCTGCCTCGCACACCTAGTCCCTTGTCAGCCCCTGGGCGCTCCCGTGGGCTCCTTCTCCTTGGTCCCCATTCCCCACCCCCCCCCACCCCGACCCAGGATGGCTGCCGGGCTATCAGTAACCAGTGAGTGCCAGCAAAACAACAATCAGAGATGCATCTCCTCCCAAGGAACAATGTGCCAGCACAGGGGGACAGCTGGAGATCCTCTAGTGTGCACAGGAAGCCAGTGTCAGGAGTCTGTGCCTGGCTGTGACTGACAGCTTACCGGCAGGCCTGGAACAGAGGGAGGTTTCTTTTCTTAAACATGGGACTGGAGATTCCTTGCTGTTCCTGAATCCAATGCTAACATGAAAACTGAGAGTCTGTGAAAGATGGTGAACCTAGGATTGGGTCCTAAATACCTTAGGGCGGGGAAGGCAGAGGTGGGTGCAGAGTTCAGCCGTAGGTGAGAGCTCTGGCGTGAGCTGAGGCTAGTGAGTGACGGTGCTTGGGAATGTATTCTATTATTCTCTCTGAAAGATGGAGGCATGGGGGAGGAGGGGAGCCTGGGGAGGGAGGGCAGGACGGAACATGCTAGGTTGCATGGAAAGGCCGAGCCAGCCCACAGCTAGCGAGCTAGCTTCCCAAGATGAAAGGAAGCCTAGCGGTTCCTCTGTAACATCCCAAAGCTGGAAAACATACAAGTTCAGACACATATTCCTTCTTCCACTCTGACCCCCACCCACCCACCATCCTCTGCATTTCAGAGAGAGAGAGAGAGAGAGAGAGAGAGAGAGAGAGAGAGAGAGAACCAAGACACCTAAGACCATCTTTGTCTTATGACCTTTCTGCCAAATCTCCCATCAGGAGTTGTGTGGGGGAGGGAAGGGGTCACCTGAGGCCCAGGGCTTTCCCCCCTCCGTTCCAGGAAGCAGAAGCCACACTGGCTGGGTGAGCCTGTACAGGAGAGAGTGAGGGCCACATGTCTGGATGTGCTTGAAGTAGAAAATTCACAAATTCCAAGTCCCGATCCCAAAGCAAACTCGCCAGCCCAGGTGGCTGTGTCCCGCTTGTCCCCTTCACCAGCTCTGTGGAGCCTGGGAGGCCCAGCCGGAGGCTTTGAAAACTGGCTTGGTTTGAGTTCTGAAAGCACCAATGTCTGAGGTGTTTGTCCAGCAGAGAAGGGGCCTATTTTCTCCCTTCCAAATGCAACCTCGAAAGATGCTCCATGGACTTTTTTTCTTCAGACTTTCCACAGGAAACATAAACAAGGAAGAAAAATGGCTGTAGGTGCTGAGACCTGAAGTGGAATTTCAACCCTGAAGGAACTGCTTGGTAACAAGGGTCCTCTGTCCCAGGATAGACTGTGAGGGAGTTGGCTGGCGGTGTGAGAAGCCTTCCCAGACAGGCAAGAGGAGGCACTGGACCAGTTCTCATGTCTGATTCCAGCATGTCTCCTCTCCATTGAAAGAACAGCCCTTGCTTGGGGTTGAGTGTTGGGAGATTTCCTATCTAGTGTTAAAAGTGTGTGTGGTATACATGCATGTGAAACTGCGTGTTCACAGATGTAGGTGCATGCGGGTGCGGGGGTGTGTATGGAAACAAGAGAACAACCCTGGGGTGTTCGCCTCAGGAATGTTGTCCATCTCCTTTGAGGAAAATGTCTCCTACAGAGCTGGAGTCTACCAGTGTCTCTAGCTGGGCTGGCCGGTGAGCCCCAGAGCCCTCCTGTCTCTGCCTCTCCAATGCTAGGATTACACGCATGTACCACTGTACCTGCCATCTTTATATGATTTCTCGAGGCTTAACTCAGGTCTTTATGCTTGTGGGGCAAGTGTTTTACCCACTGAGACACCCATGCAGCCCTCTTTTGTTCTAGATGGTGTTAAGTGGGGTACTCCCAAGCCAAGGGCCCATCAACCTTGGGGACATGCACCCCAGGAGCCTGAAGCCTACCGTCCACTGGCTTTCACCGAGCTTGGCGTCCCCTAGTCTGGAGCTTATAGTTTGCAAGCCAATACAACGTAAGAGCAGCTATAAAGTAGTGTCTAAGTGACCCGTATGTGCACTGGGGAAGAGTCAGGTAGGTGTTAACAGTGTGTGTGTGTGTGTGTGTGTGTGTGTGTGTGTGTGTGTTATGACATATGTGTTGAAGTCAGAGTGACACATTCCTGGAGTGGTTCTCTCCTTCCACAGTGGGTTCTGGGGGTCAAACTCGGGTCTTCAGGTTTGCACAGAAAGTTCTAGTGTCTACTTAGTCAGGACTCAGATACTTGATGTCCATGGGTTAGAGCAGCCAACGGACCACTTCCATGTTAGGAATCTGCAAATTATGTCTAAAGCCATCTGAGCCCAATGAACACAGAGCGTCAGACCAAGAGACAGGGCTGCCAGAGTGGGCCTGTCCCAGTGGTCTGGGTGCAGCCTGCTGGCTGACCCATAATGGGCGGCAGAGCAGCTGCCCGGTGCCACAGGTGGAATGCCGAACACCTACTGCTGTCTCTCGGCATATGAGGGTATTTCCTCCCTTCTAAACTCTGTCTAGTAAAGACTTTGGGCTCACGTATTAGAATACCTGCATTATCACTTCATACAGCCCTGTGACCAGCGCCCTTAGGAAAGCTGGGAGCACCATTCCAACTACAGCCTGGCTTTGAGAAGTCAAATTCTGAGAAAGATGCAGAAAACACCACTTCTTTTGGTTGAGATTTATCTATCCTATTTATCTGACACCAGTGGAAAAATCCAAAAGGCTTTCAATGGCTACAAAAGTTTCTTGGCTTTAGGCTGATCAGCACATCCTAGGGAAGTCAAGCACCTGGGAGCAGCTGGCCCACACTCATGTGTGGTCATGTGAGGAAGGGGATTTCCCCGGGGAATTCTTTCGAGGAGATCCACTAGCAGTTGTTGGCTCTGAGAAGAAATTTGGAGGAGGCCAGGGAAGGAATCATTCTGGAGAGAGAGAGAGAGAGAGAGAGAGAGAGAGAGAGAGAGAGAGAGAGAGAGAGAATTACCCTGCTGGCTTCTACAGTCACAAATCTGGAGTCAGACAGCTAAGCAGGCTCTTCCACTCAATTGCTAAGCAATTTGATGTTGATGCTTCCTGACACATCCAGATCAGAATTATTTCTGATTTCTATTCTTTTTGTTTGTTTGTTTTTGTTTTTTGTTTTTGTTGTTTTTGTTTTTTTCAAGACAAGGTTTCTCTGTGAAGCCCTGGCTGTCCTGAAACTCACTCTGTAAACCAGGCTGGCCTCGAACTCAGAAATCTGCCTGCCTCTTCCTCCCGAGTGCTGGGATCAAAGGCGTGTGCCACCACTGCCTGGCTCTGATTTCTATTCTTTCAAGATTTCAGAATACTTGAATATGCCTTCAGGCTACATGTTTAATATGTGTAAGAAACATTGTAAACTTCTGGTTTTACACTTGAGTTAGGGATGGTCAACCTGCCTGCCTGTCTGTCTGTCTATCTGTCTCTCTTTCCCCCTTTCTTTCTTCCTGCCTATCTATCTATCTATCTATCTATCTATCTATCCATCCTGTTTGTTGAGACAGTGTCTCGCTCTGTAGCCCAGGCTGTCCTGGAACTTACTATGTAGCCCAGGCTGACCTCAAGCCCACAGTGCCCATGCTCTGCTTCATGAGGGCTGAAATTACAGGAGAGCCACAGCAGCTGCCCAGCTGTTTTGCCACTGTTGCTTTTCATCTGTTTGTTTCTGTTTTTGTTTTTTACTTCTGAAGTGCTTATATGATAAGGCAAAACAGAGAAGAACTCTAGTACAATACCAGCCCCAGGGCATGGGCAATTAGGGCCTGTTCTAATTATGCTGGGTTGGAAAGAGGACAAAGGGGGAGTGTGAGAGCTACAGTGGGAGGAGGGGCAGAGTAGTGACCTGCAGACAGCAGCCCCTCCCCCAGCTTCTGGATGCCAGCGACAGGCAGCACTCAGTCCAGAGAGCTCTCATGTATTAAGAGACCATCTATTATTTTAAAAAAGGAGGAGGATGAAAGAAGGAAAGGAAGAAAGGAAGAAAAAAAGAAAAGAAAAAATAGCCATGTGGTGGTTGTGCACACCTCTATTCCCAGCAGAGGCAGCAGAGGCAGATGGATTGCTCAGTTCAAGGCCAGCCTGATTTACAGAGAGAGTTCTAGGACAGTCAGGGCTACACAGAGAAACCTTGTTTCAAAACAAACAAACAAACAAATAAAAAAAAACAAAAGAAAAAAAGAGAAAGAAAGGAAGAAGGAAGGGAGGAAGGAGGAAGGAAGGAAACCATCTATAAAGTTATCAGAAGGGTTGGAGGGATGGCTCGCCTGCTAAGAGCACTTACTGCCCTTGTAGAGGACTGGTTTGGTTTCCAGCTCCTAACTCTAGCTCTTAGGGATCTGACACCGCTTTGACCTCCATGGGCTCTTGCATAGATGGTGCAAACACATACAATCAGGCACACACACTTATAAAATAAGAATGTTTTTAGGAAGTTCCTGGAAATTGCATTCACAGTACCATCTCTGTGCAGGCCTTGCTGCCCAGGGGCCCTCAACAAGGTCTCATTCACTTCCCTGGTCCCTTAGTCTCACACTGGAGGTCTCCTACTGGGTTTTGTTTACAGACAGACAGGGACACACACACACACACACACACACACACACACACACACACATACACACACCTTCCCTCCCCTGTACCCCTGTCCCTGAGTGATTTCTGACATGTCTTTTCATGAGAATGAGGTCTCTTCCAGTAAGGTTACTTAACCTGGGAAAGCAAGGAGCAGATCACAAGACAACACTCCCCGAGAGCGGAGGCTGCTGGGTGACTTGGGGAGGGCTCTGTTCAAATGATTAAGATCATATGAGGGGAAATGAGAAGCCGATTAAAGAAACCCCTAAGCCAACAGCGGTCTGTGGTGTCCCCTGACTCCACACTCGATCCCAGTCCTCACTGAACACTGCCTGGACGTTGCGATCTGATGTGGGGCAGACACGATTCGGTCTGAACAAGGAGCATCTATCCCGGATGTCCCAACAGGGCAGATGAGGTTCAGAGAGCCCCAGCGAGCTATCCTGGCTCACACGGCCATGGCTCTTCTGTCCTCTGCCTGTCTGCACTGGCCAGACTCGTTCTAAGAGCAGGCCCTCACCAGAGAGACAGCAGCTGCTGGACTGGTCCTCAGGACCCTGCTCCCAGAAGCAGCCCCGTGCCCACTCCACGCCAGCCTCGCCATTGCACTGCTTCCTGTTCAAGCCAGTGCGGCTCCTCCTCGTTCTCCCCTGGGCTTAGCCTGCTCTGTGGCTGTGAACTGCCCAGCAGAGTTCTGCCTGTCCCTCCCTGCAGGTGAGAGCTAGCACAGGTGATGGAGGGCAGCTTTCAGAATGGTCCCGGAACTACTGCAGACTAGCTTTTCATCCTGTCTGTCGGACAGGACAGTCTTCTCACCCATAGGGAGCAGTAGATGGCAGAGGTCTCTACTCCCTCCCTCCCACTCCGTCGGGGTATGCGAATGGCATGGGCACGCAGAACAGAACGAGATCTGTGCTAGCAGGCGTGTCTTCGTTGGAAGTTGAGCTCAGCTCTTGCCGAGAGCATTCCAGTTGTCTTTGGACGCTCAGCAGGTACATGATTAGCATTTATTGGTTGCATGTGTTTGTCCTGTGCTGAGTTCCTTGTGGATTCTCTTGATTGGAGGTCCCATAGAGCCTGAGAGCTGAGTCCCTTGGAAACTTGAGGGCTATCTATTTCTCGCATAGTTATTTCTCCAAGGCCCGTCTCAAGCTTTGTCTTCTCGTCAGCTTGCTCCAACAACTGGCATCTTCCCGGAGTGGGTCTAGCTGGTGGAGGGAGTGTATGAACTTTCCCAGTGAAGGATACGAGAGAGGAATAACAGAGATGGTGTCTGGGGCCAGACAGGGTGTATGATGTGAACAGACTAGGGAGGGGCTACACCATTCACCAGCTTCTACTTGGACCAGGCGTTGGACTAGGAGGTTGGAACCCTGCTTCTTGGTCCTGGCTCCTTCAGTTCTTGCTTACATGGCTACAAAGTATAGGGCGGGGTGAGTCCTGTGGCCACTCTGGAGCATGGCCCCACAGCCTTCTCGGTAAAGAGCTAAAGAGCGCTGTGTTCCCTCCCTCCTGCAGCCTCCTTCCCACAGGAGCTTGGTCCCCTAGGCAGCAGCCCGGCAGTCACTTCAGCAGAGCAAGCACTTCCCAGCTACTCATGGCCTTGTTAGAGTCTCATTAGCAGTGACAGAAAAGAAGCAGCTGAGTGAGGCCCCCCAGGTGCCAGTGAGAGGGGCCAAGGCAGGAAAGGCTATTAGACCATCACGAAGGTCAGCCCCCAGAGAACATAAAATAAATGGAGGCCTGGAGAGGGGTGGGCAGTAGCCAGAGTTGTAGGGTAGGGTCTCCAGCGTAGGCTGGGTCTTAAGTGGGCTGTCAGGTCTCTTGCTTGATTTGGGGTGCTTAAGAGATAAGGCCAGAGCAGCCTTCCTTATGTAAGCTTTTGGAGTCTGGGCAGGGTTCAGGAGTTTGGATCCCAGAGTCTCAGTGTCGCCATTCCCAAGCCGGAGGGCAGGAGTGAGGATTTAGCCAGAGTCCTGGGGAGGAGGGCAGATGTAGTGAGTGCTCAGGCCACGGGGGGCTTTGCCCCTGTCTATCGAAGTTCTTAGGACCTCAGTGACATATATATTATTAGCTCTGTTTCAGAGATAAGGAAGCGATACCTAGATGTGTTATTTTGGGCTCTTGGAGAATTCTCTAGATCTCAACCTCCTAATGAGACTCGGAGCTTCTAAACAAGGGACACATTCCTTCATTCCATGACTGGTTATAAACAGTCCAAATGTGTGCTGAGGCGGAGGTGATTTCTCTTGTAGGGGAATTAGTATGAATATCCAGAATCTGGAGTTCTCTGTCTTGCCCAAGAGAAGCGAGGCTCCTGGAGCTGGGGCACAGGCTCTGCTGAGGACAGTGGTCATCTGTGTGGACGTCCAGCGCTGCCCCAGGGATCTGTTTGCCTTTGCTGTGCAGGGACCTGCCGAGGCTGTGTATTTTTGTCATGGCTGGCCAGGAATGTGCATGATTTATGGTTTTTTTTTAACCAGAGGCTTCGTCATAAAGGAGCATTGAGACGACAGTGAGCCTGGTTATGAAAGACCTTCCTTTCTGAGGCTCTGCTAGAGAAGGCACTGCTGGCCGCTCCCCGGAGGGTTCTGGAATGCTGTGCCCACCTTGGCTCTGGAATGGCCCGAGATGCCAACGGATCTGTACACCAGTCTATACTGGTCCCCACACCTCTTCCCTGGCTTCTTGCTCTGTATGTTCTCAGCTGAAATCCTTCCTTACAGGAAACTTGCTGGGTACCTTTGACTTCAGAGGCACACAAGTCCATTCCTGGACAAGTCACCAGACCTCAGCAAGTGTCAATTTTGCCAACTGCAAAGGGAGCGTAAAATTTTGCACCTCAACCTGTTGTGGTGTGGCAATCCAGGTTCCCGTCCCGGCTGGTAAGCTCTGGGAGTGTGTGCCTTGTTTATTTCCGTCTGTCTAGTACCTAACACAGTCTCTGGCACACAGCAGTGCGCACTGAGTGCAGCTGACTAACTAGTTCCAGCTGATTGTATGCAGTGACTGGAGAATGTGAGGAATGTGTTGGAGATGCAAGCCCAGCTGGACACTGATCAGCAGTCAGGAAACCATCAACTGTGTCTGACTCTCCATCTTTCCCTATAGATTCAGAGATAGAGCACCTGGCCTTACGCTGTGACCCCAGAGTTCCAACTGATCCAAACTCCCTGTGTGTGGGGAGGGAGCATCAGAGGCCTTTGTCACGTCAACCGCCTGCCTAGACACTCTTCCAGCCTGGACTCTCTCTTCTGGGAACGGCAGCCACTCTGGGGCAGTGGGCGTCCTCATGTCGGCTCGGCCAGGCTGGGCCCCTCTTCAGAGGGGCGGAGGGGTGTGAAGGACTGGTGTGTGTGACTTTGTTTATTTTCTCTGAAGGATCCTGCTATAAAAATAACCTGCCTGGAAACCTCATCTCTGAGGGGGAGAAAGAGGCTTTTGTATCCGAGGAGGTGGCTCTAACTGCAGCCCTGCGCCTGCCCTGCCCCCACCACCGAGGAGGGGCGGCTAAGGTGAGAGGGGCAGGGCCTGCAGAGGAGTGGGAGCCTCTCTTCCCAGTACTGGAGGCCTCTCCCAGGCCAGTAAGGGCTAGCTCTGAAGGAGGCCTAAGTAAGGAAGTTAATGAGAGAGAAAAGCTGAGACAGAGCCTAGAAGAAAGGAAACCGGGTCCCGCAGAGGGGAGCAGAGGGTGAACTGGAGTCTGAAGTCAGAGGAAAACCTGGAGGTGCTCAACTCCAGAGAGCTGCAGAGCCCGAGAACTCAGCGTGACATTATGGCCAGGTTTCTAGACGTAACTAAGAATTCGATCCAATTCTCAATTCCCACTATCTTTTCATCACTGAGGGACAACGGCAGGGCAGGAAATAAGCTGGCTGCCTGCTCTGTTGTTGCTCAGACTGTGAGAGAAGACACAGGATTGCAGGCCAGACCCTGGGCTAGGTACAAGGTCAGGACCCACTTGGGACCCTCATAGTTCTCTTACCCAGGATCCAGGCCCAACAACACAGAAAGACCTGGACTTACAGGAGGCACATTCTCCCACTGTTTAGCTGACTCCTCTCACGCAAGCCATTTAAGCCTTCTCCAGACTAGTTTTCTTACCTGTGAACTACAGAAGACAGGCTTCCCTTGCCTAGTCATTGAGCCACTGAGCGGATCCAAGGCCCAGAGTCTTAAGGAAATATCTGGGGCCAACAAGACCCCCTTGTGGACAATTCCTCTAGGCGCAGCAAGTTAAAGGCAGTTGGCTGGCACTGACCTACAAGCCACCAGAATCTTGGGAACCAGCACCACTGGTGCCCAGAAAGCTGTAGGATTGACTGTTTGCTGTGCCAAGGCGGCCATCAAGAAGGCCATCGAACAGCTATCTGGACTAGACTGTGGTGTGAACTATAAGTGAGGCCATTGCTCATGGGGTGTCAATACCTCAAACTTGTGATCAACCCCACAGAACCAGGGGTTGGTAGGAACCACTGAAGGAGCCATTGAAGATGCCCCTGAACATTCTGTCTAGGTGAGAGGTTGTGTCCTTGAGAGAACAGGACATCAGAAGAGGGTGATGCTTATCTCCTACAAGTTTGGGACTGGTATTGGAAGAATACAAATTAAAGGACAGAACAGGGCAGGGATCCAGGATTCCTTAGAACAATGTTGAGAGGAAAAACTTCAAATGTGGCCACAAAGCTATCTTGATAGAATAGCTGCTGGCCCAGGTGGGAGGAAAATACAGGGCTGCAGGCACCATGGTCAGGAGTGGAATCATAGAGCTCCAGAGCTGAACAGATTCCCTGGGGCCTGAGACCATAGGCCCACGAGAGAAGCAGCACGCAGCCTGTAGCCCTCGGGCCACTCTGAACCACTGCGGTAGGCTTGTAGCAGTCAGCGTGTCCACAGGCAGATGAATGGGTGAAGCGAGCATTGTACGTACACACGTGGAATGCCAGCCTACCATAAAGAGAACGAAGTCCTGTCATTTGTGGCAATGCGGGCGAAACCTGAGAATAATTATATGTTAAAATTAGCCAGGCACAGCTAGACAAATACCATGTTTTCATTCATTTGTGGAAGCCAGAAGTGTCAATATTATAAAAGAAAGTAGAATAATGGTCACAAGATACTGGGAGTGTGGACAGAGATCATGGGTACCAACGATAAAGGAAAGATAGCTCAGCACTTAGAGGACCCGGGTTCAATTCCCAGCACCCACAACCATCTGGAACTCCACTTCTTGGGAACACAACACTCTTCTGGCTTCTGAGGGCAGCAGGCACATTTATGGTACATGGGCATACCTTCAGGGAAATCACACATGTAAAATAAAAAACGATTCTTAAATAAGAGAAATTTCTTCTTAATTTGGGAGACATTTTTCAACTAGAAAAGAACCCAGCAATAAAGTGCTTAGGGTGATGAGAATCCTGGCTACTCATATGCAATCATTATATATACTGCATATATACTAAATTGTCTGTACTCCTCACATAGGTCGTACACAGCAAGCGTATCCCCAGGCTGGTCCTTGGTGAAGTACTGATTGTGTGTTCAGGATACCAATAATGCTAAGTTAATAAGAATGGCAGCATGTCCTATGTGCCAGGCGCCGTCTGAAACCCTGTATGTTATCTCACTTAGCACTTGGGAATGCCCTCTAAAAATGATTCTGTGGTCGGCATCTCCAGTATATCACACTCCACACCACTGTGCAGAAAATTGCTATTTTTGATAGAGTCCACTCTAATTCCTTAGTGTACATAAAAGCCCTGAGTGACCTGGGTCAATTAGGCTAATTCCTGAACCCACACCAGAAGCTGAATTTTTTTTTTTTTTTTTTTTTTTACACCAGAAGCTGATTTTTTTTTTTTTTTTTTTTTAAGTGTGAGTGCAGGTGTGTGCAGGGCCAGGGTGCTTGGCCCTCTGGATCTGGAGTAACTCAGTGTGCTCAGACCATCTGATATGGGTGCTGGGGAAAGACCTCGGGGTCCTCCGCCAGAAAGGTTTCTTCCGGGCTGGTTTATAGAAAGTATGGGACAAAGCTTGGTTTAAAGGCAGGGGAGAGAAAGACCAATCTCTCTGTGTGGGCAGGACTTGTGTGGGTATTTTGAGTTTGCAAGGGAGCCGATGAATCAGGCAGAGTCAAGGGAATTACTGAAACAAGCTTGATCAAGCTGCCCTGAGCCTCCCATGAGTTTCAGATTCTCAGTTCTGTAAATTAAAGTCCATTATGCAGGCCAACTGGATTTTTTTTTTTTTTCATGAGACCCAGTGGGTACAGCCTTGCCAGTCTGATGGTCACAGGCTGTCCAAGAAAGGTCAGGAATTGTCTGTGCCACTCCAATGTAGAGAAAATTGATTTTGATCTAGAAAAACAGAAACCAAAAACAAACAGGATGAAGGTAATTTCAGATCCCAGCCCCATCTCTCTCTGGAGACCGCTCAGAGGTGAAGCTGAAGGGAGTGGGGGTCCAGCCCAGCGTTAGCTCTTTCCTGAAGGGAGTGGGGGTCCAGCCCAGCGTTAGCTCTTTCCTGAAGGAGCAGGGGCCCAGCCCAGCGTTAGAGCTTTCCTGAAGGAGCAGGGGCCCAGCCCAGCGTTAGAGTTTTCCTGAAGGAGCAGGGGCCCAGCCCAGCATTAGAGCTTTCCTGAAGGAGCAGGGGTCCAGCCCAGCGTTAGAGCTTTCCTGAAGGGAGCGGGGATCCTCAGTCCAGCGTTAGAGCTTTCCTGAAGGAGCGGGGGTCCAGCCCAGCGTTAGAGCTTTCCTGAAGGAGCGGGGGTCCAGCCCAGCGTTAGAGCTTTCCTGAAGGAGCGGGGGTCCAGCCCAGCGTTAGAGCTTTCCTGAAGGAGCAGGGGCCCAGCCCAGCGTTAGAGCTTTCTTATTACTGAACATCTGACTTCTCAGTGGTAAGGCCAGTAGGCCAGGGCTTTGGGTCATCACTGGTGCTGATGCGAGGTGCACGCTGGGCTTGACACAGGAAAACATGCTCCTTAAGCTGTCTGCCTCCCAGGCCTCAGTTTCCCCTTGTGCAGTGGCTGGGCAGCACTAGGCAAGGGCTGTGGTCTCATCCAGCTTTAACATTCTTACATTCTGGAATTCCCACAAGCAGGCCTCCAGGCCCCAGGGCTGGCCGAGAGAACAGAGCTGTGGCTGTTTGTCACTGTGGCAGAACAGTGGAACCCATTGAACCTGTGGTCTCCTGCAGTAGAAACGGCCAAATGGCACATGTAGAAAAGGTAAATTCATCTGTGGGGCTGGTGAGAGGTGCTGAAAAAATATGCAGCTCTTGGGGACTGTCCAGGGACAGTCAACCTTCAGTTCACAGGCTGAGACAACCGTGCGTCTGACAGGCTACACTGGGCTTCATCTTACCACAGCCAGAGGGAAGGTGGTGGAGGGCAGTCCTCAAGGACACCATGGGGACCAAGCAGCCCTGTGTGGTGGGGGTGCTCTAAAGTCATGCCTCTCATGGTCCTAGTTTTGTGGTTGGTTGGTAAAACAATAATCCTTTAAGAAATATGCCTTGAATGAAATCTAAAGTGTTCATCTGAAAAAACTTTCTTTCACCAACTGAGACTACCTTCAGCTGTGAGCCCCAAACTGGAGGGTCTGAGGTCTTCTTCCCTATGGATCTGGGCTGGACTTGAGGCCATGGTGTAGAGGAATGCCATCATGAGTCTCCTGGGGGACACTCTGACGTTCCCTTCATCCTTTTCTGTCAGTGTGCTCTCATATCTGAAACTCATGATGTCATGCATATGGGTGGAGTTGGAAATACTATGGCTGAGGTGAGCAAGTGGGGTACAGGGAAGACGAGCCAGGGGCCCCTTAGTTAGCACCTGAGAGCTCTGGGGCCCAAATAACGCCTCTTAGTTCTAGAGTTCTCTGGTCTTCTACCCCACAGGCCTGCTCTTCCCACCCTCAAGGGCTGTGGGAGAGGGATTCTTTGTTTCTCTTATTTTGTTTTGTTTTCCAAGACAGGGTTTCTCTGTGTAGCCCTGGCTGTCCTAGAACTCACTGTAGTCAAGGCTGGCCTTGAACTCAGAAATCCACCTGCCTCTGCCTCCCAAGTGCTGGGATTACAGGCATGCGCCACCACTGCCCAGCCTTAGTTTCTCTTCTTTGGGAATGATACAGAACCCTTAGTTGCAGATGAAAACATTTACAAGTACTAATCATTGAAAGACTGGCATTTCAAAAAAGCAGTTGTAATGGTGAAGAATTCTAAAGTTCTAACTTTTTCCATAATGATCAGTTATTTTGACACTTAAAGATTATCAAACATTGAAGTTAAACATTTATGCTTGAGCTACATAGCACTCATGCTTACCTGGCATGTTAAGGTGTTTCTAGACTGCCTTTGGGCTGTCCAGCCTACATTTCCTATCATCACATAGGCCCCCAGGGGCCTCTCAGGGTAGGAACTCAGCTTGTGCTGGGGCAGGAATGGAAGGTCCTCGGGTAAACAGAAGAGGCTCCTGTTCGGGAACATCCTCATATTCACTCTTGCACAGGCAGGATTAGGAGCAAGGAAACATCCAGAAACCGAGAGCCTGTGGAATAGTAATCATATACTTTCTGGTACACAGGATGTGCTACTCTTCCCAACATCGGCCATCTTCCCTTGGTCCCTGCAGAGATGGACCCACTCCAAGAAGTGGTCCATCAGATGACAGAGCACTACAGTGAGACAGTGGGATTGTTTCCACAGCTTGAGGCATAGGAATCAAGACCATGAAGATACTATGGGGAGAGTGAGGTTGATTCTGACCCTAAAGGACTGAGGGGCTTTAATATAAAAATGCTTGCATCACTCACAAAGAAGCTGACTCCTGGAATGTTTAGAACTTTTTTTTTTTTAAGATTTTTTTTTTCACACATATGGGCATTTTGCCTTTATATGTCTGTTCACTAAATGCATGCAGTACCCACAGAGGCCAGAAAAGGGTGCTGGGTCCTCTGGAGATGGAGTTAAGAGACAATTGTTAGCTGTCACATGGGTGTTGGGAACCAAACTCTAGGCAGGTCCTCTACAAGAACAGCCACTGCTCTTGGCTCTTGACCATTGGGCCGCCTCACCAGGCTTAGCTCCCTGGTTCTTACATTTCTGGGGGTGGGGTGGGAATGGGGGTCTACTCAAAGGCCTCTGTGCTTTGTACATCATTCCAGTGGACTTATAAAGAGCTCTTACTCACAGTCTTCTCTCCCACCTCACAACAAGGAGACTGAAACCCAGGTATCTTGGGAAAGGTCTCACAGCTTGCTAGTAACACAGCTGTCACCTGGACCCCTTACTCTTAGGCAGGTAATGTCTTCATGTTGTTCTTTAGCTATTTCTCCTCCCAAATCCTGGAAGCTTCACAAGTACCACCCAGGTGGGCCGCCTGTGGTCCAGAAGGTTGTCAGAGGTAACTCCAATGGGTAAAGGCTGAGAGGCACAGCCAGAGCCTGAGCCAAGAGGCATGTGGTAGGGAGGAGTGAAAGCGCCTGAGTGTGGCTTTTGTGTGTGTGGTGAGGGCAAGGCTGCATGTGCAAAGATGCACGTCGCTCCCCTGCACACTGGTGGGATAGGGCTAGGACTACAGGCCAGCCTGAGAGGTGCTTTGCAGCTCCCGGAATGAATGGGCCTCTGTCTTCAAGGCTGTGAGAGGCTCTGTGTAGGCAGGTCCCATTAACCCCACCTCAGCCACATGTAGAAAGGGGAGAGGCCTGGGAAGCCCAAAGCACACAGTCCTTCTGATTTTAGAATGAAGTAAAATCTGCAGAGGATGTCACATACACTGCAGCTCAGAAGAGTGTGTTGGTGCCCCACCCAGTGTCCTGTTACTATCTGTCTTCTTATTCCTACTGCTCATCTCTTCAACAGGTTCCAGCAAGAGAACTCTATCTCTAAGTCCATGTCAACCTCACTTCATGTGTGTGCTCTGTCTGGTGCCTGGGATCCTGAGTGTGGTTTTCTCCTCACTCAGCCTCCAGGCTATACGCTCATACTTCTAGCCCGCCAGCAGCTTCACTCACATAATCTTATCTGTAATGGACAAGCAGGCTCAAGTCCTGTCTGGGGCTCCATGATCCCATTCTCATTACAGACCACTTTGGACCCAGGCCCCTGTTGCCCTTGGCTGTAGTTTGTTTAACAGAGTGACTCCTGTCTGGGAACAGCCTGGAGCACAGGACACAGAAAGACATTTGTCCAAGCTTGCTATTTTTTTTTTTTTTAAACCAGCATAGCCAAGCCACAGTGATGGGCTCAGTGACCTGGCTGGGTACCTTCCTCATTCCTCCAACCACTATCCTGGCCCTAATTATCAATGGCCTCTGGTTTAAGACTTCTAGTTATCCACTGGAAGACCTCCTAGGTTGGAGTCTGGTCCCTGACATGACAGAAGGGAGATCTGGCTTCTGAAGAAGGAACCAAAGCTGAGAAAGGTTCCTATGGAGACAAGCAACCATACTATAGCCTCCCGATACCCTAGAGCCTGGCACAGAGCAGGACCTAAAGAAGTCGTGAATAGAGGTTAGGAGACAGACAGGCAAATGGATGCATATACAGACAGGAAAACATTCACTTGCCCATAAAGAGATTTTTATGAAAGTCTTACATGATATATTGACCCAAACACGGGAAAGGCTTCAGTAGAGACAGGATAATCATTCCATCACTGAATCTAAGGGAATGTTCTCGGCCCAGACCTTTCTTGGCACATTTAAGAGACTACCTTAGATGTCTGGGGCTATGTAAAACTGGTCCATGCTCCATTCTTACTTCTACTCCCCTGGATTTCTCTCACAAAGGATGCTGTGCCCACCAGAAAACGTCCTGTACAGCTGAATGGAGCTGCGGAGTCAAGGTGACAGGATTGGGAAATCACTGGGTTGCAGCTCAGGCTGCTGGAAGTCATGGAACTGGGTGTGACACTTAGGGCTGGCGCAAGAGCAAGATGCACCAGGGGACAGAAAGCTAGTGCAGGGGCCTGGCACACCACAGGCACTCCACTCAACACTGAACCACTAAACATTTCTATGCCTTCTCTCTGGCTGTCACCACCAAATCCCTTTCTAACCAGTGTATTAGACTCCATGGGACCCTTTTTCTGGAGGGAGAATGAATGAGGATCAGTAGCGCAGCTGAAGGAGAGAGGGGCAGAGCTCCCCACCACCCCTCAAGCTCTCCAGCTCCACTGAGTAGTAGCTGCCATTCCCTCTGACAGACCCCGAAGATTCCTGGTACTGACCATCCTAGAGAAGGAAGTGCCCAGCACCCCAGAACCCTGCTCTCCTGGTCACTGTTCTCTGTGATGCCCCCTTTAAATTCCATCTGGAAAGCTGGGGTTTGAGACCCAAAGGGGCTTACCCCCTCCCTGAGTCCATGTTCTAAGGGCAGCCAAGAAAAGCCTTGTAAGCCAGGGAAAACAATTAGGAGCAATTACCATCAAGAGGCCTCGGGTGAGGGTGCCAGCCATCTGTGATGAAAAGTGGCTGAACAGATTTGGGGAGGAGCAGGGGGCTGGGGGTGGGGAAGAGCTGAGAGGGTACTGCTTTCCCTTTCCAGTTAGAGGCTCAAGACTCCTCCGTTAGGTCCTTGAATAAAACTTCCCTCACAGGGCCAGGGGGTTAATGTGGGGAGTGGGGGTGGGGGTGGGGGTGGAAGACAGAGGGAAGGCCCTAGGTTCCACATTCCTGGGATTCTCAAACCAGGGCAGAGGGAGCTCCACACTGACAGGAGTGAGTGGGGGCAGAGGTGGAAGGACAGGATGGACCGCCAGGAATGTCTCCAGGGTTTTGTTTTGTTCCTGTGTTAGGGGTGTCCCCTTACCTAGCACAAACCTTGCCTTCTTCCTAAGGCCATGAGTGTAGATAGGCTGGGGCCACCTGGCAACTCTAATTCATCGCCCTCCATCCTTGGGCTTATCTTTTTCTGGGTCAGATGACACCAAAGAAAAATCCTGGCTAGGTAGTGAAGAGGACAGTGGCACTTGTGGAAGGTGACCTCATTACCACTTGTCTGCAGAAGCCAAGGAGACACAAATCCAAAGGCAGAGGGACCCACCAAACTACGGTGAGAACCGAGTGGACCTCATTACTTTGCCTGGGTTTCAGCTTAATAGAGCTAGTGGCAAGGTCTTTGCTCAGGTGTTTCTCTTGTGAGCAGGAAACAGCTTTGAGGAAGCAGCAGACCAGAGCACTTTTAGGGCCCTGCAGTTGCCTGCGTTGGCTTGGAAGACGACTTGGGACTTTGGGCAGGTCATCAGTGTCTGTGCTCAGCAGTGATGGCAGGAGCTCCGACCCCACAGGAGTGTGAGGAGCAATGCACACGGAGTGCTTGGCATGGGGGAGTGGGGGCAGGGCCTTAACTCCCACTGTTCGTACGTTAGCAGTGCTGTCAGGGAATAGCTTTAGCTGCTAAGTAGAGAGGAAACAGTCAGGAAGCAGAAATGAAGACTCCGATGAGGGCCAGTTCAGCACTTGAGAGGCTGAGAGAGGCCGGAGCAAGTGTGGTATACATGGTGAGTTCCAGATCAGCCAGAACTACACAGTAAAACCCTTTCTCCAAGATAAATAGTGTAAGTTTTTAGATGGAAGGCAAGAGATGGAGGCACAAACTACACATTCAGGGGAACGAGAGGGATCAAAAGCCCCGACTAGACTGTGAGACTATCTCAAAAATGAGCCCATGGGGCTGGAGGGATGGCTCAGCAGTTAAAAGACTAGCTAAGCTACTCTTCCAGGGAACCCAGATTCCCAGCACCCATTTGGTGGCTCACAGCTGTCACTCCAGTTCCAGGGGATCTGACGCCCTCTTCTGGCCTCTTCAGGCAACACACAGGCACTCACAGACATATACGTGCAAAATACCCATATACATAAAACCAAAATAAATACATTTTTAAAAGCATAATAAAACATAAATCGAAAAGAAAAAAAAAGGACAGCTATGATACACACTTGGGAGACAGGGTCAGGAGTTCAAGATCATCCTTGGCTACCTAACAAATTTGAAGTCAGCCTGAATTACACAAAACTGTCTCTTTCAATCGACACACAACTGGAAGACGTCAGTAGTAGCAATCCATCCATTCCTTCAACCAGTCTGTCTTTGCAGTGTTGTAGACACCTGGAGGTGCTTGGCACAGGTAGTAACACCATGCCCAGGTGCTGTAAATATGGAGGAGAGGCGTGAGCGAGGAAGCTCCAGACTTTGGATCTGGGTATTCCAATAGTACGAGGAAGCAGTGAGGTAAAAGAATATTTCGCCTGTTAGATAAACAGGAGCAAGAGGCCAGGGTGGTGACACCACACAGCCCGGGAGAGGAGCAGGATGGCTGTTAGAGAGGTGCTGAGCCAGATGCAGGGTTTGCCAGGCCACAGCAGACATGGTAACTGTCTGAAATGGCCGACGGGAAGTGTAGGTGGTAGATGAGGACACAAGCCTCTCTCCCAGGTCTGAGAAGCACCTGGTACACGAAGAGCAAGCAGCCATCTCTTCTCCTTTGGAACTTTCTGCAGAGCCGTGACGGGAGCAGCACCCAGGAGTAGCTGGGGAGGTCTTTTACCGACACTGGATGCAGATCGTTCCTTTTTTGGTGTCAGGTGGAGAAGGTTCAGGCAACTGCTGAATATTAATATAAACCATATAATATGGTTTAAAGGTTTCTTCCCTCACTCCATTCATTAGGAGAGGCTTGAAAAACAAAAAATATCTTAATCATGCCTAAAAACCACAAGTGTTCAAAAGTCTGTCCAGAGACATCCTGGGCTCTTCTAACCCGACAGACAAGCGTTCTCGCCGAGGCTGTGAGCTGCTATGCTTTCTTAGTTTCCCTCTTGTGAGCACGATGTACCAGAAGCACTTGGTAGAGGTAATATGGTGAGGAAGGGGGGCAGGAAAGCACCGAGACAAGGGTGCAGTTAGCAGAGGGTTGGAGTCTGACTGGTGCACTTGGCTTCGAGAGAGCTCCCTGGCAGCCTCTGCAGACAGGTTCAGTTTTAAAAAGCACCAGAAAGCCACAGATTTGCACGCTATTTGTGTTCCAGGCTTCACTTCCAGGTATGTGGAATAAAATGAATGAATGAACAGTATTCAGTCTCTTGGTTAAGGGGTGGATTCAGAAATCTAGACCATAATGAGGATCCAATCACTGGTACAGTTTGGATCAGCAGACAGTATCGGGGGAGGGGGGCAATCTATCTATGTTAAAAAAAATACATATATCTAAGTGTGTGTATATATATATAATATATATATTATAAACTTTTATAAAAATGAGGAGACAGAATAGTCTCAGAAACACACAAATATATTATTGAGTCCAGGGAGTTCCCAGTCAAAGTACAGAAGCAAAATCGACAGAATTTATTTTAAATAAATCAATTTAAAAAAACCTAGGGAGTCACATATACAGAAAAGGCAACATTACCCCTAACACATCTACACCCCAATCCTCTCCTCCACTTCAGCTTCATTCTGAACTGTGTGCCAATGAGCCTGTATTCTTTCTTTCTTATACCTGTGTTTGCTTAGCCTTCCAAATCAGGCAAACTATAAACTCACAGACTGTAAGACCCTGAGGACAAGGTGGCTTTTACTTCCTTTGTTAACCCATCTTTCTCACCCTTCGGGCTCCTAAGTTCAGTGCTTGACCTCACACTTATGAAATCTCCAGACAGAGGATTCCCTATGAGTTTCAGGTAAGACAGGTGCCTTTACAGGACAAGACAAAGAGAAAGGAACCCATTGTCTGAAAGTGCAAGGGATATCCCTGTCAATAAAAAGGACGGAGGAGGAACCTACCTAAAGGGTTAAACATGTTCTGATAAGCCTCTTGGGGTATAGACTGAGAGCCCCAAATGGCAACATGCCGAACTGATGAGGAAGGTGCGTCTGTTAAAGGCCAAGAGGAGCCCTGTCTGAGGTCGGAACAGATGCTCTGGGCCTACAGTGTTTGGAAGTTATGACAAATGACATTCTCTCCACCCTCACAACACTACTATTCTTTAACAAATGTTTCAGAGAACGAGCCCTGCCTTGTTCTTTACAGACAAGAATACAGATGCTTGAACTCTTTGCTAGAAAAACAGCACCAACCGAGTCTCCCGGCCTTGGCAGCTCAATGCTGTGCCTACCAAGAGAAAGGCAGATGACAAGACAAACAGGGAGAAGCTAGGCCACTCCGTCCGTCATCAGGACTACAGAAGTCCAGACAAGAGACTTTAAGGTAGTATGACCAGGGAGAGCTCTAGGCAGACCTGGGTGCACACACTTAGTGGGTACTGGGACAAGGACTAGACTGAGTGTGCCAGAGCAGAACGGAGCCTGCTCTTGGGTACCATCCTCCCACATGTGCCTTCCTAGCAGCTGGCTCTGTCAAGGAGAAGGCAGTCATCAATTATCAGCAGCTGTTCCTCAGCTCACACAGGCCAGCCTACACCTAGGCATGCTGTATTGAGCAAGGCTCTTGTGTAGCCTTAATTCTACAACCAAGGCAGTGCTGATACTGACCTTCAACATTGACTTAGAGCATCCAACTCCACCTAGCATCGGGCATGCGGGTAGAGGAGGGAAAAACAAAACAATAAAGTGTTAGTCATTTTTTACTCTGACCTTTTCCCAGAGCTTGGAGGATGGCACAGGAAAATCAGAGGTTAAGATTTAAACACAAAGCAGCTCTTTAACGAGCCTTCTCTCTCTTCGTCCTCTAATGATCAATTGTACTATACCCATAGTATAAAACCAGGTGGTGGTGATGGGCAGGTTGTGAGATGGGGTGGGTAGGAATGTTCTGCTGGGTTATCTGCTGTCCCCTTCAACCACTAAATGCTAAAGCAGTGCTGAGGGCATCTAAAGGATAGAAGGAAGTCTCCTCACACAGAGAGTGAAATGAGAGCCAGTCCCTAGGCTGTGGACAAGTACACTGAACCCTACAAAGGACTTCTGGTGGTCCCCGTGGGTCTGGAGTGATCCCCGGGTGCAGCCAGCTTCCATCGGTTATAGCACAGGTTCTCAAAAGGGCAGAAGCAGCCTCACTTTCTGTGTACACTCCAGGGATGAAGGCTGGGGCTGTGGATCTCACTGAAGAGTCTAACTGTTGTACTATCATCCTTCACATGTTCCTTTTATAGCGGGGGCGAGATGGTTATCAGCATGGAACACAGGGGGAGAGACAGAGAAGGAAAACAGATGTAGTCTGTTTAAAGTAGGTTAAAAGAGATACTGGTCGCATACCCTTGGCCATGAAATACACAAACGGCTTCAGTCTTGGTCACCAACGTCCACTCGAATTGGCAAAGTTTCCAGATACTTGTCTGCACTTGGTTCCCATTAAGCCCCCCTGTCAGTCTGACTTATTCCTATTATTCCTGGGTGGACATTGGTCTTAGGACCACTAGCTTTTACCTGATACATTTAAACTGCACTGGAGTTAAAATATGCATTGGAGTTTAAATCTGAAGCGAGCCAACTTCGGACTGGCTCAACAATTCTATATATTTTGCAAAGTGCTTTTGTTACATGTCTCATATCCTGCAATTCATGGCAATAAATATTTGTTGCTTTGGTCCATACAAAAAGTCTCTGAGGAAGATAAAACAGTTATTGTCTAAAGGAACAAACAACAAACACAGAAAACCATCTTGTGATGAGCCCCAGATAATACTGAGAAAAGTCTGAGAAGCGTGTCTGTGTAAGCGGTCCCTTAAGTCAGACAGTATCTTTGAGTCCTGTGCTGCGTCTGCATGCCAGTTTTCTAAAAGAGAATGTGAAAGGGCCCAGCAACTCATATATAGAAAGCTATTTATTTCCTATGGAAAATCAAGAGAAAAAGAAAGGGAGGAAAAGTGAGGAAGGAGAAGCAGCGAGAGAAAGAAACACGAATGTACAGCGGGCCCTCGGCCCCCAACATGCAGGGGGAGGGGGGCAAGAGGGGCACAGGCTGCTGGAGTGGAGACGGTAACATTCATTTAACAATGTAGTAGTAAAAAAAATAGTTGTTGTTGTTTTCAAATTGTACCTTGTGGTAAAACATAGAAAAATGTACTAAACAAGATTGGTATAAAACAGAGCAAAATTTCCAAATAAGCCCAAGGAGAGAGCGCAGTGCTGGAAGGGCGGCACTGTGGGGGAAAGGGGAAGCGGGGAGGAGACTGCATAGAAAACTACTGGTCACCACACAGAAAGTAGAAAACGTCCCTGGTGTGGAACTTAAGTACAAAACGACACTGGCACTGTGTCCCCTCACCATCTCACCTCAGGAGCTCTGCGAGGGGCGGGGGGAGAGGTGCTACAAACAACAAGAAAGAGCAGTTTAAAAACCTCAAGTTCATCTAAGCCCCACCCAATCTTTAGCTGACAGCGCCGTTCACCTTGATAACCTTTACTCCTAAACCAGATTCATCCTGGTCTCAAAATACTCTTAGGAAATCTACAAATGCTCGATACACAGGGCTTGCTGGGATCACTGTGTGCTGGAATTTGAAAGATGAAAATAAACCTACAGACTAAATGGTGAACACATTCAGTCTTTTTTTTTCTTTTAAAAGCATATCCCTGTGAAATATATATATTTCACATTTTGTGTGTGTGTATATATATATGTATGTATACACACATATAGGTATATATGTATATAAAATTCTCTGTGGTTAGAAACATTTAAACTAACTAGCCACAGACCACCTAGACCTGTATTCATCCAACTCTGGTATGTGATGCTAACCGCCAAGGTCCTCTTGGTCAGAAGCAGGCAGCAGTGAATCTGGGGCCCGGCCGCTGCACTCAGTGCTTCGGGGCGGGTCCTCCCACAGCACATACAACCCCTGTGTGTAAGGAAAGGACTGCTGGAGACTTTAGGGTCTGTTGGGGCTTGTGCAGTGTGCTCAGGATGGGATGACTCTATCAGTGAGGAAACAGCTTTGAGGAGAAGCAGTCGGTTTCATGGAGGGCACATAAATAGGAAGGTTCTGGAGGAGGGACTTAAGCTTGTGCCTCAGAGTCCAGTTGATGGTTCCATTCCTGACTCTGCATCTTGGGGACTGTGTGTATGTCTACATGCTGGTGGTTTTTATCCCTACCTGCTGCCCATGCCCTTCCCTACTTCTAGGTAAGGCCTAGCAACAAGAATTTATACGAAACCAAGATTCTTCCCAAGTTTTCCTTGGACTCTGAATGAGGGACTCAGTGATTTGGAGCCCTTGGAAAACAAGACGGTAGAGATGAAGTGAAAAGCAGTCTCTCTTCAGGAGGAATGTCCCTCACCCCTTTCACAGCACCAAAGTTTCTTTGCAAAAATAGTATCTGAGATACAAAAGGAAAGGCAGATGTGCTTGTGAATGCATCTTGCCTGGTCTGGTCCAGGATCAAGGGCTGTACAAGAACAGGGGGTTAGGAGCAGCTGTTTCCAAGGTCTCCGGGCTGTCGATGGCAAGGTTGGTCCCCCACAGACTCAGAGTCTGCTCATTGAGACAGTCTTCATAAGAGCTTCCGGTGGAGGATCTCCCAGACCATTCGCTTCCGGAAATATGGCATGTGTTGCTGCAGGGACACAGATAAGCTTTTAGTTTCCACTTGTGTGGGCAAAATATTCCTTTCTCCTTAAGGTTTTCAACTACCAGACTTGGTGACATCTCTGGTCTCTGAAACATCTCAGCTTTGGTCACATCTCCTTTTCTTCTATTGCTTCTTTCTACTACAATTCTCACTATATGCCCAAACAAGTTACAGTGAGCACCAGCTGGACTCTCCAGGCCAGACCCAAAGGACTCCAAGAATTTTGAGAATAGTGACTTTTTTTTTTTTTTTTTTTTTTTTTTTTTATGTTTACGATGAGACTAAGGCCAAAAATTGAAAAGTACTTTATTGGAGAAGTAAGAGAACTTCAAATGATGTCTCAGTTTGGTCTAAATCTCAGTGTCTTAATTTTTAGCTTAGTTTTGTTTGAGACAGTCTCTCACTATCTATCCTTGTCTGGCCCGAAACTCTGTAAACTAAGATGCCCTCTAACTCATAGTGATAGGTCTGCTTCTGAGTGCTGGTGTTAAAAAATGTGTGCCACCATGCTTAGTTTTTTTCAAGGGTTTTCTTAAACTCTGGGCTGTGACTCCATATGGGCTTCTGAATTTGTTTTTTAAAAAAGATTTATTTATTTAATGTATAAGAGTGCTCTGTTTTCATGCACTCCAGAAAAGGGAATCAGATTCCATTACAGATGGTTGTGAGCCACCATGTGGTTGCTGGGAACTGAACTCAGGACCTCTGGAAGAGCAGTCAGTGCTTTTAAACACTGGGTCATCTCTCCAATCCAGGCATCTGAATTTGTAACTGAATATGGGCACTCTGAAAAATCCGAGGACAGTAAAATGTTTCTGGACACACGATATCCAGAAATTAATTCAGGTTCAAATGTACAATGAATTCACGGTACATGACTTCACTGAAGGCCTGACTCTGAATATACAAAGCACATTGAACACTGTGTGATCTGTGACGCACAGAACGCTAGCTGTTGCTGCTGAAAACACACTAGTTCAGATTTCAGACCACTGTGCATTATGAATAGCAGCTGTTTTACTTATACATAACTTTTTTCCCCCTGAGACAGGGTTTCTTTGTGTAGCCCTGGCTGTCCTGGAACTTACTATGTAGACCAGGCTGGCCTCAAACTCAGAAATCCACCTGCCTCTGCCCTCCCAAGTGCTGGGATTGAAGGCGTGCACCACCACTGCCTGGCTTATGTAACACTTTCTGCTTTGATAGAAACAAAACAGTTGAATTATGAAAACCAGAATTCTAGTACCTTCCTATGGCCTCTCTGGCCTACCTCTGTACTGTGCTGGGCCAGTGCCGTGGCTCAGTGAGTAAAGAAGCTTCTACCAGGCTTGATGACATGCGTTCGATCCTTGGGACTCACGGTAGAAAGAGAAACAATCCCCCGACTTCCACACTGCTGCTATTCCCACTCTACTTCTGAGCAGCAGTACTCTCAGCACTTTTGACTGTGAGAGCAAACTGTCAGCACTCGGGAAACCAACAACGTGCTGTATCCTATAACCTATAGCCATCAGCCAAACTCAAGTCTTCATGCAAAACCAACCATCTATTTCATCTGTGTTCAAACTTGCTTTTATCTTTAACAAACTGTAAAATTATATGTATACCACAGAACTATTTTAAAATGTTTGAAATCATTATGTTTCACTTATCTATTTAATATATGTATAAATTTAGGGCAATGTAAAAAGATTTTGGATTAGGCGAATAGTAAGTTTTGTTCCTTTTTAAAAACTCATTCATTTTTATATGTATGAATGCTTTCTTTGCATATATGTCTGAGTTCCATGTGCATTCTGTGTTACCCGTGGGAGCCAGAGGAGGGTGGTGGATCTCCTGGAACTCTAGTTACCAATGGCTGTATAGGCCATGTGGGTGCTAGGAACTGAACCCAGTCCTCTCTTAAACCACTAAGCATCTCTCAAGCCTCAGCAAGAGGAAATGTTTAAGAAGTCCTGGTTCAGACAAAATCTAGACAGGACACTGCTTCCAACAGAAGTGAAAGTAGAAAACATATCAGAATAAACTGTAATTTGTAGTCTCAATCCTCTTGGATTCGGCATGGTATCTAGGAAAATGACCAACTATCTGCTGAGATAAAACTGACCGGTGGCACTGACAAAGGGTCAAAGGAAAGGGTGTGTAACAAAGGACATGAGGATTTACTTGGGTCTATTCCAAAACCTAAGTGCTAAATAGAGGGGACTGCAGAAGGCTTCCTCTGGCTCCAGCTCGTGCTTCCTCTAAGGTTAGAGGGAGGCGGAGAGATGGACAGACAAGAACTTTCTTCTTCACCCAAGACTTAGTCGCTATCATATGTGACAATGGTAACCTGGGGTGTGAACTGACACTTTCTCCTTTCCTGCAGTCTTATGAGACACAGCCTGAAGTGTATAAAGGTCAGGGCAGAGGCCCCCCAGAACAGGCAGAAGCCCGCCTCACCTGTGTGAAGTTGATTGGTCTGTCTTTGGTAATGCAGTCAGCATATTTGCAAGCAAACATTCCACAGTCACTTCCATTCATCTGCTGTGGGATTTCCTAAAAAACCAATAACAACACAATATTTTGCAAACTTCTTTATCAATTTTATACCATTTTCCTAAATTCTGAATACGTGACCTTGGGTCACCTAAGTAGAGAGTGGTTTAAAAAAATGTAGCACTTTAGTTCCACCTTTGTGTTTTAACTTCATATTAATAACACAGGAGACTCTCTCCGGCTTTCATGGCACCTAGTGGTATAGAAACTGTTCCTTCTGCTAAGCACCAAATAGCCAACAAGTATTTCTCAAAGGAGTAAAAATCTTAGCAAAACAGGTTGGCATTTAGAAAACAGTTTTGGACAAGAAACATACCATGAACTTCCCACAAATACTTCATCTTCCTCGAGAAACCAGAGAAAGCTCTAGCCAGACTAGACTGGAAGTTAGAAAGTCCATGGGAATCAGACAGCAACTAAAACCCTCTTCCCCACAAACACCCCAGCTCTAAAGATTTCTATGACATCAACATGAACCGTACCTGGCTTTTCTTGCTGAAGAGCTGCCAGCCGTTGGTGTCAAACTCTTTCCTTTTCTTGTCAACACTTTCTTGTTTTAGGTATTGCCTAAAGGCATCGGAAGAGGCGGAGATAAGCTGTGTGCAGTCTGATGGCAGCTGCCACGCAGATAATGGGACTGGCCATCCTCACAAGACAACCTTACAGTTTCCACAAGCAGCCATTCTGCCACCCTACCAGGAGGGCCAGGACCTCTACTTCTGATATTCCTAATAGGTAATATTCCTTCTAACCCTCTTCAGTCTACTAATCTTCCTAAAGTACATTTTAAAATTTTCTTGGTTTGTATGGTCCTTTTACAGCTATCACCCTAATGGATAACTTATTATATGTATATGTGTGTGTGTGTGTGTGTGTGTGTGTGTGTGTATGTATACATACACATAACTTAAGATGTCTCAAGCAGTATCAGGATATGTATTTTAACATTTGTAGGGTAGGATCTTTTTGTAAAAGTTCAATCCAAACCAACAATTTAACATGTACAAATTCACACTAGGTAGTGGTGGCACAGGCCTTAAATCCCAGCCCTTGAGCTGGGCGGTGGTGGTGCACGCCTGTAATCCCAGCACTCTGGGAGGCAGAGGCAGGTAGATTTCTAAGTTTGAGGCCAGCCTGGTCTACAGAGTGAGTTCCAGGACAGCCAGGGCTACACAGAGAAACCCTGTCTCGAAAAAACCAAATCCAAAAAACCAAAACACCAAAAACCAAACCAAAACAAACCAAATAAAAAAAAATAAAATCCCAGCCCTTGGGAGGGAGGTAGATCTCTGAGTTTGAGGCTGGCCTGGTCTACTACAGAACGAGTTCCAAGTTAGTCAGAGCTACAAAGAGAAAACGTGTCTCAAAATCACAAACAAAACAGTACAAATTCACAGAGGACTCCTCCCCAATTTTCATGTTTATGTGCAGTGGTGTGCATATAGAGGACTGAAGTCAATATCAGGAGTCATCCTTGATCACTACTCAACCTTACTCATTGCGGCAGGGTCTCTCAATCAAAACCAGAGCTCACTGACACTACTAGTCTTGCTAGCCAGTTTGCTCTGAGGATCTTTGTCTCTGCTTTCCAAGGCTGGAGTTAAGTGGGAACCATGCACACATATAGCATTTACATGAGCCCTAGAGATCCAAACTATGGCTCCTGTGCAGAAGCCCTCTGGCCCCCGAGCCTCTCCCTGGCCAAGAGCACTCTTTGGAAGTAGGAGATGCTGCTCACTGTTCAGGAACGTATCCCCTCTGCCATGCACGAGTCGCAGAGGAAGGAACCAGTGTTTTACAGAGAGAAGCAAATGGTGTGTAGGATTCGCATTCTAATTTCCAAGTGACCCACTAAGTAGTAAGACCAAAGCAAAGTCATCTCTGTGGGATTTTTTTTTCATCTAAAATTTCAGAAAGCTAAATTAAATATGAGTTCTGCTGACTGTATTTCTATGTATATGGTTACTCTCTATTTCAGTGTGCCAAGACAGCAATTGTCCTCATTAATACATATTGTAGTATTTAAAATATGCATTTATACTGATGTGATAGTGCCATTAATCCTGTCTCTGAAGGCCTCAGATAATGTGTCTGATTGCTGGAAAGACAGAAAGCAACAAGCATTTCTTTTGTCCTCAATTTGCACTTACAAGAGGATCCTGCAGGCCTCGTTGTTTATTCCACCCATGGAATCATAGTAGGTGATACTCTTCTTTCTAAAGTCTACAACCTGGAACAAGACACAACAGTAAAGACACTAACGTATCACCAGCTTTGCCTCCCTTGGCGCTTGACCTTTCCCCAGACTTTCTAGGAAACTGTGAGCAGTTTGGTGAGTGTTTTGCATTATTTTATGCTGAAAACCAGGTAATTATTTATGTAAAGTAATGCTGGGAGATGATCAATTGGTGGCCTATTAATTGTCCTAAAATCTTTTTTTGCATGTCAGTTTCTCCATGATCAACAACACGTGATTCAAAGAAAATTAACTACTGTAAGATTATTTCCACAGTTTAAGAAAGATGATAACAAGATTCTGGGTTTGTCTTTATCCTATTTACTTTTTGATATCTTTTTTTTTTTTTTTTTTGGTTTTTCGAGACAGGGTTTCTCTATGTAGTCCTGGCTGTCCTGGAACTCACTCTGTAGACCAGGCTGGCCTCTAACTCAGAAATCCACCTGCCTCTGCCTCCCAAGTGCTGGGATTACAGGCGTGTGCCACCACGCCCGGCTTGATATCTTTTAAATGTAATTGAAAACAGAATATACAATAACTCTTATCAACATTAAACTGATACATCTGTGTTCTCAGAGTCACAGAAATGCTAACTCCCCACATGTACAAGGCAAGACATAGCTAGGTAGGAAGTGGCATCTGCAGCTGGAGCTGGTGACATCACAAAGATGCTTGTTCCCTTGTCTCACCTGAGGCAGCTGGATGACCTGTAACTTCTGAATCTAACCATCTCCTACTCTAAATAGGAAATTCATTGGTTTACCTGATTGTTAGCCAAGTCATCACTATTAAATTCTACCTTTCCCCTCTATAACCAAGCAAAGATATAGAACAAATGGCCTTCTAGGTTGGCTATGTATATTTTTCATGTCATCAAAAATAAAGAAGTTACTCACAGCTAGACACCAGTGCACACCCAGGTGAATGGGCACCAGAAGTATGTCAGCAGAAAATACATCCACTTTCTTTGTCCAACGTTTCACTGCCTGATAGCCAGCTGTTTTTAGCTTAGTGAAGAAAAAGGTGTTAAACGCATGTACACTTGGAAATCCCTTCTCTTTACTGCGTTCCATTAGCATATTCATGTAGAAGTTGATGATCTGCAGGAAGACAATACACATTAGAACAGTCCAGCCGGGCGGTGGTGGCGCATACCTGTAATCCCAGCACTTGGGAGGCAGAGGCAGGTGGATTTCTGAGTTCGAGGCCAGCCTGGTCTACAGAGTGAGTTCCAGGACAGTCAGGGCTACACAGAGAAACCCTGTCTCGAGAAAAAAAAAAAAAAAAGAAAGAAAGAACAGTCCAAACACTAGCACAATAGGGAAAGAGCAGCTGTCATACTGAGTGATTAGCATGTTATTAACATGTTTATGTATTATGCTATGGATGGCAACCAACTCAATGAATGCTTCAACAGATAATTTTAAAAGTATCCAGTTTTTCCTTAAGATTTTACTAATCATACTTCTCAATACCATACAATTAAGTTACTGCTGGAAACAGGACAGATAGGCAGATGCTAGCCAAACTAGTAGGAAACTGAAGGGAAGGAGGCAGATGCGGATCGGAGGAAGGAGATGAGGGAATGCAGTGGGAGCCTCTGAGTGTTTGGACTGAGCAAGTGGATTCTGGGCTCAGGCCTTCTCCCTCTGCCCCTCTCTCCTTCCTCTCCCTCCCTGACATCTCCCCTCTCCTTCCTCTTCTCACTGCCTGTGTTGAGATGGGGTCTTACTCTGTAGCAGACTGTCTTAAACTCACTATAAAGCTCAAGCTAGCCTTGAACCTGTGGTACATCTCCTGTTTGAGACCCAAGTGCTGGAATTAAAGACTTCAAACGTTACAGTCTGTACCATAGGAAAATCCAGCTCCGCATCTAAAGTCTTATCAGCCATATGCAGTGGCAAACGGCCTACGTTTCATGCAGCTCTAAGAGACTAGAAACCCATGAGACAAACTAGGAAAATGCCTGCAATAGCACAGTAAGCTCCCCTAGGAATCTAAGAGTCAAGTCATAGCATGAAGAATCCAGATGGTCCTTCTCATCTGTTAACTGCACTACGTCTTCAGTATCAAGTGTGAGTATGATAAATTAAAATGTTTGATACAAGAGATGCATGCTTCTTTGTCAGCAGAGCAGTGTCCTCTAAAACAGTAACTATGCTGTCTGTGGTTCCTTAAGGCCCAGAATCCTGGTCCTAAAGCTTAAAAGTTATTAGGCCAAAAATTACAGCATACGCACTTTCTGTGGACAGCCAAGGCCAAGCCGACGTCTGTCCACTGAAAGGGATGAATGGCTGACTGAGCCGCAGCTTGGAAACACGACTATGAAAACAGGCACATTTTTCAGAATGTTTTTTTGAGGAATGGGAAAATGCCCCTGTTTTCTGACAAATATTTACACACCAGGATGCCAGAGCAGTGAGCCACTGTCCACAGGGAACCCTGCCAGGAATACAACCGAGCACGGTCTAGACCAGAGAAAGGGCCTATACATACAGATGCAAAGGCAGCTTCAGGGAAACCAACTGAAGAGCTCTTAAGGTGATGGGGCCAGGTCTGAAGACACCGCTCTGCCTGCAGCTCTGATTACTATGCAATATTCCCTGAAGCAGCAGAGGACTGTGGCTAACTGGTCCTTGGTTGTTTTAAATAATGAAAAGGAATCAAGGTACAATTAGATGGTATGTTTTCAAATCTAAGTGTTCACTTTAACTACCAAAAAATAATGCCCCTAAATGATGTATCTCCATTTGTGAAAACAGCTATGAACGCAGGCATATCTGCCTAGGTGAACACAAATTTCTAGACAGTAAACTATGATCTCTATTGAAAGAAAATTACCCAAAGGAATGGATAAGTTTCCTCTCAGAGAAGTGGCTAGAATCTACTTAGGCTACTAGGTTATACATTTTATATTTATATATACTATAAATATATATTATAGTTACATATTCAGTGGATTAAAAGCTATAGTATATAGGCAGATAACCAAATAGTCAACCTTTTCACAGGGGCAAGTAGGCTATATACTTTACCAAGCAATGAGTTCTAAAGAGAAAGCAGAGAGAGCATGGGCAGAGAGAGACGGACAGTCAGTCAAGCACAAAAGCCATGAAGGTATTTCTCTCCCAAGTGTCCAACAGTCATTTCTTCAGGAATCATTAGTTTCAAGTTTAAAAAGAGAGGGGGAGGGTTGACATGTTATATATAAGTATTCTAGTCTTCAGAAGGAAAAAGTCCTAAAAACTGAACAAGTTTTTACATAGTCAGGCTTTTCCTCACTCCCAGAAAGCACCAAGTACACAAGACTGCTAGACTGAGGAGAACAGATTATCTTTTTTCATTGCTTGTGTCTCCCTTCCATCCAAGGTTTTCCTTTTGGGGAGGGAAATGACTTCTTCCCACTAGCCGCTAGCCAGCTCTGTGGCATGATATAGATTCCTTGCCATTTTCCCTCATCCCAGCAAAGTTTGGTGACCTTGGCATCCCCTTCCTTTAGCTGAGAATTTGCAATCTGATTTCCGGGCTGAGTTTAGATGCGAGTCTTTCTATCCTCAAGTGAAGAAAACTGCCATGGTTCTGCAAGACAGTCATGCTTAAAATAAGCTACAAAAAGAATCCCAGAGGAAGCTGGGGATGAAGGAAAGAGAAACAAGAGACGGGATCACAGTGTTCAAGATGAAAGAGAAGCAGCAACGCCACAGCAGTTGCTTGTATTTTATGAAAACAAAGGTCCCTTCCTTCTCCACTGGCAAGAGCTCCGTCAGACACACACGATTCTCTTAGCCCAGCAGGTCTCAGATCTCCTTTGAATAAGCAACTAAAAGCCCACCAGCTCAGGGTCTTGCTGTCTGTCTTGCCACCAAGGCCATCTGACAAGCACTGTAGGTGTCTACTTGCCACTCTGCTGGCAGGCACTGCTGCCTGTGGCTGCTGGTGCCTAAGAAACTGCCTTCCTAGTCCCTGAAGAGCCTTGGCCATCAAGAGTCTGCTTGTCTGTGTGGCCTTGTCCGAGGATGGAAAATTGCTTACAATGTCTTTGTTCCTTTATATTCTATTTGATGAGTTGCCAGTCTGAAGCTGGAAGAAGCTTCTCTTTAAAGAAAAATTCTACAGTGTTTTGTTTTTTAAGTTAAAAAGTATGTATTTATTTACCTCTGCATATCAGTGTTTTGATGAATGTATGTCTGTGTACATTTGCATGTGGATCCCCTGGAACTGGAGTTATGGACCATTTTAAAGTGCCACGTGAATACTGAGAGGCAAACCTGGGTCTTCTGCGAGAGCATCCAGTGGCCTTCAACACTGAGCCATCTCTTCAGCCCCAGAAAACCCTACAGTGTTTTCAAACAAAAGCTGGGGAGAGAGATGAGGAGTTTTTTGCTTTGCAAATGTTACCGTGATGGCATAAATGATCGTTGGCACCTGCCCAATAAACCAGACAAATCTAGAAGTATCCTATTCCTAGCATTAGTGTGTTTTCTTCAGCAGTTCCACAGGTACTCTGAACCACACTGCTTGTCTTAGGAAGAAATGTTCCAACAGTTTTATGCATGCTAATACTCCTGAGCAGACACTGAGATAGGAAGATAACAAAATAGAAGCACTTGACTATTATGCCTAGAGACCTTATCAAGATAAAACTACAGCTTCTCTACTGTACGCATGATTTTGTCTTCTTATGGGTAAATTCAAGAACAAATACTCAGAACTACTGAAAAAACATTTTAAGAAGGACAGGCATTTATGGAGAATAATTACTATTTCCCATACGACCTTGCCTAAGATCCCGGTTTATCAGAGGGAGTTTGGGGAGCACTGCAGAGGATGTGGAAGGAAGCATGCGTGTTATCCTGGAAACATTAGCTTCCCTCTGATGGTTCACTCACATGGATACATCACACCTGGCAGGCCTATCATACTCACTTCTCCAGTCATCTTCCACTTCATGGTCTCTTTCCCTCTTACCAGATGATTTCTTCCCTATAAAGTGCCACCTGTTCCCAGTGTTAAGCTTTGTGGGCTGTTTCCTCTATACTGAGTGTTACTAGGATCCATCTATTGGAGAGAATAACTAGCTATGACCATTTTAACCTTCCCTCCCTCCCCATTTCCATTATTTTTTGTGTGTGGCACTGAGGATCAAACCCAGAGCCTTGTTCTTGGGAGGCAGGAGCTCTACCACTGACTTTCACTAAACACTATGTCTGAAAATCAGAATTCAGGACTAAAAAGCATGAGTTCCAGCTCTAGATCTCAATCCTGCTATAGAAACCCGCTGCACACAGTACTTCCTTACAGCCTTACTTTACGTTCCCACAACCAATCAGGCAGCAATGCTGTCTCTATCTATAAGACTACTGCAATGCTGGAAAGCTGAAAGACATCTTCCTCTTCAAAGATGAAGCTTCCGAATGGTAGCCCAGCTGGTTGGCTGTGTACTTGTCTGTTATGGATGCTCTACCTTAATTCCTCCTTCAGCAAGCTCTTCTCACGTTTGCTGAGATTGCCCCCATGACCTTTCCTTCCCAGGTGAAGTTACTACAAATACCATATTACAATATTTCAGTATTTACTTGGAAAACAACTGGAATAATTAGTATGAACTTGCAAAGCACACACACACTCACACGCACGCACACTCAAACGGGGCAGCCATATCTGCTGGCTAGTTTCCAGTTTCCAGTTCATGCTTGTAAACCGGTCCTTAGTAAAGCATGGAGACTAGGTTCTTGGAGGCCAAGTGAGCGCAGGGAAGGCTGCAGTCACAGCGCTGCTTCACACTGGTGCGCTTGTCCCGTCCTGTCAGTGTCAGGGAGAGACAGTGCACAAGTCTCTGAGGATGCACAGCTTCTGTTCCATCAGCTGTACTGCACACGTTTTCAATGTGTTATTAAAATGTATTTTATTTGGGCTGTGATGCTTTCTCATTACTTTGAAATTACTATCACTGCTAACAGTCCTCACTCCAGAATAAAATTTGTATACTATTAATAGACTCACTTTTTAAATTAGTGTTTGCATGACACAACTTTTCCCATCCTTTAGTTTGTAAACCTATCTGTATCCTCACATTCAGAACGGGATCTTGTATGGCTGTCATGTGGCTCACTACAAAGCACATGGCTAACACACACAGGTCCTGGGCTCAGTCCCCAGCAGCGCAGTGAAGGATGCTTCCTTCTTACAGACAGTTTTCTAATCCAGTCTAATCTACTCAGTGCTTGTTTTCACTCATACCTATCCAATATGGTAGCACCTAGCCCAGGTTAGGTTCTTAGGCTATGACTATTACCAACTAAGATGTAGAATTTACATCCTACTTCAAAGAGAATGTAAAACAACTCATTAATAATTTAATATGGACTACAAACTAAAAATGATATATTTTGGATATAAATGGGTTGAACAAAACATGTTATATATAATTTAATTCTTTTTCTCTTTTACTGCTGCTGAAGGGCAAAGCCAAGGCCTCAGGCATGCAAGCCAAGACTGTGACCACTGAACTACATTCCAGTCCCTTCTGAAAATGGTTCTACTATTCAGTTTAAAGTAAGAGATGTGCGTGGCTCATTCTGTATTTCTACCACACAAGGCTGGTCTGATTGGATAGTGATGTGGCTGAGTTAAATCTACTATTGCATGCATCTTTATGTTTGTACTATTTCTTTTGTCTACCTTTCCCTTTCTTGTGGGTTCTTTACTTGCTTTTCTTCTGCGACTGCAGCTGCACGAGGCTGCCTGACAG
This sequence comes from Apodemus agrarius, assembly GCA_964023405.1. Classification (NCBI taxonomy): domain Eukaryota; kingdom Metazoa; phylum Chordata; class Mammalia; order Rodentia; family Muridae; genus Apodemus; species Apodemus agrarius. Next base: position 5,916,827 of record OZ030022.1, on the reverse strand, counting down.
TATACTACAACTGCTGGTGGTCTTGTCATCTTTGTGCCTTTTGCTCTATCTCCATATCCACAATTTCACGTCTCTCGGGGACCACTGGGGTACTGCCTTCATACAATGTAAGAAAATTGATTTGTTTAGATATTTTTATGTTTAGATATTGATATGTTTTGTATAGAAGCAAAATCAATTTTTATCTGTACAAATATCTAAATTATTTCCATGTATTTCTAAGTCTATTTAATGATCTACAAAACAGTGTTCAAGGGGCTGGACACTGGCTCAGAAATTAAGAGCACTGGCTGCTACTCCTGAGGATCTACAGAGGTCCAATTCCCAGCACCCACAACGGCTCTCAAGAGTCTCAGGGAATCCAGAACCCTCTTCTGGTCTCTGTGGGTGACACACAGGGAAAAAGTAGCATAATGGCTTTAAATGTATGACATATTCAGGATTTTTAGGTATTATTTATTTTTATTATTACACTTATTTATTTATATGTGTATATATGTATGGGCATAGTTGCACCATAGTGGAGATGAGTGGAGGTCACAGGAGAACTGATAGATGTTGGTTCTCTCCTACTGTGTGGGTCTTGGGAACCAAATATAGGCCATCAGCCTTGGCAGTAAACCCTTTACCTGCCTGGCTATCCTACTGGCCCTGGATTTTCTGTTTTTTCCCCCTTCCCTTGCCCTACTGAAGATTTTACTTTCTTTAAAAACTAAATCTGATTTTTTCATTTCCTGTATTAGTTTGTCAATAGTAATAATAATTTAGGATTTACTTTATTTTGCAGAGAATTTTAACATATCCTATAATAGTGACAGGACACACAAAACAAAAAATGGGTATTTACAAGAGTATTTGAGGGAAGAATAGAATTGAAAACAATGAGTACTTGCAAAAGACCGAATATTCATAACTGATGAAAAAAGAATTAAGTATTTGTAAATTAAACATCACAATTTAAGTATCTATAATTGCTTGCCAAATGTTGGCTATTTAGGCCTAAGAAATAGGACACTCTAAAGCTGGCCTTTTCACTACCATCTTGAAGCTGTGACTTAACGCACTGTGTTAAGAGCATTGGAAGCACTTCCTCCAGCACTGGAGGCAGGAGGTGGGGATGCGGCAGACAAGGAATCCTGCCTCTCTGCATCTCCTCTAGTCACGGAATCCCCACTAACTGCAGCTCACAGTCTAGCTGCTGATGGGTAGCAGCAAAGGAAAGTCTGTCCTGATGAAGGCTGCCTCTGTAGGGAATCTCTGAGGTAACTGCCACAGTGAAGGGCAAGAATTCAGCTTATGTCCAACTCACTGCTGCCCCCTAGGTTTTGCATAAATTATAGCAAACAGGCTATAATCCTTTTGGAATAACTGACTCTTCTCCAGCAGTGGAGGAAAAGAAAAATGGTAAATGATCATATATCAAAAACAACATATAAGAGGACACTTTTGATTATATTGATTTTTGTTTTTCTCTTTAATCTTGTAAGCTCTTCTCCACTATCATTTAATCCAGCATTCCATTACCCGAGGAGCCAAAAGATGTGAGGTTTCTAATATAGACATCAAATCATGTGTTTCTTATCAAGTAAAAAAAAGAGTGCGCACAGTTTGTCTTATGAAGTAGCCAGTACTACTGACAATGGAGGTGTCCAGCTGGCCCACAGGAAATCAATGTCTTGGACGTATGTACGGTCTTAAGTTGTATACATCTAGTCCCATAACAGATCCAGTTTAATAAGACTCTGAGGCAGTGGCTTACAGTAAACACAGTGCCCAGGTCTGCTATCTATTAGCTCTATGACTTGGGAGCTTCTTAGTCTTCTATGCTTTGTTTGTCTTTTGGATGTTCAACTTGTCATATGTACACAATAAATAAAGGATTAATAATAAACCTTCTCAAATGAAACAGCTTTTTTAAGGTTTAGGATAAGGACAGATCAATTTAAAAATCATGGCATAATTAATATATTTAATTGAAATTGGGAGTTGAAGTCATTCCCCCTTGCTACATATCAACTATATAAAAACAATTTAATTTTTTTTGATGTCAGCTTTAAAAATACTACATACAAATAAATATTATTTCAGAAAGCTTTTCATGCACAATCTAAGTAACCTAAGACAAGTAGAAGAGAAGGAAGCAGAGCTGGTCCCTGCCTAGAAATCCCAGAGCGCGGTCAGACAGTAGTAACTCTTTGCTCAGAAATGTGAGCTGCAGAGCCTTGGGCACTGTACCACCCCACGTGAGAGCGGAAGCATCGGTCTTAATGGGCACACAGCATGGAGGGGCTGCTGCTGACCGCTCCTCGGCACCGCCTTCGGTGACACAGGGGCCGCCTAAGAACCACATTTGCGGAATAGTGAGATAATGCCTTCGTTTAGTTTTCACATAGTTTTTGCTGACTATTTGCATACAAAGTAAGCACAAGATTACCTCATCATTGAGCCAGTTTAGATGGTTTAGAGTCTGAATGTCTTTGCGTGTAATGGTCAAGCGGAATGCCTCACTGAGGACTTCATCCTGGTTGCCATTACGAAATACATTCTTTATTTCTTTTTCCATTTCCTAAGAAAACAAAAAAACAAACATAATAGTTTCAGAAAAAACTGGTTTCTCCCCAGTGCCCAGGCCGTGTCCATCCTGAGTCGCCTGCCTACCCGTTTCTGACTGTCGGCTTATGTGCACCACCGCCCCGTCTCTCTTCCTGCAGTGGTCCTTCCAGGCACCTGCCACCCCCCTCGCCCTTCTTTTTCGTCCACACAACATTCAGATCCTTGTTTTTCTACCACTTCCTAAAGACTGATACAACCTTTGCTCAAATCTTCCAAGCTCCTTTAAAGGTTTATGTTTTATGTTTCTGGTACAAATGGTTTCCCAAGAAACAAAAGCCACAAAAGGCACCCTGGAGCAAAGGTAGCATCCGTAAGTCACATGCTCTTTGCACATGAAGATATAAAGATGGAACTCAGTACAGCTATGCGGAAGTCTGTGCTGCTCACTGGCTACCGAGCAGCTGGCATGGGCTCCAGGATGATAGCCTGTGCACAGGAAGCCAGCCAGCACTCCAGCTCCAAGCTGCACCCAGGTCTCATGTTTTCAAAGAGGGATGAATTAGGAACAGATTTTATAACACACACAGATTTCTAAGTATTTTCCAAAATTTTCATAATGGATTACTATTGCTTGAAAAGAAACATTATAAAAAAACAGTATGCATATATATAAAAAAAATATATGTCATAATGAAATCTATTCCTTTGAATGCTCATTAAAAAATAAAAAATAATAAAAACAAAAAAATAATACTTCTCAGCTTATAATTTGCTACCAAACTGTCTCCTACATCAGCATATAGGAAATGGTGGGCTCAATTCCCCTGACTACAATCAAAACAGAAACAAAATCTCCCAAGCCAAACCTAACAACAAAAATTATTTTGAAATAAAAAATTATAAAAAACAGAAATATAAATTTACTACATACCTTCTCACTAAAATTGCTAAAACCCAACCATAGCCATATTAACAATTTTTTATTGCCTTTCAAAGTAAACATTGGTGCAAAATACAAAGTATAACTAAATTAATCTAAATGTCAGATACTCTACTGAATTACATTTGAATCTGTCCTCAGCATCCTTTCTAGACAAAAAACAATTGTAGAAAACGAATTCTTTCTGAGACAGGATCTCACTATGTAGCTCTGACTAGCCTGGAAGGTTTGTGTTGACCAGGCTGTCCTCAATGCAGAGATCCACCTGCCTCTGTGTCAAGGGTGCTGGGATTAAAGGTGCCTGCCATCACACCCAGCTCTACTGTAGACATTTTCAGTCTGTTCTTTACCTCTGTAATTTCAGGAAATTCGTCTTCACTGTCAGTTAGTTGGTGACTTTTTTTCCTGGTTTCTTGGGCAGCTGTGACAGGAATCTCCTTTTCAAGAGGTACACGAAGGTGAAGTTCTACAGAATCAAGTACAGCATGTTCCTGCTCCTGCAGTCTCTGGAGACAGAACTTTAGAATCAGCGGGACAAAGCAGTCTACTATTTGACCTCTGTGAGGTGAGTCACCCTGGGACATAAGCCACTTACCATAAATTCTAGGCTACTATATAAGCAAACAGCGTCACTCAGGCTGGGAACCTCCCCAACAGTTTCAGGGGGTGCTATTTATTTTATAATTTTCTTCAATAAAGATCTATCTATCTATCTATCTATCTATCTATCTATCTATCTATCTATCTAGTTTTTTGAGACAGGGTTTCCAGATGTCCTGGAACTCACCTTATAGACCAGGCTGTCTTCAAACTCACAGAGATCCACCTGTCTCAGCCGCCCAAGTGCTGGGACTAAGGGTGTGTACTCCTCTACCTCCCTCTACCCTTGGTTATTTTTATTTTTAGTAGTGAGTGCTTTGCCTGCATGCATGCATGCATTCATGCATATCAGGAGGGTGCCTGGCTTCTGAGGATGTCAGATTCCCTGCAACTAGAGTTGCTGGTAGTTGTGAACTACCACGTGAGTGCTGGGAATGGACCTGTGTCTTCTCCACACAGTCAGTGCTCTTAACTGCTGAGCCGTCCTTACTTTAGTCTTAACCCTGCTTGTTTTTTTTTTTTTACCTGGTTTTGAAGCTGCAGTGCCAATGCTTTCTGTTCTTCAATCTGGCGCAATCTTTCCCGAGCTCGAGAATCATAAACACTAGTTCTAGGAAATGAAAGCAACACAGTCAGATCAGTGTCTCAGCACTGACCATATCTCTGCTACACACAGTAGATAAATAGTAGTAAACAGCTCACGTATACAGAACTTCCACTCAGACCTCACTACATTTACAGTTCAAGACAGAGTAAAACAACACGGTAATTTAAACTATTTTTACCACTTTTACTGGACTAATTTATATATAATTAGTGTGACTTCTATAGGTATTTGTAATACACAGTCGTATTTCAAAAGCATGCCTCTTAATAAGACTGGTGAGGAGGCTGGAGGAATGGCTCAGCGGTTAAGAGCACCATCTGCTCTTCCAGAGGTCCTGAGTTCAATTCCCAGCAACCACATGGTGGCTTACAACCATCTGTAATGAGATCTGATGCCCTCTTCTGGAGTGTCTGAAGACAGCAACAGTGTACTCACATAAATAAATAAATAAATTTTTAAAGACTGGTGAGAGTGAAGTTTAACTCTAGATATCCAAAGGCAGAACTGAGCCCCACAGAAGAAGAGAGTATACCATCAAGGCAACAGCTAAATATTACATATTTAGACTTACAAGGACCAAGGGCTGAAGAAAACTATACAGGTTTTGGCACTTGAAACTAAATATTTTCAGTTATTACTCAAATTCTCTAGTAACTCAACAATATATGTAATAATAAAGGCATTTACTTTATTCTTTACATAGCTAACTTTGGAATATTTTCCAATTCAATTTAGCTTCAACAACTGTTACATAGTTGACAAATATGAAAACACAAATCTAACTGAGGCTGGAGAGATGGCACAATGGTTAAGACCTCCAGAGAACTTGGGTTCAGTTCCTAGTACCCATATGGTGGTTCACAATCACATATGGTTAGTCTGTAATTTCAGTTCTAGGGGATCCTACACTCACTTCTGGCCTCTGTGGGCACTGTACGCACAAGATGCACACACATGTAGGCAAACCCCACATAAAATAAAAATAAATAAAATCTGAAAAAACTAAATATTTTAACTAAGAGAATCTTAAAAAACCAATAGCTAAAGAGTACAAATATGTATTTCTTATTGAGTAAAAATAATTAGGATAATTAGCTAGTTGTTTGATTTCTTCCTAAATGAAAATGATAAGAAAAAAACAGTATCAAAAATAATAACTTACAATTCTTTGATCCATAGCTCTGCTTGGAAGAAAGTAGGACTATAGGTGGGGAAAGAAAATAAGCAGAAGGGGTTAGGGGGGATTCAAATATTTTCACAAACAAAAACAATCATTTCAACAGTGTGTAAGACGCTTTTGCAATTATGGAATAAAAGATATCCAATTGACACAAAGTAACTAATTTGAATTTTAATTGAATCTAATTGAAAATTAAAGAACATAATTAATACACATGTACTAAAAAGATGAGAGATGAAGATTCTCTAAAGATCAGAGAATGATGTTCAGCCCAGCTCTCAAGAGATTGTAAGAGAGAATAACATGTTAAAAAAATTTTTTTCTTCTGAGAGGATATATTAAGATAGAAAATTACTGTTCCCAAATTCCTAAAAGATTTAACCAAATTTTTAAATTCTTGGACTTCTCAGTCTGAGTCAAAACATATCTGTTACAGCATATTTGAACCTGTTACAGGATATTTTCTAGTAAGGGTGTGGCTCAGCCCTTAGCACACATCTTTAATGAAGGTAAAGTTAGTTTTTAGAAGGAAGCACCCATAATTTGAAAGTGATGTCTAACTGAGTGGCAGACAAAGGGAGGAATCAGAGACAGATTTGACAGAATAGGCTACGCCCAACTTTCCTGAGGAAAGGAAAGAGAAGCTACTTAGGGAGAGACGGACAGTCCAGGAGGAGGAGAGTGCAGTCCAGGAATACAGTCGAGCTCGTGGGGAGCAGCACGTGGAGATGAGAGGGAGAGTGGAGCGGCTCGGAGGGAGAAGGAGGCAGTGTTACCGGGAGAGTTTTACAGAACAGATTGAAGAGAGAACAAGCTAGACACAGGGAAAGACACAACAAGCAAGAGAATGAGGAGCCAGAAGACTCACAGAGACGGCTAGAGTTAGTTTGAGGCCAAGTAGAGCAATCCAGAGGCCGACAGAAAAGTCCGATTGAGTCGGTCAGGTGGGAGAGGAGTTTGAGCCAGAACAGCTGAGTAGAACCAGCCAGCCAGAGACCAGAAAGAACTAGGAAGGAGAAGTTTATTCAGCAGAAATTCTCATAGCCTGAAAACATTTGAACGTAGAGAAGATTGCATGGAGGCTCGAAGCTTAGCTTCCAGGACTAGGCCTAGGTTAGTAGACAGAGACAGTAAGCCTCCCAGACAACAATGACAACAAGAGAATAAAGTTACATTTACACATATCCAATCAAATAAAAGTACATAGTAAAAAGATACATCCACAAAATATTGCACATCAGATTGGCTAAGGAGTTCATGAGGCAAGGTGGAGGGAGGGGACAGCAGGCAGCTCTGCTCCGAGGGTCACAGGCCTATTCCCTGGTGGCTCTTGTGGACAATCCCAGTGAGGGGCACTGAGGAGTCCCACGAGTGTTAACTGTTCCGACAGCTTTCCTCCCTTTCAACTGCTTTAATTCCTTGTGAATCTCTAACTACGAGGTCTATCACAGAAACTAATACAAGAATAAACTCTTTTCCGAAGGAGACCTTTGAGGTCCTCAGAGCAAGTAGATAGTCCCTGATTATGAGCAAGTCACGTCACCTCTATGGGCTTCAGTTTCAAGATATGTAGAATAGAGTGTGGTTAAGAGTTCTTTTAAGTCCCCAGTCACCCATAGGTCCTGACTTGGCAAAGAAAATACTGTTCTACCCCCTCAATGTCATTAAGGTTAATGAGAGTAAGTCACCTTTGGCTTAATAAACACCTGAGAGGGCAAGAGACACACACAGCCTCAGAAATCATCAGTAGCAGTATAGTTTTGGTGTGTTACATACACACACACAACCAAATCAACACAAGAAGATATTTATAACATAATACAAAGATGTAAAAAGAAATATACAAGATTTCACATTAACAGGTCATGAATTTGTCTGCACCCCTTATTAAAATATGAATTTCATGAAAATACAGATTTTAATCTATTGATAAACTACTGTGTGCTCCTCCAGTCAAATACTACCTGCCAGAGAGCAGAGCCTTGACTGCTGGGTAAGGACTAATATAGGGGCAAGTACGTCTCCTCAATGGACTGAGGTAGCTGTGGGCTCAGGAAGGACAATTATAAGAGAAATTGCATTTCTAAAGAGATTACACATACAGTAGTAAGAGCAACAAGCATACTGAACATAGCTGATCCTACTGCTCTATACGCAAAACTGGCCTAGTGGTTTTATATATTGTTAAGCCTCATGAGATCTCCATATTAATATAATATGCAACATGAAGTCATTACTCATACTTTACAGAAAACCAAACAAAACCATGCTAAGGTCCAGAAGGACACACTGTGTCAGAACAACAAGTATTATAAGACTTCTCTGTTCAATTCCAAAGACTGTGTTCCCTCCTCTAGTGCTGAAATGCCTTTCAGTGTGCTAAAATATTAAGCAACAAGGAGAACTGAGTATTTGGACTACAAGAGTGCATTTTGAGCTTTCTCAGATGTTTACTTATTTAGGAAAGATTCATTTACTAAACATCCACCACACTAAGATTATCACTGGGTGGTTAAGTGCAAAGATATAAGTGGTAAGTGGTAAAATGCAGGGAGGCTGAATGTTTAATGTCACCTGGGGCTCAGAGACACCACCTAGAGACACTAACGGGAATCCTAGACAGAAGAATCAAGAGTGTCTGAAGTAGAGATGTGCATGCCACATTCCAGGAAAACAGGGAAGGTCCTCACTGTCAGAACTGAACTAAAAGGCACTGGCCAGAAACTGAAGGCTGATCAGCCCAGCCTGAGAAGCAGCTTAACTTCACGCACAGATGTCACTCATTACTCCCGCTCTTTCCTCAAAAGCTCACGCTTCTTCAACCTTACCCTCCAAGTCATTCCAAGGAGAAATCGCTCATAAGGGAAAGCCAGACTTAAGTAAAGAATCAATGAGAAATTGAGAAATGCTTTGTCTAACTAACATCAACTTCTGGGAGAGGGTCTTAACAATTTTTTTGGCAAGTGAGCTTCGGAAGAATAACATGTTTACCTGAAGACCAAAAAAGCTACAAGCAGAAGTCAGACCTGACTCTAAACACCATGCGAGAAATAAATCCAAACCATACATTCTCCTTGAAGAATTAACAGAGAAACTTTGTAGAATATCCAAAGCTTAGAATAAGTATCGGAGCTGCAAAGCAGGGGATGGGCTGAGACAGAACCTTCCATCACCAGCAATCCTCTCCTAAGAACTGCTTCTGTCACCATCCTGGCAGACAGACTGCCAAGGAAGGCTCTGGAGGATGCTGACGGCACTGCGAGTGACTAACTCACAGAGAAGAGTGCCTGCTGCCTCCAGGAGAAGTGAAGTTGGACCTGGAAGAATACATTTAAGCTCAGATTTACACCAGTGTCAGACAGAAACCATGATGTTGAGACAAAAACATGTATCGTATTATTTACAAACAAACAAGTCTAGTATATCAAGATGTACAAAAGGATCTATTTACAAACATAGCTCCTGCTGGGCAGTGGTAGCACACGCCTTTAATCCTGGCACTCTAAAGGCAGAGGCAGGCAGGCAGGCAGGCAGGCAGATCTCTGTGAGTTCCAGGACAGCCAAGGCTACACAGAGAAACTCCGTCTTGAAAAAACACCAAACCAAACTAAGTCAAAACAAAAAGCAACACCTCCCACCCCCACAAAAAACAAAACAACCCCCAAAAGCCTCTCAAAACCAAACAAGTATAGCTCCTTCTTTGACTTCCATCAGCTGCATTTGATCACACTTGTTCCAGCCACTGTAAGTAAGCAGAGCCTCTAACCCTAGTGTCTCTTTCTTTAGTTTTCTTCACAACATTGATAGTTACCACCTTTGTTCACTACTAAGTTGTAACCTTATATAAAATGCAGCTCCTTGAGAACAGGGAGTCTTAGTCACTGTTGCTGTCCTGATGTCTATACCAATACCAAAAACACTATAGGTTCTCAATAAAGACTCATTAACGGGAGGAGAGAGCCAGAGAATGTAAGACGTGTATGTGAAGGAGTTCTTTTATATCACACTATGGCACTCTGCCTTAATGAGGTATCCTTCAGGTAATTTAACAACTAAGCAGTCATTAAACCCTGTTACTGATCAGACATGAAGTTCAGAAAGCTAACTGTGGCTGCAGCATAGAGGCCAGAGCACGGACAACCTGGGATGGAACGAGACAGAATGAAGAGTGAAGGCTGGATGGAAAGAGAACAGGAAGTCACTGGAATAAGTTGAACAACACATGAGAGAGATTTTATACTATGTGACTGTCAGTAAAGAAACTGGAGCTAAAGGGTGTGTGTGGGAGGAATGACTGCTGACCCTTTCCCTAGGTTTACCTGGAAGCTGGAGTTGAAGATTCCTTCACTTTGAGTAAAATCACAGAGTCTGACCCTAAACAAAGAAACACAAGAGTGGATCATTATTAGTAAAATTCCAGCATTTACCGCGTTTCACTCAAGTTAAAGTGTCTGCATATTGTCATGTTACATGTGGAAAACATAGCATTAAGTATAGGACAAACAACAGCCAGCCTAAGCACACAGTTAAAATGGAAAAGAGAGGAACAGTTCCACTTGTGCCTCACAGATAACAAGAAACCATTAGAAACACAAGCACACCTGCCCGCCAGCTTCTACCCTTAGGCCGGCCTGCTTTGTGCGCACACTCCTGTTTCTAGGGAACAAGACATGCCACAATTTTTAAGTTTTGAGTACACGATAAAACACCTACTAAATTAGGTTTTAAAAAGGGGGGGGGAGGAAAAAAGGGAAGACACAGGTAGAATTTGTAGACATCATCGTAGAAGCACAGATCTTATCGCGTGTAGTCTGACCGCTCCTGGAGTGAAGGGCTCATGTCCTTGTCCAGTGCTGTGGCCCTGCCCTCCCTCACTAACTCGGCACGAGGCAAGGCTACATCACATGTTGTTCCAGTCTAGCTCCATCTCAGGATCCTACTACATGATAGGTATTTCTGAGGTTGCAGAATTTAATTTTAGATTTTTGGAATATAAGAAGATGGTTCTCAGTAAATCACTTCATAAAATGTAATATAAGTAATGTGTAGTTAAATAGTGATATCACCAAAAGTTGAATCCCCAAGTAATAATTTTCAGAAAGTGAGGAGTACAGTAACAATAATAATAATAATAATAGTAAAACAACAACAGTAAACCAAATGAGTTGAGAAAGGAGATAGGTGCTATGTATGTCCAAAGAGTCCTACTATCTAACCATTTAATCTAAAACTTGCTTTCCATTATAATCTGAAGACATTATTTAAAAATGAGGATTAACTACATAACAAAACCTTTACCAGCACCAATGCACAGGCTGGGTATTTGGGGTAACTCAAAGACAGGCAGGAGACTCTTGTTTCCAAAATGTTTAACCACTCTTAAATGCATGAAGCATCTATCAAAATTAAGGGGTATATGATAAATAATTAATGTTTGAAAGTTCATAGAACTCCAGAGAACCTCCCACATGCATTACAAAGAAAGAGAAACAAAAGCAGTTCCTGAAGCGTCTGGGCTGAGTGAACTGACTCTTCTTAGGAAGTTAAACATGCCTGGCAGAGGATCCTGGAGTCCCGGCTCTCTTGGTAGGACTGCCACAAGTCTAGGGCTGCTCTACCACATAGCAAGTGCCAGGCAGGCAGGGCACACACATAGTAAGACCCTTCTAAAAAAATAAAATAGTACAGCAAATCATTTGTATATAGGAAAAAGGAATATCCTTTAAAAGAGGAGGGGAGGGAGGAGAGAGAGAATGGAGGGAGAGAGGAAGGAGTCTGACATGTGAGCTTGGTGTCATGGCATAGCTACCTGGATCTCGTATTTAACTAAAATCTATTATGTTCTGAGTTATATGTACTACAGTTTTGCCTACAACAGATCCAATGAGTAGTTAACTGGTTGTTCACATTATTTACCTTCGGATTGTGTATTTGATGCTGGTAAGCTATCTGGCTGATGAGGTGCAGAGAGGTGATGATGAAGATTAGAGTCTTTGGATCCAAAGGCAACGTTCGGGGTACCAGATGACAGGGAATGTACACTGTGGGACAACTGCTCCTGTGCAGTTAAAATGCTGGCAGATCCAGAGGATGACGTATCAGAACCAATGACATGAGATGCACAAGCGTTTCCATTTCTCAACAGCGAGTCTTTCAAAGAGTTCTTATTGGAACTAAGACACCGAGACCTAGTAAAAGAAGGGTACAGTTTCAATATCAAGTAACAAACTGTAAAGTTAAGTTCATACGAAAGATGCTTTTGTGACTCACAGGTGTAACGGAAAATGTGTTGTGGGCTTGGCTACAGAGAACTGTTTCCCTGTGACCATCTGCAGCAGCTGTCTGTAGATCTCCTTTTCTTCTTCTTGAACTGTCTATAAGGGAGAGAGAAGAAAGATCTTAAATACATCCAATGAGGCAAACACTTCTTAAATTAGCATGTAGATCTCAGACTTAATGCCAAGCTCTAGCAGTTCTGAAGAGAAAGAAATATAGTGCATTAATGACGCCCTCCAGGTACTGTGCATGGAGGTGATCAGCAGAATCAGATTTCAGAGAGAGCATGCTTTGGAAAGTCACGGTGGACTTAACAGTGCTGAGAAGCTACTGACTAGGAAACCAGAAAGCCATGAAGCAATTATTTAATCACTCATATGATAATGAGTCTAAAAATAATACTTCTAAATTAGAATCCTGAACAACCCTTAAGTCCTGATGCCGATGGCAAAGGTCCTGAGGAGAGACGCGTACAGCCAAGCGCCATCAAAGGCATCTTACAAACAGCTCCTTATTCTATACAGTGCGAGTGTTCTTTAAAAATGGTTTCTATCTCCACCACTCACTTACTTATTTTTCTCTAAGTCTCAATTTAGTATTTAAAAAAAATAACGCCGGGTGGTGGTGGCGCATGCCTGTAATCCCAGCACTCTGGGAGGCAGAGGCAGGCGGATTTCTGAGTTCGAGGCCTGATCTACAGAGTGAGTTCCAGGACAGCCAGGGCTACACAGAGAAACCCTGTCTCGAAAAAACCAAATCAAAAAAACCCAAATAGATAGAGATAAATAAACAAATAAACAAACAAACAAATAAATAAATAAGATATAATCTGTAGGATTTACTCACCGAATTGAACATCTACCGTGCTCTAGTCATTTGAGATTCACAAACTGAATAAAAAAATTGCCAGCTTTTGTGGAGTTTATATTATAGTTATTATTGAAACTGTCAATCAAAAACTTGTTCTTGGCATGAAGAAAATTAAAGGGCAAGGGGGATAAAAAGTGACCGAGGCAAAGAGTGTGAAGAGGCGCAGTCTCTCTAAGATGACCTTTCAGCAGAAACCTCAACTAAGGGAAGAAGTTAAGGCTGTGCATACGCAAACGCCAAGCCTAAAGACAGGAAGGTGCTTGATGTACTCAGGAGTCTTAACATCAAGGAAGAGGAGAAAAAAGGAGATCCCTGGGAGGGAGACAAGGACTCCATAAGACCTGCAAGGGCAAGCACCCACTCTATACACAGCCACGCTGGGCTCACCAACAAACATGGCCCCGTCGCTTTTCTCAGCCACTCATTTTCACAAAATGCATTATAGGACATATGACATTATTCAATAAGAACATTAACATCTTGTGTAATTGTAGATGCTTATTGAAAGCAGAATGAACTAAGAAACAAATTCTGAAAGTAAGCAGGCACTGATGTTTCTCTTCCTGAGCCTTTCCCTGTTGCTACACTGTCATTACAGACATTTCAATTGTGAAGTGTGACACTCCAACTCTTCCGCCAACAATTACAACAAAAGGAAGAACTAAGTGTGGGTTCGGTGGTCAGAGACCCCAAGGAGTCAGGATCCTGTAAAATAAAGGGCTGGAGCAGCAGGATTAAATTACTGGCCAGAGAGTAGGACTTGAGTCTTATCTCTGGCACTGAAGGAATAATGATAGAAAAATATTAAATGTCTTTGTTTTCTGTAAATTTTCTGTGAAGGGAAATACTCTTTCCTTTAGCCTTGCTTCTCTTTCTTTTTTCTTCCCTAGACTCCTTTGTTTTACCTTTAGTTTCCTTACTTTCCCCTTTACTAACTGTCAAGCTCCCAGGACCTTGCCGTTGCCTCCCTCTGCCCTACGCTCATGGCCTAGGAGCTGTCCTTCACTGTGTCTTATCTTAGTTTTGCCTATGTCATGCTGTCTTGGCAGCTTGATTTTTCCCTTGAGTGATATGAGGATGAGTCTCCAAGAAAGGCTACTTCTCCCAAATAAAACCATGAGGAGCTCCCATCCCAGGCTGAGGGCAGAGCTCTTGCTGTACAAGTCTGAGGATGGGGGTCTGGCCCCCTAGGACCAGCGAAACGCTGACGGGGAATAGATGACAGCCTGCCTAGAACTCCACAGTTCACAAGGTGGAGACAGGGAATTCCTGGAGCAATCTAGCTAGGCAGACCAGGTATACGGGTGCCTTCCGGGCTCAACTGAGAGATCGCGCCACAGGGAGTAAGGTGGACTGCCATGGAGACAGGACAGCTCAACAATCTGGAGCAATACAAACGTGACCCAAAGGAAAATAAGAATTGTGTACAAGCTGAATTACTACAGTTGATGCCATTAAAGAAAGGGAGATAAGAAAAACAATATTTGCAGGTGGGCAGCTGTGGCCCACACCTTTAGTCCTAGCACTCAGGAGGCAGAGGTAGGCGGACCTCTGAGTTTGAAGTAGGCATGGTCTACAGAACAGCCAGGGCTACACAGAGAAACCCTGTCTCTAAAAACAAGACAAAACACACAAAAAGAAAAAAAAATACATGTATGTATTCTAGTAAACTGGAAAAATCCAGAAGGAATGTATACATTTTTGGATATTTATATGACCTAACAAACTGAATGAGGTACAACAATCACCTGAACAAATCAACGATACTGAAGCACTAATCAAGGTCTCCTGACAAAGAAAAGCCAGGACCACACACTGACCAATGAAGTCTTCCAGACTTAAGAACTAACATCAATGTTCTTCAAATTATTCCACAAAACCAGAAAGAAGTATTTTCAAGCTTGCTCTATGGAGACAGTACTGCCCTAAGATGAATGGATAAGAACACAATAAGACAGTGATAAACCCAAGTCTTTCCCCTTTTTCTGTTTTGCTTTGTTTTGTGAGATAGGATTTCTCTGTATAAAAGAGCCCTGGCTGTCCTTCCTTTGTAGATAAGTCTGATCTTGAACTCACAAAGATCCACCTGCCTCTGGTGATATAATAAATCAAATTCTTTGATGAACACAGATGTAAAAAATCCTAAATAATTTCCAAACAAATTCAACAATACATTAGAAATCCTGTACACCATGACCCTGTTGGTTTTAGTCCAGTGATGAAAGGCTGACACACTAGTCAAGGAGCACAATCTTTCATAAACAGAAGCACGAAGAATCACATTATAATTTCAATAGCTGCAAAAGCAAGTCCGACAAAGCTCAATGCCCTTCAAGTTAAAAGCCCTGAAGGAAAGATGCCTCCTACCATAAAACCTAGAGGTGTTGTGGATGTGAATGCTGTGTCACATGTGTGTTAATAGGCGGCAAAGAGTTCACTGTGGACATCTGAATGATTAGTAGCTTAATATTCCCTGAAAAAAACAGACCCTAGGACCACCACCAATCTGGCCCCAGGGAGCCTGGACAGGGGGCTAGCCTGAGATGACTACCACTCTGGTTCAAGGCAGGCTTGAATAGGCTCCCAGGACTGGAAATAGGTCAGAGATCAGGAGAACCCTGCTAGGTGTCACGGGCACCGGGGCCCCAGGTGTGAATGAGCCCAGACAGATGGCCACTCGGGTGGGCTAGGAGAGGAATGAGCCTGAAATGACCACCGCAGACTGGTACCAAGGTGTCCGAGCTAGTCTGAGATGAACACCAGTCTACTGCCCCCAGTCCTGGGGGGAGGACAGGACAGACCATGCTTGAGATGACCCCATTATGCATGAGCAGGGACTCTTGAAAGGACCCCCAGACACTCAGAGATCACATGTGTCACTAAGAGGAGCAAGTAAGCGGTGGAGAAATGGAGGACAAAGAGAAACAGAAGAACTGTGCAAAATGAAGAGGCAGAACTGGAGACCTGAGGATAGGGAGCGGCAGCCTGATGTGAGTAGCTGGTGATGTCACCTGGGACCATGATGGGTGGGTTCCTGGGCTGTGCTGACACTAGGGGCCTTATCTGGGTTGGTGGCCCTGAAGCAGCAGAGGTCTGTTACCACCAAATGCTAGACAGATGTCTCTGGTCTGCGCAAAACTTGCCCCAGAGGCATGAGAGCAGGAGAGCAGACTCTCCCCATGGCCAGCTGCCTGTGTAGGTTGCCAGTGAGCTGGCCCCAAGGGCATGACTGAAGGAGAGCCAGCCCTGCCTCTTGTCTGCTAGGCAGTTGTGCAGATGAGGGAGAATATTCTCTCCTCCCTCATCCCTCACCATCTGTGGCAGAAGAGAAAGTTGATTATTATAATCCCAGGAGTATGAGAGCAGGAGAACTGGCCATGTCCCTCACTGGCTGCAGTAC
Source organism: Apodemus agrarius (assembly GCA_964023405.1). Classification (NCBI taxonomy): domain Eukaryota; kingdom Metazoa; phylum Chordata; class Mammalia; order Rodentia; family Muridae; genus Apodemus; species Apodemus agrarius. The sequence goes on along the minus strand of OZ030022.1, from coordinate 5,900,401 downwards.
CATGCCTGGGCAGCAGGGTAGAGCTGGCTCTGGTTGCTGGGGTTGTGGGCAAGTTGGCCCTGAAGGCATGAGAGCCTAAGAGTTGGTGGGCTGACCATCTCTGATACCTCTCAGGCCCAGATCCAGGGCTTTCAATTGGTCCACCCCAATGTCTGCCCCATCAACGAACTATTGGAGTGTTGGTCCTACAGATCCAAAACCACAGGATCTCCATGGGACAGAACAACAACAGGATACCTGAGAGGAGTCCCAGTGAGTAGCAGAAGCCAGAGGCCTTGTACCAGACCAACAAGTCACTGCAATGAACATCTGCAAGCAAAGAAGTGTGGACAAGAGTATAGTGGATACACTGTGACACACTGCTGCTTCCACAGTGAGCTTTTCTTTCCTGTTGTGGAGGAGGTCGCAAGTGCAGGGGGGGTATGAGGGTAGGGGAGAGATGGGACTTGGGTACACAGTGTGAAGTTCACAAAGAATCAATATAAAGTTTGTTTTTTTTTTTTTTTTTTAAAGAGTGTATAAAAACCCTATAGTTTTTATGGGATATATTGAATGGGGGAAAACTAAAGATATTTTTTCTAAAATTGAGAACAAAACAAGATTTCTCGTTCTTACTAATTTCTAGCTAGAGCAATAAAGGCAAGAAAAAGAAAAGAAAAAAAGCATTACCAATAGGAAAGAAGTCACCAAATTACCCCACTTGCTGATGATAGGATCTGATACTTAGAAGACCAGACTCCATTAAAAGACTTTGAGGCTTGGTAAGTACTTTCAACAAAGTAGCAGGAGACAAACTAAACACACTCAGTTCCCCTGCAGCCTCCCAGAGCCACCCAGGAAAACCCACCCTCTGCATGTCTGCTGCCCAGGCCCTTCCCTTAATGCACGGAAGGGTGATGACCTGCTCCTTGTAAGAGACAGCAGGAGACCCTGTACTGTGCCTGGAATTGCAGTAATAATCCAAGTGGCTGCTCTCTCTCAAGTTTGAGAATTTCCTTGGAATGAGTAGAATTTCTCTTCTGTCCCTGCTATAAGTTTATATACCCTCACAGCTTGTAAAATATAACCATCTGGGGTCTGCTTTAAATTTTTGGTTGTAAGCCTAGCCTTTAACAGCTGAGCCATCTCTCCTCCAGCTTTTAATTTGGTAATTCCTTCATGCAATAAGCTGAAAAGAGCTGACAACAAAAAGTAAAACCAAAATGAAACAAAAAATAAAAAGCAACCCTCTAGAGCAGCTTCACATTCAGAAATGAGTGCCTAGGGGCGTGCAAATGCAGAGCTACATGGAGGGATAAATCTAACCAAAGAGGTAAAGGATTGCCTCAGTGAAAACTATACAACACTAAAGAAAGTGAAGACACAGAAAACAGCAACAACTCCCATGTTTGTGGATCAGCAGAATTAATATAGTGAAATTAACTTTTACTGAAAGTGATCTATAAAGTTAATGAAAACTCCATCGAAATTCCACTGGCATTCTTCACAGAAATAGAAAAATAACAAAACAAAACAAAACAAAACTAAAAAACCCTAATACTAAACTGGGTATGGGGTGACATGCCTATAATTCCAGCTCCTGGATATGGAGCTGGAAAACCGGAGTGCAAGGTCATCTTTGGCTCTGCAGCCTGACAGACTGATGTTGTCAGTCTGACAGACTGAAGACAATGTTTCACAAAATTAAAGGAAGGAAGGCAAACAGAACAAACCAACTGACGACCTAAAATTTATATGTAAGCATGAAAAAGACTAAATAGACAAAGTAGTGCAACCTCTGTTGTAAAACTACACTAAAGCCATATGAACAAACCAGGATGTTACAACCAAAAAAGCCAGACACGGACCAACAGCAGAGACAATCCAAAAGTAACTCCACACAGCTTTTAGCCACTTGATTCTCAACAAAGGTGACAAAAAAAAACATGTTAAAGAAAAGTCAGTTTTAACAAACAGTTCTGGAAAAAAAAAAAAAAAAAAAAAAAAAACCAAAACAGTTCTGGAAAGACCCGATGTCCACACACAGCAGTGTGAAACTCGGTCCCTACTTCTTATGCCATTAAAAAAAAAAAAAAAAAAACTCAAAAGCCGGGTGTGGTGGCACACGCCTGTAATCCCAGCACTTGGGAGGCAGAGGCAGGCGGATTTCTGAGTTCAAGGCCAGCCTGGTCTACAGAGTGAGTTCCAGGACAGCCAGGGCTACACAGAGAAACCCTGTCTCGAAAAACCAAACCAAACCAAACCAAACCAAACCAAACCAAACCAAACCAAACCAAACCAAACCAAACCAAACCAAAAAAACTCAAAACTGCTCACAAAATACCCGAAAAATTGAAAATACCACAAGAATTCTGAATTTAAAAACTGAGCTGAAGATGCAGCCCAGTGGCACGGATCTTGGTGGGCTCAAGGCCCTGGAAGTAACTCCCAGTACTGCAAAAACAGTACAATCCTCAAAAACAACTCAAAAAGAGTAAATAATCCAATTATTAAATGGGCAAGTGATCTGATGAGTTTTCTAAAGAACAAATAATAAATACATAAAATTTTCAATAACTTTACTCATCAGAAAAATGCAAATTAAAACTACTCTGAGTTCTGTCTCCATCTAGTTAGAAGGACATCATCAAGAAAACAAGCAATACTGGTGAGGATGGGGGTGGGAAAAGCCCCTTTGTGTGCTGTTGGAGGAAATTCCCACTGGAGGTTCCTCAACAAAACTAAAAATAGAAATAATATATGATTCTGTCATACTACCCCTGGATATATAACCCAGTGGGGGGTGTGTGTGCGGGGGAGGCAACAATCAGCATACAGTAAAGAAATTTAGGGCTGAAGAGATGGTTCAGTGGTTAGGAACCCTAATTGCTCTTAGGACTAGAACCTGGGTTCAATTCCCAGCACCAACATGGTGGCTCACAACCACCTGATACTCTAGCTTCAGGGGATTAGAATCCCTCTCCTGGCCTCCTCCGGCACCAAGCTTGCAAGTGGTGCACAGACATACATGTAGGTAGACTATCTGTATGCATGAAATAAAAATAAAATATTTAAAGAAAGGAATCTGCTGCCGGGTGTTGGTGGCGCACACCTTTAATCTCAGCACTTGGGAGGCAGAGGCAGGTGCATTTCTGAGTTTGAGGCCAGCCTGGTCTACAGAGTGAATTCCAGGACAGCCAGAACTATACAGAGAAACTCTGTCTTGAAAAAACAAAACAAAAAACAAACAAAACAAAACAAAACAAAACAAAACAAAACAAAAGGAATCTGCATTACCATGTTCACAGCAGCACAACTCATAGTAGCCAAGGTAACACATCCACCTAGTTTCCATGGAGTAACGGTAAAGGAAATATGATATACGGATACACAGACACACACAGGACTGTTATTCAGCTATAAAGGAAAAGAATGTGATCAGCTACTTGCAGAAAAATGAACAGAACTAGAGATCATCATGGGAAATAAAGATTCAGAAAGACAAATATCATGTTTTATCTCACATGTACACTTTGGATATGGAGTAGGGGGTGGGTATGGTGGTATGGTGGTACATGCCTGCAATCCCACTACTTTGGGGTCTGAGATAGGAGAACTGCTGCAAATAAAGTACACTCTGGGCTTCATAGTGGTAAGGCAGGCCAGGGGTACACACTGAGGACAGGAAAGGGCTCAGGACAACAAACTCATGTGACAGAGGAAAAGGCCGCAGGGAAGGGAGCCAGCAAGAGAGGGTCACTAGGAGCTTATATGACCATATACTTATACACATGTATAAAAATGTCACAGCGAAACTCATTCTTATGTACAATGAAAACATACTAATAGAGAACAGAAACTATCACACAGGAAGAACTTAAAGAGACTAAAGGGCATATATCTTTAAAAAGGTTAACTTTGGTTCCAAGCAGCTTGGTCAACAAGAGAATGTTTGGGAGGATTAATGGTATGCAGCTTCTAAGAAGAATGAAGCTCCCCGCCATGAAGAGATGTGGCCTGCAAGGCTGGTGACAAGAAAACACTCATCTGGCTAGCCCGAGTTCCTGGGATGGCAGTGGAGGTGACAGGAAGCAAGGAAGCCAGGAAGGACTGTTGATGAGTGACAGCTGACAAGAGAACTTACAGACCTGGGCTCCTGGGAGACAGACTTCTCCTCAGCTGCTACACCGCTAGATCCCCTGCCCCAGACAGCCTTTCTCTGCTTCATTAGAGAATAAGCACAAACCCCTTCAAGTCCAGAAATTAGGAAGAAACATAAGCCAGGAAGGGCAGCTCAGACCTGTAATGCCAACACTTGGGGGGGATCAAGAATTTGAAGCCTGCCTGGACTATATGATGAGCTAAAGGCTAGCCTGGGCTACTGTGTGAGGACTCCCTCTCAATAAAACAAAAAGGAAAACTACTTCTGTATGTATCAACTAATATATATAGGTGCAAATTGTAGTAACAGAAAAGGTGAACTAAAAGTGATGAGGTTGAGAAGTCAGCTGGTGGAATCACTGCTGGGGCTCAGGCTCTGTCCCGCAGCCTGTCCACTGCCCTCGGAGTCAGTCTCCCTTTACCCTGTCACTCAGCTCTACTACACAGCACGACGAAAGTGGCAAATGCGCCACTTTCCTGTTCATCTGTGCTCTCCGGATATTTCAGGTTCAATACAAACCTAAAACTCAGAAAAGCGCATCTTTACTAAACATTTACCATTTACCAATACTGCCCTATCATCTTCATTAACATTTCAAGTGACCCCTAGCATGTCCCGCTGTACAGGACTCTGCACAGGAAGCCAAGCTGGGCAGGCGTGGTCGCCATGCTGTGTGAAGGAAGCACACCACAAGCGACTCCAGAAGACCTGCACTCAAGACCTGCTGTACCATTTCCCAACCAGGTGACTTTCTTCTCTCATTTGTAATGTATGACTATAAACTCACCTTTACCTATTGTACGAGGTCACAAGAATTTAGTTATATAATTGGTATAATTGTATAACTATATAATTAAATAATTAATATTATTTAATATACTAATAGAAAGAAAGCATCTTAAACCGGATCTCTACAGCAAATGTTAAAATTACTAAGATACTGAATAAATATGCAATTGAATAGATGCCTACTTCTTGCTGTGCCAAGTGTACACTCCTACAGTCAGTCTCACTCTTTTAGTTACTGAGTGCAAGAACAAGTGTCAGCAGAACTGCTGTCTTTTGAGAACGTCTATGACCTCCAAGATCCTACTTGAATGAAAAGTAAATAAATTTAAATGTGCAAACACCTATGTAGAAGCCATATGTTAACCTTGGGTGCTGGTCCTCAAGAAGCTGTCTTCCTTTTTGAAACAGGGTCTCTCACTGGCCTCAAAGTCACAAAGTAGACTAGACCAATGAGCCACTGAGACGCCGACACCTGCTTGCCTCTGCCTCTCACATGCTGGATTATAGCACAAAGCACCTGTGTGTCTACAAAGCACCCGTGTGTCTACAAAGCACCTGTGTGTCTAGCTGTTGCTGTGACTGATGGGAATCCACCTACAGTCCGACCCTTGATGGAAAGCACCAAACTATGCCCACAGCGCCTCACTGGTTTTCTAAAAAATTAATTTCTTTTTATTTTATAGTTTGTTTTTATAACTGATGAAAAATGTTGCTAGTGAGAGATATTCTAACAAACCAAATTTATTAAAACGAAAACTGCTGAGTGAAGTTCATGGTTTTACTAAGGAAAATAACAGTTGAGAAAGGTTGTGAAACAATAGGAACGGAAGGCAGTAGGAAAAATAATGTTTTTCCAACATTTTAAAACTTAGAACAAAACTTTTTTATAAAGAGTAATTATGGGGAGAAACCAGAGCATCGGATTAGGGACGTACAGTGGTTCATGAGCAGACGACCGACCGGCTCGCTGCATGATGGCCTTCCTCCTGGCGTCTCTGGCTGCAGCTTTTCCTTACCTCTTCTACTGTGCTGAAATGTCGCCTCTGAGTTTTCTTAGGGCTTAAAAGACTCCGACGACACGACCCACTCCAGGATGGACTTGGGACAGGCTTAATGGGAAATGACTTCTCATACGCAGACACGTGGCAGTGGTGGTTGGACTTTCCCACAAAGGTATTTGATAATCCACTAAAAAAAAAAAAATTTGTAAGAAAAGTTACAGTGATTATTTTTACTTTTACTTTTCGGAAATAAAAACAGGACTGGCTCAGTGGTGAGGAGCACTGGCTGTTCTTCCAGGGACCTGGGTTCAATTCCTAGTGCCCACAGGTATAGTGACATTTCTGGAATTTCAGTTTCTTTAAAAAAACACAGAAGTCTAAGAAACTGCTTTTGATTTAGATCTCAGACGTGGGATGCAGGGCTGCTTTGCAGCGGCTAACCATGATTTGCCTTGTGTTCTAGCAGAGGCACGATTTTGCCAGCTCCAGATAGTTTCTGCAATTGTGTGATGTGTGGAATTCTGGCAAGTTTTCATAGAGTATATAAATGCTAGGGACCCGAGAGGCAGAGTGGGTTATTGGTAGTTCATGGGGGTTGGGTGTGGTTTGTTAGTAGTTACACTCAAAAAAGAAACAAAAGGGAAAAAATAGATTCAAAGATGTCTATTTTCTCTTCTGTCCATCCTTCTTCTTCTCCCACCTAGTGAGAGGAGGAGAAACAGGGTTGTGGAGGCAACAGACAGAAGATGGGAGAGAAGAAGAACCCGCAAAGTAGTAAAGGCCAGGTACACACACGGCAGCTCACAACTGTCTGTAACTCTAGTCACACAGACACCAGTGCACATAAAAAGAAAAGAGAAAAAGAGACAGCCCGAATGACAGAAGTGCATCTGTGGAAATATACAATACACAGGTTATAAAGCAGGTTCTGCCTCTCAAAAGATCACAGACTGCTGAATTATATATATATCAAATAATCAAAACTGGTTTTCTTGGATTCACAATGTAGAATTTCCTTTCTCAAGAACCAGTTAGCAGTAACAGCACAAGAGAAGAAAGCAGGTTAGTCTGTTGAAGAACCTGGAGTGGAGGCGCACTAACGCATATATTTCATCTGTAACTATTTCACATTTCTATTCCATAGCCCTTTGGAAGGAATTACTTTAAACATGTAAAGGTGGATAAAGCTGAGGTCTACTAAACATTTGCAGTGAACTTTAAATTTCCTCCAGGACCAACAGAGGGCGCTCCTCCTTCAGGAAGAACAACCAGAAAGCATTCTGCCAGGGTGCACAGCACTTGATGGATTCTTACTCTCTGTGCCCTTTCTAGTGGGAAAACGGATAGGAAAAATACCTTTGTGAACTCTAAATCCCAGTCTGTCTAAAGCTTACTGGTTTGAAGCTTCTCCGTCCTGATATGACACTTTCCACCCACCTTCACCTGCAAGCCTGAGGTCCATACTCTGACCAAAGTGAACTGTTCTTTTTCTTTCATTTTCCCCCAAGGACTCAAAATAGTTGCATAGCAGTCTAAGCTAGATTCAATAAACTCTACTAATGTAAATGAGATGACCTAATCTAAAGAACCAAAAACCAAATATACCCTCCTAGTTTTCAAAAAAAAAAAAAAAACTATGAACGTTCCTATATAATATAGTAGAGGAAGGCACAGACTCCAAATCTCGGCTCAGGTTTCTGTTGCCAGGCTGGGAGGACATGGCTAGCCAGACAACAGCAACAGGGCAAGTGTTCGGGAAAGACAAAGTGGATTTTCTACCTGTGCTTACTCAAATGAGTCTCCTCAACATGAAAATACCTAAACCAAAAAGCAGTATGAAGGTATCTTGCAATGCCAAGAAACAAGTATCCTACCCGTATTTAATGAGTTTGAGTCTAATAGAGCCAGTAAGTAGCAAGTTCAAAGGGAACTTGACAGGAAAGATGTCATTAAAATGCAAACAAGCAAGTACCCCTCAGGATATGAGCACTATGAAGATATGAAGAATGGATTTGCTGTCCCTGTCCTGTAAGTCAGTCTAGCTATTCAGAAAGCTGTGGCGGCTAGAAGACTGACTCCAAGAGTGAAAGGAAGGCTGGGGATGCAGCTCCATGGGCAGCGCTTGCCTAGCAGGACTGAGACCCTGGTGCATACTGAGCAGCACAAACCAACCTACCCCAGAACGAGACAAAGGGCAACACTAACGGCGAAGGTGAAGTCTAACACATACTGAATTCATCATGATCATTAAACTATATCAAGTAGCCATTAAAAAAGAAACAAATCTACTTTGAAAACTAATTTTAGAGCCAGGCCTGGTGGCGCACGCTTGTAATCCCAGCACTTGGGAGGCAGAGGCAGGCGGATTTCTGAGTTCCAGGCCAGCCTGGTCTACAGAGTGAGTTCCAGGACAGCCAGGGCTACACAGAGAAACCCTGTGAAAAACCAAAAAAAAAAAAAAAAAAAAAAGAAAAGAAAAGAAAAAGAAAGAAAACTAATTTTAAAAAGAACTAATCATTTATCCTACCTTTCCCACCACAGACTATGCATTTCAGGGTAACCAAACAGCCTAACCTTCTGAGGAAAACAGAATGCCAACTAAAATAGTTTCATTAACTTTAAGAATCATTAGATAAGGATTACCAATTGAAATCAGTAATTATTAAGGGATTAGTTTCAGTGAAACTGTTCACTTATATAAAGTCAAAGTAACCATATTCAGATTATATTCAAATCATAAAAGGAAAGCTCTAATGTACAATCAGGGACCAGACTCTAAACTCTCTTGTCCAGTTGCTCTACCATCACAAATCACAGAAGAACCAGAATAAGACAGCATTTGTTTTCTAGTATAACAAAATATCATTTCTTTGAGTCAGAGAAGTAACTTACAAAGCACAGAGCATGGAGACTAAAGCAGTGATACCACGAAGAAGTAACCTATCAAATCCAAAGGGCAACTCTACAGGGAAAAGTCACACCATTAAGTCACAACCAACCAACCAACCAACCAACCAACCAACCAACCAATCAACCAACCCTGTCTCTGAACCGCCAGCCCTTCAAGACTGCAAGAAACCTAAGGGGAATAACTAATAGTACATATATGTAGTGTGATGCTACACAGGATATCAGTTTGGATCAATGAGAATTGGTACTATAGAAGCTGGTGACAGAGGAGTAAGTACAGTCAGTCTTAGGGTTAAGGAAATGGCTTATACAGTAGAGAGGCTGCTGTACAAGCCTGCTGACCTAATGACCCCTGTAAAGGTGGAAGGTATAAACTCCAAAGCTGTGTCCTGGCCTCCACATGGCTGCCATGGCACACACAACTATATACATATTACATGCTAATAATTTAATGTATGTATAGTATGAACTAGTCTTTGAAAAAAAAAATTATAAAGGCACCAACAATACTTAAAATGATTTTTATAAGAATTGTGCTCAGGCCGGGCAGTGGTGGCGCATGCCTGTAATCCCAGCACTTGGGAGGCAGAGGCAGGCGGATTTCTGAATGCGAGGCCAGCTTGGTCTACAAAGTGAGTTCCAGGACAGCCAGAGCTATACAGAGAAACCCTGTCTCAAAAAAAAAAAAAAAAAACAAAAACAAAACAAACAAACAAAAAAAAAAACCCAAGCCACCCCCCACCCCCCCCAAAAAAAGAATTGTGCTCAGGGGCTGGAGAGATGGCTCAGTGGTTAAGAGCACTGACTGCTCTTCCAAAGGTCCTGAGTTCAATTCCCAGCAACCACATGGTGGCCACAACCTTCTGTAAGGGGATCTGATGCCCTCTTCTGGTGGTGTGTCTGAAGACAGCTACAGTGTACTCATATACATTATATAAATAAATCTTTTTTTAAAAAAAAGAGGGGCTGGAGAGATGGCTCAGTGGTTAAGAGCAGTGACTGCTCTTCTGAAGGTCCTGAGTTCAAATCCCAGCAACCACATGGTGGCTCCCAACCATCCATAATGAGATCTGACGCCCTCTTCTGGAGTGTCTAAAGACAGCTACAGTGTACCTACATATTACAATAAATAAATAAATATTAAAAAAAAAAGAATTGTGCTCAGGTTGGTAGATGTTTTATTTTTGCTTATCTGTATTTTTTAATTTTTTAAAAAAGGATACATATTTTTTCTATAATTTCATATAAACATGGTATTATCAATTTTTAAAAAAGTAATTTGCTAAATAATGCATGGATATCTTTAGTGAAGACAAAAATCACATATTGCATAGTATGCAAGTACATGAGCGCTGCTACCCATAGGAAAGACAGAGAGGAAGACAGACAGGGAGAGGCTCAAAGGAAACAGCAATGGGAGGAGGAGCTCGTGGGCAGTGCCGAGCTTCTTCCACCTTACTGTTAGCCTTTTAATGTTTACAGTGTGAATGTCCTGACTCCTACACGAGTAAGCAAGTGGTGAAAATGATCCCAGGAGCCATGACAGACAGACACCCCCACAACTCACGTGCTGATGATCTTCAAGTAAATAAAAGCCATTCTGTTGGTTTTAATCCATAATAGGAAATTTGGCTAATGAGGAAACTAAATGACCTTACATTCCTCAAATACATATAAATAATTTAAGAAGTTACAAAAGGAAAAACTTTATTTATATATGTGTTGGGAGTCAGGCATGGTTGTATATGTCTGTAATCTCAGGACTTAGGTGTTAAGAGGCAGGAGGATCAGAAGTTCAGGGTCATAAGTTTGAGTCCAGGCCGGGCTAAATGAAAACTCATCTCAAAAAATAAAAACATAAAACTAGGGCTGGAGAGATGGCTCAGTGGTTAAGAGCACTGACTGCTCTTCCAAAGGTCCTGAGTTCAATTCCCAGCAACCACATGGTGGCTCACAACCATCTGTAATGGGATCTGACCCCCTCTTCTGGGGTGTCTGAAGACAGCTACAGTGTACTCATATATAATAAATAAGTCTTTAAAAAAAAAACAAAACATAAAACTATGGTGACGGGCCGATAACATAGCCCAGTGGTAGTGTATTTGCCTAGTGTGCCCAATCCCTGGGTCTGATTTCCCAACACTGTCAAAAATTTAAAAATAAGGAAGTATTTCTGAGATATTTGTCTTTAATAACCAGCATATAAGTGTGGCAACTCTGGGATAGAGTACTCAACTTCCAAGAGTTACAGATGCTTGGCCCTAGCTGACTAGTGCAGGTCAGGCAGCTGTATTCTAAGTAAGGTCATGTGAAGGACTGAAATAGCTGAGTTGGGGGCTGGAGAGACGACTCTTCCGGAGGGCCCAGGGTTTAATTCCCAGCACCCACATAGCAGCTCACCACTGTCTATAACTCCAGTTCCAGAGGATACTACATCTTCACGCAGACATACATGTAGGCAAAGCACCAATGCACATGAAATAAAAATACTGAATAAAATGAAATAAAATAAAAAAAATTAAAAACCGTGCCAAGTTCTTTGCCACTCCTGTTGCAGAGATCAACCTACTTTCCCACCAGATCTGCACAGCTGCTTGGACATTATACTAAGTCCTAAACCACTGAGATGCTATCAAGTTTCCTTCATAAGTGTCTCATCATTTAGAAGGTTCTGTTGTCACCCAAGTTCAGCACTAAGGAAACAGATTTGTATACACTGCAATGGTTTCAATCCCTAAAATGGTGCTCTCATCGAAAATTCTATTGAAGGATCTATCTTCCCGCCACCCCCCCTGTATCTGAGGAAGAGTTTGAGAAGTAGGTAGACCAAAAACTAACCTTGAGGTCTTCCGGGTTTCGAGGTAAAGACTTCGGCTATTTCTTGGTTTTTGCAATGCTGAGCCTGATGCTGGAGTGGAATTTCTCCATTGTCCATTTGCACTTTGACCAAAGGTTCTTATGTCACCTGAGCCAAGGAAACTGTCTGAGGAAGGGTTATCTAAAAGAAAATGAAAGTTTCAATAAGTTGAACAAATAACTAAATCTAGGCCTTTTTATGATTGCAACCATGTTCCATCATTGCATTCCAAAGTAACGTAGCATATCACCATGCCTCTCATGGAAAAGATCCCAGTCTCAACTGCCAATAAATCTGCAGTAAGGGAACTTCTACAAACTATAATCGATTCAGCCATACTAACCTGAAAATTGATGAAGGAGCTGAATCCTGCCACAGCCATGTGCCTTATCTGCATCAATGTGACTCCGTGGTGTCCACCAAAAGTCAACATTTTACCCCAACTATATCTTGCAAGCACTCCCAGGCCTGGGCCTGAAAGAAGGTAGGCCAGACCAGTAAGAAAGCAAGTGGGGGGCCAAGGAGGTTGTAATTCAAATGAACAACAGTTATTGCTTAATAAGCAGCTGGTGTCACTTCCTTTTTGTAATTAGCATGTTCCAGACTCAAAGAATCTCTCAAACTGCTGCTCACACTGGCTGGCTTATGGCAGGAACGACCCACTGTAGACCTCTGGTTCCAGTACAACCTTCAGTTTCTTAAAGTCACAATCATTACATATGTATCAATAATCCAATGGTTGCTACTACAGTCAGACTGAGGATTATTTCTTACTTTAACTTTATGAACTCTAGATTACAACCTGGAATGACAGCTAGGAGTAGAATAATTTCTCTGTTTTCCTTTCTCTATCTAGAGGACCAGATAAATTAAACCAGCTCTCACAAGATAACTTTAGCCATTAGGCTATCAAATTCTAGGGAGCATCAGTGGAAAAGTAAAAATGATAATTCTTTATTCCCAGAATTTGTCTTTGCTAATAATATTCTGAAGCTCTCCTTTCAAAGAACATTAACATAGGACTTTGCACAATAGTATCCATTCATGTTATTGAAAGTATTTAGCATGGGTATGGTGATACACACCTGTAATCCCAGGACTTGAGAAGCTGAGGCAGGACAATCACAAGTTTAAGGCCAGCTTTGGCTACACAGTAAGATTGTCTCAACACTCACTCTCTCTCTCTCTCTCTCTCTCTCTCTCTCTCTCTCTCTCATTTGTCTGTTTTTTAGTATTCTATCTAGTAATCTATCTAGCCTGTTGAAGCAAACAACCTTCAAAAAGAAGGCTCCTTAAGAAAACCATGAAACAGAATTTGGGGTAAATCTAGGAGGAGGAGAAGGAACCCATAGTACTGTTAGTATCAAATGATTCACTAGTCAGTGTAGTAACTTAGGCTGGCAAGGTAAGTAAATTCATTTTCAAAATGAATTACAACTTTCTTCCTCTGTAGTAAATATGTGGGCTTAACGTGTGATTATTGTTACTCTAAGGACAGGTACACAAAGCTACTAAACAGGAGTCTCAGTAAGAAACCCAGAAAACAATGGTTGTTAAATGCGAAGCTGTGACAGTAGAAATAACTGGCTTTCACGAGGCTTGCTAAATGATCTAACTAAAAATGTATATTTGAGGAGGTAATCTGTTAGAAATACAAATGATCTTATTAGACATGAAATCTGGGATACAGAGTAAGTCAGAACAGCCTTCCTAGAGCACCAGAGTGAACGTCAGCTTTACAAGTCTAGGGGAAAGCACTGGCTCAGACAGGTGGTTCCATCCCCAGGCAGTGACATCACTGGGTGATCCTCTAATTGCTGATGGGAGTAAGGGACTAATAAGAGGCTGCAAATCTTTTGTTACTAGTAAAATTTGACCTGCTATTTTGTCATCACTAAGAAATTAGAGTTACAAAAGCCAGAAACAAAGTAATTTATCATGTGCTCTTACATGCATACAAAACTAGAATAGCCTGAAAATGTAATTGTGGTTATGTTCTAAGGATGAAATGACTGAGTGCTTTTTTCTGCAAGTTTGCTGCAGAAACAGGCAGTACTTTTATGAACATAATAAAATATTAAAAACAACAGTGTGCTCCTGCTATTTAGAGGCTCTTTGCTCTCACATCCCCTCAAGCTCCTTCTAAAAAATAAAGAATGTGTCAGATAATCATACACCGTGAAAGTAACCCATTATTTCCCCTTAACGTTGAAACTGATTAGTTACTGTAGTAACAGCACACTAAATAGACTTAATCTACTACATGTTAACTTAGTAACCTAATTTAACATATTTTCCAAACTATTGATACATTTAAAGCACTAGAAAATTCTTTTCATCTCAATCTATTTTTGTGGCTCTTCAGGATTAAAACACTTTAGATGTCTTCCACTTCATAAGGCTGGCTCTTTTTTTTTGTTTTGTTTTTTTGTTTTTTGTTTTTTCGAGACAGGGTTTCTCTGTATAGCCCTTGTAGTCCTGGATCTCACTCTGTAGACCAGGCTGGCCTCGAACTCAGAAATCCGCCTGCCTCTACCTCCCAGATTGCTGGGATTAGAGGCGTGCGCCACCACCGCCCGGCTATAAGGCTGGCTCTTAAAGGAAGTGCTGCCTTGTAAACAGTTCGGAAGTAACTTCCTTTCAATAGTTTAATCTTGAGCAGACTTGAGAAGCAGAATTTTGCCTGGCGTTATTAGAGAGTTAGGTCCAATAGATTCTACAATCTGGACTTTCCCATTTTCATTTCCTCTTGGAAGACAAGAGTACGGCAAAGCAGCAAGCAGCAGCCTACACCAGCAGTGCACTGATTAGAAGACTGTGGCCGGTACCAAGAGACCCACATCTAGTCCCGTCAGCAGGGCAGGCTCAAGGTCAAAGCAGATAGCAGAGACAAAACTGTGCAGCGTCTGAAATGACTAGAATGGGTATGGCAAAGGAAAACGTTTCTAAAGTACATGGTAAAAAGTAGCTTTGTTTTTGTATGGTGCTGGTGATCAAACCATGGGCTCTGTGTATGCATATTAGATGTAAAACTTCTGTTTGTAAAGGCTATGGCATGTCATAAACTTGTTTAATCAATAACTAGATGAAATCTGAGAGATCAGTTCTCAAGCTGTGGGATGGGACCTCTTTGGGGTGGCATATCAAATGTTCTATGTATCAAGTAGTTACATTACATAACAGTAGCAAAAACAAAGTAACAATGAAAATAATCTTATAGGTGGTGTTCCCCCCACCATGAGGAACTGCATTAAAGGATCACAGTGTTAGGAAGGTGGAGAAGCACTGAGCTAAGCTGACAGGTTTGAATCCTGTTTCCAGTTGCAGTCAGAGAAAGAATCTAACGATAGCACAGCACTCTTTTGTCAGCATGTGTCACCATGCACATTTTGTCTCATGTATACAAAACTATTACAAAATATTTTTATTTTCTTTAAAAGGTCACAAATTCAACTGAGAGATAAAACTTTAGTGAAAAACTTTTGGTATGAGAATCAACTTGTGGAATGATGGATGATAAACACAGGAAAAGTTTAACTCTCAACAATTTGTGACTAATGAGAAAGACAAGAACCTGGTCAAATATTGCTACTTTCAAGAACATGAGGATCTGAGTAATCTCAAATATATCTTTGTCAGAATTGAGGTTCAATTAAAATTAAAGAGGAAAACTATATGAATACTTTTAAGAGGCATTATTAACAACTAATAAAGGAGTACTGAACTTAAGTCCTAAAAACCACAATGGTGACATAAACTAAGGTACTGGTCATTGTCCCAAATCACACAGCCTGGGTGTCCAGCAGTACCTCAGAGCTACAGACTGGGATTTCAGCAGCTAACCTGCTGCTCTGCAGAACACTGGTAACTCTGTAGAAGCACTTGATAACAAACGCTGGTACAAGCAGCGAAACGACTATGCACTTATATGTACAGGGATAAACAAAGTCAATCAGAAATCTCTCCATGTTAGTTCACATTGGTTTTAATGTCAAATCTAAAAAAAAAAAAAAGTTTTTTAGAGCTTCGTGGAGTTTGAAACTACACATAAGGGACTATGGCTGTGCATAACAATGCCACAGACTAAAATGTAACAGAAAACAATAAATATGAGAAAGAACTTGTGAAATGAAAGAAAACAAAAAATATAAGCTTTAAGTTAACAAAGATTTTATGTGTCAAATTATATAATGTGTATGAATATATAGAGAGACAAAAATCACAAGAGGCCAAAGAGAATGGCGTTAAGTAATAATTGGTTTTTAGTCAAGGGGATTTAAGTCTGATTTTCTATGCAATTGTTTATTATAAAGCAATCACTTAAAACAGAGTAGAATGATTCTATTCAATGGTAAACTAGCATATGGGATAAGAAGCAAATACAGCATGATTCAAATGTAAATATGAATGATCTGGTTTTATTAATTCCATAATCATCTTTTTGTAGAATTTCATTTAACTATGAACTGTCACACCAGTGTCTCTGTTACCAAAGGCCTTTTCAACGACAGCTGAAGAGTTACCTTCTCAGTTCTTTACCATTGAAATTATTGACACATACTAGATAGAGGCCACTGACCATCCTGAGGGGAAATCTAGTGCCCAGGGTATAGTACCACCCACCTAAATAATGTACACTTAAATATAACATACGTCTAAAAGAACATCATACTAACGTCTTTTTAGGGGAGGAGATCTCATCTTGCTGACAAAGAATCCTGAGGAAGCCAAATAATAATGATTATTATGTGCATATTTATTTCATATTTATCATAAGCTTATCCTTACCAAAAAAAAAAAAAAAAAAAAAAAAACCTCATGTAGGCAGGCTCTACTACAGTATTCCTTTTACTCCCATATTTGGGGCAAAATGAGATCTTAAGTAATGCTCAGTGAAAAGACCTGGAAGGTCACTGCAGTCTTCCTGAGTCATAATGCTCAGAGACGAATGGACAGATTCTTAGTTTTCCAAGTCACAGGCAGAACACCGTCAGAAGTCTACACTATAGGAAGGGGTTACATAAGGAGGCCAGACGGCCAGGGAGAGGAGTCACTTAGAGAACGCTAACTTCTGTCATGGATTACAGGTTGAACAGCAAAGTCCTTGAAAACACAAGCACATGGCTGTGGCAGGTGCTACACAGAAACATGTAGTTAATACTTCCTGCCCTGAAGGAGAAACAGACTTGGGCAGAAATAAATTTCCAGATTTAATTGTTTCAAGAACAGAAATAAGTTAGCTGTGTGGTTTAAATCAATACAAAACAAATTACCCTTTGTATTACATGCACATAGCAAAACAGAAACAAAAAGAAAGCAAAGCTATATTATTTTCTATAATGGAATAGTGGACCAGGAGAACAGATTCCAAAAAACTCTCCCACTCAAGGATTAGTATTTCACTGACATTAAATCCAAACTATTATAGCTACCAAATACATACATACAAACACCTTATTAAAATGATGTTTTAATGGAAAAATGTCATGTTGCTTTTGACAATGCTTTCAACTTTTTTTTTATTTGACAGTATAAGGAGGAAACCCAGGGCTTTGAACACAAGAGCTAAGTGCTCTAGCACTGAGCCATGTCCCAATACCTGATCACGTTTTCACTTTTAGAGATGGTAAGCACAAAATATTTGCTATGAGGAAATGTGAAGGGCATGCAATGACTGAATACAAGTAATGAGCCATACCTGAGTGATAATTTGGATTATAGGCTGCACTTCTTGTAGAACACGTGAAAGCTCGGTCTAAAGTCCCCTGCCTGAAAGGCGGGATCTAAAAACAGAAAATTGTTTTCTTAAATCATACTCTTGACAATTAAAGAGAATAAGTTTACATTAAGAAAAACATCACTAAACTGGACTATGATAAACTTTGCAACTCAATATAATGTATATATCAATTATATTATAAATATGCTGCACAGTAACAAGAAAAGACAATTTGAGGAAATTACTTGGATTTAAGGGAATGTTGGAAAATAACGATCTGCTCTACAACGTAAAGGATGCCCACTGGATGGTATGTCTGCATTTACTATATTCTGTCAGACAATGAGTTATAAGAGGCTATAGAAGCTGAAAAAGTCAACTTGGTTTTGCTTTTGAGGACTTCAGAGTAATTCCTGTGGGGAGTCTGTTGCAGTCTTTGTCCAAGTGCAAGCTGTAACCATTTCTGGGATACCTTAAGACAGTGAGAGATGAGTGTCCGACCTGCTACAACAAATCCTCTCACTCAAACTAATGGTTTTCCTACTGAGTAAGAGTACTTTCTTTGTTTTAATTTAAAAATTAACGTATAACTGCCCACCCATGGCATAAGCAAGGAGGTCAGAGAACAACTTCAAGGAGTCAGCTCTTTCTTTCCACCATGTGGGTCTCAGGGACCAAACCAAGGCCATCATGTTTGGCAGAAAGTGTCTTTATCAGCCTATCATCAGCTAGGGGTACTTTTAACACATGGCTTCTGTTTCAGCAGTAGATGCTCAGGTTCCACATCATTCCCCAGCTCTCAAGCAATGCCCATGCTGTGTTGCATTCTGAGCCTTTACCAATTATGTCACAGCAAGCTCAGAACAGCTATGCATTCACTCCTGTCCCCCAAGCTATGCTTAGTACCTAGTTTAAAAGAACAGAGATCTGTGTGTCAACAATAGAATAGTCAGAGTAACAATGAAGACCTTTCTAATGTTATTCTTGCTGGGTACTGGCAACGCATATGTTTAATCACAGCACTCGGGAGGCAGAGCCAGGTGGATCTCTGAATTCGAGGCCAGTCTGGTCTAGAGAGCTAGTTCTAGGACAGCCAGGGCTACACAGAGAAACTCTGACTTGAAAAACAAGCAAAAATATTCTTAATTCAGATACCATGTATCTTAATTAGGGTTTTACTACTGTAAACAGACAACATGACCAATAAGTCTAATAAAAGACAACATATATTTGGGGCTGGCTTACAGGTTCAGAGGTTCAGTCCATTATCATCAAGGTGGGAGCATGGCAGCATCCAGGCAGGCATGGTGCAGGCAGAGCTGAGAGTTCTACATCTTCATCTGAAGGCTGCTAGTGGAAGACTGACTTCCAGGCAGCTAGGGTCTTAAAGCCCTCGCCCACAGTGACACACCTACTCTGACAGAGCCACACCTTCTAATAGTTCCACTCCCTGGGCCGAGCATATACAAACCGTCACACTATGTTTTGTCTTAACTTTCTTAATTCAAGCAGAAATCCATCACTATGTAAAAAGTTCACAGGCTAGAAGTGAACTGTATCAGATGAATATTTATAGTGAGGAAAACAATTAACCGAAAATAATGATTCGAACCTGCTGGTCCTCTGGAAAGCCTGGCTGCGGCAGGAGGTGGGTTCTGAAGGGGGAGCTGTGGTTCACTAAGGTCACCTCCCCGGCATCCATCTTCACCCCGTCAGCCGTGTCATCTGGGGGAAGAGTCAGATTAGAGCAAGGCAATCCTTCAACAACACTTTCCTGTGAGACAATCTTTTCACCTAAAAAACTTATCAAAGAGGAATTATACAGACAAAAAAAAAACAAAACACTCCTTCATAGCATGTGAAGACACTGGTCCATTTAGAATTGACTCAGATCATCTAACCTACACAAGAATAAAAAAAACAAACCAGCCTGATTTATAGTTTGTTTTTAAAATAATGAAATTTCCCCCAAAGAGAACTTTTAATGTCTTAAGTACAAGAAATTTAATATTAAAAAGAATAGGATGTTGGGTAAAAAGGCATGCTCTAGAAGAGGCAGCTACTGGAAAAGCAAAGGTAGAGTTCTGGTCATTTGACCCACGAGTTTGGAATTAGCATGGGCAATCGGAAGCCTGTCACTTAAAGAAGGGAAGGAGGGGCTACACCACCATGCAGAAACACGGGTCACTTTGGCTTATTTTCTATCTTAATACAAAAAAAGGTTCTTTAAAGTTTAACAAACCCAGGAGGTGGAGTGATGGCCCACTAGGTAGGAGCACTTCTGTACGAGAACCTCAGTCTGCATCCCCAGCACCCATGTAAAAAACTGAACACGGCTATGTTTGCCTGTAACCCCAGAATTATGGAGTAGAAACAGGCACATCCTGGGAGCTGCTTACCAGACTGCTAACATGGTAAAAACAGTAAGCTTCCAACTTAGTGGAAGTCTCTGTCTTAAAGAAATAAGGCAGACAGGATATTCAAAATCTTCTTGGGGCCTGTACACACATTCCCACAGGCATTCTTCCACATCCATGTGTATGCACCCTCCCCCCCAAATACCAACCATTATTAAAACAAAAACAAAAACAAAACCCTTAATTCATTGGATCTTTTTTTTTCTGTAAAAAGTAAGAATTTATTTGTATTGCTCTTAGAGTCATTTCAGTGACTATGGCACCATGGCAGACTTACTTTAGAAACATTTTACCATAGATGCGCTAAAACAGGAACAGAAGAGAGTTAAGATAACTCAAGTGACTTACACTGACAACGGCATGGAGAAAAGGGGAACGAATGAGCAGGAGAGGGAAAGTACACCGAGGGGGTCGTGGAGGTGGGGTGGGGGGAGGGTCTAAACAGTAGAGAAAAGGCTAAGGGCGACTGCAAAGAGTCATGGATGTTACAGCTTCCTGTTTAGCCATTTGATTTATTCCTAAGCTGACTGCTATTCCTGTCTCCTTTTACAGATACAAAATACTGTGAATCAAATAGTGAAAAATGTTCCAATTGCAAAGCTTTACCATCAGTAAAATAAAATAAAATGTTATCGTACTGAAATTATTTATCCTACAGGAGGCAGTGCAGCACAGTACTAAAGAACAGGGACCTGAACTCTGCAGGACAGGGGATGTGACTCTGAGCAGGTCTCCTAACCTGTATCTCACTTTCCTTGTTGGTACAATATTGCTGACTGTGTACATTTTGTACATACTGTTAGGTATTCTTGTAAGATGGCTGAAACAATGAAATGAATAAATAGATATTATATTCAGTACTTACAATAGAGACATAGCATAACAAATACTGCCAGTGTGCACTCGTTTTTTTTTTTTTCAATACACTGAATAAGAAAATGATCTTAAATGATTTTGTAAAAAATGATGTATTAACCAAAGGAAAATAACACTGAGTATACACTAATGTTTAATTAGGACTAAAATCTTGTAATATTATTACTACACATTGCCGGGTGGTGGTGGCGCACGTCTTTAATCCCAGCACTTGGGAAGCAGAGGCAGGCAGATTTCTGAGTTCAAAGCCAGCCTGGTCTACAGAGTGAGTTCCAGGACAACCAGGGCTATACAGAGAAACCCTGTCTCAAAAAACCAAAAACAAACAAACAAAAAAAACCAAAAAAATATTATTACTACACACAAAGACACAAACAGAATAAATACTGGGCACGCATTCTTTCTGGACGGAAGTGACGAATTTAGTTAGTCTTACCCATTTCAGGTCTTTTCACATCACTGACTTTAGTAAAGACACAAAATCCTATAAAAGAAGACACAAAACATAAATATTACACAGTGAAGCATCAAGTTAAAGTATTACATAACAGGGACTTGCACAGAAGTGACATTTATGTCCTTAGTGGAGGAAAATGGTGAAAGCTACTGACTGGTTGAGAAAAAGAGTAAAAACATCAAATTGGCCAGAGGTACTTCCAAACACTGCTGCAAACTATACTGGACTCAACGGCAGCTACAGGGAACCCAGAGAATCACAGACCATCAAAGCAAGAATCAAGTCAAGTGAGCCAACCCCCAGGAGATGGAATCATGTGCATATACATCACACTTAGTGGCTACGGTGAAATCACAACTAGAAATTCTCCCCAATCCACCGAGTTTTCTATTACCTCATCCTAAATTATTTTTCTAGGCAAATGACAGACTTTGTGATCCTAAGATTTCTCTTCCATAAACTTTATATAGTAGACAAATAAAATCCCACAAATTTATTGAGTACAAATCAAGAAATACTTTTAGTTGTACAAAGCACTCCTCCACTCTACATTGTCCACCAACCCACTAGAAAAGGGCTGGAATACAGCTCCCTTGTGTAGCATGTACAAGGTCCTTTAGTCAATCAAAATCCTTAGTGCCAAAGCAAGTAACCAAACCAAATTAAACCTGCTTAAACCAAGGCTTTATCTACATAGAAGTTCCCCTCATGCAGGATATATGTTCCAAGGCTTCTAATATATGTCTGAAACTACAAGTGGTACTGAGTTATGCACACAGGCACACTTCCTATACTCATACAAGAAAATCTAATTCATAAATTAGAGCAAGAGATTAACAAAAGTAATAAAAACAGTATGTCTTAGGGTTTTACTGCTGTGAACAGACACCACAACCAAAGCACTCTTATAAAGAACAACGTTTAATTGGGGCTGGCTTACAGGCTCAGAGGTTCAGTCCATTATCATCAAGGTGGGAAGATGGCAGCATCTGGGCAGCCGTGGTGCAGGAGGAGCTGAGAGTTCTACATCTTCATCTGAAGGCTGCTAGCAGAATATTGGCTTCCAAGCAGCTAGGGTCTTAAAGTCCACACCCATGGTGACACACCTACTCTGACAGAGTCACACCTTCTAATAGTTCCACTCCCTGGGCCAAGCAAATACAAACCGTCACATTCCACTCCTTGGCCCTCATAGCCTTGATCAAACATATGAATCTATGGGAGCCATAACTAAACATAGCATAATGAAAAATACATTTAGTCCAACTTCAAAAGCCCCCACAGTCTATAGCAGTCTCAACAATATTAAAGTCCAAAGCTCAGGGTCTCTTCTGAGATTCATTCACTTAACTGTAATCCCCAAAGCATGACATGAAACCAGCTGGGCAAACTCCAAAACTCTGCATCTCCATGTCTGATGTCAAAGCTATATTCAGATTTTAACTCCTTTTTCATCTTTGTTGACTGCAACAAACTTTTTTCTCCTAGGCTGGCTGCACTCCCCTAGCAGCTTTCCTCAGCAGAGAGCCCACAGCTCTGGCATCTCAAACATCCTGGGGTCTGTCTATAAGGAAACTTCAATGTTGAGCTTCTTGTTCCAATGAACATGATCTTCTGGGCTCCTCCAAAGGGCTGGCGTCACTTCTCCAGCACTGCCCTCTCTAAGCTCAGGTTGATCCAGTCCGCTGCCGCTGTTGTTCTTGGTGATCATCCCATGGTGCTGGCATCTCAAATATCTTGGGGTCTTCCACTGCAACTAGGCTTCACCAATAGCTTCTCATAGGCTCTCTTCATAGTGCCAAGTCTCAACTCCTTTGCATGACCCCTTCAGTCTTGGGCCATCGACTACAACGGAGGCTGCAACTACACCAATGGCCTTCCATGGCCTCTCACAGTGCCAAGCCTCAGCTGCTCTTCATGACCCCTTCATGCCTTCAAAACCAGTAACACCTGGGTGACTCTTACACCTCACCAAGTACAGCTGCAGCACGAGGTGCAACCTTGGCTATCTCTGGAACAGTTTCTTTGTGCTCTCAGAAAACACTTCCAGAGTTCACCTCAGTGATGCTGGTCTCTCCGTAATCACTAATTTCTTAGCTCCAGCTAACTATCTAATTGTCCCAGTAGTCCCTTCTATTCTGGACTGTAATGCCAGAGCCAAGCTGCCGGGTTCTGCTGCTTGCAGAAGATGGAACATTGGCCCCCTTGTTCTATTCCATTATCACCAGCTTTGTTTTCCAATGCCTTCACTGCCTAAGCTTGGCTGTCCTGGGTCTTGCTCTGTAGACTGACTAACTCAGAGATCTGCATGTCCATCTTCTGGGATTAAAAAGTGTGTACCACCATGCCTGGAATTTTTCACTTATTTTCTAAACAAACTTGACCGTAACTGAAACTGCAAAAAGTGAAGTTGCGGATACTGAATTTCCCCAGAAAAGGGTTGAGAGTAGTTAAAACCCTAACTGCTTAGAACTACTTAATTAGCAAAACCATGGACATTCACTTTTATCCACATAGTTTAAGGAGACTGAGCAGTTGATTATCAAATCCACAGCCACTCTGAATCCTCAAAGTATTCAAGAAGACTATGTGATGTCATTTTTTTTAAAGATTTATTATTATATGTGAGTACACTGTAGCTGTCTTCAGATGTACCAGAAGAGGGCGTCAGATCTCTTTGCGGATGATTGAGCCAACATGTGGTTGCTGGGATTTGAACTCAGGACCTTCAGAAGAGCAATCAATGCTCTTACCTGCTGAGCCATCTCTCCAGTCTCCCAGTCAACAGGCATTCTTAAGGGTCAGGATAACAAAGTGTGCTTGAGAAGACAGGCTGCTTGACTGAGCAGAGTACCCAGGCTTGCCAGGAAGGATCCTTAAAAGGTTTAAACCTTAGATTTAGGATCAAATTCATTTCTAAGCTTCTATCTAGAATTTCTCCAGGCTACTCTTCCCCTTTCTTCCTTAATGGTGTAATTTTTTTTTTTTACTGCTTTATTTTACATGTATGAGTATTTTGCCCAAATGTGTGTCTGTGCACCATGTGCATGTAACTTGAGGAGGTTAAAAGAGGGCTTCAGATCTAGAACTGGAGCTAGGGATGCCTCTGGGTCACCATGTGAGTGAAGGGAGTCCAATCTAGGTCTTCTGGAAGAGCAGCCATAGCTCTTAACCACTGAGCTATTCCTCCTGCATTAGGGTAGAATTTTTTAGGGTCCAGATTAAGGTGGGGGAAAAAATCCAATCACCCAAAGTCACTTTCTGTGTCTAGTCTATTCTAAAAAGAATGGACATACCATTCTAAAAAGAAAAATGCCAATTTAAAAGTCTAGTATCCACAACTTGGGAGATAAGAAGATTCCAAGTTTGAGGTCACAGCAAGACACTCTCTCAGAAAGAAAGAAAAAATCTGGTATCCAGTAGAATAATTCCAGTTAATTTCTTTTTCATTTTAGAGATGTGGAAGGAGAAAACAAGCTAGAAATTCAGTAATTCAAAAAGTTAACTGACTTGCATAAAATCACACAGATGGGGCAAAAGGAAGAACCCAAGAATCCCTCAGCAAGGACATACTGAAGCTTAGCACAGCGTCACCTCAAACACCTTCATTCAAAGATTCATACTGAAAAGCAACCTTGCCAACTAGCTTTGAGCAACCTATCCTGGCTCATGTGTGTAAATGAGCAAAGCTCCATATTTATCCCTTTTTACAAACACCTCTTGCTTCTTTGGTATGCTTCTAATACCTTCTTTAGCAATGATGCTGGAAGAAGAGATTTAAAACAACAAAATCAAGATTCTACATGAGTCCTAAATAAGGAGCCTTAGATGTCATCAAATTCAGGAAAATCTTTCTTGCTGGGTGGTGGTAGAGTCACATATCTTGAATCCCAGCATGTGGGAGGCAAAGGTAGGTGGATCTCTTGTGAGTTTGAGGTCAGCCTGGTCTACAGAGCGAGTTTCAGGATAACCAAGGTTACAAAGAGAAACCCTGCCCCCCCCCAAAAAGTATCATTCTAATAATTCATCCCTAGTGTTCATCATCCATTTAATTTACAGAATGTTACTAAGCAGCTGCTTATTAATGTGAATCAAGTTAGCAGCTGAACACCAAGTGAAGGGAAATCTGGGGGAGACGGAATCGCCTGCAATAGAATACAAAGGAGGAAATCATTTGTAAGTCTGTATATTTTGGAAGAGATCTTACAAAAATTAATTTTTAGAGCACTCATGAGGCTGAAAATATAGCCCTGTACAGTTACCTGTATCCTGAACCAAGATGTGGAAGGAAGCATGTGAATAGCCCTACTGAGTTTTGGAAAACAATTCTATCTGTGATACAGTTTACACTTCGTCATCATCTGATCAGGTCCCCACCATAGTATTTTTTTGTGTACTCTCTCCCCCAGTTAAATTAGTACCTTAAGTGCCTTAATATTCTACACCTTCAAACAGTATTTAACTTCTCACACACATATACTAAGTGTGGGGTTCTGGGATATAAGTACAAGAAAGCTCTGGCCTTTGCCCTTTAGAAGTTTTCAGGCCAGGCAAAGACGCCAGATCTAGTCACACAGATAGCAAAACGAGTATGACTGGTAGGAGAAAGAGAAGTCAGTGGAAGAAAAAAATTACATCACCTTAGCCACAAGTGGCAGAACCTGTTTGTAAACTCATCCACTCCCTCTCCAGACTTATTCATCAGATGAGTGATAGTGAGTGGAGTTTGGATAATTGACTGAATTCAGGGAATGAAGCTCTTTAAAAGAGGCTGGGGACAGGTAGAAGGTTCAGGTCACTATTCCAGGTGTCGCTGCAACCTCTAGGGCTGCCACCCACATTTCAGCAAGAGTCCTGAATACAAATCATCTTTACGAAGAATACTTATGCATGTTCTACTTCATCCAGAATTTCCTATTACAACGAAAACCCTACATCAAATAGTTGACAGCCTATAAAGGACTATACAAAAATTTACAAGAATCACCATCATTCCAAATACAATAATTACGCCACGTGAACTAAGTAATTTTAACAAGTGTGACTTAAAAGGATAAAGGAGCAAAGTTATTGCCAACAAGATAACAGAAACACTGTAGAGGTACTGATAAAACAGAAATCACCAAGCTCAAGACAAGGGAAACCCAGCACATATCCGGAAAGATCACGTCAGGGTATACGAAGAAAAAGTTCAAGGCAATTACCAAGAGGCGATGAGCCAGGTAAGAAACCTGTGGCAGTTAAGGGGGTTTTCATAACCTGTGCGGAAGGGTCCAGACGTTTCTCTCTGGTGGTGGCTCTAGCGATTATCACATCCCAGGGAAATACCACGGGGTAAAAGAGTTGGAGAATTGTTTGGGTGAGACACGGTAGTCGAGAAGTAGCGTTCAGGTTTCAAGGAAGGAGAGGGCGAAGCAGGTGGGAGCGGAAGCCGAACTTCCCGGTGGAAAAGAGCTCTCCCTCAGGAGGACCCAGCTCTGGCGGGAAACTCCCGGAACGCCAGCCGGCCCTTTCTCTTCGGAAAAGTAGAGATGGGCGCAGAGGAGGCCCTGCTGCGACCGCAGGGAGATGGCCTCTCCGCGGGTCAGGAGACGGAGGCCTCAAAGGGCGGCCTCAGTGAGCCCAACTACCAGACCCGGGCCAGCCAGCCGCCGCCGCCGCCGCCGGACCGCAGGGGGGAATGGAGGTGGTCCCAAGGGGCGGGGCGGAAGAAAGGGCACGGTCCCCACCGCGGTCCTCTCTTCCGCTCAGCCCCGCGGAGGCCGGCGGGCCCGGTCCGACACAGCCTCCCGGCCCAGTCTCCCTCCATCCTCACCCCTCCCCCAGTTTCCCGCCGCCACTCACCGAACCGGAACCGGCTGCTAGGCAAAGGGGTTTCCGGCCGGGCGCGGACCGCAAAGCCCGGGAACCTCCGTGAACCGGAACCGTCTTTACACTACCGGAAGACCGTTTGGCGGGCGCGGGGGAGGAAAGGGGTGGGGCAAGAGGTCAAAGAGCGAGCTACGGGCTCGTGGGACGCCTGCGCGAGGTGGCGAGGCCTGAGAAGCGGAGGGAGCGTTTGACTCTAGCCTCACTCTCCCTGTCGCCCTGTCAGACGGGTTTTTTTTCCTTCGCCTCATTTGGAGTACTGTTAGTGCGCCCGCCGTCCTTTGGTTTTCTCTGTCCCTCGGCTCCTTGACCCGCTGTCTTCTCGTTCCGTTCGTTAGCCTTTTTTAGGCTTACACGCAGGTTTCCATGGCAGCTGTTCGCTGTGGCCCTAGATGTTTGGAAACCTGCGCCTTCCCTGACAAATGAGGATTTGAGATCTAAATTGATTTCTACCTATATCTTCTGAAAATTAGTGTGCATCTTCTCACGCTTGACTGGTCATAGGAAGTGGGGCTGGGGGAAGAGTAGAGACTAAGAAACTTTGGGAACACCTTAGCCTAGACTCTTAACAACATGCCAAACCTTATATAACTGGAATAATTTAAAACGGTGATCTCTAATGGGATTCACCAGAGGTCTTAAACATGTAATCAATGCCAGACTTTTTAAGACCTAATAATGGAGGAAACATCGGATTGTTCATTCAAATTATTTACCGAGCTTCTTAATTTAGTATGCTTCTGGCCCCAGACCCTATTTAGAAGCTTTGGAAAGGTGCTTCAGAATAGTATTCTAGACCCAGTTGGTTGCCTGTCTGAATTCACTCTTGAAGTAGGAAAGGCCTCTGGAAGCTATCAGCCTTTTCCATTCTCTAAGCATAAGGAGGTAAATTTGTTCAGGGGATTCTGACTTGTTATGTATATAAAAGATTATATCACCTTATATGCTGATATTTTTATATGGCCAAGTCCTAAAATCCAGTGGTATTAAGTATACCTAGACCATGTCGACCTTTGACACTTCAAATATTCTATGGATCTGTTTATTTGGATTAAACTCTCTTTATTTCTAGGAAATAGCCATGCATAAAGACGAATATCAGCTGAGATTTTTCATGTGCGTGTTTGAGTCTCGCCATGTAGTCAGGACTTCTCAGAGCACAGGTACCATTGATCATGTTACAGTGATAGGAGATGAGTTCTCTCAGCCACCCAGGATGAGAGCTTCTGGCATAATGATACACTTGAGGGGCCAGAAGACTTGTTTCATATTCCTAGTTGGAAAAATATGTGTCACCGTATTGTGTGTTCTCTTTGTAGAGTATAAGGGACATGCTATCCTTGTCCCAGGCAAATAAGGGAGACTTGGGAGCTGAGAACAAGAAATATGGAACATGGGATGGGTGTTGATTTCTATTTAATTTATAGATTATTGTAATTTATCTGGGCTCACTTGTGGGAATCCTTGTTACTCAGTGGGCACCCCCAAACACGAAAGTCAGGACCTAAAGAGAGCTTCCCTCTGCTCTTTCTTAACCAGTAGTGATGTGCTCTGCTTCTCCTGTTAGTGCTAAAGGAATAGAATCTTTTGGATGTAGTAAACCAGTTATTGAGGACAATCATGGCTTCTCTTAATCTTCTTCACTGTATTTATGCTAAAGAAGTTCTGAATAGCTAGGCCTCTTAGAGAAAGTAAAAGAGTACGGAGCACACACACCCCCCACCCCCCCACCCCCGTTCCCACCAAGGGTGACCCACAGTTGTTGCTTCCCAGTGGGGGCAGCTTCAACTTCCAACATGATCATACCGAAGCTACAGCCAAAGACAGATTTCTTGAAGGGGCTGGAAAGCGTGGAGGACCCGAACACCGCGGGACACATACCTATTCTTGAACTCGGTAAGGCGTGTGAGTAGACAATGGGGGTTGGTGGGGACAGAAGCACAGAAGAGCGGAAGGGTCGTTCACAGCATTCTGATCACGGAGAAATTGTGTATGGGGGGAGGAAGGAAGGAGGGGGAGGGAGGGAGGGAGAGAAAGAGAGAGAGAGAGAGAGAGAGGGAGAGAGAGAGAGAAGCTGCAGGAGGAAGAATAGTTCTTTGTATGAGCAATACTTAATTCCGTCTAGTCAATATTTCTATTTGGGTTTTTTTTTTTTTTTTCTGTTGCTGCAACCAAACACCCAATGCAGGGTAATGTATAAAATGAACTTTATTCACAGTTGGGGAACTGGAGCCCAGGAATAGGCAACTCCTTTAGTTTGGCCTCTGCTTAGGATTCCCTTGCTGGAGCTACATCACAGCAAGAATATAAGCGAGAAGGGGGGATTGCGTGGAGAGACAGCACGCCAGAGGTCGGGGAGGAGCCACTCCATCTATCTTTATAACAGCCGTCTTTAGCAAGAACTCACTGGGGTCCACGAGCACTCCTTAGCTCCTGCCCAGGCTGCTTCCTCCCACCAGACCCCACGCCATGCTCAGGGTTTCCCCAGTCCCTAACACTGCTGCCCTGAATGCCGTGCTCCAACACATGAAATCTTGAACGGTATGCTCACATGGTTTCTAAGCCATAGCCATGCTAAGTCACTTGACTCCCTCGTTACCCTAAGCTACTCAGTCTGGCTTCTGTATTGTTGGTGAGCCTTCTATAGAAAAAATGTGAAACTCCCACCAATGGAGTAAATTAAGGTATCATTATCATGTTACAAAATTATTCCAAAGACTATAAAATTTACCCTGGGAAAAATTTAATAACAGGTTTCCCTTATATATTTTAATAAAGGTTTATTAAATTTTAGCAACACATCTGTATGTCCCTTCTCAACTTAGATGCATCTATAATGGAGCCAGTTCACTGACAGTACTTCCTCAGTTTGCACTGTGTGCCAGTGACCTGTCAGAAATAATTATACAGTACACAACACGCCGTGTTGTTCCATTGCTGTGACACATGCTCTCACCAAATAGCTTAGGGGAAGAAAGGTCACTTTCTACTCGGAGCCTCAGACGTCTCAGTCCATGCTGCCAGGGAGCGTGTGTGGGGAGAGCGGCTTGCATCGTGGACAAGCCTCCCCTTCCTAGTTAACGATCCCTGCAGGTTCCCTCAGACCAACCCAGAGGTTTTACCAGTTGCCTGTATGTATACCCAATCCAATCATTCTGCCAGTCAAGAACTAGAATACAAAACAATGCAATTCATCATGACATTTGTGCTAATCAAGGCTGACTCACGCTGTATATATGTGTAAGTTTGTAGACCTATATATATGTATATGTCTACATATATATAAATATCATTATGTTATATTGTTAAAATATATTTATATTAGTTAAAATTATATTGTTACATTAGTTAAAATTCAGAAATGTCTTAGTCACTACTTAGCTCAACTTCCATGTATTTCAGAAGGAATTCAGGGCTAAAAAAGTTTTCTTTGGGACGTTAAAAGCTTGGGTCTAGACAGATGGCTCATCAGTTAAGAGCTCCGGCTGCTTTTCCGAAGGATCCTGGTTTGATTCCCAGCATCTGCCGTCCACTTGGTAGCTCACAGCAGCCTGACAAGTGATGCTTACAAGACATTCTACAGGGCAGAGCAGAGAGGATCCTTTTCCAGAAGGAGCAGGGGGCTCTGATCTGGGGAAAGACTGGCTCATTGGAAAGGTAGTGTGATCCAGTAAGACCCGAGCGCTGGGGAGCCTGCCCAAAGATGATATAAGAACAGGACCACGCAGCACCTTCTATATTCTGTAAATACTTCTCCACTAAGGGGAATCAACAGTGGCAGGATCATATTAAAAACAAGAACAAAACCCCAAACATCTAACCACAAATCCACTTCCTTCACGGATACAGGGTTAGTGCAGTGCTGTTTTATGATAGGTATTAAACCCAGGACCTTGTGCATGCTAAGCGAGCTCTACTGCAGATCTACATCCCCACCCCTCATATTTGCTTGCTTCTTAAAATGATTTTTCAATCTCTTGGGTAGAAGATAGGTTAGAACAGTGTTTTTCAACTTGTGGATAGCAGCCCCTTTTTCACAACAGTCGTGAAGTAGCAGCAAAAACAATTTAATGGTTGGGGGCCAGCATGACGTGAGGGACTGTATTAAGGCATCAAAGCATTGAGAAGCATTGACTTAGAGGGAAGGAAAAGTAGGGTGGTGTCTCAGCTGGCTGGACTGCCTGCTCTGCTCTTTGCATGCAGGGTATCAAGGAGAAGTGGTGTCATCAAACAATATAAGGGAGCCAGAGCTAAAACACAAAACTGTGCACCAACCCTGGCTTACTTAGGACCCTGCTGCTGCCTCTACATTTCTGAGGGGAAACAGAGACACTCATCCCAGAGTGTGTGCTAGTCCTTGTTCCAAGCTCAGTTGCATAAGGATGAGCTGCTTTCCAGTCTCTGGGAAAACAGAGTGTGTGTTTGCTTCACGCTCAGCAGAGGAGCAGCCACAGCTGCTGTTTTCTCTAACTCATTGCCCATCGGTGTGTACACAGCCTTGCCCTATGCAGTGATGAGACTAGTGTGCGTATGTGTGTTTCTGACGTACAGAAACTCAGCCACCCACAGGAGTTGGTGGCATAGGCCTCTCTTCTTGCTCCTGAGCTTTTGTAACGAACAGGAGGTAACATTCCAAAATAGCCAGGGTGTTGCTAAACATCCCACAGGCACAGGAGTCCTCACAACAAAGAGACACAGACCCACAAATGTCGGCCTTGCCGACACTGACGATAATCTCGGCTCTCTCCGTCCTCTCCTTCAGCCTTGAGATTGTTATGAGCAGTCACATTAGGAGACATTTCTTCAGACACTTTTCAAACTTGATGCAGTTCTTTTAAAAGATGTGAGTGACACTGTCACTCCTCCTTGTGTGAGGGAATGTCACTGCAGTTCTGTCACCCATGTGATGATTCTCACCAGAAGAGAAATGCCAAGAAACATGAGAGTGCAGTTTTCAATGTTTTATCATAAAAACTGACCCCAGCTCATGAATGTGTAGTCTGTGTTCTTAAGATGGTGCTTCTGTGAATAACAAGCCATCTTCATCGTAAAAGAGTATATAGTATATTCCTTATAGCTTAATTCTCGTAGCATCTCAATTTCCTTCTGGATAACTTAATTTCTCAGTGGGATATTGAGCATTGTGTGATGCACTGTGTGACACATGGTATATAATTCAAACACAGGGTGATATCTTTTTTGTTTTGTTTTGTTGAGACAGGGTCTCTCTACACAATCCTGGCTGTCTTGCAATTCACCATGCAGACCAGGCTGGCCTTGAACTCATATTGATCCACCTGCCTCTGCCTCCCAAATGCTCAAATGAAAGATGTGCACTTGCCTAGCCTTGCATGTCTTCGTCATACAAATCTTGTGGTTTATTTGTGGTCTCATAAAGTCTCACAAAGCTTTCCTTCAATTACAGTCTATTCACTGTAACCAAGGCAGGCGCCACTGGGGGCGCTCTCGTGGGCCCCCTCAGTGCTGCCTTCTTTGTCCTTCTCATTATTCTGATCTCGAAAGAAGAGTCCAGTCTTAACGCTCCACACAGGGCACTGCAGATGCATCACCGTTGATCTGGCTCCTCCCCCACCCCACCCCATCCCACCCCACCCCACCCCCATCCCCCCACCCCCCACCCCCGTGACCTTTTTTTTTTTTTTTTTGCATGTAGATATGACCCCTATATTTATTTATTTATTTATTCATCCATCCATCCATCCATCCATCCATTCATTCATTCATTCTTTGAATCTTTGGACTTCTTATTACATGAGGGGAAAAATTGATTACTTGTTTAAGCGGCAAGAAACACAAAACCAAAAGCCAAGATAGCTGAATGTAGGACAGATCTACCTCCAGGACAAAAGCTTTTTGGGCAGCTTTGTGGACCAGGATCTGGTCCAGCAGATCCAACTGCCCACTTAATGTATAAATCCTCCCTGTGCCTAGGGACTTCGCTGGTAAGCAGCTGGCCTAGGTAACCACGGACTCGCATGACTGCTTATTTGTTGCAGGATATCTGATCACATCATGAGCCCTGAGATTGTGATATTTACTGAAAAATTCAGTTTCTAGTGGTGTGTGGCTTAGCGCTTAGCACACCACTAGAATTCCTCTGACTAGAATACAGACACGACCTTAGCACACACCTGTAATCTCAAACAATGAGCATAAAGTTAGTCTGTAGAAGGAAGCACATATGCTTGGAAGTGATGTCTAATTGAGTGGCAGACAAAGTGATGAATCAGAAAAAGACTTGACAGAACAGGATATGCCCAACTCTCACGAGGAGAGAGAGGAAAAGGAACCTACCAGGCAATGCAGAGAAGAGGAGTCAGTTTCACCGGGAGAGTTTACAGACTAGTGCAGAAGAGAGAGGAAGACAGTTGTACAGAGACAGGTTGCAGAGAGAGAACAAGCCAGACAGGGGTAAAGACAGAAGGAGCTAGAGAATAAGGAGGAGCCAGAAGATTAGAGCAGATTGCCAGAGTTAGCATAAGGCTAAGCAGAGAAATTCAGGAGAGGTAGAGAGAGAAGCTGGTTGAATCAGGCCGTTTGGAGAGGAGTGTAAGTCAGAACAGCTGAGTTGAACCAGCCAATCAGAGATCAGAAAGAACAAGAATGAACTTATTCAGCAGTAAATCTCAGAGGCTGTAAACATTCAGGCCTAGATTAGATTGTATGGAGGCTGGGAGCTTCCAGGACTAGGCCCCAGTTAGACGCCTGGAACAGTGATCCTCGGAGACCACAGTGGCTTCAGGCGAATAAAAATTACCTTTACACTTACTATTGAGTCAAAAATGGGAGAGCAGTCAAAGGAATGATGCTCTTCCCACGGCCTTCTAGGCGACAGCGTCTCTGTAGAAGACCTTGCCGCCATGCTCTTCCTTTGCCTGACCCCAGCATTACTCGTGCCCGCTGCTGCCCTGCTGGTCTTTGGGCCGGTACCCTCACACACAGGTGGTCTGTAGAGACCAGGATGCAAAGCTTTGCACACATTGTGAGTGCAGTCAGTGTGTGGAGTATTACTACTGCCTGTGGCTCGCCTGCCCTTTAAGAAAGTATTTTTAATTTCTGCACCAGAAATAAGAGCTTCCATTTATATGCTGTTATAAGAACCCAAAAACCCAAAAACTCCTGTTGAAGAAAAAACGGGAATCCTGGTTCTACGAAGATTGCCTTAATATAAACAATGTTTAACATTCCAGACTCAATTTCACAGAACTGGAATTTTCATAGAGCTAAAACTCTAAGGGCATATCTTAGGGTTCTTATTGATGTGGTAAAACACCACAGTCAAAAGCCACTTGAGGAGGAACAGATTTATTTCATCTTACACTTGGCAGTCACAGCCCGTCATGAGAGGAAGTCAGGGCAAGAACTCAAGCAGTGATTGAAGCAGAAACTGGAAGAGTGCTGCCTTCGGGCTTGCTCTCCATAGCTTGCTCAGCATGCCTTCCTGTACCATACAGAACCACCTGCCAGGGTTGGCACCACCCATAGTAGGACTGGCCCTCGACACATCAATCACTAAATAAGAAAACGCCCCACAGGCTTGCCTAAGCCTATCTCATAAGAATAATTTCTCAAATGTGGTGTCAACTTCTCAGATGACTAGTTTGTGAGGGATCTTTATCTCGTTTCGTTTTTAAGACAGGGCTTCTATGTGCAGCTGAGGCTATTGTGGAAGTCACTCTCAGCCTCACAGTGCTGGGGTTAAAGGCTCGTGCTGGCCCTGCCACCCCTCGATGACTCTAGTCTGTGAACAGATGACAGAAGCTAGCTCTTTCAACATTGTCTCGACTGGGAAGCTCACTGGGTGCAACAAGGAGCATCGCACGCTCTTCTTCCAGGCACACACGCAAACATGACATCAGTCGTGTAGGCAGGCGCTTCTTTCATTGTCTGGTGGAGATGATAAACAAAATCCTTCATCACAGCACAGCAAACATACAA
The DNA here is from genome assembly GCA_964023405.1 of Apodemus agrarius. NCBI lineage: Eukaryota > Metazoa > Chordata > Mammalia > Rodentia > Muridae > Apodemus > Apodemus agrarius. Next base: position 5,865,407 of record OZ030022.1, on the reverse strand, counting down.
TGGCTGTCGCAGGCTGCCATGATGAAACGACTTAACCATCTAATGTTTTGTGGGTAGACCTATAAGAATTCACCATTGCACGTTTTCCTTTGCCTGTCCACAACACCAGGCAGGAGAGGAGCACCAGGTAAGCGAGAGTACCTCCGCTTCTCTTCGCACATGCCTGACCTCCCAGTCACCAGGGAACTTTTCTAAGCATCTTACACTCGATCTCTCAGATCTCTCTTGATTTTTTAAAACCTCTGTTGTCTACTTGTACATGATACCCAATAGCCAGGTGAATCCTGTAGAGCTCTGAGAAGCTTAGCAGGATCTTCTGAATGTCTTCCTGCACACCGAGGATCCACATAAAGAACAGTCTTTGGGGTAGGGGGCACACGAAATGGCTCAGAGTAAAGCCCTTGCTGCCGATATGCTATGTGAGCCAGAGTTCAGAACCCCAGCAAACTCGGGTGTTTGCAACACCCGAGTTTGCGACCCCAGAGGGTGACAGGAGGAGGCTGGGTGCCCAAGGCAAGTGGGTTAGCAGGATTGGCTGAATTGGCAAACTGGGTATGGAGAAAGACCCTTCCTCAATAAATAAAGTAGAAAGCAACTGAGGAAGACATCTAATGTCAACCTCTGGCCTCCACATGAGCATGCACACATGGATACCTGCACACACATGAGTACCTGCATGTGAACACACACCCATTCTATATGCATACACATGCAAAAGACGAAAAGAATAGGCCTTTAATTTCTGGGTATTGAGGTATGGCATAAGGTAAGAAGGTATCAGTCATTGTCCATTCTTTGTACAAGTTATCTTTCCCTGGGTGCTAAAGACAGGAAGACTACTGCCTGGTATTGGAAGGTAGAGAGATGGTGGACTTCATGACCTAGAGCACCTCCCCTGACCCCCTTTCTCCCTGCTAGGGTCTACCACCCTAAGTCCTAAATTAGAATTTTCATTTTCAGAAGCTGAAGAAATCTGGAATATATTTTGGCCCAAACCTAGTCTGCGAGCAGTACCATGCCTAGTCCTTGTACCTAGTCCCCGAAGTGGACCAATTCCCCAGACTTGTCTCCTCCAGTGGGAACCAAGGCTTCTGCTTTCTTTTTGGAAGAAGGGTACAGCACATACTTTTATAGCTGCATTAGACCCTTCCAGCAGTGAAAACGGCCTTAGTTTAGTTTCCTCAGGAATCTGTGGCACCATCTCACTTTCCGCATCCTTTCCTGATCCATCTTGAAAGTTTGCTGACACTCCCTTGATCCACTCTGGCTTGTAGGACAACGTTTAGATGCCTTCCTTCCCTAGTCTCCTCAGTTTAGCCATCCTCCCCACTGCTCCACTCTCAGCAATGCTTCTCAAAGCCAGTTAGACGGAGACTGAACACACACCGCATTTTCTAGAACTGCTTAGATCCAAGCATTTTCTCCATCACCAGTCCACCATCAATTTATGAAGTCAAACTTTGAGTCACTACGTAAATTGACCACAGCTGACCAAAAGTTCCTTTTCCAAGCTGTTAATATTTGTGGAAGAAGTATTTTGAATGTAAAAGTTGTCTGATGAAAATTCAGAAAAAGACATTCAGCTTGGGAGTTTAAAATTACAAGGCAGGAAAAGCTGTTTATAATGAGCTGTCCCTGTGCAATCTTCTCTGTTTCTCTAATGTTGGAATATTTGTATCCACTTGTGCCTTTCCCTCTAAGCAGTACTGAGTATATATATCAAATATTTACTCTCCTGGTCTTTTTTGCCTTTATTTACCTTCAACTAACATGTTTATGTCATAAGAATTAGATAAATTACAGGTGTTATAAGGTTACTGATTTATTCAGTTATATTCCAGGTCTAATAAAATAAATAAGATTCCAGAGAGAAGAGGTTTTGTTTTGTTTTGTTTTGTTTTGTTTGTTTTTTGTTTTTTTGAGACAAGGTTTCTCTGTGTAGCCCTGGCTGTCCTGGAACTCACTCTGTAGACCAGGCTGGCCTCGAACTCAGAAATCCACCTGCCTCTGCCTCCCAAGTGCTGGGATTAAAGGCGTGTGCCACCACCGCCGCCTGGCTGAGAACAGTTTTGTTTTTTTTTTTAAATAATGTACAAAATAGAGTTCTACCCTGCTCAAGATCCTCTGTTTTTAGCATCTTGCATGGATACAACACAGCATATTTGTTGCAATTGATGAACCAATATTGACACACTGTTATTAACTGAAACCTGTGGTTCATATTATGTAGTTCTACAAGTGTTTGCAAATCCATAATACCATACATATAGCCACTGTTATAATGTTACTGAAGAGTTTCACCACTGTATCTTGTACTTCCTACCTGGCTTTAAGCTCAGGGTGGACCCTGTTACCAGCCCCACCCAGGTTCCCTTGGATCTGAGGATGAAACACACACACACACACACACACACACACACACACACTAGCTTATTTTATTTTTGATATGTTTTAGCTCAATGACCAGGCTCTTTTAAGCCTTCCTTAGCTATCTCACATCCTTCTTTTCACTCCCAGCTCAGCATCCTAAATCTGCCCTCGACTTAGTTGTTCAGTTACCTTCTCCTTGTTCAGCAACCTAAATCTGCCCTCAGTTGAATTATGTTTCTAATATCCTGCCTGCTACCTCAGGCCCAATTTGGGAAGCAGTTGATAACCACTCCACCCAAGATCTTACATGATTGATGGCTCTTTCTCCCTCCACAGCATGGTGAATTCTCTTTCTTCCTGTGTCTGCTAGCCTGCCTGCAGGAAAACTCAGAAGTCCTGCCTATTCTGCCCAGGTCATTGGTTGCTAGCATCTTTATTGATCGATCAAGAACCAATTGGGGAACAGGACCTTCAGTGTTCACATGCAGATTCCTGATCAAAACATCAGAGCCACCCCCTATACACGACCTTTAAAATCCTGTGTTTATGCTCTACATAAATTCCTCTCCCCTCTATTTCAAATCCTAAGTAACTGATCTTCATAGTTTTGCCTTTTCCAGAAAGCTGGAATCTTATATAGCAAGTAGTATTTTCTGAGAGATTTGCTGAGAAAGGTGGTACATTTAGGCTTCCACCATGTCTATCCACGGCTTGATAATTAATTTTCTTTACTGTTGAATAATGCTTTGTCATATCAGTATACCATGTTTTCTTTACCTATTTACCTCGAGAGATGTCTTGGTTGCTTCTATTTTGGGGCAAGAGTGAATAAAGCTGTTGTACACATATATGAGGGCATACATGTAACTCATTTAAGTAAAATAGTTAAGTGACTGCCATGTCTGTGGCAAGTCCATGTTTACCTTGGCTGGAACCCGCTAAGTTGCCTTTAACTCACATGTACTTGGCCAATGATGAATGGTGGTCACTAATGTTCAGGGTGGCCTTCCAGTCTCCCTGTGCTTAATATTATCGTCTCTTCCTATTTGAGCCATTTGGGTGGTAAGGACCTCTCAGCTCCCTCAAGCAAATGAGTGTTTCTTCATATACTTATTTGCCACCTGTGTATTGTCTTTGATGAAATATCTGCCCAGATCCTTTGCCCATTTTAAAACTGATATTGCCTCCCCCTTTTTAAACTATTGAGCTGTTAGAGGGCTTTATTCATGTATAAAGTTTATTATTTTTAAAATTAGTTCTGTGAGAGGTTTGAGTCTCCTCTGACATGTACATACTCTGTGTGATCAAATTCATCCCCTTCCCCTTGCTTTTCCCAATCTCTCCCCCTTCGCTGCCCACCAGGCTTTGTGTTCTTTTCTTTTAGCCCTTTAAGACCAATATGTGCTGCCCAAACACTCTTGGATGTGGTCTTCCACTGGAGTCAACTCATCAGGGGCCACACTCTCAGAAAACTGTCTCTCCCTGCCCCCAGCAGCTAAGGATTGCCGTTTGCCCCATGGCTGGGATGGGGCTGTTTGCCCAGCCCCCTCTCCATGCTGGTATTTGGTCTGGTCTTGGCTTGCACAGGCTTTGTAAATGCTGTCGAAATTGCTATGGATTCATATCTGCAGCTGCCCTGATGTGCCCACAAGATAGTTTTCCTTGTAGCTGTCCACTGCCTCTGGCCCTCACGTTCTTTCTGACCCTTCATTGGAAATGATTCCTGGGCCTCCCGGTGGAGGTGTGAGCTCTTAATTGTTGCACTTTGTCCAGTTGTGGTTGCTGAGTTAACCACAACCTACTACAAATAGAAACTCAGATGGGGGTTGAGAGACAATAGGAGACAGGTGTGTGGGGAAAGGGATACAGAAAGGCAGACACAGGGTGGGATTACTAGGCAGGTCTGAAGGGTCTTCTACATCTCAGTCCTTTATGAGATCCATGATTTGGAAATACTGCCTTCGGTTTTATAGATTGCCTTTTTTTTTTTTTAATCTTCTCGATGGTATCATTTTTCTCGATGGTATCATTTTTCATTGCCTGTTCACTTGCATTCTTATCGCTGGCAGCCGGGATGTACACGGCAGAGGCAAAGCTAGCAAGAGAAAGAAAGGGCAGTAGAGAAATCCGAAGATCCTGAGAAGCACTAGAGTTAACTGTGGGCAGCACTCAAGCAAAGACAAAGGGTGAGGCAGCGAGCGGAGGATCTGAGCTGGGGATGCCGTTGGTGCTCAGGGAGCACCCACCCACTGTTCCTAGAGGGCATGCTGCTCACGTCTCATGGAGGTGGCTGCTCACTTCCAACCCCCTGCAACCTGCCGCCGCGGACTTGAGAAGGGGCCCTACTTCTTTGGTCCTTGGTAGCATGCCAGCTGGATTCGCTCTCTTTCCTCTCTTAGAAATGATGCAAATGTGGAAGGACTTTTGAGGTTATTGTATAAGATATATCACTGTTCTGTGCTTCTTAAAGGTGGGGTCTGTCTTAAGACAAAGCCTGGCACACAGACTCCAGATAAAATGTTCCTTGAAAGAGCGACAGAGGTGGTCAATTGTTGTGTTAGGATTTTAACAGTGGCAGATGAATTTCAATTCAAGGAATAGCAGACAGACCAGGAGAGGAAAAGTTGGCTTAGTTGGAAACAAGATTAGCAACACCACGTACACGAGCAGATATCTCCCAAAATAAAGACTTGGTCCCCGGGAAGCAAGCGTGCAAGCCTCAGCCACAAGGCAGCAGAGTTCTTAAGGGGTGGAGGAAGAGGAGGAGGGAGGCAAGCAGAGGGAGGCGGAGCCTCCTTGCCATCTTTGGCCTGTAGAGGTTTGGAAGCCTTCCCTCCTCCCGCGGCTGCCTCCACCTGGCTCCTCCCCGTGTTCGCCTAGCTCCCCACCCCCTTTCCCCAAGGACAATCTGCAAGAAAGCAGCGGCGGAGGAGAGCAAAAACTACAAGGCAAGAGGGAGGCCTTGGGTGGAGAGTACGGGGCGAAGCCAAGAGTGAGGTGGGAGCGAACGTGTCGGGAGCAGGCGGTGGGGAGGACGGAAAGAAACAGAGGGCCAGACGTGACAAGGCATCCGAAATCGTAGGCGAGAGGGGGATGGGTGCTGGGCACTCGTGAAGAAGCAGAGCCCCTCGGCTAACCACCCAGCACTTGCACTCCCAGGTCCCAGATGCATGGCCAGGGGTGTTCGGCTGCGCTGCGCTTGGTTGCCTGACCCCTCCCCTGGCACATATCCAGTTCAAATTGGTGCACCTGTGATGCTTCCAAGCGGTGTTCCTGCTTCCTGAGAGAGCACACACACACACACACACACATACACACACACACACACACACACACACACACGATTTTGTATATTTATATTTAGCATCAGTGTCTATGTCACATGCGTGTCACTTCGAGTCCATGAAGTATGCGGGTGTACAAATTGCATGTATTTTTGTGTCCTGTGCCTCTTGACATGTAGACTCAGGAGAATATGAGCTGCTGTTTACAGGCCAGCTAACCTTGGTCGGGGAGACGGCTAGGGGCTTCTACAGGTGATGAGCCAGTCTGGTGACAAACCCCAGGAGTAAAAGAAAAAACCTCAGGGAAAAAGAGCAGGACAGTTAGATGTCTGGTCTTCTTTTTCCAAAATTTTGAGTTCTCTGAACATGTAGTCTTTCTCAAGACCAGCAGAAATCGAGACATTAACATCCCAGGTTTATGTCTGTTCATGTTGCTTCTCCAGTTTGTCGCTTTCTAAGTCCTACATGTGCCTGAGTGTTTCCTTTTGTCTTTTTATTTAAAAGTAGTATAGGAACTATTAGATATCTTTGTGACATTTTAGAACGACATGTGTTTTAGCAGCTCCTCCTTTCTCCTTATCTCCCACCCCTGCCCCCTCTGACCTCGGTCTCTTCTCCTTTCATGGCCCACCCCACCCCCATCCTTCATCACCCATTCTTGTCTCTCTTGGTCTCCTCTCTAAATTTTAAGGTTTTTACCCACACTCACTCCCGTTTCTGGATATACAGGTCTACTTTACAGGGTAGGAGCTTCATATGAGAGACAGAGAAAATGTAGTTTTTGTCTTTTGAGTTTGGGTCACTTAATATTACACTTTGTAGATCCATCCTTTTTTCTAAAAAAAATAGTAATTTAGGTTTTTTTCTTTACAGTTGAGTAAAATTCCATTACATACGTGTACCACATTTCCTTTACCCATTAATCTGTTTATGGCCATCCAAAGTGATTCCATCTCTTTCCTTCCTTCCTTCCTCCCTCCCTTCTTTCCTCCCTTCCTTCTTTCCTTCCTAACCCGTGATGTCGAACCCAGGGTCTTACAAATGCTGTGCTATATTCCCAGACCTGCGTGTGTTTTTAGCAGTAGAACGTGGAGCTATATCCATCTGGAGCCTGCTCCGTCATGCATTTGTGGTCCATTGTTCGTTGATGCTTCTCAGCAAGTCTTACTGAGCTTCCCTGTGTGCACGGACTTTAGGGTGTGGGGTCCGGAACTGGGCTTTCTTTCTTTTCCTTTTGGTTATAAGTTTTGTCTGAATGTATGTTTGTGCACCATGTGTATTCCTCATGCTTGTGGATGCTGTAAGAGGGTGTCCAGTGGGGATGAGCAACAGATAGTTGTGAGCTGCCAGGTGGGTGCTGGGAATTGAACCCAGGTCGTCTGGAAGAGAAAACAGCCGCTGCTGAGCCATCTCTCCAGCACTGCAAGTAGATTTAAAAATAAACAGTCCTGAAGGAATTTTCAGTCCACGTAGAGGAAATGCCCTTAACATCAGTGCAGTCCAGTGGTCGGGAGCCTTTACTAAGAGGACACAGTATTCCAGGCTTTGCACAGCGGCAGATCTCTCTGCTCCAGTCCCTGATCTAGTCCAGAGCACAGAATGGGGATAACAGACAGCTTGGACTCTGCCTTTGCTTTTTTGTTTTTGTACCTCTGAGATGGGGTTGTGATGTGTTGTCAGGTTGGGCTTGAACTTTTGAGCTCTGTCTTCCTTCAGACTCTGGAATGGCTTGGACTACAGGCAAGGATCACTGTGCCCGGCTCTACAGGAATTTGAATTTCATTAATTTTTCATGTCATAAGCTATTTTTGCAATCATTTGAGATGTGAGGACCCTACATAGTTTGCTACCATACAAATTTGTGAGAAACGCTGACTCTGTCCTACAGGCTTTAGTTTGCTGGTCTTTGATCCAACCTAGCCCCCCTAATAGTGTGTAAGAAGCAATTAAAGTGTCACTAAAATCCTATATAAATGCTAAATGAACAATTACTTCCAAACAATATGTGACTTGCCGGTTCCTGGCCCTTCGATAGCTAGTAAAGAGTCAGTAGGTTAATGAGACTGAGGAGGTGTGGCTTAAAATGGAGTGAGGTATGTGTGTATGCATGTATGTATGAATGTGTGTATGTATGTATGTATAAATGTATATATGTGTGTATGTATGAATTCATGTATGTATATATGAATGCCTGTATGAATGAGTGCATGTATGTATGGTTGGATGGATGGATGGATGGACAGGGACAGGTTAGCCTGGGCAAAGATGCAGTGTATGAAGACACTAAAGTGGGACTGAGGAGAGTAACATCAAATCATAGGGGATCAAAGGATCCGTGGGTAGTGAGAAGGTTGAAGCAATGAGCAGACTCAATTGTAGCTTTGAATGTCTAATCTGGAGCTTTGGTCTTGACCTGTCAATGCTGATTTTGTAGTGTGTTTGTCTCTGTGTTTCTGTTTTCAAGTTTGTCTCACTACATGTATTTTATGCCATCTATGGGTTTGTATGTTTATGTGACTTATTCTCTGTTCGAAGCTTCCCTGATTTTCCCAGATGCTGGACAGAATGAGTCCTCCCTCCGCAAGAGCCCAGAGGCTGCAGCCTTCCCACGCAAGCGTATTTCACATTTCTAATAAAGCAAAGAAAGGCAGTGCAGGCTACTGTGTTTGTTTGTTTGTTTGTTTGTTTGTTTTTTTGGTTTTTTGAGACAAGGTTTCTCTGTGTAGCTCTGGCTGTCCTGGAACTCACTTTGTAGACCAGGCTGGCCTCGAACTCAGAAATCCACCTGCCTCTGCCTCCCCAAGTGCTGGGATTAAAGGCGTGCGCCACCACCGCCCAGCGCAGGCTACTGTGATAAGGGGAGACTAGCTCAGCTGTTGTCACAACTCAGGTAGAAGGAGGCAGCAAGGAGAGAAAACAGAGGATGGGTCGGAAGAGAAAAGGGAAGGGTGCTAGCGTTTAGTAACGGGCAGTTTCTACTCTGAGAGGCAGGTGAAGTGCATTTTAAAAGTAACAGGTTTTAACCTGGGTAACAGAGAGTGGTGAGCCTATTGGAATTTTATGGATATGTATGTATGTATGTGTGTATGTATGTGTATAGACATGTATGTGTGTATGTGTATATGCATGTATGTGTGTATGTATCCATGCATGTATGTACGGATGTATCCTATAAACAGTATATAAAGGTCTCCTCATAACACCAGTATGGGATATGTGTGTGTGTGTGTGTGTGTGTGTGTGTGTGTGTGTGTCTGAATGGGCAGAACTGTGGACAGACCCTGACAGTCCTAAGATTTGTCTGGCTCTGGTAGGCCTTTATAAGCTCCAGCCCTGGTTTCTGCTCCTGTCACTGAGCCTTGCTCACTCAGCTCCCTGTCAGCCAGGAGCCAGCTTGCGTTTGACCAATGTGTCTGCATTGCTGGTTCTCCATCAGGGCCTCAGACCTCACCTGATCTATGCCCTCTGCAACACCTCCCCACTTCACGAAGAGGGAGCATCCCAAAATGCACTGCGGTTTGCTCCTTGCTTTTGAAGTTCTCTCAGGTCAAGTGCCCTTTCCTCTCGACCTCAGCCTGTTTTGATCACAGGTTCCAGTAGGGGTGGGAGGGGACAGGGAAGGATAAGCCAGGACTTACACAGTCTGGTTGGATTACTCTGACCTGTTAGCTTGTCTGAGAGGGTGTGGCTCTCCTCTGGAAGACTTCCAAAGGTCTGTGGCTGCACAGCCCAGCTTAGTGGGAGAGCCTGACTGGGTGGCTCTAGCCAGTCTAAGACAGACATTTCTTGAGCAAGTGGCACCTTGATCCAGTGCATCTTAACCGACCATTATCTTGAATTCTAGACTGGATCATGACCCATGAAGAGCATCATGCAGCCAGAACCCTGGGGATTGGCAAGGCCATCGCCGTGTTGACCTCCGGTGGAGATGCCCAAGGTAAGTGAAAGGGACAGAAGCATGGTTGTGTCCGTGAGTTTCTTGACTCTCAAGTCTTTAGGCAAGAGCTAATCTCATGTAGGTTCAAACTGAATTCTGAGTTTTCCTAGAAGTTTCCTAGGAGTTTTCCTGCCATGAGCCTCTAAGCAGAGTTAGATATTGTTTGCTCTACTACTGCCGACCCAAACTTCCCCAGTCCTTCCTGTCCAAGCTTTTCTGGAAGTCGGTGCTGCTGGTTCTTGAGCAGCACTGGAGAGGGTGTGAGATAAGACTGAGAGCGGTCTCTCTGTAGATGTGTTCAAGCACCTAGGCCAGGAGAGCAGCCTCAGTGAATCGCTACAGCCGCAGCGGGACTGCTGGGGCAGGAACCAGAGAGCCTTCTTCTGCATAGAGTCTAAGAGGCCATAAACATACAGTGTGTGGGGAGAAACTAAGTGGGAGGGATAGATGGATGACTTAGAAACAAAAAATGCCCACTTTCATGTTTGTACGTGCTCAGGCTGATAGTTCGCTGTAGAGGAGAATCTCTCTGCAGGGCTGACAGGGCCCGGGGACAATGATAGGAAAAGAGATGGACGACTCCATCGGTGCTTCTGACCTAAGGCTTCCCAAACCGCGTACAAAGCGCTCAGTTTGTACAGAGCCCTGCTGCAAAGAAGCTGACCTCCCCTGAGAGATCCCACCCTGGGAAAGATTCCACCCTGGGAGATCCCACCCTGGGAGATCCCACCCTGGGAGAGATCCCACCCTGAAAGAGATCCCACCCTGAGAGAGATCCCACTCTGGGAGATCCCACCCTGGGAGAGATCCCACCCTGGGAGATCCCACCCTGAGAGAACCCATCCTGAGAGATCCCACCCTGAAAGAGATCCCACCCTGAGAGAGATCCCACTCTGGGAGATCCCACCCTGGGAGAGATCCCACCCTGGGAAAGATTCCACCCTGGGAGATCCCACCCTGGGAGATCCCACCCTGGGAGAGATCCCACCCTGAAAGAGATCCCACCCTGAGAGAGATCCCACTCTGGGAGATCCCACCCTGAAAGAGATCCCACCCTGAGAGAGATCCCACTCTGGGAGATCCCACCCTGGGAGATCCCACCCTGGGAGAGATCCCACCCTGAGAGATCCCACCCTGGGAGATCCCACGGGCCTCCAGGGCTCTTACCTGGCACGCAAGCAGAAGTAAAGCAGTGTGCATTAGCCATGGTGGCTACGCTGACGCAGCAGAATGAGAGCAATCGAGAAATACTTCACAAGAGAAATGCTAAAACCCCGATCACTTTAATCAAGTACAGTGCCAAGAGTGGCTGGCCCTAGGACACACTCAGTGAGTGGATTGCTAATAAATAAAATCAATTACTGAGCACCTATGTGATCAGACAATGACAGGTGCTAAGGGCACATCAATGGGAAGGACTGTACTTGTTCTCCTGATAGTTCTGTGTGTGTGTGTGTGTGTGTGTGTGTGTGTGCGTGCGTGCGTGCGTGCGTGCGTGCGTGCGTGTGTGTGTGTGTGTGTAGTCAACAATGGATGCCTTCATCTTCTTCAGTCTCCTATGTGTTTGTCTGTCTTTGAGACAGCATCTCTCTCAAGTTTAAGCTCACCGATGACATAAACATACCGCATGACTGGTCCCCTGGCTGGCCAGCTCCAGGGTTTACCTGTCTTCACACTTCCAGCACTAGGTCTACAGTTGCATGCTATGATGCCTCGCTTTACATGGGTGCTGGAATCTGAGCTCTTGGCTAAGTTATTTTCCCCAAACCCTATGCCTATTAGCATACTTAAAAAACAGATCTTAAATTATTAACATGCTCATTGATTATAATTATAACATACCTAACAATGATACCATCAGAACTAATCGTGAAGGAACTGAGGGAGGACGCCATGGTGCAGCAGCCTGAGTGATCAGCGTAGGAACACAGAGCTAGAGGCGCTGCTTGCCCAAACCCTACTGCTTCCCTATAGGTAGAATTCCATGCCAGCACTGTGATCCTCAACAGACACTTTTCAGTGGTGACCCTGTATCCTGTGCACTTAGATTAGGAAAAGAGAGTCTGAAAAGAAAGGTATGCGACTGTATGTATGAAAAGAATGAAAGACGACCTTCTCTGGAGAGAAGCTGGGGAGGGGAGGAGAAGTGAGGGGAGGGAAGACAGGAAGAGAGCCAAGGCCACTGGGACTTTCTGATAGTTACCATAAGTGTCACTTGTGAGCCCATATAATATGATAGGTGCATGTCAGCAGGATCCAGAGAGATGGGAAATGGAATTCTAAGGCGACTAGGAGCCGAGCCGAAGTCTGCAGTGCCTCTGGGCAGTCTCAGCTGAGGAAGAGGTCCCAGGACAGAGGCAGCTTTCCCAGAGGCAGTGCCAGGCCTCCCATGAAAAAGCACAGGAGCTATACAAGGGGCCGCAGGCATGATGGCAGAGCAAGACCGAACTCCACAAACTCCACAGGGGCCACAGCTCTCATTCCTTGAACTCAGCAAAACCACCATCTTGAAGTAGAAATGTGGAATTGGATGTCTTGAGTTAAAAAGTCAAGAATTCTGGAATGTTGAGCTACATGGAATAGCACTCCTTTTCCAATCCAGAAAGGACTCAGCCCACTAATCTGGACCTCACTGAACCTCCTGACATTGGCATTTCCTGCCTTGGAAAAGACCTCAGCCACCTGCTCCAGCCCTCTGTCTCAGGCCACAGCTCCAACTGTGCGCATATCCTATTTTTAAAGGAGTACGGGCTGGGATTCTTTTACCTCTCTGGATACTTATCCCAGGTTTTATAATTTTCAGCGTACATCCATTAGAAAGTACAATTCACATATAATAAACATTTGCTATAATTTTTAATGTTTCCAAAGCTTAGAAGAAACTTTTCAGTACTGACTTCCAAAAACCTTATGATTCAGTTGAGGATGAAGCTCAGTTGGTGGAGTGCCTGGAACATATCGGGGTGTGGTGGGATGCACCTGGAATCTCAGCTGGGAGGCAGAGGCACGAGGGTCAGAAATGCAAGTCATCCTCACAGAGCAGGCTTTTATTAGCTCTGCCTTCTGCTTAGTCTTGTGAAGATACTGTGAGCCAGGTCTTCTCCAGAGGGAGCTGCCGTTGGCTGCTTCACACTGGGAGCTTACAGCGTTCTTCAGAGCCCCCTCTGGTTGTCCCCAGAGTATCTCTTGCATGCTCCCTGTAATCTTATCCTTCTTCTTGCTTCTAGTAAGTCATGCAGCTGCTCATAGAGGGTTATTTAGGGAAACATGGAACAGCCAAAAACAGTCTGGCCAGGACTGGGTTAGGGCCAGACGGGCTAAGCAGTGAGGTTGGGTAGGAGGGACCAAAGACTTCTGGAAACTCCAGGTTTAGACTATCCTTCCCAGTCCTAAGTGTTTAGGAATCTAGGGTTAGAGCCCTGGAGAGCAAAGGGGATCCTAAAACCATTAGAAAGCATTGTCAATTTAGAGGCTGGCCAGGTGGCCCCTGGACAGTGGCATGGTTGCAGTTGGGAAGCAGGAGGAATTGAGAGAACTGATTTCCCTTATCATGGGGGTTTTCTGCTTCCCAACGGTTTGGCTCTTCCCTGCCTACCAACAACTGTTGCTTTCCAGGGGGACTGCTCAGCTCATGCTCAGCTCATAGTTGTTACCCTTCCACCTTTACTCAGCTCGGGGGTCAGAAAGAAATTTTTCACCCTGTACATTTCAGACCACACTTCTTTATTTCCTAAGATCACCAGTGAGTCTTAGATGTCATGGGACTTTGCCTCAGTGACTTCATGAGTAAACATGGGCTCACAGGTGCCTCTGTTGACAAGTCTGACATTCTGTCTTATCTGAGATTTGTTCTTAGATGCATCTAGAACTGTTCCAGCTTTTGGAAATGGTTCTTTGGGCTCCCAAGCTGTTTCTAAGCCCTATTTCCTCCTGTCTCTCTCGCTACTGTTTATCACCAAGCACAGCCACTCTCACAGTTCAGTTCCTTGTCCTTTGCATTTCTAATCATGTGTTTTCTCTTCCAAGTCACGGTGGATGTGCCATGAGAACTTTAATTTCAACACATCCCAACGTGAACACAGCACCCCCCACATCTCTCTTCCCAAGCCAACGCAGGCCTCTGTTTAGCACTTGAGCTTACCAATTGCCCCAGTCCCCAGCCACACTGTTGTCCTCACAATGTGAAATGTAACCACCTTGGCCATGGGATCCAAGCTCTCTTCTTTGTTCTCCGAGTGTCTTCTGTCCAGTATCTCCTTGTTCCACACGTCCCTGTCCTGTGAGGCCTCCTCATGTCTTATCTAGGATGCCAGAGGCAGCCTAATCTCAGTGACCCCTCTGCCCAGCGGCCTGTTACCCTATGGCCAGAGCACTTTTGATAGTCAATGCAAATCTTATCATGTCCCCCAGCCCTGGAAACTCTTAGAGATTCTTGATTATCTGTGACTTTTTTTGTTTGTTTTGTGCATGAGATAAGAATCATGAACGCTATGAGCCTTCTCCCAGAGGAACTGTTATGAGCATGTAGTTTTCCTATGGTTTTATGGGGTTTATGGATTTGCTGAAACTGAGCATACGTCATGGGTTCGCAGCTAATCCCAGACCTACAGAATAGAAGTCAGACTTAGGGCACCTTCCACCTGTAGCATCATCTCTCGTGACTTTCTATTCTGGATTTTACTCTTTATAATACTAAGATGTCTGAAGCTATTTCTTGGTGCTCCCCTTTCTGCAGTTTTCCTGCCCAGAACAGTCTTCCTTAATTGTCTACCTGACAAAAAGCAGGAAATTGTGTTGTAGGTTTCAGGACAAATGCTGTCGTTGCAGGCCGCTCCTGTTCATGTTGGGCTTTTGCATACCTCTCCCTTAGGGATCCTTTCACCACACTGTAATATCTTAGGTCTGGACATAGTCGTTGCCCATGATGCTGTTCACTGTTGTATTCTCAGCACCCAGCACCATGAAGGGACACTAGGGGCCTCCTGTTCATCCTTGCTCAATGGCTGGATGGACCTGAGTCTGATTTGGAGCCAATGACTACATAATAGATACTGTACTTGCCTGCAAGAGAGGAGAGTGGAGGAGAGGAGGAGAAAGAAAGGGCACCTATTCTTACTCTGGTCCAAGCAGCTCTGGGTTGTCCATTGGTTCGTGCTGCCCAGTTCCCAAGCGTACCATCCAGTAACAACCATACTCAAAAACAAACTGTATTCTGTTGGATTACTTAGCCTAGAAAAGTCATGTTTCCCCACAAACATCATCCTAAAACTCTACTCGAGTCTCTATTCAGGGGCAGAAAGCAATGGAAGCCTAGTAAAGCCCCTAAGGATAGTGGGTGTAATAGCAGTCTAGAGTGCTGAGGTGGGCAGGTGGGACCTTGGATTCAAAGTTGAACTTGGTAAGGTTGTTGGCCTCATGACCTTGACCCCTTGACTGAAACTGAGGAGAGCAGAAGACTTGACCGAGAAGAGGGTTCTAGCTTCAGAGCAAACATGAGCCAAGGACTAACTCCAGGCTTTAACCCAACATGATTGCTATGGATTCCAGGCTGCCCCTCCTCAGAGTGACCGATCCCTATCTTTCTTCTCCCTCCTTGCAGGTATGAATGCTGCCGTTAGGGCTGTGGTCCGAGTTGGCATCTTCACGGGCGCCCGCGTCTTCTTTGTCCATGAGGTTGGTTCTCTACTTGGCTCTCCGCCTCTCTCCTCTCCCACCTTCTCCTCTTCCCCTCACTGCGTTGCTGTGGTTTCTTTCCCTTGGCTCTCTGTCTCACTGAGTCACTCCTTCCCACTGTGACTTCAACAAGAATGCTGGGACCCAGATCTCTGCAGATGCCGTCCTCACACTGACTGTTGAGAAGAGGAAATGTACAGAAAGAGCTAAAATGGCAGGTCTTTCCAGCGAGGGTAGTGTGACTCAGGGCTGAACCCTGGCACGCATAGTCTCGCAGTCTCGGCCTCTGAAAAGTCCCGGATTTCTGAGGTCCCCGCTCCTCCCTGACTGCCTTTCCTCAGTTCCTCTCATGCTTCGCCCACATTTTTTTCCTGAACAGTCTGTTTGCCCCTCTGTCAAGTTTGCTACTTTTATAATAAGACCTGTTTTTTCTCTTCCTTCTGCCAGTATTCAAACCCTTCTTTTCTCTTAGGTTATCAAAACTAGCTGTCTTCTCAGTCTCCTGGGAATCATCTCAGAGATGAGAAGTGTGTGTGTGTGTGTGTGTGTGTGTGTGTGTGTGTAGGGGGGATTGAGACAGAAAGGTATTTTGATATTTCAAGAATGAGAGAGAGCCAGACATGGATAGTGGCCAGTGTGTTCAATCCAAGTCCTCTGGAGGCAGAGGCAGGCAGATCTCTGAGTTGGAGGCCAGCCTGGTCTACAGTCTACATATGGAGGTCTAGGCCAGCCAGAGCTACACAGTGAGACCCTGTCTCAAAAGAAAAGGAAAGAAAAGAAGGAAAAGAATGAGAGAAACTGGAACATCAAAAAAAAATTGACATGTCTTTTCGTAGACTGCTTTAACTAATTAATCCAGCAATGCATCTAGGGATCACTCTTGGGAGGATGTGTCTTTCTAGGGAAGCTATCTTAGTCATGGCATCTAGAGGAAGCTTAACGGAGGCTCAGTGAACTCACTGCTCCCCACAGGGTTACCAAGGCCTGGTGGACGGTGGCGAGCACATCCGGGAGGCCACCTGGGAGAGCGTGTCCATGATGCTTCAGCTGGTATGTTCCAGAGAACCCGTGCTCTATGTCTGTACTGCCCCTGTTTCCTCCCACTCTGCTCTCCCGGATCCCCTGCCACGTGGCCGGGGCGAAGGGTTTCGGTGACAGGAGAAGGGCTTATGTTTGCCCTTTACTCTCTGCATTTGAAAACACCATCCTGGCTCCCTGCAGTGGCGGAAGGGGGTGGGAGGTGGCTCCGAAATGGCTTGCCCTTTATTGAAAGGTCATAGTAAGTAAGTCCTACCCTGGGGTCATGGGGGAAGTCTGGCCCTGAAAATAACCTTAGAGGACTGAAGCCAGAAGCAGACTTAAACTCTGTCCTCATGTGATAGAGACGTGACAGCCTGAAAGCAGACTATGTAAGGGAGAAGGGATTGAGACGGTCTTGCAGAGTCGGTATAGCTTTCTCTGGTATATCCTGTGTTGATCAAATGCCCTTCAGAGTCGTAATCCACTCTGCTAGCTTAGAACTAGTGAGAAACTTACAAATTTATATCCTGTTCTTTACATAAATCCACTAATAATTCCATGGGAAGCCACTTAATATATGCTGGTCTAGTGACATTTTAATACAGGGAGTACTGCCCAGCCCAAAGTGACCTGAGAATAAACGAGCGTTCTCTCTAATACCCTAGAGTCATGAATGCCCAGGAGTGCCTATTGTTTATGAAAAATCTTAAATCTACTTACCCCTCAGAGTATCTGCAAGTTCCTGGGAAGTCAAGACTCCCTACACACAGAGCATTTTCCCTCTGCAAACACCTGAATATCGTGTCTCCTGCCACTAACACCATACATGCCAAGGAACTAAGGGGCACAAACTGGTAGTGTCTGGGTAATCTTAGGTAGAATTAGTGTATTAGTGAGGAAGACATACTACCACGTACACTGGGGTTGAATTCCTTAAAATAGTTTGGATATAAGGTAATAGTGCCAGGCACTAAGGAAAATTGAGAGACTGAAGCCAGGGTGAAAGGTGGAGATAATTCTCGAATAGAGCTAATGTGTATATAAATTCCTTTGACAACAATCCTTTGATGATTAAATCAATGAGATAAATGATCTCAGTAGGCTCCTGGGGAGTGTGACAGGTAACCAGCATCATTTTCTTTTCCTTTGTGAGGGACAATGACCTAGGGACTTCAGGGAACCTAGGGGACTGGCATGGTTACACTTCTCTGTCACTGAGTTGGAATTGGGACATCTTGGCATGTTGAGCCCAAGCGTGACCGTGTCTACTCCCTGTCTCTCCCCTAAAGGGGGGCACAGTGATTGGAAGTGCCCGATGCAAGGACTTCCGGGAGCGAGAAGGCCGACTTCGAGCCGCCCACAACCTGGTGAAGCGAGGGATCACCAATCTGTGTGTCATCGGAGGTGATGGCAGCCTCACTGGGGCGGACACTTTCCGTTCAGAGTGGAGCGACTTGTTGAATGACCTCCAGAAAAATGGTGAGACGTTTCATTCCGTACCGATTATCATGTGACTGTGCAGGCATGTGTCGTGCGCACACTCTCCTGGCCCATCAGAGACATGGTAACCACACGCAAACGAACAGTCCTTGCCCCCCTTGCCGCCATTGCTTACGGTCTCTCTAGGGATCTGCTCTGTGCCTGGGTGAGTCCTCACCTGTGGGGCTCCGCTTTGCTTCCCTGCAGGGAAGATCACAGCAGAGGAGGCTACAAAGTCCAGCTACCTGAACATCGTGGGCCTGGTGGGCTCCATCGACAATGACTTCTGTGGCACCGACATGACCATCGGTACCGACTCTGCCCTGCACAGGATTGTGGAGATTGTAGACGCCATCACCACCACCGCTCAGAGGTAAGAGCAGCTAGGAGGGAGGCAGTAGAGAAGTAGAAGCAAGACCAGACAAGAGTCAATGAGGGCGCTGGACTGCAGCCACGGTGACTACGCTTCTGGGGCCACAGCACCCTTTTCCGAGACTCAGCCCTGGAGCACTCAAGATGCTCTGCCCCTCCATGCTTTCTGCCACTCCCCAGTGTGTCCTCAGGCATGTTACTCTGGGGTCCTGAATACCTGTGATCTCTTAGATCAGCGCTTCTCAACCTTCCTGATACCAGGACCCTTTATGTCGTGACCCCCAGACATAAAGTTATTTTGTTGCTACTTCATAACTGTAACTGTGCTACTGTTGTGAGTCATAATGTAAATATCTGATGTGTAGGATATCTGATATGTGGCCCATGTGGGGGTTGAGACCCACAGATTGAGAACTACCTTACATGGTTGTGGTCCAGACTAAAGCAGATCTGGAGAGCACACAGACTGTGTGGATGCTGTAACCACCACTGCTCAGAAGTAAACAGGTGGGCTGAGGTGGTGGAGGAAATGGGAGACTGCTGGCTGCTGTCTACCCAGGTGATCCTGCTGCACTCCAGTTGAGCCTAGTCCTGTGGCTGCTGCTTTTCTATTTATCTCTGATTTGGGGACTCATCCTTTTTGTTGGAATGGAGTCTCCATACTGCCCAATGAAGTTGAACTGCTCCTCCCACGTCTTCATAGACTTTCAGGAAACTCACAGAATGTCTATCAGCATAAGCGCATCTCCCAGAAGCCAGGGGCCTAGGGTAGATAGTGCTGACTTGGTCCTGGCCACAGGGACATGCAGGCTGTACATCCTCTTTCTCTTGCAGCCACCAGAGGACATTTGTGTTAGAAGTGATGGGCCGCCATTGTGGGTAAGATCCCCATCCTGACCTGGGAATTTCATAGACCTAGAGATGACCCTTTCCTCTTCCCAGAGAGTCAGTCCAGTTGGGATCTCGGGAGTAGGTCTGGAAGTCATGTTCCCCATGACATGACCCTCTTTCCCTGTCTCTGCACCGTTTCTTTTACCTATTTCTCCATGCATATGGGCACATGCTCAGGTACATGTGAAAGCAGGGGCAGTCTCTGGGCTGGGAAGCCTGGGAGGTAGCAGTGGCCTCCAAGGACAGCGTCTCCTCAACAGGTCTAGTGCTCACCTGCCTTGAGGAGGAAATGCTGGGTCCCTCTGTTGCTCATCAACCATGGAAGCTAGGAGAGCATTCTGGGTGTGACGGGGCTAATTGTGGAATATAAAGGTTTCTAGTCCGTGCTTCTGGCTCTCATCCTAGATATCTGGCCCTTGTCACCTCTCTGGCCTGTGGGGCCGACTGGGTTTTCATTCCTGAGTGTCCACCAGATGATGACTGGGAAGAGCACCTCTGTCGCCGGCTCAGTGAGGTATCGGCACCTCATCTCGCCCTTGAGCAGAACCCCTCACCCTGTTCCATGAGTGATCTATTTCCTGCCCCTCCATTTAATTCCACTAAGCACTTTCTCTCTCGCTCTTGACCAGACAAGAACCCGTGGTTCTCGTCTCAACATCATCATTGTTGCTGAAGGTGCGATCGACAAGAACGGAAAGCCAATCACCTCAGAAGACATCAAGAACGTTAGTGTGTGGCCTCACCCCCAGCACAGCACCCTTGGCCGTCCCTTTGGTGGCTTCTGGCTTGCGACCCTGCGTCTCCTCTTGCTCCTTCTACCCTGCTTTCCTCCCGCCAGGAGCCATCACAAGACAAAACACTTTTGTCGTAGTTCACCTCAGTAAGCCATGCTGATCTTCTCCCATTGACTTCGTCTTTCCCTTTCTTTTTCCTTTTAGTTAGTGGTAAAGCGTCTTGGATATGACACCAGGGTCACTGTTCTGGGACATGTACAGCGGGGTGGGACACCATCAGCCTTTGACCGGATCCTGGTAAGTCACCAGATTCTGAGGTTGCCACGCCTTGGAAGCCCCAGCCTTGCTGTCCTATGAGGCCTGTATCATTAGCCATACTGTCCCTCCTCTGGCCTCCAGGCCACAGTGGCTTTCATCCATTCCCACACACAAAGATGATGGCAGGCACTAGCAGCCCTAGTCCTGAATCCGGATCACTCTCTTCAAGCTCTAAGCATCAGCAAAGCTACTGGGATGTAACCCTGGATTGCCAGTTTGGTCATTTCCCTTGGAAGAAAGGCCATCTTCTTCTTTAGCCGTCAGAAGAGGGCATTGTTAAACTCCTACAATCTGATGGTCACAGTGTGCCATGCAGATGCTTCTCTGGAACCAAGTACTATCCTTAGGGTTCTGATGACAAGAAGGTAGAAAGCCACGAGCTTTACGGGAGGTCCGGGCGGGAGCACCTGGGTACAACCTTCCAATGTGAACCTCAGCTGAGGATTCCATTCCGAAAGGGTCCTGAGCATCCTGGCTCTGAGCTAAGCAGATCCTTTGTTCCATGGACTCCTGCAGGGTAGCAGGATGGGTGTGGAAGCAGTGATGGCACTTTTGGAGGGGACCCCAGACACCCCAGCCTGTGTGGTGAGCCTCTCTGGTAACCAGGCTGTACGCTTGCCCCTCATGGAATGTGTCCAGGTGGTGAGTACTGACCCCACTCTTCTCCAGGGAGGCATGAGGTAGATGTCTATAGTCCCAGTAGAGAAGGCAGGATGGTTCGTACGAGACATAGAGGAAAGGACACAGTGGAGACTTCAGTCCCTCTCGGTCCAGGAGCTGGGACCTCCACATACAGGAAGGGACACAGTGGAGACTTCAGTCCCTCTCGGTCCAGGAGCTGGGACCTCCACATACAGGAAGGGACACAGTGGAGACTTCAGTCCCTCTCAGTCCAGGAGCCGGGACCTCCACATACAGGAAGGGACACAGTGGAGACTGCAGTCCCTCTCTGTACAGGAGCTGGGACCTCCACATACAGGAAGGGACACAGTGGAGACTTCAGTCCCTCTCGGTCCAGGAGCTGGGACCTCCACATACAGGACACAGTGGACTGCAGTCCCTCTTGGTACAGGAGCTGGGACCTCCACATACAGGACACAGTGGACTGCAGTCCCTCTCTGTACAGGAGTGGGACCTCCACATACAGGACACAGTGGACTGCAGTCCCTCTCTGTACAGGAGTGGGACCTCCACATACAGGACACAGTGGACTGCAGTCCCTCTCTGTACAGGAGTGGGACCTCCACTCCCTCAGCACCAGTTCTCTCACCTGTAAAGTGTTACTAAGAAAGATGGAAGGGTTGCCTACGCTCTGATATAAGTGCCGACCTCACACCCTTTTCATGTAGTTATATAGGGACACAAATTCAGTGTCCCCTCCTATCAATACTAAGACTCAGGGGGTGCTAATTATTGACTTCTACCAGGCTACCTCTCATGTCTATATGACATCTGTAGCAGGTTATCTCTGTCTATATGACACCTACCTTAAATATGTTTCTGTAAGTCAACATAGGGTGACCACTACTCACCTCCATGGTGATAAAGATTGGGGGAGGTTGTGATGCCTCTGACACGGTATCTTCAAAATGGTAGGTTCTCACTCCTTAACAATATGAACACAGTGGCCAATTGCTGAACTCGAGTGTTAGTCCTGATTGTCGGGGCTGCCTGAATTTCCCTCATTTTGGGACCCACTTATCGCTGAAACTTGAGGATCCCAGTAACCTCCAGTCATGTTTGAGACTGCATCCCAAAGAGAAGAAGCCACAGCCCCTAGTGGCCACCAGGCATTGAGCCACAGTGGTGGGGACTCTTCTCACCCGGAGACTCTTCATTTCCTTGGTGGTCCCAAGGCAGGACAGGGGCCTGAGTGTGGACAGCAAGCTCTGCCACCTGCGGACACGGCTCCACTGTGCCCGCCTGCGGACACGGCTCCACTGTGCCCGCCTGCGGACACGGCTCCACTGTGCCCGCCTGCGGACACGGCTCCACTGTGCCCGCCTGCGGACACGGCTCCACTGTGCCCGCCTGCGGACACGGCTCCACTGTGCCCAGAATTCTAATCTCGCCCCTTTTGCTGTTTGTTATTCAGGAAAAGTTAAAAAGAAATAAAGATGCTTCTGAGTTAGTGTGGGGGACTGAAGGGGTGCGGCATAGATAAGCAGGATCCCATCAAAGCAGAATCATCGTGCCTTGGGGTTGTGACTGCTGTTATATTCCTCCCTTAGACCAAAGACGTGACCAAGGCTATGGATGAGAAGAGATTTGATGAAGCCCTTAAGCTGAGAGGCCGGTGAGAAGATAACCAGAAACTGGCTAACTACAGCAGATGCCAGAATGAAGCCAAAATTACTTATCACTCTAGGCCCCAAACAGGAGCTGCCTTTTCTAATTATTGTCTGCACCAATTTCTTCCCCAAGGAAATCAGTTGTGAGGTGCCCAAGAGGCTCAGTTCAACAAGGGATGCTCTCTTTGGAAAGAGCCTTTTATTCTTATGGGTCATTTCTAGACTCGGAGCTCAGCTAGGTTCTAGGTGTTGCTAAGCAAGGAGCCATCTCCTGTGCTGAGCCAGCCCCTGGGGCAGGAATGCTCCAGGAGCGGTTCATGAATGAACACCCCTCTACAAGTCCCTGCCTAGTCCCCACTGTGCCTGCCTAGTTCCTCAGAGGTGTACTCTGTGGAAATTCATTGAGACCCAACTCCTGACCCAGATTCCTATGGCTGCTTGCCACAGGAGCAGCCTGAAGACACCCTGTTCTCTTTGTACTTTTTATAGGAGCTTCATGAACAACTGGGAGGTATACAAGCTTCTAGCTCATGTCAGACCCCCAGTCTCTAAGGTACTGGCAACTTGGTCTTCCCTGACCTCACTTTCTCTTTATGAAGTGCTGCCCGTGGTCCACACAGCCTTAGCATTGCTAGATCTTTGTCCCTGCTCTTGTTCAGTGCTGCAGCTCTGACCCTGTTTGATGTCTTTCTTTCAGCCACCCCAGATACTAGTCCCATGCTTTTACCTTGTCCTGGCCAGAGAACCCAAGATTCATCCCTTCAGGTTAACAAAAATGCATGAAGAAGCAGGAAAGGGCTAGTCACAGTCTGATCCACGTCAGCACTGTCCCCATGAAAGAGGGGTTTTTAGTGTTTACTCCTATTAGAACTGTCTGGGGTGCTTATAAAGTATGCAGATTGCTGAGCCCTTCCCTCAGCAAAGTGAGGTCTGGACCAGTGGCAGGATGTGCTGCCCAGTAAGCCCCTCAGGTCACCTGGGATGCACTTGGTCCAAGGAGCACATGCTGGGAAGCGCTGTTCCACAAGGGCTGCTTGTCTGTTACGTAATGACGACACTGCTGCCCATGGTGGTTTGTGGTAACAAATTTTGATTCTGTAGGATAAAGTTGCAGGCTCTGTGCTAGCTCCTTGGGGAGTGATTGTCACACATGTCCCTAGGGGCTCAGAGTTCTGCCTCTCTTGGTGATTTCCCCTCTGAGAGTGTGTCTCTTCCTTTTCTCCCTGACCAGAGTGGGTTGCACACGGTGGCTGTGATGAATGTGGGGGCCCCAGCTGCTGGCATGAATGCTGCGGTTCGTTCTACTGTGAGGATTGGCCTTATCCAGGGCAACCGAGTGCTGGTCGTCCATGATGGCTTTGAGGGTCTGGCCAAAGGTCAGGTATGGAAACACAAGGTCATGCACAGGAAGTATGGGGCCATGAAGGGTCAGCTTAGGAGTGGCCAGTCTCTGCCTCCTCGACATCCTACTTCTCTCCAGGAAGCATGGTTAATCTGGGGGTAATAAAGATAGGAACCCTGAAACGAACCTTGCCAAACATGACATCTTATTATTTCTTTGTCCCAGAGCTCAGCACAGCATCCACTGTCTTAGGTGCTTAATATTCCCGAATGAGCCAGAAGGGAGGAGGAAGTTGAGTGCAGGGGACAGGCCAGTGTCCGGGTCACCTTCCCACTCGGGAACTCTGAAGCACCAGAGCCCAAGGAGTGGGCTTACTCACAGGTGGGCTTCCTGGAGCTCTGGCCATGGTGCAGAGCGGTGTGGCCTTTCCCTGCAGATTGAGGAGGCTGGCTGGAGCTATGTTGGAGGCTGGACTGGTCAAGGTGGTTCCAAACTTGGTACTAAAAGGTAAATGGTTTGTGGGAGCACCCAGTGCCCGTTACCCGTCAAGATGGTTTTGAATGTGGGCGTCAACCCATTGTATCAGGGCCTATATCTACTGCTCTTCAAACTCATAACATCTTGAGTAAGGATGGAGAGGCCCAACCGCACGTTCTGTAGTAGATCTGACCACTTAAAAGGTCCACTGTGTACTCTAGAATGCAAGAGAGCGTGGGGAGCACTTTCCAGTTCTCTTGTTGTTTGTTTGTTTGTTTGTTTTTTGGGAAAGGCTTCCTCTGTACAGCCCTGGGTGTCCTGGAACTCACTCTGTAGACCAGGCTGTCCTCGAACTCAGAGACCCAGCGGCCTCTGCCTCCGAGTGCTAGGATTAAAGGTGTGCACCACTACCGCCTGGCTCACTTTCTAATCCTTAACTTTCCTCTCCGTCCATCTTGCTGTCTCACCCCCAATCTCCTGTCCCATGCTCCTGGTCAACTAGGACTCTCCCCAAGAAGAACCTGGAACAGATCAGTGCCAACATAACTAAGTTTAACATCCAGGGCCTTGTCATCATTGGGGGCTTTGAGGTAAGTGTCTCAGCCCTCCCTCCTCCCTCCCTCCTCCCTCCCTCCTTCCTCCCTCCCTTCTCATCCTGTTCCCGCTGCTCTCTCTCTAGGCTTACACAGGGGGCCTGGAGCTGATGGAGGGCAGGAAGCAGTATGATGAACTCTGTATCCCGTTTGTGGTCATCCCTGCCACGGTTTCCAATAATGTCCCTGGCTCAGACTTCAGCATCGGGGCTGACACAGCACTGAACACCATCTGCACGGTGAGCGCCTGCCACCTCCCATTTCAGTCAGCCCAGATTGTTGTCCTGGTCCTAGAAAGTGAACCTCTTTCTGTAGGTAAACAGCAGTATTTGAGAACATCTCTGTCCAGCCTAGGCATCTGTGCTGAATTCCTTCCTACCTAGAAATAGATCATTGCTATCAAAGGGCCTTTTCCCTTTGTCCTGAGGTGATATGGCTTGATATCCCTATTCTCAGCAACATTAAAGACAGCGCAGTCTTTTCTTCCCAGGAGAGTCCTTCAATGCAGTTCCCTCTTTAAATACAGGGGCCTGATGAGCTCCAGGGTCTCAAGGCCTGGGATATGGCTCTGGAGTTGAAGTAATGAAGAAAGCTGAAGGAGAGAGCTCAGACTTCTGACCCTGCCTTTCCACGGCCTCTTGTCCTTACAGACTTGTGACCGAATTAAGCAGTCTGCAGCAGGCACCAAGCGTCGGGTGTTTATCATCGAGACCATGGGTGGCTACTGTGGCTATCTGGCCACCATGGCTGGACTGGCGGCTGGGGCTGATGCTGCCTACATTTTTGAGGAGCCCTTCACCATTCGAGATCTCCAGGTAGATGGCCACCAGAGCCTGCCAGGCATCTCTCTCCCGTTCCAGCCTATCTCCTGAGTGTTCCTTCAGTAACTGGAGCAGTGAGAGTCAAGGGGAGGGTGGAGCTGACAGGCCCAGCTGAAGACTAGAAGGGCTCTTCACAGGCGCTCTCCAGCACAGCCTGGCAGACATGGGCATAGCGGCTATCATGGGTTGCATTTTGTCAGGTAGCTGTTAAGCTCTTTGGTGGGGTTTGTACTTGATCTTCCCAGCAGACATCCAAAGCCATTGTGTCTGTACTATAGGTGAGAGAGGGTTAGATGGTTTAAACCTTCAAACTCTTACGAGATCAGGAATTTTAAATACTTGAGGAATCCAGGATGTCCTCTCAGTTCTGAGGGAAGTATCCCTTTGCCTCTGGGCAGGACTCAGCTCAGATTTTACAGAGAGGGTGAAATGATCATGATTTTTCCAGTTTTGAGTTCAGTGGAGGAGAAGAAAGCTACAAAGTAGAGATTTAGCAGCCAGTTGGGGAACTTCCAGCTCAGGGCCCCAGCCAGTCCTTGTAGAGAGCGAAAGTCTTCCTAACATGCCCACCTCAACACTCCAGTGAGGGTCTACCCCCAACAGCTGAGTCAGCTTGACATACAGCCCACCATGCCAGAAGTGTAGGCGCATGCTGTGCGCGGTTGGCTCTCTGAAGGAAGGGGGCCGAGGTTCCTGACAGAGAGGCAGGGGAGGGAGGATTGTACAGGACTGTACATTGAGATGTACAGTCAGGGACACTTCTCCAGTGCTCCCTCTCAGAGCTGCCTGTCACAGTTTGGCTCTTTCTAAGTCCCAGCAGCACTAAACCTCTTAAGAGACATAGATTCAGTTTAAACACCAGCTTGGGAGTGCCACCCGCCACCTCCCAGGAAGTTGATAAAGAAGAAGGGCAGGGCATTTGTCCATCCTGAGCAATCCCAGCTAAGCGTGGGATTTGCTGTTTCATGTTCAGGTGAACGTTGAACATCTGGTACAGAAGATGAAAACAACTGTGAAGAGAGGCCTGGTGCTGAGGTACCTCGGGGCAGCTCGGGAACAGTGCTTCCAGTTAGGAGAGACTAAGCAGGGTGGCCTAGGCTCTGCGTCCATCAATGTCTGGGAACCTGAGGGATTTGATGTCAAAGGGGGAGGAGTGAACGGGTTTATCCCCTGAACCTTGGGAGGAGATTAAACAGCTTATGAAGGCAAAGAGCAGAGAGGAAAGATGGACTCCCAGGCTTCTGGTTCCCCTGGGGGAGGAAGGATGGACTCAGACTTCTGGTTTCCCTGGGGGAGGGGGGGGAGGGATGGACTCATAGACTTCTGGTTCCCCTGGGGGAGGAGGGATGGACTCATAGACTTCTGGTTCCCCTGGGGGAGGAGGGATGGACTCCCAGGCTTCTGGTTTCCTGGCAGGAATGAGAAATGCAATGAGAACTACACTACTGACTTCATTTTCAACCTGTACTCTGAGGAGGGGAAGGGCATCTTTGACAGCAGGAAGAATGTGCTTGGCCACATGCAGCAGGTACTGAGAGCCCCCAACAGCTAAAGAGCCCCCACTGGCGGTAACCTCACTGTTACCGCCGAACAAGGTTGGGCCATAACATCAAAACAACCTTATCTTAGACCAACCTGTCTCAGTCACTGTGGTATTGCGGTGACGAGACACCATGACCCAGGCAGCTCTTATAAAAGAGAGCATTTAATTAGGGGCTGGCTTGCACTGCAGGCTTAGTCCATTGTCATGACAGGGAACATGGCTGCACACATGGTGGTAGGCATGGCACAGCTGGAGCGGTAGCTGGGAGCTGCATCCTAGTCCACAGGCTGAGAGAGAGACACTGAGTCTGGTGTGGGCTTTATGAAACCTCAAAGCCCACCCACTGTGACAGACTTCCTTTAACAAGGCCACAGTTGGTGGCAGAACATTCAAATACATGAGCCCATGGGGGTATTCTTACTCAAACCACGGCAGATGGTTCCCTAGAGATGGATCCATTCTTTCTTAGGATACAGACCCTCACCTTGGCATCCTTGCCACTGGGAGGCGGTTAGTTCTTTGCTCTGAGCAGTGCAGGAGCTTAACATCACCCCTGGCCTCTACCTACTGTAGGCCAGTCAATTATGCCTCCCTGTCAGTATTAACAGTCTCTGTAGACACTCAGATTTCCCCCAAGGGATCTCTAGTTGAGAACCAGGATTCTGATGAGGAAAATGGGGTCCAGGGAGAAAAACATTTTCAACACCACTTACCAGAGGAGAACTAGAGTGGAGTCTGCCTACTTAAGATGGTTTTCCCACCACACCTTCACCTTGTGTGAGCCTGAGGACCGAGGATAGGTGCTTGTTCGTTTTGGTTCCCATTTACATTAACTGGGCTTCAGGGGAAAGGCCTCATTATTGGTGGTACTAGCTCCAGATGGCCCCCGCTCATGCCTCTTACACAGCAACGTTCCTCTACCCACAAGGAATTGCCCATATCTTGGGTTGAGGAAAGGTGCAGCTCCTGTAGGAAGGGAGTGTGATTGGATGGATGGATATGTATGTAATGTATGTACATGTGTACACACACACACACACACACACACACACACACACAATGTCCTTTTCTACTTCTCTTTGCTTTCTCTTAGTTCATAGAAAAACTGACAGAGTGTTCTGAGGCCCCCCTGGCACAGCTAGGTTGGGTTACAGAGGACATTTCTGTGTCAGTGATGACGGTGACTGACAAGCAGTCAGACAGAAATGGGATCTGTCACCTGTGCAATGAAGAAAGCCACGTGATTGCCATGTCCTTTAACTGACTGTCCCTGGGCTTGATCACAGCCCAGCTTACCTCAGGTCCCTTCAGAGTCTCAGAGTGTCCTTCCATGGTCTGACCTCTGTTCCGTAAACCCAAGACCCATTCTTTCTGTATATCTATATCTGTACTTCATTAAGATCCTGTCCTTTAAGTATTCTGATTTTCTCTCCCTCAGGGTGGAAGCCCAACTCCCTTTGACAGGAATTTTGCCACTAAGATGGGTGCTAAGGCTATGAATTGGATGTCTGGGAAAATCAAAGAGAGTTACCGTAATGGTATGTGTGGCGGGAGGTGAGCCCCCTCTCCTGGGTCTACTCAGCTGGTAGAGTAACTGACCATCCTTTGTTCCAGGACGGATCTTTGCCAACACTCCGGACTCGGGTTGCGTTCTGGGGATGCGTAAGAGGGCCCTGGTCTTTCAGCCAGTGACTGAGCTGAAGGAGCAGACAGACTTTGAGTGAGTCATTATTATATTCGGACCGCCCCTCCCTTCTGTCCCTGCCAAGCCCTCCTTTCCAAGGTCTGTTAGTAGTCTCTAATGCTTTCCTTTGTGTAGTAGCACCTGTGGGTACTCCGGCCTCTTCTGCCTACCCTCTTCCCATAGGCCTTTGGCAGAACCTCACTGGGGCACAACGACATCGCCTCACCATTGCTTCATTTCTCCGTAGGCATCGAATCCCCAAAGAACAGTGGTGGCTGAAGCTGAGGCCAATCCTTAAAATCCTAGCCAAGTATGAGATTGACCTGGACACCTCTGACCACGCCCACCTGGAGCACATTTCAAGGAAGCGGTCTGGAGAAGCTGCTGTCTAGACCTCTTTGGAGTGGGGGAAAGGTCATCCGATCACGGTCAGCTCACACCCTGGTAGATCTAAGTCCATGGCTTCTCAGTGTTTGAGCCCAGCCCCCACCCTTCTAGGTTTCCCTGTACTCTGTACCTGCAACCAGGATCAGCTGTGGCCAGGAGCTGGGGGAAGGGCGGTGAGTTGGCCTCTTAGGTGGCTTCCTTCCTTCCTTCCTTCCACCCCAGTTTCATCTGTGGCACAGGCTGGGTCTCTAGTGCTACCGCTAGATTTCAGCTACTCAAGAGTTTCCCTAAAAATAAGCTTTATTTATTTCTTTGTGATAACAAAGAGGCTTAGGTCCCTTCACTTGTGCCACGGTGATGACATGTAACTACACTAATAAATGCAGGCTGGCCACTGTGCTTTGGGCGCTCTTGTTATTATCTTCCCAGGGGGGCTGTGATATCAGCCCCGTGTCCCTTCCCAGACAGAGCTCCCGGAGAGCAGCACGCGTGACTGTCCTGTCACTTCTGCTTGCTGCAGGCTTCTTGTTGGCTCTGGTCTTAGTAGCACCGCTTGGTGCACCCAGAACCCAGGGACTGACCCCAACTTTGTCTCCCACTAGTCCTTCTACCCTGTCTACAGGTGACGTGCCTGTCTCGAGCACCAAGTGATGGTTAGTTCATGGTCGTGTACCCACTACCCAGTTTCACTTTTCCTAGCCATCCTGAATCAGCAGGATTCTGACAGATCCTTTGTGAGGAAAACATGGACATTTTGTATGCCTGGACAATAGAGACACCGGTGCTGAGCCTGTGTTGGAGTTCATGTTTTGGAAAGATGTCAAATGTTACTTAGCTGAGCTCTGTCTTCTGTTCCACAACAGAAGCTGTACCCCCTTTACTGAAGGATGCCCCTGCAGCTGAGCTTCAGGCTTGGGACTATCCACTGTACTCCAGGGATAGGACAGGAGCATGTCCTATTTTTAATGAGGTGAAGATTAGCTTCCATACACCAGGCCGTGACTCGGTTGTGCATAAGCCTACTCCTCCCAATCTATACAGCTCTCTTCTCGCCTGCTGAAGCAGGAAAGACACTATAAGTCTTGTAATAGGGACTGGTTGTCTGAGGTGCTACCTTACATCCTTTTTAGCAGTTCTAAATAGGCTGGTGCCAGAGTTTGAAGACAGCTAAGTGTATGTGTGTGTGTACATCTCTTTCTCTGTCTCTCTAGATGCCAGGTGTAGTGGCATCTTTAATCCCAACACTCAGGAGAGTCTCTGTGAGTTTGAGGCTAGCCTGGTCTACATAGTGAGTTCCAGGACATCCAGGGCTACACAGAGAAACCCTGTTTCAAAATATTTTTTTTCAAAGATTTACTGTATATGTAATGTGTATGAGTGTTTTGCCTGCTTGTCAGTATGTGTACTACAGACATGCCTGCTGCCCACAGAGGTTAGAAGAGGGAGTCAGATCCCCTGGGATTACAGATGGTTCTGAACCACCATGTGGGTGCTGGGAACTGAGCCTAGGGCCTCGGCAAGAGCAGCAAGTGCCCTTAACTGCCACACCATTTCTTTAGTCCCAGTCAAACTGATGTTAAAACCACTCTGCTCCTCACATGCTACCCGAGCCTGACGAACTGAACAGACGAGGGAAAGGAAATGGGGGGTGGTGAGCTCTGCACACTGGGTCACAGGTGCAGCTGCCCTCACTGACAACCAGGAACAACGACACTTGATAAAGAGCAGTATTTCAGGGTCACAAAAAGATCTGAAAACAAATATAGACAAGGACTGCTTAGGAAGGAAAAACAACCTACTAAGTACATTCTGTCTTCCCAAAGTCAAAGACCGTTGAGATTGTTGACTGGACACATTTGTAGCCATGGACTAATTAGGAAGTGACTGAGAAAACACGGAGCCCATGCAGATGAGATGTCTCATTCCCAAGCACCACAGGTGTCAGTGATGAGAAAGAAAGGAAAGGGTATCTTCAGTGGTTCCCAAGCAGAACGGGCCTGGCTGCCTTTCAGAATGGCAGCACCTAGTTCATTCTAAACAAATTCACTCTTGGTGGCTAGAGTTTGGGCTTTAGCATTTAATTTCTGGTGGACTGAGAAGCGCTGTCTTCAGTACTGGATCTCAGCCTTGGAGACTTGGCTTGTAGCGTCTCTTATCTGGGGAGCGGGACTCTGAGGGAAGTGGAGGCTTTCTGCACATTATGTCCTGGGGTAGGGACTCTGAGGGAAGTGGAGGCTTTCCGCACATTATGTCCTGGGGTAGGGGACTCTGAGGGAAGTGGAGGCTTTCTGCACATTATGTCCTGGGGTAGGGACTCTGAGGGAAGTGGAGGCTTTCTGTACACTACTCCCTCACTTTCCTGATCACTCATGTCCACGATCACTCGCCGGGAGAAGGAAAGGCAGGATGAAGAGCCAAGCAATGTCTTATAAATGCGCAGAAGAGGAAGCAGAGGAAAGCAGAAACTGGAAGTTGCCAAATTTGCTTTTAGAATTTATTTATTCTTTTTTCAAATGGGCAAAACCCAGCAACAGCAAAGAACAAAAGCAGGCACACTTTTTTGAGTTAGCTGCGTCAGAAGGGCCTATTCATTTGGGTGTAGTCTCCAGCCAGCTTTTTAAAAAGTGCTTTCCAAACTTGCATACAGATCACTTAAGGTCAAAATCAACTTCATCTAGTTTAAGAACACGAAAAGGAAGAGCATTGTTCACAGAAATGGGTCTCTTTAGGCCGGCGGGCCAGCTCCAGAGAACCCTTTGTATTCTGTGCCCAGCTCCACTTACCCCACCATTTTCTATAGCCCAATAACAAGCAAAGGTTCCAAGAGAGTAGGAAAAACACCAACTACAAATTCTTAGGGAGCGAAGCTCTGTGGAAAGGCAGCGTTGCCACCCTCCACCTTACTAGAGACCTTCATCCGAGGTGCAGGATGCACGCTCAGCTCATGAGTGCAAAGGAGTTTTGAGGGAAAGGGCCACATCAGAAGGGTGACCTGGCAATTCTGGGACTGCTGGGAATTCGTGCCTCTTCTTCTGGGGAGCAGCCAGCTATCCCTGTGAGATCCCACTACTGGAAGACCAGTCCTGGGTACCATGCGGAAGTGCTCCTAAATCCAGATTCTGAGTCTGCACCCCACCTGAAGTTCAAGCACTCATCCTTGGAACATAATTCTTGTTATTTGGGGTGTGGATTTCTTAAACTTCAGATCAACCAGAACTTTTCAGAAGGAACTCTTTCACATGCTACACCACGGCCCCAAAGGGAAGCCATGTACTACCCTCAGTACTTGACACCTTCCCAGGAATGGAGTTACACTGTTGACTAAAGTGTCCTACAGGGAATTTGGGGAGGACTTCTTTTGCAGGGCTGAATAT
Source organism: Apodemus agrarius (assembly GCA_964023405.1). Classification (NCBI taxonomy): domain Eukaryota; kingdom Metazoa; phylum Chordata; class Mammalia; order Rodentia; family Muridae; genus Apodemus; species Apodemus agrarius. Next base: position 5,832,817 of record OZ030022.1, on the reverse strand, counting down.
AAAAGGTAACTAAGCAATAACACAGCAAACAGAAGTGAGGTAAATTTTTTTTGGTTTGGTTGCTTGGTATGGGAGGGGAGGTGTACGTACATTACTGTTATGTGTTGCCTCAAAATCTCTAAACCACACAACAGGGACAAGTTCTCTGTGTCCCACAACAGAGACAGTATTGCAAAACAAGCCTCACCCAGAGCTGTCTGCATGATGGCAGAAGTGTCTCCTCCAGGCTACTCCAAGAGTAACAGGTATTCCTTCAAGGACGCAGGCAGTGGGAGAGCCTTCACTGCGTCAGGCAGGTACTGCAGACCCAGGCTGTGGCGCACGGCGTAGCGGGCGAGGGTTTTAAGAGTCCCTGGTGCTGAGCACAACACAGTCAGTTTTTCACACAGCTGCTGGTCTTTGGCCACTTCTCGTGGCATGATGCCGTTTTTCCTTAATTCAAACTGTCCAACAGCTCTATGGAGGAGCTCAAAGCAGGAGTCTTCTTTCTCTGTTCCAAGTCCTCTCACCAGCAGAGCCACCAGGCGAGAGATGGGCGTCTGGCCCTTTAAGTTGATGACTCTAACCTCAGCACCATAATCAAGAAGGATGCTGACACTCTCAAGATTCCCCTTCATGGCAGCCCAGCTGAGCGGTGTATCGTTGTTGTAATCCAGGGCATTGACTGAGGCCCCACTCTCCAGGAGAGCTCGCACACACTCAGCATTGTTCTTAAAGGCTGCCCAGTGAAGCGGGGTGTCTCTGTTGCCATCCAGTGCATTGGGGTTTGCTCCATATTCCAATAGAACCTCCACGCAAGCCTCGTCTTTCTCTGCTGCATAGTGGAGGGCTGTTCGGTTGTAACCATCCAGGGCATTGACCTGCAGAGGGGAAGGAACTATTTTACACTGGGCAAGGTACTGGGGAGAAGGAAGAGGCTGATGAAGAATCCTGTACTTATTTTCCCACTGCTTTGGTCATGCAATGCTCTCAACAATACAGCAATGTATAATTGAGCAAGATGAGACGAGGGACACAGAACTGTGACGGAGGCTGGCTATCAGGCTGACCAGAGGCCACCTCCGCTCATCAGCACCGCTGCCTGGGCAGGGAGGAAGGAGGGGAGGATGGGTCTGCAGTGCAGCTCTCAGAGACTCCGCATTAGATTACCCTGACACTTTTCAGGAGATGAATGGAAACCAGAAGGAAAAAATAATGAAGACAGAACACAGTCCTTTCACTTTATTGTACTTTTAACCCTTCAGAAACTCAGATGACCTCACTGGCAGGAAGAAAACAAACATCCAATGCTGAGACGGCAGCTGCCTCTCTGAAACTATCATTATCTCAAATTCCTAATTTACAGAGGGCTTCTTCACACCCTGTGACTTAGTTTGGGTTTCCATTGCTGTGAAAAGACACCATAACCAAGGAAACTCACTTAACTGGGGCTGGCTTAGAGTCAGAGGTTTGGTCCATTATCATGGTAGGAGCATGGGGTGTCCAAGCAGACATGGTGCTGGGGAAGGAGCTGTAAGCTCTATGTCTCGATCCACAGGCCTCAGAAAGAGACTACTGTGTTTTATACTAAACATAATTTGAGCATATATGGAACCTCAAAGCCCACCCACACAGAGATGGACTTCCTCCAACAAGGCCACACCTCCTAATAATGCCACTCTCTCTGAGCCAAGCACTCAAATACATGAGTCTATGGGGGGCCAAACCTATTCAAACCACCACATTCCATTCCCTGGCCCCCATAGGCTTCTTTCCATAACACAATGCAAAATGCATTTACTCCAACTTCAGAAGTCCCCATAGTCTATCACAGTCTCAGCAATGCTTAAAATGAAAAGTCCATGGGCTAGAGAGATGGCTCAGTGGTTAAGAGCACTGACTGCTCTTCTGAAGGTCTTGAGTTCAAATCCCAGCAACCACATGGTGGCTAACGCCCTCTTCTGGAGTGTCTGAAGACAGCTACAGTTTACTTACATATGATAAATAAGTAAATCTTTTTTTAAAAAAAGACCAAAGTTCAAAGTATGTTATGAGATTCATGCAATCTCTTAACTGTAATCCTCCATAATATCAAAAACTCAAAAACATCACATGATATACATTACCATTCCAAAACATCATAGTGAGGAAATACAAAAGCAAGACCAAAAACCGGCTGGGCAGACTCCAAACTGCCTCTCCATCATCTTCCAGCTTTGTTGACTGCAACATGGCTCTCTCTTGGGCGGCTTCCACTTCCTGTTAGCAGCTTTCCTTAGCAGATATCCCAGCTCTGGCATCTCTAACATCTTGGGGCCTCCAAAGCAACTTCAACTTTACAGCTTCTTGTTCAGTGTCTGGGATCCACACACGATCTGGGCTCCTGCAAAGGGCCGGCGTCACTTCTCCAGCTCTGCCCTCCAAAGCACTCCAGGCTCTGGTTGACTCCACAGCTGCTGCTGCTCTTGGTGGTCATCCCATGGTGCTGGCACCTTCTTCACCAATGGCTTTTCATGGCCTCTCACAGTACCAAGCCTCAGTTGTTCTTCATGACCCCTTCATGCCTTCAAAACCAGTACCACCTGGGTGACTTATACAGCTGCAGCACAGCTGCACAAGATGCAACCTTGGCTATTTCTGGAGCACAGTTTCTTTGTGCTCTCAGAAAACACTTCCCAGATGATGTCACCTCAGAGATGCTGGTCTCTCCTTAACCAGTGATCTTTTACTTCCAGATAACCAGCATCAGTTGTCCCAGTAACCCCTCTAGTCTTGACTCTAAACCCAGAGCCACATGACCAAAGCTGCTGAGTTCTGCTGCTTGCTGGGGCTGGAACACGACCCCCTTTTTCTATTACATTATCACCAGCTTTCTCTCTTCCAATTCCTTCAGCTTGGCTGTCCCGGAACTTACTCTGTAGACTGACCTTAACTCAGAGATTTGCTTGCTGAGTGTCTCCTGAGTGCTGGGATTAAAGGCATGTACACCTAAACCTAAACTTTTCTATAACCTTTTCCTTTTCACAGGATGGAAGCTCAGCTGGTGGGATCTTGTCCCAAGGTCACCACTCCCTTAATTTCATTTAATATCTAACTTTTTATTCTCCGTGAACACAAGATTTAGCTTCATTCCACTTCCTGGTGCTCTTTTAATCCTTAAACTATAAGGATAAGCAAAACCAAACCATTTAATGAGTTTTCTTTTTTTTCCTTTCTAAGCTTGCTACATTTCATGAAAATGTTCTTCAAAGGACTGAACTACATTCTTCCAAGCTGAGGTTAGGCTGTTTTGAGATTTCGTTTGTTAATTCGACTAATATAAATCTCATCACTTTAGCCTCAAGCAGACTCTCCAGACAAGGGCAAAAAGCAGCCACATTCTTCACCAAACTATCACAAGAATGATCTCTAGGCAACAAATTAAAATTCTCCTCTGAAAGCTCTTGATCCAGGCCCTCATAGTTCAAATCACCCTGAGTACAACCCTGAGTACATCATCCCTGTTCTTACTAGGATGGCTCATTAAGCCACAATTAAGGTATTCCACTGCCTTCCTAATCCACAGTCCCAAAATACATATCCTTCCAAACAAAAGCATGGTGGGGCCTATCACAGCAGTATCCCAGTTCCTGGTACCAACTCCTGTCTTAGTTTGTGTTTCCATTGCTGTGAAGTGATACAAGGAAACTCTTTTTTTTTGTTTGTTTGTTTTGGTTTTTTTTTTTTTTTTTGGATTTGGTTTTTTTCGAGACAGGGTTTCTCTGTATAGCCCTGGCTGTCCTGGAACTCACTCTGTAGACCAGGCTGGCCTTGAACTCAGAAATCCGTCTGCCTCTGCCTCCCAGAGTGCTGGGATTACAGGCGTGCACCACCACTGCCTGGCCAAGGAAACTCTTATAAAGGAAACTATTTTACTGGGGCTGGCTTATAATTTCAGAGGTTTAGTATATTATCATGGTAGGAAGTATGGCAGCATCCAGGGAGACATGGTGCTGGAGAAGGAGCTGAGAGCTCCACACCTGACCCACAGGCAGCAGCAGGAGACCACTGTATTTTACACCAAGCCTAACTGGAACAGGAGATCTCAAAGCCTCCTACACACAGACACTTCCTCCAAAAAGGCCACACCTCCTAACAGTGTCACTCCCCCTGGGCCAAGCACTCAAAGAATCTATGAGGGCCATACCTACTCAAACCATGACACCATACAATGCAATAAAGCAAAACCAAACCATTTAATGAGTTAACCGTTTTATTTCATTAATAAACTCGCTTTCACTCTGGTCACTGGTATTGATCACTCAGGATATAACCAGTTTTTCACTTCAGGGTCACCTACGTTGCAAGCAGGTCAATCACAACATTATAGGCTAGCTAGATCTATAACTAGTTTGTTTAATCACAAACTTATAGACAGAGAACATCATGGCAGTAGGAGGTGCTATGGTGGGACCAGGTTCTTCGGCTTATTGTCCAGTGTGTTTGGGACGTCACGCAGGCTTGGTGGCTTGTCACCTCAGCACATGCCACCTTCGGAGCTGCTCACTGACAAACTTGCCACATTAATTTGTCATGTATTTACTTAGCAGCGGCTGCAAGCCAGCAATCCAAACACTTCCAACCTTACTACACACCCTTTTTATAGGTGAGGCAAAGGGTTTATGGAATCCCTTCAAGGTCATATACTGCAAGCACTTGTGTCGGATGGAATCCATGAAATCTGCTTCCAAAGTCCTTTTGGGGATGAGGGACTGTCAGCTTCGGACAAAAACTTGTTACATATCCAAGCTGGTGTCCAGCTTGCAGTCCGCCTGGCTCAGCCCTGCCAGTGCTGGGATTGCAGGGGAATACTTAGCCAGCATGCCTGCTTCAGAGTCTAGTCTTTCAATCATCCTTTACCTTATGCGGCTTCATGCCTTTCAAATGCCTACTTTCAAAAATTAATTTTGGATTTTAATCTTAAGATACATTACAAAGACAATAAGATCAAGCTATGCTAAAAATAGCTAGTGGGAAAGAAAAAACCCCCAAAGTGACCAGATCCTGAGGAACGGGGAGTCCCGTGGCAGTACTCTACAGAATCTCATGTGTCTAAGACTGTCTCACAGGGCTTAAAATGAACCAGAGCCGAGAAGCCTCTGTACTTATGGAGAGCCAACAAGAGAGGAGGCAATGGAGACGTGACCAACCCAGGAGGGAGGCAGGGCAGGGAAGAGATCAAGCTCCTTCCTGGAGCCACACGCAGCTCAAGTGAAGGGAGGACGAGAACCGCAAAGGGGTAAGAGCCTTAGAGTCCCCTTGGATCCGCGGTACGCCTTACCCTGGTAACATAAATGCTAATGGCACCATGAAGGTGAAGAGAGAAATTCTAAGAAAACATGAGGGTCGAGTTTTTATGACTTGTGAATGTAGAAGCATTGAAATGTCACTCACCTCCGCTCCTTTCTCCAGGAGTAACTCCACGCAGTCGGCGTCGGACACCATGCAGGCGCAGTGCAGGGGCTTCAGTGTGCCATGTGTGCAGTTCACATCTGCTCCCTGGGGAAGGAGTTCAGAGGACGGAACTGAATGGAGAGGGATTCCTAAGCCCGAATATACCTAACTATGAGTATCTATCCCTCTAGTAATGAGACCCAATCCTCAAACCAGGGGAATATGGAAGAGGAAGAAAAGGACGTTAGTTCCCTAGAGCAGGGGCTGGAGTGTTGGCTCGGTGGTTCAGAGCACTTGCTCTTGTGAAGGACCCAGGTTCGATTCCTACCACCACTTCTCAGGCACCAGGCATGCATGTAGTGCACAGTTCCCCAGATTAAGCTATTAAGTTTCTCTACAATACAGCCTGCCAAAATGGCCACCTCAGACACCTCTGAGGACATGACCTTAAAAAGACTGTCTACCGGTGGGGGTGGGGGTGGGGGACAAAAAAAAAAAAAAAGACTGTCTACCTACTGTCTATGGCCACCATGCTCTGAAAGTTATAAAAATGAGTCCTGCAGACCGAGGCCAGGACTTTGGCTCTTTTTGCAGTTCAACAAATGACCCTCACCAACTCTGAGGCCCTCTTAATGTTCTGTTTGCAGACCCTTCAAGGCAGCCTGCGTCTCAGCGCTGTTCCGAGTCTGACAAGGAAGACTCAAAGTACGGCGTTCAGACCAGCGCTCGGTGAGTCAGCAGCAGCCTGGAATTCGAACACAAGGAATTTCCTTCTTCCGAGTCTTCCGACTGCTTTGCTGAGAGCAATTTATTTTATGTATATGAGTACACTGTCACTGTCTTCAGACACATCAGAAGAGGGCATTAGATCCCATTGCAGATGGTTGTGAGACACCATGTAGTTGCTGGGATTTGAACTCAGGACCTCTGGAAGAGCAGTCAGTGCTCTTAACCGCTGAGCCATCTCCCTAGCCCCCTCTAATTTTCTTAATCTATAACTACCATGCACTTTAGGGGATGGTGTCTTCTGTGGAACTAAAACTGGCTGGTAGCTGTTGTAAGCAAGCAGGAAAGTGAAATCCCCCATGTAATCACGATAACACAGGCTTGAAGGACGCCTCCCGGGATTTAAAAGCCGATCCCCCCAACCCCTGCGCTTGCCTCCTGCTGTCCCAGTAAAACATGTTCAGAAGACCCTGACGCATGCCTTTCACAGTCGGGCACAAACCACATCTGGGCAGAGTTCACAAACCCAAAGCAAACCCTGAGGGTTGTCTAGGACATATTTTATGAGGGGACAGATGGTGGAAGGGAGAAAGCAGGCAAAGCGTAATCAGGGAGAGCACACTTCAATAATCAGGTGAGAACCATCCGTGAACGCGGAGCATGTACTAAACCAAGGTTTGGAGTTGAAACCCACAGGGATTAGCAGGGCCTCCCACCTCTGCCCTCCGCCTCCCCAACGCCCTGCCACCCCTCCCCCCAGCCTCAACTCCCCACCCCCACTCTGTCAGCAGTGGCCCACTCACCCCTCTGATGAGGTCCTCGACGTTGTCATGTGGGAAGGAGCGGATGGCGGCGATGGTTCGGATCAGGCGCTCGGAGAGGGAGTACTTGCTCTGAATGCTCTGCATAATATACCACATGCTGGAACTCATCAAGGCTCAGAGGACGTTCACATGCTCCAAACTGCCTGAAACAAATTACACACAGTACCGCCCAGTTCACCTCTCCTTAGGGTTATGCTTTTTTTTTTCTTTTTTTTTTCTTTTTGAGGGCTCCCCACTATAACCACAGATTCTAAGAACCTCAGTGATGAATCAGTGTCACCTTCTGGGACAGTAAGGCACTAGATTATGACAATCCCTAGGATGTTAAGTGAACCTGGACATTCTGATCCTCGGGTCCCAGGTTCTACTCTCTCAGTCAACTAAGATCCCCCTAAGGGGTTGGCTCTAAGGTCCCCCTGGAGCACTATGTGGCCTTCAAGGCTAGCAAGGAGTGAGGAGGCTGAAGAGAACTGCCACTCTTCTTGTTCCCAGTCTTTGTTGTTTGTTATTGGCAGCACCTTCAGGCTCCTTACATCCCTGTCTTATAACAGACGCATTCCTGTGTCATCATTTCTGTCTTCTCTGCTCAGTGGAGCCAGCCACCGCATCCCATACAATGTAGATATTTAACAGATACCGGCTGCTTGACAGACTGTGAGACCTGTGAGGAACGGGAGGCAATGGAATAAACCCATCTTGATGATAAGTCATCTGTGAAATATTTTCAAATATTCAAAAGAGAGAAAAAAAAAAACAAGAAGTAAGGTAACATTTTAGATTAAGGGGGAGAGTAAACATATAACCACTCTGGAATCAACATAAATCTTTAAAACTTCAAGCTAATAAAAAAATACTTTCAGTTCTGGGTAATAAGCGGATTTAAAATAAAAACATTTTAATAACTGGCTTGTCAATGTGCCTGAGAAATATGGTTGTGCAAATGTGTGGGAACTGCATTATGGGAGAGAATTCTAGGATGAGAGGTGAAAGAAAATAATTCAGCATATTTAGAGTCGACTACAATAAAAGCCTTGTGCCAGGCAGTGGTGGCACACACCTGTAATCCCAGCACTTGGGAGGCAGAGGCAGGCGGATCTCTGAGTTCGAGGCCAGTCTGGTCTACAGTGTGAGTTCCAGGACAGCCAGGGCTACACAGAGAAACCCTGTCTCGAAAAAACCAAAAACAGCAACAACAACCCCCGTCCCCAAAGCTTTAACTATGGGGGACTTGTTAAATGACATCTTAAAATGACAGCTATTGAGGTGGGGGAAAAAAAGCACCTATCAAAAGCTGGAGAGAATGCATAATAAACAGCCCCGAGTCTCTGGAGTATTTGTTTATGAATCCATGTTCTTATCCCAATCAACCCCACCCCCAAGAGTTAAAGGTAATGGGAGGGATTTTAAGTAGTGCCTGGTACATGATGGTCAACATAAACGTGTTAAATCCATATTTGACTCGGCATCAACAGCATGGAGCACCCAGAATCGAACTCACCAAACCCCTGCGTTAGGTAAGTTGCTGTCAAGATGTGACTCAGAAGCAAAAGCTTTTACTGTAGAACCTACTAATCTTTTATAATTACACATGTAACTACTAAGAAGCACTAATCTGAAAAATATTTTTGATAATCTGTAATATATATTTACTTTTGGGATGGGGTATCCCTTTATAATTTGATAATGTAGTATAAACTCTAGTAGTTTCTTTTTGCTAATCAGTAGCCATTTACAGCTGTCTGAAAGGTATACGGGGCTGTGGGTATGGCTTGGTAGGGGCTGCTTACAATTCGGGAAAGTCTTTTTTCTTAAACTTTGTAACAACGGGAACAAAAAGCTTGGGGTGGCGAGTGGGCGCAAAGGTATAATCCGGGTTTCAGCAATAGTGTTGGGCAGAGGGGACAAAGCCCAGACTATCTAAAGCGGAAGACTTGGCCTGATGTGGTTCTGTTAAGCTTCTGGTACATTAAGCAGATGACACTGAAGCCTGCACTCATTTTACGGGTGTTCCTGGATTCCAGGCTAAGAACTCTAAACTACCCTGAAGCTCCAGGTGAAACTGTGTGCCCTTCAGCGAGGACAGCATCTGCTGTCAGGGTGGATCAGGATAATCTACCTCCCCGTGGCCCCGCGGGCAGCAACCCTTCAGTCTGATCCCAGGTGCGTCCCTTCCTCAGCTGTGACTCATTTGCCCCATGCCCTGTTTCCCTCTCCTATGCACAAAAAACTTTTTTTTTTAAAGCAGTGTACAGATACACTCAACAGACCCAGCTCTGGTCCCGCCGGGGCCTCGCCCCCGCGGTGACCCTTGGCCTGGCCGGAGACTCCCAATCCCACGACCCTGACAGCTGTTGACTCACAGCTGCCGGGTCTGGACGAACGGAGAGGGGCGGGGGCCAGAGCAGCAAAACCCAGGGCTGCGGCGTCCCTTGCGGCAGAGACCCCCGGGCGCTCGCAGCAATCTGGGCGAGTCCCGGGAGCCTCAGCCTGCACCCTGGGGCGCCGACACCCCCCCCCGCCCCCACCACTCGCAAAGACTGGGAACGGCGGCCGGGTCCGGAGGCACACAGCCGGGGCAGGCGGCTAAGGGGCGTTAACAGGCTGCGGAGCGTCGGCTGGGGGGCCTGACTTCACACTGTCCCGCACCCACGGCCGCACTCACCGAACCGCGGGGCAGATCGGTCCGGGAAGCCGCTGTCAAGGCGTCACCCGGAAGCAGAAGCGGCCCGGGTTTCCAGCGCAAGACAGCCGAGTGCGTGGGCGCCTGCGCGCAGGCCAATGCGAGCAAGGCCGAGTGCGCCTGCGCACACTGTGGAAGGAGCTAGTGCTCAAACTTTCCTAAGGAGTCGGCTTTCTCCTGTCGCTGCCTATAAGCAATGGACTTGGGCGCGATCGCTAGCCCACTCCTACCTAGCCTATGGCCTCGCGTCCTGGTCCAATGGTGGAGGAAAAATCCCGAATTTTAAGTCTATTCTATAAGTCGGCGTCTGTGTGGACCAGGACATCCCACTAGTCTTCCTCCCAGAGTCTATACCTGCAAACAGTCCTGACGCCTCATCCCCACTGTCTTCTCTGCTTAGCAGCATCCATTTCAAAGTAGTGTACAGGCATCCCATAACTGATAAAGCAAGCGACTGGTGACTGCCTCTCTTGATCTGATGAAGACCGTCTTATTTGAACCTCTGTTCTCTGAGAATTCACCCACCACATAACAAAAGCAGGTTTGCATCTACACAGTAGAGGGTCAAAGGATCTAGCAAGACAATGTACCGTCACCTGGAGGGCAGCAGCCGCCTCTCTTCGGAGGTTCTGGGCCAGCTCTGATTCAGTGACCCAGCACAGAAGAGATGTAGATATATTCTTCTATATAAATATCTAGAAATATCCCTCTATTTCTAGAGATTTTTATTTTAAGTACAAAAAAGTCTTGCTTCCAAAATGCGTTTTCCGTTGCCCAAATTCAAACAGCTATATAGCTATTGTGATGGTACTGTACTACAAAATGGAACTTGGGAGCACTTCAGTATAAAATTGCAAAGCCTACAGTGTCTGTTCTATTTTTTCTTCCTCCTTCCTGAAGAAAGATAAGGACCACGATTCTCAATTTTAAATTTTAATATTATTTTTGTCATAAAAATATTCAAACACACAGAAAAATTAGAATAGTAACGTGAAGTCTTTATAGCATTACCTATTTGTGAAATACTGACTTTTTGTCACATTTAAAATCTAATATTGTTTTTGTTCTTTTTTCAATTTTAGTTTGCTCTTGGTTTTCTTCTTTTTCAGACAAACTATTCAAAAAATTTCTATAATTCCTGCTGCACTGGGGATTTTTTTTTTTCTGAGAAGACAATTATTTGTCCTGATGGTTACCCGCCCTCTTCCCAACTCAGTCTCCACATTTATTGAGTGGTAAATACGAAAGCTTTTAGGTTGTGAGAAAAAAAATCAGCATTTTATAAATGTATGAGATTGCTTTTTGCTAGTGGTGATAAAATAGACTACCCATACAGGTTGTTTTGAGGTGTCTGGGAGATTTTGCTTTAGATTTGCTGGGACATCTACTGGGCATTTACTTCCGGGGTCTCATCTTTACAGAGGACAAAGATGAAGAGTGGCTCCTTTTCATTAAGGATTGGAATACAAAGGCTGACCACATCAACAAGGTTTTCATGTATACAAGGTCCATGGTGAAAAATAGTTCTACCCAAAACAAACCAAGAACACGCAGGAGGAGACCCTGACTCCCGCCTGACCTTCCACTCAAATATTTCTCTGTTCTCAAGCAAACGAGGTTCTCTGGCACCAGAGAGTTTGAAAGGTGTTGCCCGACTGCCTGTGAGTGGGAGAGGGCTGCAGCTGCAGAGAATGAGCATTTCCGCTCCCTGGGGGCCCTGGGGGCCGTCTAACAGGCAGCACAGAGTTGCCTACCGCCCAAAGGTATGGAGGGACCAGCTGGCCTGAAGTGGGGGCAGACAAAGAAAGCCTAAAACCCATAGTTTATTGTAGGCCAGCACTTCCGTGTCTCTAAGAGAAATGCATTTACTTATAAGGGCTTTGCTGATGGGAATCTCCAAAGAATAGTTAAAGGCCTCAAGGGGAAAAAACACCCCAGCTTTTCCCATCTGTTGACCTTCCAAAGAGCAGCCCTCTGGACTCTAGCATCCTGCCTGTTCCTGCTTTTACACGGGCAGATGGAATAACAGCAGGCCGACAGGGAGGAGCGCTTTGGTGGCGTGGGTGGAGGGAGATGTCACAATCTCGGAGAGAGCCGAAGGCTGGTGGCCATGGGCCCCACTGTGGGAAGGAGAGGGCAGTCTTGGACTGATTAATACCTTAGTGTGAAGATCTGAGAGTATGACTAACATTTTGAATTAGAAACATTCTAATTACTAAATCTAGACTTTTTTGTGATTATTATTTCAAGAGACTGTTCTGTAAAAGATTGTCAGAGAATGAACTGAACAGTAAAGGTCTAAGTACTTTCCCGTTCAGGAACCCTAACCTATGTTAATTCCAGTTCTGCCCTTCAGAAAGGCCCAGAAGATGGTGTTAACTGGCAGACACTAACTAGTGTTTCTATTTTCAGAGCTGGGCATAAACTTGAGCTGGAAACTTGATAATGCTGTTATGGTTGTACCCAGTGCTGCTGGGGCGATCGACATGGATTATCAGTACTCAGACCATGTAGAGGCCACGGGAGCGAACCAGTGTACAGATCCGATGTCTTGCCTTTTAAGCCATGTGTGTAACTCCTTTTTAGAGAGAGACAAACCGTCCATCCTCTCTTATTGTCTACTTTCCTGGTTTTACGCAGATCCTCTGGAGCGAGGGGAAGCTGGAGGAGAGGAATTCTGCTTTGCAAGCTTCTAAGTGGCAGCAGAATGCCTTTCACAACAGTTTTCTGGGCTCTGGCCAAACTTGTAAAAAACAACCCCTGCCTCAGACTGCCTTCTTCAGAGTCACATGTCTGATGTTGGTGGCAGTTTTCCCCATGTCCTTCCTAGAGATAGGTGACTTAAATGTAAGGAGGGACTTTTTCCAAATGCTCTTACCATCAAAAGAATAGAAACCAAAGGAATCTGAGATCCTCTTAAATGTGAGGGAGAGAGGGGATGGGTCCAAATTAACAGGAAAGAGCAAAAAATTAGGGTCCACACACCACCCGCTAGCTGACTAGTTGGGAAGAGAACTTCCTCCAATAATACAATAGCATAGTTTACCTTTCTCTGAACTTATTTAATGTTTAGAACTGTCACTTAATGTAACTTTGCTTGAGACAGGGTTTCTCTGTGTAGCCCTGGCTGTCCTAGAACTAATTTTGTAGACCAGGCTGGCCTTGAACTCACAGAGATCCTCCTGCCTTTGCCTCCTGCGGCCTAATGTAATTCTTTTATATTAAGACATAACATAACACCATGTAAGCACAGTAGGAACCAACATTCCAATTCTGAGAAAGTTGCATTCTCAGTCTCAGTTTACTGACCCATACAATGGGATCAGAGAACACCTAATCCAAGGGTTAGCTTCACAAAGCTTAGGCCATATTTGTGAAGAGAAGTTTTTTTGTTTGTTTTGTTTTTATTTTTCGAGACAGTGTTTCTCTGTGTAGCTCTGGCGGCTGTCCTGAAACTCACTGTGTAGACCAGGCTGGCCTCAAACTCAGAAATCTGCCTGCCTCAGCTCCAAGTGCTGGGATTAAAGGTGTGTGCCACCACCGCCTGGCTGAAGAGAAGTTTTATATTGCTATATAAAGCTGTTCTCTAGTTTATATTAGAGTCATCTGAGAGGAGGAATCTCAACTGAGAAAACCGCCTCCAGAAAGTCAGGCTGTAGGCAAGCCTGTAGGGCATTTTCTTAATTAGAGACTAAGAGGCAGCACCACCTCCTGGCTAGTGTTCCTGGGTGCTGTAAGAAAGCAAACCCCAACATCTCTCTCCACCAAACTGAGGAGTTGTCCAAAGGGGCTCCAGAGAACCCCCCTCCCCCAAACAACCCAGCCTATAGCCAAAGCTAAAGGTCCTCTGCATGCTACCAAAGGGGAACGGTAAATACCGACCCAGCTACAAACCTTTTCATCTACAATGGTGCATGTAGGGAAAGGTTCTGCTGCTACTACGGGTTCTGTGTTCCAACAGGTTTTTTGTTGTGTTTGATTGTTTTGTTTTGTTTTGTTTTGTTTCTCAAGACAGGGTTTCTCTGTATAACCCTGGCTGACCTGGAACTCACTCTGTAGACCAGGCTGGCCTCAAACTCAGAAATCCGCCTGCCTCCGCCTCCCAAGTGCTGGGATTAAAGGCATGAGCCACCACTGCCCCGCCCCATTGGTTCTTGATCGATCAATAACGATCCCAGGGGCCAATTGTTGGGCGGAAGGAAAGAAGGGCGGGACTTCAGGGTCCCCATAGGCCAGGCTAGAAATACAAGGGAAAAGTGGGGATTTTCACCATGCTTCGGAGGGGGGAAAGGTGACCAGCCATGTGAGATCTTTGGCGGAGCGGCCATAGGCCTTTTTCCCAGACTGTAGCTTAGAAATGCAACTAAGTGGAGGGCTCTTTGGGGTTGCTGAACAAGGAGAAGGTAACTGAACAACTGAAGTTGAGGGCAGATTTAGGACGCTGAGCTAAGAGTATTAGGAAGGGCAAACTAGCTGCAGGAGATTAGAAGCGCCTAGCAACTGAGGCAATAAGGCAGGTTGAAAATAAGCGTGTGTGTGTGTGTGTGTGTGTGTGTGTGTGTTTCATCGGTGGATCCGAGGGAACCTGGGCGGGGCTGGTAGCAAGGTCTGCCTGGAGCTTAAAGTGGGGTAGTAAGAACTACACACTACAGGTGACAGCCTGCAAGACATGCTGGTACAACAATAACACAAACATCGTGGAAATGATCAATGAATATCTGATTGGATTTAAGGGCCAGGAGATGCCCTATTTCACCCCATGGCCAAGAGCCTGAGCCTAGACAGACACACCACGGTCCTAGAGGAAAAACAAATACATTGTTCTGCTAAAGGAATGTTCTGGCCTAATATATCAGTGCCTCGGCCGTTTTCAGAGACGCTCCCTCCTACGGGAGATCGGAACAAATGTAGAGACTCACAACTGGACAATACGCAGAGTGAGAGACCTTAGAACACTCAAATCAGTCCTAAATCAGATGTCCCCATTAAATCCCTCCCCTCAGGGCTCAGGAAACTGCAGAAAAGAAGGCGGAAAGATGTAAGAGACGGGAATGGAAGACACCGGGGATCTGAGGTCGTCTCCACACAGGATGATCGTTGCAGCTATGAGCTCAGTGACCGTTGCAGCATGAACTGAGCCTGCGCAGGACTAAGTCAGGTGGGGCTCCGGTGCTGGGAGGAAAGTGGACTCCAGCCCGCATCCCTAACCTAGAAGCTCTCTCAGGACGTGGTAACCGCTCAGGAATGACAAATTAGTTTTCGGTAACAGAGTCTCATTGGGTACAAATAACACTAAGGGCAAATCCCATGCTCAGCAGCAGACGGCCAACGCCCGATGAACACAAAGTACCTTGGGAGGGTCTTGTCAGAGTGCTCTGCCTAGCCTTTTGTTAACCTTGCACATCTTTTATGTATTTATTATGGTTTCCAGTTTTGTTTTTATGGGATTTCAGTGTGTCTGAATGTGTGTGTGTGTGTGTGTGTGTGTGTGTGTATGTATGTGTGTGTGTGCGCGCGCGCGCGCGCGCGCGCATCTCTGCATCTGTATGTATTTCCTATGCTTTCTCTTTGGCTCTGTTTTTCCCTGTTTGTTCTATTCAGGTTTTTTTTAAAATCATATTTGCTTATTGTTATTATCCATTATTATATATTTCAGTTTGTTCTCTGAGAGTTGGGTGCGTGGATAGGATCTGGGAGGAGTTGGGAGAGAGGAAACCATAAATAAAATATATTGTATGAAAAAAATCTATCCTCAAGGGAAAAAAATTAAACATATGCTTACAATATGGCCACATGGAAAAACAAAACAAAACAGAAGCAGGCTGAGCCAGTCATCAGGTAAGGCAAGCAGCACCCTCTTCGGCCTCTGGGTCAGCTCCTGCCTTAGGTTCCTACCAGGTTTGAGTTCCTGCCGTGGCTTCCCTCACTGGACTGTGACTCAGGATGTGTAAACCAAACAAGCCTTCCGCAGGTTGCTGTTGGCTACAACACCCATCACAGCGATAGTCGCTACAACTATACATCCAATGCAGGTCATAGGAACTATAGAAAAGGGACATCCCAAGGACAGGGACAGGAGACTGTCTTCTTTGGGCTGAGAAAGAAAGAGGCTCAGAGATCAAACCAGGGAAAAACTGAAAAAGAGACTTGGGAACTAAAAGAAAGAAAGTTGGGAGGAGACGGGCCATAAGCTTAGGCTGCGCGACCGCTGGCTGGTGCAGAGCAGTATTGGTGAACAGCGGGAGTGGCTCCCATGACGCCTCGGGTTTAGACAAGGGCGCCTTTCAGAAATCGCCTGAGGCAAACACCCTCTCAACTTCCCAAGGCTTCATCTTGTTGCTTTCCTTTTCATTTTCTCCAGGGCTCAGGAAAATTAATGAATTATTTGTTCGATTTTTTTTCTTTTTTTTCTTTTTGGTTTTTAGAGACAGGGTTTCTCTGTGTAGTCCTGGCTGTCCTGGAACTCACTCTGTAGACCAGGCTGGCCTCGAACTCAGACATCCACCTGCCTCTGCCTCCCAAGTGCTGGGATTACAGGCGTGCGCCACCATGCCCGGCTCGATTTTTTAAAAATGAAAATTGCCTTTATTTTGTCCTATAGAGTCCCAATATTTTCCATTGCCAGAAATAATTAAAAAACACTTAGATCTTCCTAGAGAAAGAATGCTTGAGGGATACTGAAGAAGAATCACAGTAAAAACTCAATTAACATTGACGATAATACTGAAGTAACATATATATGCTACATTTTCCCAAGAACATGAGCATTGTAGTTTAATTATTTGGCAAATACCAAAGTGGAAAAGTGGATGAACTCTTGCAGGAGTTTTTTTTCCCTGTCTATGGAAGAGATTTGAGATGCCCATTTTCCGGTATGGTTGACTGGTTTACCCCAGTGGTTCCTGACCTTCCCGTGCTTTAACACGGTTCCTAATGTAAAATGATTTCATTGCTACTTCATAACTTGTAATTTTGCTACTGTTACAAAAACGCAATCTGTGGTCCCTGATGGTCTTGGTCCATCCCTGTGGGGTCCAGACCCACCATTTGAGAATATCTGGTTGAGACTAATGTGGAATGTCTTAGTGAAGAAGAGGCCAGATTGCCTGAAGCAGTTCTAGGAGCCCGAAAAGTAAATTAGGTGCGGCCTTTGCCACTTCTGATAGGAATAAGTCGCCCCCTAGAGGGCGAAGAGAGCATTTGTTCTTCAGGTTTCAGGCTTCTTCCCCAAAGTTCAGTAATTTGTTCATTCCTTGACTCCTTGATTTTTTTTAATATAGATTCATTCATTTATCCTTCTGTCCTTTCAACATGTACTCATTAAATGCTATTACTATGTCTGTTAGCTATGAGAGATACTGATGAGTCTGCCAAGAACAAGATAAACATACCTCTGACTCCAGGGAAGTCACAGTTCCATGTGATAAATAAGGATCACAAAACCATTTGAATACCTGCAGACCCACAGTAGCAATGCTCACCATACAGAAAAGGTGCAACGCGTATGTCTTCCTAAAATGTGTATGCTGAAGCCTTGTCCCTAGGGTAGGGTAGGAGATGAGCTCTGAAAGGTGATTGCTCGTGAATGCGCTCAATGCCCTTTTAAAAGAGACCCCAGAGAGATTTCTGTCATCGTGTGTGTGTGTGTGTGTGTGTGTGTGTGTGTGTGTGTGTGTTTGAAGCAGGGTATCTCTGGCTGTCACTATATGTGACCAGGCTGGCTTTGAACTCAGGACCTACCTGCCTCTGCTTCCCAAATGCTGGCACTAAAGGCATGCGCCACCATGCTTTGCTGGGTTCTCTCGTTTTAATAAAGCAATTCAAACCCTGAATGGTGAGAAAGCTAGGCTGACTCCATGACAGGCTTCAAATTGTCAGTTCAGGAGACTAGGCCTAAGAAGACTAGGCAAGCCCAGGCAAGTCAGTTACTAGGAAGAAACCCCAGGTTTCAGGCAACTAGTCAGAAACTGCTCTGCCATTAGAAACTGCCCTGCCATCAGAACTGCCCCGCCATCTGGCCTGAAGCAAGGGCAGTGGGTCAGCAACAGTTTCCAGCCCCCGTGCCGCAGTAATGGTTCCGGAATGTCCCTAGAGAGGGGGCGAGATAAAGCTCACCTACCTCAGAATCCCCTAATGTGCTTTAAATCGGGTCTGTGAGCTCACTTGGTTGTCTCCAGCTTGGAATGGGAGACCCCAGCATCCTGGACTTCTGCAGGATAAAACACTCTGCTTTTTCATATGATTTGAGCTTGGGGTATCATTTTTCGGCAAAAGCTGAACCCTTACAATGGTATACATGTTTTTTAAAATCCTAAAAGTAACCAAAGTGGTTCAAAAAGGAACTTTAAAACCTTGGGTTCCAACCCCGTTTCAAAGCAAAGGAAAGGAAAACTACAATATTTCTAATTAAATATAAATGTTACATTGCCACTAAAATACAAGATAATACAAGATGTAGAAAACTTCAGAGAAAGCAAAAGAGTTAGAAAATTCATTACTAGAATTAAGTATAGAAAGGACAGTCTTGATATTTTCTCTACGGATGCTGGAGAAGCATTTGAAAACTTCAAAATGAGTTCCTACTAAAATAATCCTCAAAAAGAAGAATAGGAGCAGTGGGCAGCGGTGGCGCACACCTGTAATCCCAGCAGAGGCAGAGACAGGCAGATTTCTGAGTTTGAGGCCAGCCTGGTCTACAGAGTGAGTTCCAGGAAGGCTACAGAGAAACCCTGTCTCGAAAAACCAAAAAAAAAAAAAAAAAAAAAAAAAAAGAGAATAAGAGCATTGGTTTGTGTTAGTGTTCTGTCTAAGCTCCATACCATAATTACCTGGCAACAGCCAGGTATGCCCTGCCCCATAGACCTGGCCCACTATAAAAAGGGGGCTGCTTGGGCGCTGGAAACATGGCTCAGTGGTTAAGAGCGCTGACTGCTCTTCTGAAGGTCCTGAGTTCTAATCCCAGCAACCACATGGTGGCTCACAACCATCTGTAATGAGATCTGATGCCCTCTTCTGGGGAGTCTGAAGGCAGCTACAATCTCTCTGCCCCTCTTGGGCTCTTCTCCCCTCCCCCCTCTCTCCACGTGGTCATAGCTGGCCTCCACTTCTCTACTCTCTCTCTCTCTCTCTCTCTCTCTTTCTCTCTCTCTCTCTGCCTCTCTCTGCCTCCACTACATCATTAACTCCCATTCTCTTCCCTGAATAAACTCTATTCTATACTATTCTATTCTCTCTCTCTCTCTCTCTCTCTCTCTCTCTCTCTCTCTCTCTGTGTGTGTGTGTGTGTGTGTGTGTGTGTGTGTGTGTGGTCCCTCAGGGGGTAGAGGTGCCTGGGCATGGGCCAGCCTAGGCACCCCCTTCCCCCATACCGCCCGAAACCCGGGAACAACATTAACCCATCAGTTTGGGGCTGGAGAGATGGCTCAGCACTTAAGAGCACTGACTGTTCTTCCAAAGGTCCTGAGTTCAAATCCAAGCAGCTACAAAGTGGCTCACAACCATCCTTAATGAGATCTGATGCCCTCTTCTGGAGTGTCTGAAGACAGCTACAGTATATTTACATATGATAAATAAATCTTTTTTTTTACAAAAAGAGCATAGGTTCATACATGACAATTCATCTGGTTTACCTGTGTCTTACTGTAATCATATGGAAACACTGGAAGTTCCTCTAATGTCTACAAGAAGCCAAAGATGTTAATCCAGTGTACAAGGAGGCACTTGCCAAAGTATTTATGTGCATATTTACTTTTGAAGACAAGGTCTTGCTGTATAAGTCCAGCTGGCCTGGAACAGCTAGCCTCAAACTTGTAATAGGCCACTTGCTTCTAGAATTACAGAAGAGCACCACTGGAAGAGCACCACTAGAGGATCACCACCGGAGGAGGACCACCGGAGGAGGACCACTGGAGGAGAATCACTGGAGGAGCACCACTAGAGTAGTACCACTGGAAGAGCACCACTAGAGGATCACCACCGGAGGAGGACCACCGGAGGAGGACCACTGGAGGAGGATCACTGGAGGAGCACCACTAGAGTAGTACCACTGGAAGAGCACCACTAGAGGATCACCACTGGAGGAGGACCACTGGAGGAGGACCACCGGAGGAGGACCACTGGAGGAGCACCACTAGAGTAGTACCACTGGAAGAACACCACTAGAGGATCACCACTGGATACTTGCCAATGTAATTTTACAAAATAAATCAATTAAGAAGAATTGTAAGAATTTTATTAGGCAGCACAGCTAGAAAAAGGACAAGAAACCAATGAAAAAGTAATGTAAAAGACAAGATGGGCCAGTGAGGAAGTAGCTATGAAAGCCATAAATGGGGTCAACAGGCTTCTTGTACAAGGAAGACCAAGTTTGAAGATAACATGGAAGTGACCATCAAAAGACAGTTTCTGCCCGGTGGTGGTGGTGGCACTCGCCTGTAATCCCAGCACTTGGGAGGCAGAGGCAGGCGGATTTCTGAGTTCGAGGCCAGCCTGGTCTACAGAGTGAGTTCCAGGACAGCCAGGGCTACACTGAGAAACCCTGTCTCTAAAAAACCAAATCAAAAAATCAAAAAAAAAAAAAAAAAAAAGATAGTTTCCAAAGGAAGCTATGATGACAAAAATCCCTAGGTATAGTGTTAAAAGGAAATGTGTAAAATCTATGAAAAATATCTCTAATATTCTCTTGGGATATGAAGGTGGACATAAATAAATGAAAAACACAATGTTAATGAAAATTTATTCTAATTCCAATAATATTTCTAGCAAGTGGATTTGATTTTTGTCTGAAGTTTTAATTACACATATTGTTTCTTTCTTTCTTCTTCTTTTTTTTTTTTTGGTTTTCCGAGACAGGGTTTCTGTAGTCCTGGCTGTCCTGGAACTCACTCTGTAGACCAGGCTGGCCTCGAACTCAGAAATCCGCCTGCCTCTGCCTCCCAAGTGCTGGGATTACAGGCGTGCGCCACCACGCCCAGTACACATATTGTTTCTTAAGTTTACACTAAAAAAGCCGGGCAGTGGTGGCACATGCCTTTAATCCCAGCACTTGGGAGGCAGAGGCAGGCGGATTTCTGAGTTCAAGGCCAGCCTGGTCTACAGAGTGAGTTCCAGGACAGCCAGGGCTACATAGAGAAATCCTGTCTTGAAAAAGAAAAAAAGAAAGAAAGAAAAGTTTACACTAAAAAACAACAAACAAATAAACAAACAAAAAAAACCCCCAAAACCAAAACCACCAACTAACCAAAAACAAAACCAAACCCAAGAATATCCAGAAAAGCACCAGAATGGAAAACAATAAGGCGGGACCTGTCTTACCCAATATTTAAGACATTAAGCCTTCATAATTAAATGAATATACAGTTGCTTCATATGAAAAAATATGCCGACAGAGTAAAAGAAAACGTTTAGAAATCAGTTTAAAATATGTACACATTTACTATGTAATAAAGATATAAACCAGAAAAACTTATTTTGGGATGTCCAAGTACCATCTTTGTGTGTGTATGTGTGTGTGTGTGTGTGTGTGTGTGTGTGTATGTGTGCACATGTGCATGCACACGCAAACACCAGGGCTGGTAGAATAAAGACCCATGTTCCCCATGAGGCAAGAAGGAAGCCTGGTTCAACAGGACTCGGGTAACCAGCGCTGGGTCAACCTTCGAGAGTCTGAATCCTGGTAGTTTATTGTAAGCACATTCAAGTGCAGTATAATCTGGAAAATTAACGTTTCCTGATGCCCCAAGAGGAATGATTGATTACACAGAAGCTCTTCTCAGAGGACATGTCACTTCCTCAATAAAGATTTCTAGAGATAGGCTGCATGTGTCATCTTAAAGGCCTAGGGAAGGATCTGGTGTGCTCTCTGTCATACAGATAGTTTAGAGGTCATCTGGGCTATTAACTACCTCTGGGCCTGGGTTGTGGGAGATTGGGGAAGCCCCTGGTCACACAGATAATGCAAAGGCCACCTAGACTATCAGCCATCACTGGTCTTGCTTGTGGGAGACCTACAGATAGCCAGATCACATCCATTCCCAACCTTCTCTTCTGTTATAGTTATATATATATATATATATATATATATATATATATATATATAACCTGTTTACACACACACACACACATATATATTCTTTTTTTTTTTTTTTTAAGACTACTCTGGGCTGGAGAGACGGCTCAGCGGTTAAGAGCACTGACTGCTCTTCCAGAGGTCCTGAGTTCAATTCCCCAGCAACCACATGGTGGCCACAACCATCTGTAATGGGATTCAATGCCCTCTTCTGGTGGGTCTAAGAGAGCAATGGTGTATTCATTTACATAAAATAAAAGAGAGAAAAAGAAAAGACAACTCTATATTTAACATTCCTGGTCTCCCTAGTGCTATCTGTGTACACAGGGACCTTTGTCCTCTCAGTAACTATTTGGGGTGGGGGAGGTAAAGTAGAAGCCATAGTTATAACACATCCTAAGATAAACCCTGTCTAGGTCAGTTAAACAGTGTAGCAAGAATGAAAACCCTCCAGGTCCTAGGTGAAGATGTGGGCAGACCTCCCTAACTGAGCCACAGGGGTAGTGGGTTCAAGAAATAATTTATTTATTTATTTTATTTATTTGTATGTGAGTTTACTGTCACTATCTTCAGACACATCAGAAGAGAGCATCGGATCCCATTACAGATGATTGTAAGCCACTGTGTGGTTGCTGGGAATTGAACTCAGGATCTCTGGAAGAGCAGTCAGTGTTCTTAACTGCGGAGCCATCTCTCCAGCCCCCTTGTTTTTTGTTTTTTTGTTTTTTTGTTTTTGTTTTTGTTTTTTTTTTGGTTTTGTGTGTGTGTGTGTGTGTGTGTGTGTGTGTGTGTTTGACTAGCCTGGAGCTCACTCTGCAAATCAGGCTGGTCTCAAACTAAGAGATCTGCCTACCTCTGCCTTCTGAGTACTGGGACTAAAGGTGTGTGCCACCACTGCCAGGTCATGCAATTTGACTTTAAAATATGAAAACACACCCAATTCATTCAATGCAAAAAGTGAAATTATATCTCGTTGACATGTAGTTTCTTTTGGTGTTGACAAAACTGTGGACATGCATTTATGTAGCAAGTGTTTGCTACTTTGTGAGTTTTTTTTTCCTCTAACCTTTCAACCCTCTAACAATAGATAAGAGAGAAAAAAATGACGTCTTTATCATTAAGCTACTTCCTGCTAATTAGGGGCATTGACTTCTTTAGGTCAAGTTTGATCTTCATCTTCAGGTTATCTAATTTCTTCTTTTTTCTTTGTGTACAATATATGACTATTTAATGAACCATGGCCAACAAAATCTATGCAATGTAAAGGAAAAGCCAGCCCAGAAGTTTCTTTGTATTTCCTAGCAAACAACATTTCTTCTCTTCTTTTTTGTTTGTTTGTTGTTCTTTTGAGATAGGGTTTCTCTGTCCTGGAACTTGCCCTGTAGACCAGGCTGGCCTTGAACTCAAAGATCCCCCTGCCTTGGCCTCTGGAGTACAGGAATTAAAGGCATGTGACACTACTGCCCTTCCCAAATGATAATCTTTCAATGAAAGTGACATACTTTGAGAGACAAAAGGAGACCTGTTGGAGTTCTTCAGGCAGGAGGAAATGTATAGTGTGTAGAAATTTGAATCAATATAAAGGGAGAAAAGTGACACATTTTGATGAAATATAAAAATATTTTTACTTTTTAATCTCTTGAAAAGATAGCTATTTAAAATAGAAACAAGCTGGCTGTCATGGTCCATGCCTGTAATCTCTGCATATGAGAGTCAGAAGCAGGTGGATCTTTGCGAGTTTGAGGCCAGCCTGGTCTATATGGTGAGTTCTAGGTCAGCCAGGGCTACATAGTGAGACTTAGTTGGAGTCTTATGGCACATATGTGAAATGCGTATGGTAACAAAGCCACAGAGGTTGTGGGAGGCATTGAAAGCACACTATCACGGGATTCCTGCGCGCTGGGGAAGTGAGCAGGAGCTACGGGCTTAGGCGTGAGCTGTGGGGTTGCCCTGTCCAGTGCGCTAGCTGCTTACTAGCTGTGGCTTCTTAGCTAAGGGCTGGAGGCTTTTACCGAAAGTGTATTTGCAAACTCAGACTCATTTCACACTTCAAGTTAAAGAGCAAACAGTGCTAATGACAAGTGGCTGAAACCAGACTAAAATCTCCGCTCCCGGCCTTGCGCATGCTCAGTGGCACTGTAAGTGTCCCTGATGGCTACCTGTCAATCATCCGGCTTGTGAATTTTCTGTGCTCAGAACGTACGCAGGGCTGCCCATTATTTAGAGCAAGACTGATTCGAGACAGAGAGAAGCAAATAGCCAGTTTCTTAATCGTGGTGGCCACACTTCAATAGCCACATGCCTCTGGTGGCCACCACAGTGGACAATACAGATAAAATGGTTCACCATTAGCCGGGCGCTGGTGACACACACCTTTAAGCCCAGCACTTGGGAGGCAGAGGCAGGTGGTTCTCTGAGTCTAGCCTGGTCTACAGAGTGAGTTCTAGGACAGCCAGGGCTACACAGAAAAAAAAAAAAAAAAACTGTCTCAAAAAAAAAAAGTTCACCATTGCAAGGAATTGTGGGAAAGGACATTTCAAGAATAACAATGGCGGAACACACAGAAAAGAAAAGAGCTGAGGAGCAAATGGTGGAGGTGGGAAGGAACCATCTTAAAATGTACTTAATCTAAACACAGGGAGGAAAGTAAGCAAAAGGCGACAAAGAACAGATGGCATTAATAGAAAACAAATAGCAATATGACCAGATTTTAATCTTATGGATGATTGAAATAAATCCCATGGTCTATAATGCCATTATAATTACATGGTCAAGGTAGATTTAAAAAAAAATAAGCAAGCACAAACTACATATAGAAAACTAACTTTTATTTTTATAAGTAAATAAAATAAAAGAAATAAAATCATAATTTTATTATTTATTATATTTGCTTGTTTACTTATTTATTTTGGAGACTGTGTCTCTTGCTGTGTCACCCTAGATGGCCTGGAACTCACAGAGATATGCCTGCATCTGCTTTCTAAGTCCGGGGATGAACCACAGACCCTCTTTAACAACAAAAGAACAGACAATGACGAATGGAAGAAGGGAAAGAGCTAGGAGCAAAACAACCCACACTAGAACACACTCAAGCAGCTTTGTTAATATCAGGCGAATAAATGCCAGTGTAATAACTAGTGTCAGGATTGGTTTTTTTTTTTAATCTGTAAATCTATTTTTAAAAAACTAGCTTTATATTTTATCTTTTGTATTTAGGCGTTTTGTCTGCATGTATGTGTGTGTACCGCATATGTGAGTGGTGTTCACAGCAGTCAGAAGAAGCCACCGGATCCTCTGGAACTGGAGTTGTTCTCTCAGAGGACCCAGGTGTGTTTCCCAACACTCACATGGTAGCTCACAGCCAACCTAACTCCAGTTCTGGGTGCTGCTCTGATGCTTTCTTCTGACCCCTGAACACACCAGGTGCACACCAGGTGCACACATATGAAGGGAGAACATTCATACACATAAAACTAAATAAAAATTATTGAATCAATTTTATTAAATTAAATATTAATCGTATGTGTATCACTCCAGAACATTCAAGGTTAAGCTCACAAAATTAGTAGAGCAAGATAGTAACAATTCTTGCCATATAAGTAAAGAAAGCTACTCACACATTGGACATTTTACAGATGATGTACACATTTGGTTTTTTTTGTTTTTGCTTATTTTGTTTTTGTTTGTTTTGGTTTAGATTTTTGAGATAGGGTTTCTCTGTATAACTCTGACTGTCCTGGAACTCTCTGAAGACCAGACTAGCCTCAAACTCAGAAATCTGCCTGCCTCTGCCTCCCAAGTGCTGGGATTAAAGACATGCACCACCACTGCCCGGCTTACACATTTGTTAAAAACTAGACTATATAGGTACATTTACAAAACACAGTTGTTTGTTTGTTTTTGTTACCTGTGCAATAGTTATAAGCTTTTATTCAAGTGTTAACAACTTTTAAAAGGCTAAAATTACATAAGAAGTATTCTTCAGTTGCAATGGAATTAAGCTCTTCACCAGTAACAAAAAGAGGGACATAAAATTCTTATGCTTGAAAATTAAGAAATATTTAATACTAATCAATACTTAATATGTATCACTATGCTACAAGTCTTGTTCTGAGAAACTGGAATTCCATAGAAAGCAAGACAATAGCAAAAAGTCTGATGATACAAAGTGTCAGAGAAAACGTGCAAAGACTGGCTAGTTTCATGTCAATTTGACCCAAGCTAGAGTCATCAGAGAGGAGGGAGCCTCAGTTGAGAAAATGCCTCCCTAAGACCCAACTGCAGGCAAGCCTGCAGGGCATTTTCTTAGTGATTGATGGGGGAGGCCCAGCCCATTATGGATGGTACATCCCTCGGCTAGTGAGTGGTCCTGAGCTCTATAAGAAATCAGGCTAAGAAAGCTATGAGGAGCAAGCCAGGAAGCAGCACCCACCCATGGCCTCTGCCTCAGCTCCTGCCTCTAAGTTCCTGCCCTGTTTGAGTTCCTGTCTTTGACATCCTTTGATGATTAAAAGGGATATGGAAGTGTAAGCTGAATAAACCCTTTCCTCCCTGAGGTGTTTTGGACATAGTGAGTCAACGAAGTAATACCCCTAACTAAGACAGTGGGCTATGAGAACTCTTACTCTGTTGGTTGATTGTAAGATAATTTACTACAGTAGAGCTGAAGTCTGTGATTTAGCAAATCCAGCCATGCATAAAGTATAGAGAAACCTGTGTTATAAACACCAGGAGGCTCACCAGGATATCCACAGAGGACTGTCAGTGACAGCCTGACCTGATCAGCAGGACAACTCCCTGACAGGAGAATGTAGGTGAAATACAACGTAGGAGAAGGCTCACAAGGTCTCAGCCTTATGCATAGAACTACAAGCAACTAAGAAATGCTCAGCCACCCGTTCCCCTCCCGCCCCACTGAGAGCATACTGATTGGTTATCTGATACCAAATGGTCAGCCCTGAAAATATAGAGGAGTAGCATTATACAGACTGAGCAGGTAGTACTTATGTATATAAGAACACACACACACACACACACACACACACACACACGGGCTGGAGAGATGGCTCAATGGTTAAGAGCAGTGACTCCCCTTCTAAAGGTCCTGAGTTCAAATCCCAGCAACCACATGGCCACTCACAACCATCTGTAATGGGGTCTGATGCCCTCTTCTGGTGTGTATCTGAAGACAGCGACAGTGTACTCACACACACACACACACACACACACACATATAATTTAAGAACACACACACATTAAAAAATTTATAAAAGGGGGGAGGGGCCAGAAACTTGAAAGAGAGGGTTTGGAGAAAGGAAAGGGAAGGGCGTAAGGATGTGATTACAATCTCAGAAATATAAGAAATAATTAAAAAAAAAACCACGATATGGTAAATTCATGTAACAGAACACAACAGAACAGTGAAACACACAAACCTCAGGTCCTAGTGACACACCATTGATGTTTACAAGAATGCTGTGCAAAAGAAGCAAGATTTAAAAATTACAATTCCATTCCAAGATTTAAAAACTGCCCACGATTCCATTCCAAGATTTAAAACCTGCCGCGATTCCATTCCTGTGAAATGGGGAAGAGTGGAGGCGGGAAGCAGCAGGGAGCCAAGGCCCCGGGGAGTCTGCAGAGCTGGATAAGAGGCTCTGTGTTTGCTCCAGAAGACTTTTGTCATAAGCACAAGGGGAGGGATGCAGGGCGGCTACATGGGGGCGGGGAGAAGAGGCGGGTGTATGAAAGGGAAAGTGCCAGGCACGAAATGAAGGGAGGGAAGCGCTGGGGAGCAGTTGAGTCTGCTACCCTCTCCCTGTGCCTTTAACATACAATAGGACTGGGCTTGTGGTTACCCAGCAGGTAGCCAGGTTGTGGTTATATCATAGAGCTGAGCTCAGAGGTAAGCAATTGCTTACGGTTTCTTTCCTAGCAGAATTTAGCCACAAGTCTGTCTCCTGGCTTTCAAGGTTCCCTGAGGGAGGATTAGATTATTACTCCTTCTTTCTAACCCTTCACCACCCTTGTCAACTTTAAAATCTTGCCTACAATCTGGGTGTGATGGAACACAGCACTCGGGAGGCAGAGGCGGGCAGATCTCTGAGAGTTTGAGGCTAGTCTGGTCTGCGGAGTGAGTTTCAGGACAGCCAGCCCTATTTAGAGAAAGCCTGCCTCAAAGCAAACAAAGAAACTAATAAACAAACCCTGCCTAATGGCTTGCATCTTGCCAGAGGGAGAGAGGATAGAGCTAGCTGGCTTCAGAGTTCAAAATTCACTGAGAAGTTTTTCTCTCTTGCTTCTGTTATTTCCTGTCTTCCTTATCTTGGGCCTCAGATTATAACTTTAGGTTTGTTATCTCCACATTCCATCTCCATTTCTTAGAACATTTCTCCACAGTCTTTTTCTATGAAAGACAATGTCCCCCCCCAACACTAACATCACAAATATGGAAGGAGGAGGCATGATGTCCCACAGACCTTCCTGAAACTTAAACAGCAGAAATTCCAGTGTTAACTTTGTGAAATTGTGAACAGAGCGTCATGGCTAACGGCCTGCTCTGCTGAGCAGCGCCATTAATGCCGCTGGTAAAGGGGATTGACTTTAATGATCCAAGCACCAGGAGGCGGGCATGCACTAACGGTGGGTGGGCTGGATGAATCCTTGGGATGACCCTCTGAGGAGAGTCTGGTCCCAGTTTAATTCACTTAATCCAGACAGTCACCAGCAAATTTCATTTAACGTTTGCCTCTGCTTCTTGGAGACCTGGATAAGTTTGTGGAAAGCAAGAGGCTTTATTGAGATTGGCCACCTTGGGCTATTTCCGGACTAACCTCGGTCCCCAGAAAGTTGCTTTTATAACTCATGTTTGGTGCTTGATTAGATCCAGTGCTGCGCTCCTGCGGAGGCACAGCTTTTTATAGCCTCTGCTATCTATTGGGTCATCGAGGAGGGCTCTTGTTTGGTTTTATTTTAGAACAGACAGGAAGAGATGTGAGCCGGGGACATAAAGGCCTCCGTTTTATCACAGTCTTTTGACTACGCACACCACTGGGCCGCCGGCGGGGCGGCTTCATGTGTAAAGACTGTTGCTGCCAAGCCTGACCTGAGGTTACAGGAGAGACCTGGCTTCTGCAAATTGTCTTTTGACCTCCAACAGGTACATTTGAACTTGTGTGCAACCCCCCCTCATAAAACAAACAAATAAACAAACAACTAACTAACTAACTATCTAACTAACTAGGATATTTCACTATCAGTCCCAGTAGTGCACATTAGCAATCCAGGAGTCTGAGGCAAGAAGATCAAGAATTCAAGACCACCCTCTGGTACATAATGAGCCCTGTTTTTTTTTTTTTTTTTTTTTAAAACATGTATCTGCTCAGGAACACAAAGATGTCCTTGGACTCTGACAAGTGAGAAGGGAAGGTTTTGGTGTTCATACCATGTTACACAGGTGCGAGCATAATTCCTTTCCGATCAGGCTGAAACTGTGAGAAATAATTTGTTAAGAAAAGTTGGTCCCCAGCCGGGCAGTGGTGGTGCACAACTTTAATCCCAGCACTTGGGAGGCAGAGGCAGGCAGATTTCTGTGTCCGAGGCCAGCCTGGTCTACAGAGTGAGTTCCAGGACAGCCAGGGCTACACAGAGAAACCCTGTCTCGAAAAACAAAACAAAAAAAAACAAAACAAAAAACAAACAAACAAAAAAGTTACCCCCAAAGAAACAAATTATTCTCCTGTGTGTTGATCCTGAGGGAATAACATCCCCACCCAGAAAAATTCTTCCTCCTCCATGATACCAATCTCTACAACTACAACTGATTCTTCAGCCCCAGCCAACCAGCAAGGACTATACTAGTAGAGCAAAGGTTTCACTTGCACAGATTATTAAGCCCAAATATCACACAGACATCTCTCAGCAGCAGCTTTCAAATCCCCACAGAGCAGCTCACCAAGCTTCCAGCACCCAACAACTTTGCAGGCCAAAGTTTCAAATGCTTCTACAGTCCTCTCTGAAAAGCTTGCTCAGGACCATCCCAGGGTTCCGTTGGTGGCAGGGCTCACTTGCCCCATGATACCCCACACCTGGTGATAATTTCTCTCCTAGTTTCTTTCTTTATTGCTGTGGTAAAATATTGACCAAAGTCAACCTGGGAAGGGGGAGCTTTATTTGGCTTATAGGTTACACTCCATCGTCGCAGGGAGCTCAGGACCGGAACTGAAGTGGGGCTGTGGAAGAATCCTGCTTGCTGGCTTGCTTCCATGTTCCGATTCGGCTACCTTTCTTTTACAACCCAGAATCACTTGCCAAGGGTAACACCACCCACCCTGGGTGTGATGGTTTGTATACGGTCGGCCCAGGGAGTGACACTATTAGGAGGTGTGACCTTGTTGGAGTAGGTGTGTCACTGTGGGCGTGGGCTTTAAGACCCTCATCCTAGCTGCCTGGAGGTCAGTCTTCCACTAGCAACCTTCAGATGAACATGCAGAACTCTGAGCTCCTCCTGCAGCATTTCTGCCTGGATGCTGCCATGCTCCCACCTTGATGACAATGGACTGAACCTCTGAACCTGTAAGCCAGCCCCAGTTGAATGTTGTCCTTTATAATAAGACTTGCTTTGGTCATGGTGTCCACAGCAGTAAAACCATAACTAAGACAATGGGCTAGGCATTAATTAGCAGCCAAAAACAAAAAACAAACAAACAAACAAAAAAAAAACCGTCTCAGAGACATGTCCACAGGCCAGTCTCGGGGCAACCATACCTTAATTGAGGTTCTGTCTTGCCAGGTGTCCTTAATTTGTGTCAAGCTGACAAAAAGACCAATGGGTACAGTCTTATACTGAGACAGGAACACAGCTTCATAAGTTATAATTGGGATTTACTGTTTGGGGATTTTAGACTAACATGTAGCAGACTTTTGGTTGATTTAGTTTATTCTACACGGGAGTCCCGAAGCATCTTTATCAGATTTATTGAGCAAAAGTGTACCAGCTATATAAGACAGAGACAGATAATGAAGACCAGGAAAACAGCAAGGGCTACTCTACTCAGAACTGCAGTTCTTCTAAGAATGTGATACTTAGGGCTGGAGAGATGGCTCAGTGGTTAGGAGCACTGACTGCTCTTCCAGAGGTCCTGAGTTCAATTCCCAGCAACCACATGGTGGCTGACAACCAGCTGTAATGGGGATCTGATGCCCTCTTCTGGTGTGTCTGAGAACAACGACAGTGTGTTCACATACATGAAATAAATAAATCTTTAAAAAAAAAAAAAGAATGTGATGCTTAGGACTGGGCACCTACTGTAGGTAGCCTCCATCATGTGTGGCCAGTTCTAAGTATCACATTCTTTTCCCTACAAGCTACAGAGTGAGATAAATGAACATTGCCGCTACAGTGATACCCAGAGACTAAGGCCCCTCTATGAGAAGTTCTGAATAATTTAGTAGTGTGGCTGGGGTACTTTTCCACAGGGCCAACCTTATAGCCCAACCAGCTAATGAAGCTGGAAACTAATGAAGCTTCCAACCTGAATTTCCCAAGACTATATATTCTTCCATCTCTAATTTTCATGCAGAATTAATGAAATGATGTTTTTGTTTTTGTTTGTTTTCTTGTGTTTTTTTTTTGTGTGTGAATTAAACATAACCAATGTCTCCTGCCTATATTTTCAAGCCCCACCCCCAAGTTCCCACACCTGCTCCCCAAGTTCCCACCTACCCTCTCAAATGTCTGACCTGGAGCTGGACTGGATGAGCCACACGCCTGGACCTCTGCACCTGCTTCCCATGATCTTCGGTGCTTCTCCAGGAACTTCCCCTCCCTCTTGGCCCAGACCCCTTGTGCTCTCTGTGTGCTGCATGGTCAGAGCCTCTGAGCAACATGGTATTCAGGCGCTGAAAGCCCTGACATACACAGTACCCGCAACAATCGCCGCAGAGGGCCCTGTGTGATGGCATAACCCAGCTCCTACTGAGTGGGGCTCAGTTTGACGTAAGCTTATCTTGGCAGCAAACATGGGAAGCGTCACACTGGGAACAGGATCGGGTCTTCACAGGCAGAAGGCATGGAGCACACCCGGAGAGAACCAGCAAGATAGAATCCTTCGTGTGAGGCGGCTCAGGCGAGACGGGGAGGGATGGGCCATGGCAGGAAACCTGAAGAGCCTGCCAGGCTCCTCTTACTGTAGCAAGGTCCCTTTGGGAGGGATGACAGCAGGGCTGGTCCTGCAAAGCTTTGAGAACCTTTGCTACAGTGTGATTAGAAGTCATTCTCGGTAAGCCGAGCTGCATCTGGCCTCTGTTTCTAGTCTTCCTGTTTGTTTGTTTGTTTTTTTTTCTCTTCGAGACAGGGTTTCTCTGTGTAGTCCTGGCTGTCCTGGAACTCACTCTGTAGACCAGGCTGGCCTTGAACTCAGAAATCCGCCTGCCTCTGCCTCCCAAGTGCTGGGATTACAGGCGTGCGCCACCATGCCCGGCGATCACTAGTTCTTAGAAAACAAAATTGCATGGGAAATCAAATTTCTCACATCTGCCCAATATATGTCTTAAGTTATTTATGTAAACATTCCGACCCTTTAGGATAGTTTAATTTGCTTTTATTTTAACAGCAGCAGTAAGGCAGGCATAGATGAAACAGTTCTTTGGTGCCACGAAAATTTCCATGTCTAGACATTCTTTGTCACCAGGACATACAGCCAGGGGAACTAAAAAACACACTTGCAGTTACTGAACTACTGGTGACCAATGACACTCACTCGCGCTTAATTTTTTTCTGTAGTTAGATGGCACTGTTAATTTATTTCTCCTTCCCAGGTTCTTGTAAACTCGGGGGTTTTGATCATTTGGCTTCCTTTTATTAAAATGATCATTAGTGCCTTGCAGCCTACAAAATGACTACCTTCCCAGTCTATGTAATCTCTTAAATATATTCTAACCAATTTTTCTTCTTCCTCCTCCTCTCCTGCTCTACTCTCTAAGTAGGGGAAGGAGTTTTCACAAAGGACAGGGGTGTTTAGTCGGCATCTAAACATGGGTGCTGGGGCATTGGCCCTACAGCCATTAATAATCCACTCATTTGGGCGTCGATGCAGTGTTAACTCGGATTTAGAAACACTACAGTTCGGTCCATCAAGAAAATGATTCAGCTGAGGTCTCTGAATCATTAAGGGCTCAAAGGAAATTGTATTCAGGTCTTTTGAGGTCCACTATGCGTGGGCTGGAGAATCCTGGGGAGGAGAATGGTACTTGGTGGCTCTTATTTAAGCATCCATTCTACGAACACATTAAGCATCTGCGTTCTGCGTCTCAGACGCTATTTTAAGCGCTGGGGATTCCGTGATGGAGGGTGCAGGGGAGGGGAATCTGTTGTTATGGAGTTTCCATTCTCAGAATTTAAGTACTTAGCTTCATAATTCTCATAAACTCACAACAACCTGGCTAGAAACAGCTGGGTCCCATAAAAGACTGAATCTCACCCTGAGCTTTCTGGAGGGAGGGAAAATTGGTTTATGCAGCAGAAGGGAGAAGCAGGTCGGTGGTGCTTCCGCCTTCCTCTGCACCGCCAGGCCTGGTGCGGCCAGCTCTCCTGGGATTATTAACAATCGCTACTCAGTCTTGCTGGCCGCTGGAGGAAGGATCTGGCTCTCCCAAGGTCCTCCAAGGAAGGAATGCAGAGAGCGGGTGAAAAGCCCCCCGCAGGCAGCCGGTCTCTCTCCGGCTTTGGGGTGGGGGTCGTGCAGCAAACTGCTTTCTCATGCTGTCCTATTAAACATTACAGCCACATGCTCTTTGCAGCTTCTCTGAGGCTACTGCAGCGTCCCTGCCCCGCCCGTTAGCCCATACCACAGAGCTCCACTGCAGCTTCGGATCCCTGTTCTCTTTCTTCTTCACTTCCTCGTTGCCATGGAGACACACGTCATTTACGTGCCGTGCGTCGCCTTGGAAACGGGGGAGCATCCGCGGCGGCGCCGCCGGGAGACCCGCCCCTGCCGCTCCAGCCGCACTCGCGGGCACTGCTGGTGGATGGCCAGGGGGAGTCCCGAGACCGACGCGCTGCGGGTCCCCGTCTCGACCCCAGCCCTCTGAGAGCGCCTCTGTGACCTGTGGGCACTCTTTGTCCATGATTGCCGGGAGGGCGGCGGGGACATAGGTATCACACTGGAGGCAAGCGGGCAAGCCACTTTTGCCCCGGGTAAGCCCGAAGACCCTGGTCCCGGGACCCTAGACGGGTCTTCGCTCCATCGACTCTTCCAGCCTTCCGTGATCCTGCCTGCACCCTCTGCCTGGGGCCGCTCTCTTCACGTCCGCTTCCCGCCCCTCTAGGGAACCTAGGTGTCCCTGGGCTCCACCCCGTCCCTCCCGGGACCTCTCCCCCCTCCACACCCTTCCCCCACCCTGGAGGTTTGGCTGGACACGACCCAGAGCTGCCACCGCCCGCTTCTGCCACTCAATGGAGGACAGTCTGCTGGAGATCATGACCAAGGACGGCGGCGACATGCCGGCGCCTCTGGAGGTGTCCACGGTGCCAGCCGTAGGGGACGTGATCTCTGGGGAGTACAACGGCGGTATGAAGGAACTGATGGAGCACCTGAAGGCTCAGCTGCAGGCCCTGTTTGAGGACGTGAGGGCCATGCGAGGGGCACTGGACGAGCAGGCCTCGCACATCCAGGTTCTGTCGGACGACGTGTGTGCCAACCAGCGGGCCATAGTCTCCATGTGCCAGATTATGACCACTGCGCCCCGCCAGGGAGGCTTGGGCGTGGCCGGCGGCAAGGGGAGCTTCCCGAGTGTTCCCCACGAGCCAGAGACACCTTTGCCTGGGATCGGGGACAGTGGCTTGCTGGGTCGCGATCCCGAGGAAGAGGACGAAGAGGAGAAAGAGACACCTAACCCCGCCACACCCACCAGTCACTGCGAGCGCTCTGAGAGCCCCGATCCCCTTGGGGAGGATGGGCCACTTGTGGAGCCCCTCGACCTGCCTGACATTACCCTGCTGCAGCTGGAGGGCGAGGCCTCTCTGTGAGGGGGACCCCACCCAGGAACCAACTACCCGGGCTGGCTTTGGGTTTCCAAGTGCTTTACCCGAGGGGACTGAGCAGTGCGGTGCAGTGTTCTTCACTTCAAACGTGGCTCTTATAGGTCAGGGAGAGAGACTCCCTCAAAGAAGGACTCTAGGGTGAAGGACTTTGGAAGCATCGCGAATCCACCCAATCAGGCATCATAGCAAACTGCAGAAAGGTGAGGTTCCCGGAAAGGAAGAGCCCGTCTCCGGACTCCACCCACCCCTTTCCCTTGCCCCCTTCCCTCTTCCTAGGAAACCGGAGGACCATTGAATTATGTAAATAAAATTCTGCTTTTTCTATTCTGAAAAAGGAGTCATCTAGGACTTTGGCAAATACTATTTACATAGAAATTAAGAAATTGGGGTATTCTGTTCTGGCAACAGGGAATTTTACCCTTTTGCTGATATCCAAGATATACAGTGCTCTGCGGAAACCTCTCCCCCTTAACAGATCGCTCTGCAGCTGCTGATGGGCAAAGGAAACTTGAGGAGGGACCTATGGCCCTAGCAATCAGGGTACCTGGGTTCCGAGGGCCCCTGGGCTGGGAGGAGCCGGCTATGATGTGCATGAAGACACGATAGCCCTGAGCGTGCAGAGCGGAACCTGCCCTGCCACTGACCTCACCTGGGATCGCGGTGCCACTCACCTGGACCTAGAGAATAAAGTGCTCCCCGGGGTCGCAGGCAGAGACTTGGGACTGCTCAGCCACAGTCCAGATTTAGGGGACATCTGAGGAACTCTTGGGGGAGGGGGCGCTGCAGCCCCAAACTGTCTTTTCTGGCTATATCTGCTTAACTTCAGTTCCTTTTTTCCCCCCTTCTTCTTCTGTCAATATGTCAGTGCCCTCTGCTTTTTGGTGTTGCCTCCATAATGTCTTGTGTTATGTGTGTCCACTTGTGTAGTAGTGTGTGAGCCCTCAGGGGCAGGGCTTGTGGCTCTAGTGTTAGGTTCAGGGGGCTTCCGACCGTCAGCGAGCTCCAGGCTATCATGGCGTTTCCTACTCTTTTCCCCTTTGTCCCACTCCCCGACCAGGACATGGAGCATGTGGCTGTCCTGAGGTTCCTTAATTGATGTGCCCCCCCCTCCTACCTTCTGAAGTGGTGACTGTGTGTGTGCCCCTCCCCCTTCTGTGTATCCTTTCTCAATGCTTTGCTTGATGTCAACCTTAATAAAAAGGCATCATCTTCCCTCTTTGCTGACTGGTACTAAGCGTATTTAAGGCTGGGGCTTCTGGGTCTGCTGTGTGGATCAGGGCTTAGTAGAAAATTTAGGGACCGTGCCTTCCCTCCCTTCTCCTTGCCTCCAGTTCCAAAGAGTTAACTGACCTTGCCCTGGTTGGGACAAGCTTGCCAGCTCTGTCTGCTTTCCCTTCTGCCTTGCACCCGGATCCGAAGTGGACCTGGAAATGCAGAGGTCTGCATGGAAATGCCCAGCTAACAAGGGTTTTGGAGGCCAGCGCTCCACACCTGCAAAAGATTTCTTTTCAGTGACTTCTGAAGGAGAGGCCTGGTACAGCAGGCATGCCACCTGTTCTAGGGATGGAGTGGGAGTCACTGTTCTAGAGGGGTTGCCCAGGGTTTCTGGAGTGGAGTGACACATCACTAAGGAAACCACAGTAACTGCCTCAGGCCTCTAGTGGAAGATGCGGGCAAGGTACTCCCCGGAGAGTCAACACTGACATCATCTCTAGGCAACTCCCCTTGGTGATGGAGATTTCCTGAGGCTGCCCCAGAACAAAGGTTGAGGTGTGTGTGTGTGTGTGTGTGTGTGTGTGTGTGTGTGTGTGTGTGTGAGAGAGAGAGAGAGAGAGAGAGAGAGAGAGAGAGAGAGAGAGAGAGATCTGTGTTCCAGAGAGGCCTCAGGAGCGCTGAAGGGTTTGATGCAGGTTTTGAGTTTTTAATTCCAACACTGAATTGACTGCCTGAGACTTGTTCTTCACAATGCACATGATAGGAATAAAAATATATGACTTCCAGGATGTCTCGTGCAAATGTTAGTTTCTTGATAGTTCTCCTGGGGATACAGGATGGGGATGACTCCTCCAGGGAAGCAAAACCCAGGGAAGGACTTGAGACAACCCCTCCCCCAGCTTTAAAGGTTTATGATTGATGTACGTGTGCATTAGTGCCTCTCTGCATGCACATGTGCATATGGTGCCCACAGAAAAGCCAGGAGAGAACTGTCTCAGAATATGCCCGAGAAAACCTTGGTATACATTCTTGGTATACAGAGGTATACAGTACTTGGGTAATGAACTGGGATTCAGGCAGGTGTGAGCTAGTTGACATGGTGTTGGGGACACTCAAGTCCCCTGGAAGAGCAGCAAACGCTTATGATCAAGACGTTTCTCCAGCTCTTATTTTGCAGGTCAACTTTGTGCAACCCTTCCTTCTTCCCTCTAGCTCTTCTTGAGGCAGGGTCTCAGCACATAGTCCTAGATAGCCTGGAACTTACTGTGTGGAACAGGCTGGCCTCAGACACGCGTCTACTTTTGCCTCTTGACTAAACTCTTTTAATATAATCTTTTCCTATGTAAAGAACTCTTACCCTTGAGGACAGAATTAAGGAAAAGGGAGTGGTTAGCTTCTCAAGATAGAATGGGCCTTTTTATTTTAAGCAGAAGTAGCCAAAAAGGCTGGAGGACGAGCCCTGTATTCAGAATAAGTCAGAGGAAGCCTCGAGGTGTACAGTCCTTGGGTAATGGATGTTTGGCCCCCGAGGAGAGCAGGCAGTGCAACAGCTGAGGATGTGGACTTAGGTTTCTGTTACAATTTCAATGTTCAGCATCGATTACCATGCCGGTGATCAGTTATTGAGCTCCGATTTTATCTCCCAGCAATTCTGAGGTAGAAAGCACTGTTACTTTTACATAACAGCTCAGAAACAGATTTAAGACTTCAAGGTCACAGGCTGGAATGTGGCAAAGCCAGGACCTAACGCTGAGACAGTTTGATTTAAAGGAGCTTTAGATAGAAACCATCTCTCTAATTGGTCTTTTATTTGGCTCTCCAAAGAGCCTGAGAGAATCCTGAAAAAGAAATCAACCACATTTGCGCAGTTCTCAGCTTCTCAGTTTGAAGAGAATGCGGTTCAGACTTTGGTTCGAGACCTTTCTCAGCACTGGGTGCACGGAGCAGATGGCTGTTTGGACTTGGCTGTTGGAGAGGAAACGCCCAATGCTCGCAGGCATTCTCTGTCAGTTCCTTCTGTGGGTGAGCTCTCTTCTTGTTCCCTATAGATCAGATTCTCTGTCATTTGACTCCATAGAAAGTTCTGGTTGAGTCCTTTCGCCATGGACTCCAATCCCATTCCTCTGCACACTGCACACTGTCCTCGGTGTGTTCTCAGCCCCTTAGTTATTCCCTGCAACCCAGCAAGTCCAGATGGAAGCCTTCCCACAGAGAGCAATTATTCTGCCCCCCCTTTTTTATCTGCACTGGCATCTCACAGAGATTTCGCACAGGATACTCCGCTTCCTTCTCTGTTTCCTTCTGGTTTCTGAGGTTTCTTCTTCAGCCTGCTGGTAAGGGAGTTTCAGCTGGAGTTTCTCATCCAGGGTTCATGGCAGATCTCACTGTTGAATTTTTCAGGAAGCAACACACATTGGAAATTAAACACAAAAGCCCGCAAATATATATATTCTCTCTAGAGATAAAGGGCCATTGTTTTTACTTAGCCCTTAAGAGTAAGAATCATAAAATGTGAAGAGTCATTGAGTAAAATGTAACGAGATGTCTCAACTCAGAAAGCACCAGAAGAAAAGCCGCTGTGGGCCCGGCCCTTGCAGTAGCATCCATGCCTCCCCGGCCTCCAGAGTATTTCCTGCCTGGAATTGGACCGGGTACCTGGATGGAATTATTCACCACTTTCTTGGTGAATTTTAATTAATTAGTATCTATCAGGTGCTGCAATCCTGTGTCTCATCACTTCCAAATTCTTAACAGTAGAGGCTTGTCAAAGTGCTGCTGATGCCTGAGAATCTAAGAAATGTCTGAGTTCATCCAGGAATGCCCAAGTACATTGCTATTCACCCCAGCTAGGACACCACAGACAATTCGATGAACCGTTTCACCCAAGTCTAGGTTGGAGAGCTAGTGAGTTTCTTGGGTTGATTAATAGGGGCATTGGGATTGAAGGAAGTATTCGAGGAGCCTGGTTAATTCATCACAAACAGCCCAGCCCGCCTGGGTGGGCTCCCAAGGGCTGCGTCCACAGAGCTCCTGCTCCACTGGCAGGCAGCTCTCTCGAAGAGAGAGTTTCTCATAAATCTGTAAGTGCTGTTGCTTACCTAACCTTCCAGGGGTTGGGTCTTGTGAAGTCTGTAACTTTGAGAGCCTTCCTCTTCCCTTCTGAAAGGCACATTTTAATGGAGAGAAAAATAACTTCATATCAACCTTCATGGCTTCAAGCTGAACTTTTCTGTTTGGGGCCATCTCAATCCCACATTCCACTCATCACAACTGTTTCTGGAAGTGCCACCTCTAACCTGCCTGAAGTGCCTCTCTTAGAGATCTGCCCTCAGTCTCAAAGACAAAGCACCCATGGTTTCATAGAAATCAGCTACAGCTTTAACCTGGAACAGCTGAACTCTGATCTGGAAGAATGACTTGCTTCCCTTCCACGCCGCACTCAGATTTACGAACTGACGACGGTGTTGCAGAGTAGGCTTTCTTCTTGACGTCCACAAGTGGAAATCTTCCTAGAACCGCACTCCTCATATGTCGAATGTCTTGCAAGACATAAAACATCTTGCTTCGAGAGGCAGCTTTTCATAAATGTCTTCCCTTATTTAAATGTTTAACATAGACCTGTGCTTAGGGCACCTACTGTAGTCGGAATACCGAAACACAGAAGGGTTTTTCATCAATCTTGTATACTAGCTATCATCACCCCCACATTACGTTGTCCTCAGAAGGTGAGTTCCCCCTGAAAAACAGCTTTTCTGCTTGGAAGCACTGTGTTTAGAGAGACTCCAGCTCTGTAAATAATGCTGTAAGAGCACCACCTGTCGTGGAATAGAGACATTACAAGAGGAACCTCAAAGTGAATTTAAGTCTTTTTCTCTTTAGGACTGGCAAATGCTTACTAAAGGCTTGGCTTCCTGCCATGTGGTGGGTGGCGAGACAGGAAAACTGAATAAGTAGAATGGATCTAAGAATATAAAAAGCAACTGCAATAAACCCACTTCGCTCCTCCCGCAGTCACCTACTCCGGAAATTAATCTTCCTAAACCAGAGTTCTGAATAGTTATTCTCCTTAACAATTTGTGAAGTCTCCTGGTTGCTCCCTATATTAAATATAAAATATGGCGTGTGTGTGTGTGTGTGTGTGTGTGTGTGTGTGTGTGTGTAGTAGTAGTAGTCAAACTCCTCCCTAACAAGGGCCTGGCATACTCTCCCGCGCCCCTCTATATTTCTTTCCCTAGCTACTCTAAGGACCATCTTACCTCATCAGAAGCTCAGATCATTCCAATCAGTGGTGGAGATGACTCCCAAGTGTCTCCTTCTCCTTCACTCCCTGGGTGAGAAGGTAGATGAGCCTCCATTCCTTTCCAGAAAAGTCAGGTACAGACAACATCTTCAGAAATGTGTCTTCCATCCTAGTTACTGGCATTACCTGTCTGTCTCCCCTGGTCATTTTCCCCTCATGCTGCCTGAGAGTAAAAAAATCCCCAGAGATACTAGGCAATCTGATTGTGAATGCATACTTTTATTTCAAAGAACAAGGCTTACCATTTTCACCAAATACCTTAATAGATAAAGTTGAAAGGAATAGTGAACTAAGTTGTCAAAGTGCCCTGTTCCTCATTCCCCGGAGATGCCTCCACTTCTTGGCACTTGGTAAAGCTCCCGACTTTTCTACTTTAACCTGTCCTTGTCATTTAGATCAAATCCCATCCATTCTTCAAGGCTCTTCAGCACTTCCACTTTAGACATGGAGAAATGTGACCTCACCTTCCCTCTGGGTGTCTACAGTTTTTTTTTTTTTTTTTTTTTTTTTTTTTTTGCTATGTGTTTGGTGGCGGAGTCGGTGGTGGTGGCGGCTGGGGAGGGGGATCGTGTGTGGGGACAATAACCTTATTGTCTTTTTCTACTCTGTGCGTGCTTGCGTTCAACCCTGAGCACACTCTCCAACTGCTTCCAGACTTGTGGGCACCTTGAGGGCTATGACTGTGTATCCATGCTTACGGTGCCTGAGGTGTCTAGTGGGACTTTTTGGTACTGTTGGTTGAGTGGCACCTCATTTTAGAGTCCCCAGGGAAAGGGAAGAATACTGCCAAGAATGATCGTTGTTTTCTTATCTCCTGGGTCTTAAAGGTTCATTCTTACTTAAATAGCATTTGTTTCTAATTTTCAAAAGGAACTTTAAAATATCACTACTAGTGTACACAACTATAACTAAAAGCCACTCCAGAATTATAATTACTTCACCTTGAGCCTGGCACTTCTGAACCACTTTTTTCCCCTGTCTGTATTTTTCCATACATTTCTATTAGGGGCCATACTGAGTTTTAGCAGAGCAGAGTTTCTTAGGAAGAAACTGCCGCCTGCAGGAGTTCCTTCCAGGGCCCAATTCCTAATCTCCAATGCTGAACTTCCTTTGATCTTGCTAGGGAGAGGGTAAGGTAAGTATTTGAACAACACCCAGGACCAGTATTTCTCCAGAGGGTTGAGGAACTGAGGGTTTCCAGCCTTGTCACTTTGAATGATAGCTAAGGTCAGGCTTGAGTAGCGTGATCTTTGTGTCAGGACTTCTGGGAGCTGACAGGAATTGTAA
The DNA here is from genome assembly GCA_964023405.1 of Apodemus agrarius. Taxonomy (NCBI): domain Eukaryota; kingdom Metazoa; phylum Chordata; class Mammalia; order Rodentia; family Muridae; genus Apodemus; species Apodemus agrarius. The sequence goes on along the minus strand of OZ030022.1, from coordinate 5,791,264 downwards.
GCTACATTGGTTATATACGACAATTCTATTTGAAAGATGTTTAGATGTGAGAGAAAACAGTTTCTTGTATCAATGGAATTTACGTTATCATTGTTTTTCCCCAAAAAAGATCTCACTCTGCAGAGCAGTCTGGCCTCTAACGTGCAGAGAGCCACCTGTCTTGTCCTCTAGAGTGCTGGGATTAAGTATGTGCCCCATCACACCAAGCAAAATTTACATTATTATAAAGGCATATTGATATTAATCCAAAAGAGTATTCAGTTAAATAATAAAAGGAAAAGGAGCAATTGAGAAGCAGAGGCAAGGGCTGGAGAGATGGCTCAGTAGTTAAGAGCACTGGCTGCTTTTCCAGAGGTCCTGAGTTCAATTCTAGCAACCAGATGGTGGCTCACAACCATCTGTAATGGGGTCTGATGCCCTCTTCTGGAGTGTCTCAAGAGAGCAATAGTCAATGCATAAAATAAATCTTCAACAACAACAACAACAACAACAACAACAACAACAGAACTTAAGAGAAGCAGAGGTGATGATGGAACTGAAACATTGTCACCTCTAAGAATTGCTAGTTTTTTTCTGAAAGAAACTTTGTTGATGTTTGCACAGCTATCTTATATGTAAGTTAGATGCCCAATGGAACTTACCAGTTCTACCAGAGATCTGATTGAATTTGACACAAATTCTGGTTCCTAAGCTGGAGAAGTCTGCAGAATCCCAGGTAGCTTCTGCAGCGTCTTGTGGTTCATTTCCCTCTGTGCCCACATCTGACTCCATTCGGGAGGCCTCAGCATGACGGACTCCTCAGGAACTCCAAGATGCACGATGCATAGCCCCCCTTCAGCAGTATATCAGGAAATGGAATTCTACTAGACATTTTAAGCCTTTCTTTGCAGACAACTAGAAAGGTGGACCAGGTGGGGAGAGCGGTGAGGAGCAACCATGGGAAGTCTCACTGTGGGGCCTACGCCTTTTGCAGGCGTCTTTACTCCACCTATCCCTTAGGGAGCTCACAATACTGAGAAAACAAAGCTATGTTCTTGAGTAGGGGTAGTGTGCTTCTCAGAAGATGGAAGGAAGGAAAAGTCCCTGTTCTGTGAGTATTGACTGAATTGGGAATATTTGAGTGTAAGAATGGAATGTTGTATGGGTCCTACACGGTCTTGGTGGGGACAGCACGAGAGGATTCCTGTCCCTGGGACAGGGCCATCGGATGTGGGCCTCCACCACGCTTGATGCCAGATGCAGGACATAAGGCTTGTTTGTATAATAAGGTATTTTCACATTCCTCTGAGGAGTGTCCTCCCTATTAATGTTAATAACTTCATGATAATCAGACAGCAGGAGGCAAAGATGTGGCTAATGTCTCAGCAAAAACAGTAATGCTGTGTCCTTCAGGACAGCCCTTAAGGCTGTGGAAAAGAACTCTAAAAGCATGAGTTCAAAAATATATAATTTCCCAACTATGCAAACAATAAGGATGCAATATGAATTTTATGAGGGGCTTCACAAATCTAAAGGAAGAGAGGCAGCTGCGTTAATGAGCCAGCTTGTCAGAAAAGATACAAAGACAGGCAGATTCCTGAGTTCAAGGTCAGCCTGGGACACAGGGAGTTCAGAGCCTGGTGTGGTAGGAATGGTCATTTTAGGACAGGGGTCCCACCCAGCTAGTTTATCATCTGTGCTTCTGCAATGTTAAAAGGAAATATGTGCTTTCTGTCTCCTAAGGATTAAGGGGTCTGGGTCACTGGATGCGGATTCATAGGGTGACCAAAGGGAACCTGGAGTGAATGACTGGATTGATATGTAAATAAAAACCTGGGCTTCTGGTCTGCAGGAAGTGCCACTTTCTGCAGCTAGCAGAAAGTGATAGCAGCTCTTAGAATTTTCTCTAGAGAGAGAGCTGTCTCTAGAGACATCTCTGGAGATGTCTGGAGAGCGGAAAAACAGCTCTTCAATCATTTTTTTTCTAACAGGATTTCTGACTTGGTCAGACTTGGTCAGAAATCCCAGAAAGTGGACACAGCTCTTTTAGAATGTTTTCTAGCAGTTAGCCAGAGAAGGCTGTCTGAAGAGAGAGCATTCTGGTTTTCTGACTTTAGTCAGAAAAACTCATGAGCTATCCAGAGAGCTTTTACAAATTTTACTAGGAGAGAGAGAGAGAGAGAGAGAGAGAGAGAGAGAGAGAGAGAGAGAGCTGTCTCAATTAGAGAGCTTTTAGAATAGCCAAAAAAGCTGTCTAGAGCAGAGCTCTCTCTCTCTCTCTCACACACACACACACACACACACACACACACACACACACACAGAGAGAGAGAGAGAGAGAGAGAGAGAGAGAGAGAGAGGCTTCTCAGCAGAGCCTAGTCTGCCAGCTTGGATCCACATTGACTATTTTGAATCATTTCTTTTCCCTGCTCCCAACAGCCCTTCTCTCAGGAAGCCCTTCCCAAGCCCAGGCTGGTCCTTGGCATATGGGGAAAGTAGATGTGTATGCAGGCAGGACAAGGTACAATAGAAATGTGCTATAAAGATGTACAGTACTATACATTGGAAGAACATGTACTATAACATTGGAAGCTAAGCAGTAGCTGGCATAGCACCCCACTCTGGGAAAAGGAAACAGAGGGTTCTTGGCCAAACCACCAACAAAACTTCCCTAAATGAGCTACATAGGGTATCTGCACAGATGTACAAAGTATACTGTGTAAAAGAATACAATTCTTGCATTTTACACAAAGAGACAAAATATCACAAGTGAAAGAGAAACAGTCGACCTGAACTGCCTGAAACACAGCAGTGAAAAAGGGCCAGCAGTGGCTTGTTCCAAAGAAACAGAGCTAAGTTATGGCATTGCATACTCCGGGACACAGACCGTATTCTCTTGGAACAGAAGCAGCTCACTGTCATCTACAGAACATTAGCCTTGCATTCACTAACTTTGGGAAGAAGAGGGTCGTGGAGAGGATGACAAAACCAGACAGGTGAGGGTCACAAAACAAGACCCAAAGAAAAGGGATAAAGAAAGACAGAGCAGCGCTTTACATTGGGAAGTTGGTGTTCTGCACTGAACTGTCATGTCCTGGAGAGTGGGACTCAAAAAGGAGTTACTTTGGTGAATGAAAGGAGAGGGAAGAGGCATCTTTGTAAAAACGTGGCAGAGGCTAAGGAAGCAGACAAATAGGCAGGGTTACAAATCTCAAGAACAAACATGGGTACAAATTCCAGAAGAAAGGAAAAAATTAATGCAAAGGTTAGCCCTTAGGACAGTGGTTCTCATCTTGCGACCCCCATCACAGTGGTCATCAGATGCCCTGCATACCAGATACTTGCATTACTATTCATAACAGTAGGAAAATCACAGTTACAAAGTAGCAATGAAATAGCTCTAAGGTTGGAGGTTACCAGGACTGGAGGACCTGTGTTAAAGGGTCACTGCAGCAGCATTAGCAAGGTTGAGAGCCGCTGCTATAGAAAGGAGGGCCAGCGGAAGTTGCTACTCTGGGTCTAATTATTCCTCAGAGGGACGTCTTGAAGGTAATTATGTGGATGAGTTCCTGATAGCCCAGGAGATCAGGTGAAACAAGCACACACACATACAAACAAACAAACCCAACTGTCAATACTTAGATGATATAATCTTTGTAGTTGGAAAGTCTATGGGAATAAAGGTTCAACGATGATGCTTAGTCAATAGAACATCTTTGGAGGAGTGTATGCTACAGCGAGTGTGAGCCCATACAAATAACTCAGATATACAGATGTGCAGAAAATCGGCTTAACTGAGAGAGTGGTACCCATACACCAGTGCTTTTAAAAGTACCAGGAAGACTCTTTTACAAATTTTAAACTTTTCTGAGCTTAATAATAAAAAGTTAACTGTGGCCAGAGAAATGGCTTAGCAGTTAAGAGCACTTCCTGATTTTCCAGAATTGCTGAGCTCAGTTCCTAGAACCCAGTGTGGTTGGCCCATAACCTCCTGTAACTCCAGCTTCTGGTATCTGCTGCCCTCTTCTGGCCCCAGAGGGCAACACACACACACACACACACACACACACACACACACACACACCCCGGACGCTCGAGGATCTTTTAAATACTTTTTAAGAGTTAACATTGAGCCAGGTATGCTGGCTCATACCTTTAATCCCAGCAATTGGAAGGGAGAGGCAGAAGGATCTCTGAATTCTAGGCAAACTCAGTCTAAAGAGAGAGGCCCTGTCTCAAAACAAAAAAGTTAACCTTTTAATATGTTAATGCTATATAGATAAAAATGCTACAAATTCAAACTCAAATATTTTTGATCGTAGCAATAATAATCATCCCATCTTCCATAGCCACAGCAAACAATAAATCCAACACATTTATCTGTTAGAATCTGTGAATTTCATTTATTTATTTTTATTTATTTTTTTTGGTTTTTTGAGACAGGGTTTCTCTGTGTAGTCCTGGCTGTCCTGGAACTCACTCTGTAGACCAGGCTGGCCTCAAACTCAGAAATCCACCTGCCTCTGCCTCCCAAGTGCTGGGATTACAGGCATGCGCCACCATGCCTGGCTTGAATCTGTGAATTTCAAAGGGCATCATGTATGTTTAGATAAAGTGGGCTTTGTCCACCAAAGGAATAAAATATCATTCTAGAATATACAAATAACACCTGCAAATAAAGAGGAACAAGACATCAGATCACTGGCACAAAGGAACAAAGGATATGGTCCGGCCATTCACTAAGGAGGAAAAATTAATAGGCAGATGAAATTCAAATAAAACGGTTAATAATATAACAGAAGTTAAACCAATAATGCGGCAACTCTTTATAACTAGCAAAGCTACAAAAATTGGAATTGGCAAAGTTGCGGATGTCAGACACGCAGATCTACAGGGTCTTGTCCCCATTCCACTGTCTTTGGAAAGTCATTTGGTATTTCTTATATGTATTAAATAGAGCTAGAACTAGTGGCTTCACACAATAGAAGATAAATCTTTTTACAGATCCAGAATGGACTAAGCCGGGATGTTTAACGTAGAGTTATAACCCAGTGAGCACAATTGGAGCTGACGCCCGAGTTTGCCACCGGGAGAGTGAGCCACGGGAGGCAGGGTACACGTTAGCATCTGGCAAAGCGCGTGCAGCTCGGAAACCATGCTCAGCGAACCGAGCGAGCCTAGGATAGGACATGTATCTCAGCAGCTTTGGAGGACTAGGAAAATGAGTGTCTGGGAATGGAGGAATGGCCCAGCGATAGGCAAATGCTAAGCATGGGCAAGGCCCTGGGCTCAATCCCCACCAGAGGAAAAAAGAAATTCCTCAAAGCAACTATGTGTGCAGAACACAAATATACACAGTAGAGAATCGCTAACCTACATAAAAGCAGAAAGATGGGAGACAAAAGATATGAATCGAGCAAGAGGGTTTTTACTTGCAGATATTAATAATGGTGCACGCCGCAATCCAGAGTGGCTAACTCGATCTTGTGAGGAGCAAATCAAACACAGTGACAGTGTCTCAGGATACTGTTTGGAAGACGAAGGGCCGCAGTGAGAAATTCTTGCAGAAAAACGTCCCCCAACTCTGACAGCAAAATGAACTCGTTATTCCAAATAAGCAGAGGAGAGGTGTGTGGTGCTCGAGGGCCCACAGGAGTGCTAATAGTTGTTGGGAGCTGGACAGTGGTGGCGCATGCCTGTAAGCCCAGCACTTGGGAGGCAGAGGCAGGCAGATTTCTGAGTTAAGTCCAGCCTGGTCTACAGAGTGAGTTCCAGGACAGCCAGCGCTACACAGAGAAACTTGTCTTGAAAAAAACAAAAAAACCAAAAACACAAAACAACACAAAAACAAACAAAACATCAATAGTTGTTGGGGTGGGTGACAGTAACATTTCCTGAGTTTTCTGTAAAGGTGTAAAGTTATTGCACAACACAGGGTGCAAACATGTAGGGCTGACACAAAGGGGGAGTGGGCATTATCTTAGGCTCTTTCTCTGGAGACATGGTCTTTTATTTCTGTCCTCCCTAACTTCAATATACCCTCTGTGCATGTCAATTGTGTGTGTGTGTGTGTGTGTGTGTGTGTGTGTCTATATATTTGGTGGAAGTCAGGTGCTCCATAGCTTGAGGCTATTGCCTGCTCCAGTCTGAAATAGTCTTATTGACTACATAGCAATACATGTTCTTGTTCTTCTTCTTTTGCTTTTTCTTCTTTTCCTCTTCCTCCTCCTCCTCCTCCTCCTCCTCCTCCTCCTCCTCCTCCTCCTCTTCTTCTTCTTCTTTAAAAAGACCTATTGACCTATCTTGGCAGGATCAGCTGTAGTGATGGATAGATGGGACACAGAATTTCTTGGTGTCGACCATCCACTCCTGTGGGGGAAGAGAGTTTTTGAGAAGTAGGCTGTGGAGCATAACAGACACACTCCAAAGCAACCACATCTCATAGGTTCATCAAGTGAACATTGTGTTCAGATTTGTCTATCTCTGGGGACCCCGCCGTCCCTTTCAGACGTTCCTATTTGAGGTGATTATTTCTGCTTCCCAGTAAGGAAGGCCGGTCTTGTGTCAGGGCAGAATAATTTGAATAGAGTTTAATGAAAAGTTATTTTTAAAGGCCCAGGTGGGGGCTGTAGAAAAATCACAAAAATAATCTAGAAGCAGCGTGAGAACAATGTTCCAGATCTTGGAGACAGAACCAGGTGGACAGTGTGGATCAATAGCAGAAAAAAGGACCCCTAAAGAGAAAGGGGGGTTAGGGTGTGCAGGACTAGATACCCAACCTCAGGCTCTGCCTTTGCCATTCATGGATGGAACCCAATGGAAAGCAGAGACCAATGAGAACAGTTTATGCAGGCCAGTCTCCCACGCCCTGAGATGGATGAAAAAGACGAGGCTTTGAAGAGCCAGACAGTAGACATCTAGGTCTTTAGGTTTAGTGTTACAAATTTTAGAGTTAGCGTTTAATTTCTATGACCCGCATAAACCGTATTTCTGAATGCTAAGCTGTCTCACAAGACTGGGCGGGGGGCTACTTGTGGGGTGAGGACTCTAAACACTTTCTTTCCTGTCCTGTTGGAGAAGCTTTGCTTCTGTTCTGTTTGGTTAACGTACCAGGATTTTGCTTGATTTTATGAGGAATATCGCCACGACACCCAGTACGGTCAAAGCACTTGCCCCAAGGACTGAAAATTTAATCATATACTAGTTGGGCAGAGAGAAAAATAAATTACTCAAAAATAACGCGGGAGTACAGAGATAGGAAGACACACATTGTGGGAACTCAGAGATCCTAGGGACTCTGGCAGGTACCTGGCAAGAGGGTTCACTGAAAGGGGGCGATAAGGCGGCTGAGGACACTGCAGTTGTTTACTGGCGGGAAGTGCAGCCCAGCATTACACAATTCGCTAAAAATGGAGCTATCGCTTGGAGAGATTCAGGCTCCGCATCCTCCGACTGGCGGGTCAACTAACGAGCCTTCCTGTGATTGGTAGAGGTCTTCCTGCTATGCTCCGCCCACATCCCAGCCTCCGCCAAAGGGGAGGGGTACTCGGTTGGATGGGTATCCCACGCCCTGAGCTCCTGGGCAGGATCCTGCAGCTGCCCACCACGGCCGCCGCAGTCACATCCCGAAATAGACCTTGTTTCTCAGAGGTGGACAAATCTGGATCGGGCGCGGAGGGTTGGTCAAGGAGACGGCGCTCATTGGTTGTACAGGGCGCGCCGAGAGGCTGAGGAAGGCTGATTGGTCGCAGGTTCTGCCTAGTTCTAATCAGGTCAAGGCCTGCAGCATCTTCGGGTGCTGCCGCCAGGTGGAGCTTGGCAGGGAGATGTGAGAACATGGGGGAAAGAGCAGAGGATCAGAGAGAAGTTCTGGGTTCCCTCCAGTTTCTAGGTGGGTGAGCTAACTCTAATGCAGCGGTTCTCAACCTTCTTAATGCTGCTACCCTTTAATACAGTTCCTAATGTTGTAGTGAACCCCCCCCAACCAGAAAATTATTTTCGTTGCTACTTCATAACAAATCTTGCTAGTTATAAGTCGTAAATATCTGACATGCAGGATATCTGATATGCAACCCAAAGGAGAAGAGACCCACAGGTTAAGATCAGCTGCTCTAGGCCCACCTAGTCATCCAGTCAGACCCCAGCCTCTCCAAAGCCCTTAAGTAGTTGTCTGGCTTCGCGTGGACCCTGAAGCTCTTCCCTTCCGGGAGACAGCCCATGGCAGCAGCAGGGAAGATCTGACACACGCTGCAGTTTGGGAGCCCTTCTTTTGACCTGTTCCGTCTGGGAGGCTTGAGAGGACAGTTCCAGGTCACCCCAGATCTGATTCCTCAGTAATTCCTAGCCCAACTCACCTTCCGACATTTTTGTTGAATGCACATTTGCAAGAAATCAATTGGGGTGGTGGCGGTGGAATTTTAGTCCTAACAGTCAGCATCCCTTCCCACCTTAACAGCTCCTCCGTATTTTTAACAGCTCCTCTGTATTCTTCATGGTTTATCTAACATCACCTGCTTGGCATTCTTCCGGACTTCCATAGGAGACTAAGGACAGTAACAAAGTTTCACCACAGTGTAGCCAGTGAGCCGATGAGTTTACCTGAGGTCAGTCTCAGAGGGACTGACTACCGAGGGGTAGCGATGCTACTAAAGGAAACATTTCTCTTCTTGAAAACTGTGACCGTGGATATCCCCAGTCCTGCTCCCTCTATTAACTAGCTAGGTGTCTTTAGGAAGGGGAGGGGCATCTCAAGCCCCTCCCCTACAGCGTGATGATCACAGCTCCTGAGGAAGAGGTCAAGAGGATAACAGCAGTATCATGCCAGAAGAGGAGGGGGCTAGGTTCTGGGGCCTGAGTGAGAATAGTAGCCACACCCTTTAAATACTGTGTAATCTGAAAAGAAAAAAAACACTTTTAGGAACTCCATTTTTGCTATCAAATAATGTGTGATAGTATCTCATAATGATCCTACTATCACGGAATTCAACTGTAAAGGTCCTAGGACCAAAGTACTTAATGATCTCGAGCTGCTGTTATATGCACTTACATGGACTTTTTTTTTTTTTTTTGGAGACAGGGTTTCTCTGTATAGCCCTGGCTGTCCTGGAACTCACTCTGTAGACCAGGCTGGCCTCGAACTCAGAAATCCACCTGCCTCTGCCTCCCAAGTGCTGGGATTAAAGGCGTGTGCACCACCGCCCGGCACATGGACCTTTTAATAACGCAGCTTTTGCTGACCTGCCCTGTTCATAATCTCATTGTCTACAAGTGCTCAGAACTGCAAGGGAGCGGTTCTCAACCTGTGGGTCATGACCCACTTCGATGACCCTTCCACAGGGGTCGCCTAAGCCCATCAGAAAACATAGATATTTACATTATGATTCATAACATTAGCAGACTTACAGTTATGAAGTAGCCAGGAAAATAATCTTATGATTGGGGGTCACCACAACATGAGGAACGGTGTTAAGGGGTCTAAGGGGCCTCAGCGTCAGGATGGCTGAGACCCACTGTTGCACGGCTGTGACGTAATTCTCAAAAACTGTCTCAAAAGCCCACTGTCTCCTTTCTCTGCCTGTCCTTTACCGGCTTGCTTTTTAACCTTTTCAGAGGCTGTTTTGCAGATTGGAATTGCAAAGTTAAGCAAGCGAGGACTCCAGATGGAGAGATGAGGCCTCTTTTCCTCCATGGTGACCCGGAAGGGCTAGCCCTTCTCCTCAACTTGATAACTTTAGACAGGGTTCTTTTGGGTTGCAAGTCTCTCTCCTTTCTCTCTCTCTCTCTCTCTCTCTCTCTCTCTCTCACTTCTCTCAGAACTTATTTCAGAACACTTGCAACCGATAATTTTCTCTGGGCCTTTGATATGTATATAAATCTTAGAAACTTACTGCCAGTTTCATGACCCAGAGAAGGTCTTCCCAGGACCTGAGCTAATGAAGGTCTGTCTGTCCTTGAGGAAAAAGGTGTCCTCTCTCTCAGCCTGGGGGTGAGTTAGGAACCTGACTCCACGTGGGTAAACTAATAGTCTTAAAGACGCAGGACAAGTTTACTTTCCCTTAGGGAAGACCGGTTAGCAGCTCGAGTCCTGTTTAACTTTTAGCAGCCTTTCCTTCCAGGGGTTGGTTACCTCCTTCCATCACAGTGTGACTTCCAGAAATGGCCTTACCTCAAGCTCCTTTGCTTGATGAGCAAGCCAGTCTCTCTCTCTCTCTCTCTCTCTCTCTCTCTCTCTCTCCTGTTTTGTTTGTTTGTTTGTTTGAGAGAGGGTCTCAATATATAACAGTGGCTATTGAACACCCCATCCCCCCATTTAAAATATTTTTATTTAGCTTACAAAGTAGTAAGATCTACAAAGTTTATCTCGGGGAGCCCTTTCTTGCCTTTTTGCTTTTGGTTAATCCTCCTGATCCTTTCTCTTCCCAAAGAAAGTTCATCCTGCTTTCCAGCCCTGGGCCTGCCTAGTTCTTCACCTCCATGCCGCGTGCTCTTCTCCTCTCCCTCCAGCCCCTCCCCTTACACAGTCCTTGGTCCCCTTCTAGCTTTCTGGTCCCCACAGGCCTTCCAAGTCAACAATACAAATCCACTACTTGACTCTAAAGATCTGAGAACATACATCGATTATTGGTTACCACAGTACAATGTTCCCCAGTTCATTCCATTTTCCTACAGATTTCACTTTTTTTTTTTAAACGATGAACACAATTGCACCGTGTGCAGGTACTGCATTTTCAGTATCTGTTCTTTCCAGGTGAGGGACAGCTAGGCTGATACGATTTTCTGGTTATTACAAACAGAGTCTCTGGCTCAGGATGCAGAGCCCTTTGGGTTGATAGATGCCAGAAGTGGATCTATAGCTGGATCATATTTTCAGGGTTTTCGAAGCCTCTGCAGTGATTTCCTTAGAGGCGGAGCCAGTTTTCTGTCCCACGGCGAACAAGGGGTCCACTTTCTCTACAGTCTCACCAGCATTTGAAGACCGAGGCTGCTTGCAGTCTTTGTTTTGATTTTTTAAATGCTTTTTATTTTATATGTGTGTATTTACAAGTGCCTATATGCCACAGTGTCTGTATGGAAGGCAGAGGCCGGAGTCTGTATGGAAGGCAGAGGCCGGAGTCTGTATGGAAGGCAGAAGACGGCTTGTGGAGTAGGTTAACTCCTCCCATCAGCGTGGTTGGTTAACTCCTCCCATCTGTGCGGTTGGTTAACTGCTCCCATCAGTGTGGTTGGTTAACTGCTCCCATCAGTGTGGTTGGTTAACTCTTCCCATCAGTGTGGTTGGTTAACTCCTCCCATCAGTGTGGTTGGTTAACTGCTCCCATCAGTGTGGTTGGTTAACTGCTCCCATCAGCGTGGTTGGTTAACTCCTCCCATCAGTGTGGTTGGTTAACTCCTCCCATCAGTGTGGTTGTTAACTCCTCCCATCAGTGTGGTTGTTAACTCCTCCCATCAGTGTGGTTGTTAACTCCTCCCATCGGTGTGGTTGTTAACTCCTCCCATCAGTGCGGCTTCCGGGACTTGCTTACCTCACACTCTTTTCCTCCATGAGCCATCTCATCTCCCCGACCCAGTCATTTCATTTCCTTTTTGCTTTTGGAGACAGGATTTCACTATATAGCCCTGTCTGTCCTGGAACTCACTGTGTAGACCAGGCTGGCCTAGAACTCACTGCCACCACACTCAGCTGTCACTTGTTTTCTTGATGACAGTCTTGAGATGGAATCTCAAAGTAGTTTTAATTTCCATTTGCCTAGTGAATTAGAAAATGACATTGAACATTTAAAAAATATATGTTTATGTGTATGTAACAACAACTAATGAAAATGAGGCCCTGGATTCAAAAGAGGAGTACACAGGGGGGTAGAAGGGAAGAAAGGGAAGGAGGAAATGATGTAATTATAGAGCTTTGCTTTTGAGAACTCTTTTGTCCAGTTCTACAGCCTACTTTTTAAAAATATTCTTTTTTAAAGATTTATTTATTTATTATATGTAAGTACACTGTGGCTGTCTTCAGACACTCCAGAAGAAGGCATAAGATCTTGTTACAGATGGTTGTGAGCCACCATGCAGTTGCTGGGATTTGAACTCAGGACCTTCAGAAGAACAGTCGGTGCTCTTAACCACTGAGACATCTCTCCAGCCCGACACAACAGCCTATTTTTAATTGAGCTGTTTTCTTGATGTTTAGTTTTTTTAAAGTTCTTCATATATTCATATTCTAGACATTACACCTCTGTTCCTTCTATAACTAAGAAAGATTTTCTTATAATTTATAGATTTATGCTGGGGTTCTTGATGCATTTGGAGTTCGTTTTTGGATATCTACAAGTAGACATCCAGTTTCCCCAGAACCATCTGCTGAAGAGGCTTCCTTTCCACGATGTATACTTTGACCATTTATCTTCATTTCTTGTTCTATTGCTGTGTAAAATACCCCCAATGAAAAGGAGTTTATTGCAGTTTATAGTTGAAGAGCAAATAGTCCATTCTGGCAGGGGGAGCTAAGGTGGAGGAGATGGAAGCAGCTGGTCACACGGCATCCACACGCACAGCAGTGGATGATTCACGGTATCCACACGCACAGCAGTGGATGACTCATGGTATCCACACGCACAGCAGTGGATGGCTCACTGTATTCTGCCAGCTTGCTGGTTTTTATACAGAACCGGGAATGATTCTGCCCACTTGTAGTATGGATTTCCCCACCTCAGTTAACCTAATCAACAAAATTCTACACGGGCATGCTCAGAGGTTAAACAATCCCTCACAAGCATGCTGGAGGCTTGACTCCCAGGGGCCTATAGATTCTGTATAATTGGTGACACACACTACCATGGCATCTGTTAAAAACCAAATGGCTGTAGTTACATTGAATTCTACCAGGGGCCTCTAATCAATTCTATTAATCTACATGTCTGCTTTTGTTCCAATGCCAAGATTGATATGGCATATTAAAAGATTGAAAAGTCACTTATTCCTAAATATATGTGCAAAAAAAATGATCCTGGGTGATGGCATGTAAAAGAATTATACAAACAAGATAGAGTTAAATACTCATTGACTCTTGATGAACCTCAGATCTTCTTGAGGAAAAGTCATGGGAAAAACAATTCTGGAAATAAAGACAGGAATGAGCCTTAGACATCAGGAAGAACTTCTAGGTTTGAGTCTGGTGGCAAGGAAATTACAAAGGCTCCTTACTAGAGCTTTCCAAGAATTGAAAAGTGAGGTGCTGAGAAAGGAAACCTTCTACTTGCCCTTGAGGAAACTTCTCCAGATGCTCTCCTTCTGGGTAGATGCTGCCTGAGCCAGGCTGCCTCTTCCCAGAGCCCTCCCCATGGCCCCCTTCATTTCCTTGTTGCGGAAGCTGTAGATGATGGGGTTACACATGGGCATGATGATGGTGTAGAGGAGGGAGAAAGGCTTGTCTTTGTCAGGTCCATGTGTGCTGCGAGGATTCATGTAGGAAAACATGGCTGAGGTATACAAGAAGATTACCACTGTCAGGTGGGAGGCACACGTAGAAAAGGTCTTCCCCCTGCCTGAGGAGGAGGCTCTGCGGAGGATGGAGGCCAGGATGCGGGCATAGGAGGTGATGATAAGCATCATGGGACTGAGCAACACCACGATGGCATCCACAAAGATCAACTTCATGCTGAACTTGAGGTCCCCGCAGGAGAGGGCGATCACTATGGGAGCCTCACAGAAGAAGTTTTCTATGTGGTTGTCTTTGCAGAAAGGATACCTGAATGACATATACTCAAGAAAGATGCCATTGACCATCCCGAAGATCCAGGAAGAACACACCAGCCTGACACACACCTTCTGGCTCATGATCTGGGCGTAGTTCAGTGGGTGGCAGATGGCGGCATAACGGTCATAGGCCATGAAGGCCAAGAGGATGCACTCGGCCACGCCCACTAGAAAGACCAAGTACATCTGGGTCATGCACGAGGCAAAGGAGACAGTGTGGTTCTTGGTCACCAGATGGACCAGCATCTGCGGGATGGTGGTGGTGATGAAGCAGATGTCCAGGAAAGACAGGTGTCCGAGGAAGAAGTACATGGGGCTGTGGAGCCTGGGGTCGGTCCATGTGATGAAGATGATGAGGCCATTCATGGCCATGGCGAGGCTGTAGAGAGCCAGGAAGAGGGTGAAGAGCAGTGCCCGGGTGGAAGGGGAGCTCTGCTCAAAGCCCACGAGGATGAACTCAGTCACTGTGCTGCTGTTCCTCGGGTCGGCTGTCTGGAGCCTGTTTGAAGATGGAGGGTGGGGGGGGGTTAGGAAAAGCACAAAGGACACAGTTGTATGGAAGGTAAGATGGTCACCTGGACCAGACGCTCCACAAGAGGCAGCAGGTGTGATGGTTATTTTTGTTTGTCAACTTGATACATCTAGAATGAGCTACAATCCAGAAATGGAGGGCACACCTGTGGTCCAGATCTTGAGACTGGAAGACACAGGCTCCTGACTGGGATCTTGACATGGGATGACACACTTTTGGTCCAGATCTTGAGGCATAGTGGACATGAAAAGTTTAGGCCCAGGCAAGGTAGTTCAAACCTTTAATTCTAGGATACTAAGGCAAGTGGATCTCTGAGTTCAAGGGCAGCCTGGGACAGAGCAAGTTCCAAATCCAGGTGTGGTGGTGCAGACCTTTAATCTGGGTCATACCTCTGCTGGAGGCCTACATAAGGACATTGGAAGAAGGAAGGCTTTCTCTTCTTTGCCTGCTTGTACTTACTAGCCAGCACAAATGTTGGAACCTATTTTTTTTTTTCAGGATTCCAGCTTATACAAAAGACCAACTCAAACACCTAGCCTCAATGGACTGAGTAACTACTAGGACTTCCCGTGCACAGCTGCCCATTGTTGAGTTAGTTGGACTGCAGACTAAGTCATTCCAATGAATTCCCATAGTATATAGAGAGACATTCCATAAATTCTGTGACCCTAGAGAACCCTGACTAACACAGATGGTGATAGGAAAAGTTTTGGAATTTAGCAATCTCTGGTAAATCTGTGTAGTAATGGCATAGTAATGACAAATGCCAGGGTCACCACAGGCTCTATGCATACATTCTAATTTTCGAAGCTGAGGAAGTGAGTTCCCCTTGACCGTGGACGGATCAGGCACCCTGTGGAGTGTGTCCCTGTGTCCCTTTGTTCATCTCCTCTCATTGCTATGAAATCGTAGAGCCCCTTTCCATGATATTTCTTGGTTGATCAAGGCCATCCAGGCCCACTCCTATCATCTTCACGTTGGAAAGTTCTAGCATCTAGGACTACTCTGGTGGTCTGGAAAGGGAAGGCAGAGGACATAGTTTAATATGGACCCACAATCCTTCACTGTACAGATGTGTTGAAACTAAAATAATGATTGGACAACATATGTCATCAGTGAGCTACAATCCACAGAACTCTTGGACTTGGCCAAGAAGTTGGAATTTAATTTAAGGACTCACGAAGCCCCACTAAAGGTCAATGCTTGCCTATAGTTCACTGAGCAGAAACATTATTCTGTGACGGCCAGCATCTTGTGCCTTGTTAGGTACCTTAGCAACTGGCCAGTCAGGCATCTGGGTCCATAAGTGGGGTTTTGTGACACAAACCATGCCTACCTCATCCCGTGGCTCTGCTGCTCAGGCTGTGTCACTGAATCGCTGTCCCCAGAAACAGAGATGGCATGGTGTTTGCGGAAGAGCTGCTCCAGGGAGCATGGTCTGAGCTGGTGGGCCACTCTGGAAGACAGTGGTACCTGGTGAGCTTTCCAGTTCATTGGCATCTATGCTATTACAGACACACGTCTTCTGAAGCACATTCCGACACTGTGTGTGCACGGCACCGTCTAGTGTAGGCGAGAGCTGTCTGCCTCGTGAAGCCATTGGCTAACGCACACCCTTGTCTTCTCACCTGCCTTTCAGGTTGTGTACTTTGAACTTCTTACCCTTTTAAAGATTTTTTTGTGTCCATGTCTGACTTATAAATCCCATGCTCTGGCTGGCTGGTGGTGGCCCATGCCTTTGATCCCAGTATGTGAGAGATAAGGGCAAGTGGGTTTCTGTGAGTTTGAAGCCAACCTGGTTTACAGAGTGAGTTCCAGGACAGCCAGGGCTACAGAGAGAACAAATCCCATGTCTCAAAAGAAAACAAATCTCATGCTCTTTTGTCATTTTAAGAAATACAATAAAAAGAAAACCGTAATTCTGTTGCAAACTCCTTCAAACAAAAATATCCTCACTCTCAAAAAAATGTTACTTCTGACAAAGAATGTCTTAAAAATGAACTACAGAGAGGGTTGGAGAGATGCCCTGGTGGTTAGGAACACTTTCTGCTCTCTGAGAACCTGAGTTTGTTCCCAGCACCCCCATCTGTGTATCACACCATCTGTAACTTCAGCTCTTCAAGCCTGACACCCGAGGCCTCTGTGGGCACCCGTGGCCTCTGTGGGCACTTGCTCTCATATGCACACGCCCACATGTAGACATACAGCTACACTTAATTAAAAATAATAAAATAGGGGCTGGAGAGATGCCTCAGTGGTTAAGAGAACTGGTTGCTCTTCCAGAGAACCCAGATTCAATTCCCAATATTCACATGACAGCTCAGAACTGTCAACTATAACTGAAGCTCCAGGGGACCTGACACCTTCAGACAGACGTATATGCCCGCACAACACCAATGCACATAAAAATAAATAACTCATTTGAAGTAAATAAAAATTTAAAAATAAAATATAAAATAATACCTAAATTTTAAAAATAAATTTATTTTGTTATTTTTTTATGTGTATGAATGTTTGCATACATGTGCTTCGACATACTGCTTTCATGCATGGTCTTTGCAAAGGCCAGAGATGGGGGTCAGAGCTCCTGGAACTTCAATTACAGTTGGTTAGGAGCCACCCTATGGTTGGCAGGAATTGAACCTGGGCCTGCTGGAAGAACAGCCAGTGCTCTTCAGCACTGAGCCATCTCTCTAGGCCTAAAATAAATCTAAAATAAATAAAACTAAAGGGTAAAGGCTAAAAGTAATTAAAACTTAAAATGGTAACTAAAATAAAAAATATTAAATAAAATAAAATACATTTAAAATAAAGGAAATAAAAACCAAGTGGGAGAAACTGTCACATCCTCTGCCACGAAGGTTAGGCTCCGGCATGTGTTTAGAATGGTCCTACATAATGGTAACGGTGATGTGAACATGCTCATCTTTCTAAATGACAGATCGGTATGCACTGATACACACACTTGTAGGATTTCTTTGTCAAAGCCAGAAGAGTATAAC
Organism: Apodemus agrarius; assembly: GCA_964023405.1. Classification (NCBI taxonomy): domain Eukaryota; kingdom Metazoa; phylum Chordata; class Mammalia; order Rodentia; family Muridae; genus Apodemus; species Apodemus agrarius. The sequence goes on along the minus strand of OZ030022.1, from coordinate 5,774,002 downwards.
TGTCCCCTGCAGACTACAAAGAGAAAATCACCTTTTACAGTTAGACTGATTCCCTACTCAAAGGCTGGACCATCTGAGAGCTCTGAAATTAGCAGCAGCTTTCAAAGCAGTTCACGGCCATTGCTCTGCTTGAGGCTGTATTTGTTGCTGTCCCTTCATGAGGCAATTTAATTCCATTGAAGACTCGCTGATACATTGTATCAGACAATGAAGTTGTCCGGGCTTGGCGGTAGAAGAGAACAGCACAGCTTTTCTGCGCTTCTAGTGCTGTCACAGCTGTTTATATGAACCATTGTTACAATCATTTCAGAACCATCTGCAAGTGAAATAGGGACTTCCAAAGTGTCCACCATATCAGAAGAGCGGTGACTTGTCCTGTGGGGTCACTCATGGTTGGGAGAGGGGCACGAAGACATAGCAAGGTCGAAGGATAAAATGAAGGTCACTGACTAAAATGGCAGATGCTGTTCAGTGCAGAAAGCAAAAGGGGGAGAGAGCTGCTGCTGTACATTTCTGCTGTTTCCTTCCACATGAAGGGGAATCATCTGACTTCCTTTACACCATCACAGAGGACAGCAAGTGGCTACCCAGTGGTCTTTTCTTTTTTTAAGAGAAAGCTATTACTTCTTTCTCCTGGGTGGGCTTGGCTGTCTGGTGCTGCCAGTGGCCGGGGAATGAGTCTAAAGTGCACACAGGAGTCTGTGTAGGTTTGCCATTGTTATTGTTAATAGGCTAAGTGTATTGGCCACTCTATTTGTTGACTCTTTTCCCCATTTTCTTCGGTTTATTCAATACCAGATGAAAGAGCAGTAAGCACTTACTGGACCCCTCAGAGTCCCAAGCAGTTAGTTAACACTAAAGGTAGCCCATATATAAAGATATACTATGAACAATGAAATATGATAGAGTGGGGGCTGTAATGAAAAGCTGCTCTAGGCTGGTGAGATGGCTCAGCGGTTGAGAGCACTGACTGCTCTTCCGAAGGTCCTGGGTTCGAATGGCTCACAACCATCTAATGCCCTCTTCTGGTGTGTCTAAAGACAGCTACAGTGTGCTTACATATAATAATAAATAAACCTTTGGGCTGGAGCGAGCATAGCTAGAGTGAACAGAGGTCTTGAGTTAAATTCCCAGCAACCACATGATGGCTTACAACCATCCGTACAGCCACAGTACAGTACTCATATACATAAAATAAATAAGTCTTAAAAAGAAAAGAAAAGCAGCTCTAAGCTAATCACAATAAGTGGCAAATCCTGAAAGGGAAGCACATGGGGGGTGGGGGGCAGGGGGTGAGTTAAGGGAGGTCTCCAGCCATGACATCAGGCACACAAAGAGCACAGTGTGACACCTGAGGGGAAAGCCTTGTGCCTGTGTGAAGCTTAGATTCTTGCCATATTTATTGAAGTTGAGGAGAGTCAGGAAGATCTCTGAGCTTACTGGTGCCCTGGCTGAATCACTGAGCTCAGAGTCAGTGAGAGACTCTGTCTCAAAAGGTAAGACAGAGAGCGAGTGGAGAAGACACTAGACACAGATCTCTGGTCTCCATATATATGCACACACACATGTATTTGTACATGAGCATGCTTAGTACTGCACACGCACAAAGAAAGCAAGTTAATCATATCAAGGATATATAGAGGACTTGAAAAGAAAAATTTCAATATGAGAAAGATATATAGTCAACAGGCAAATGAAGAAATAAAACTCAACACTGCTAATGATCAGGGAAGCCACCACTTCAGTGACACATGACTTGCACCAGCTAGCGTGGTATTGTAAAAGGGGGCAAGAGAGGGAGGGAGGAAGGGAGGGGGGTTCAGTATCAAGAGTATGAGCTGCTTTTGCAATGGACTGGTTTGGCTCCCAGCACCCACGTTGTAGGACACACGAGTACCTATAACCCATCTCCAGAGATCTCCCTCTGGTCTATAGGCACTGCACTCATGGGCACAACCTCTTCCACATGCACTCATAGTTAAATATACTCATAATTAAGTATGAAAAATACAGTCAGAACGAGAGAGGCACCTAAGCAGTTAGGAATGTGCACTGCCCTTCAAGAGGCAAATTTGGTGCCCTGTAACCCCTGTCTGGCAGCTCACAGTTGCCTGTAATTCCACCTCCAGGGGATCTGATGGCCTCGTCGGGGTTCCAAGGCTCTATGCTCACATGCACGAACATGCACGTGTGCACACATGCAAACACAATTAAAAATAAAAATAGATTTTTAACAAATAATTAATAAAAATTTAAACAGATATGAAAGATATGTGTCAGCAAGAATGTAGATAAAAAGGACCCTCTTTGTATACTGCTGGTGGGACTATGAGTTCAGCTCTTACATTAAACATTACAGGGATTCTGAAACACACTAAAAATGTACTTATCATTTGATGCAGTATATTCAAAGGAAATTAAACTAGCATGTTGAAGACTCCTTACTGCATCGTTGACTGCAGTGTTGCTTGCAGTTATGTTAGTCTTACGTTAAGATGTAGATTGAATGATCACATCCATCCATGCACAAATACCACACATATTTTAAAAATGTGGAATTTAGTAACGAAATATAATTCAATCTTAAAAAAATTGGCAAATCCTTCCATTTTTGGATAACATGAATTAAACTTAAAGAGTGTCATCATATGTAAAATGAAGACAGAAATTATTTCACGAATGCCATATGATAGCACTAATATAGGGAATCTAAAACCCCATGGCAAAGACATCAAGAGTAGGGAGGTGTCCGTCAGAGTGGGGTGGAGGCAGGGATTGGTCTAAGGACATAGAACTTGAGTTAGCCATGAGAAATAAATTCATGAAATCTGTTGTACAACATGGTGACTATGTTTAATAATTATGTTATACATTTAAAAATTGTTGAGTCAATGGTTTTTGTTAAGACTTTTCACCTCAGACAGATAATATTATGAGGTGATCAATATGTCAATTGGATTAAATTAGCCCCCCTTTTCTTTTTACAATATTTGCATATATAAAAACATCGGCTCACTGAGGATGTAACTCAGTAGAAGGGAACTTGCCTGCCCTTGCAAAGCCCTGGTTTCAATCTTTCTTTAAGTTCAAGAACTTCAGAAAAGGAGCAAACGAGTGAAGGAAACCCCATTTGCTTGCCTGAGGCTCTCAGTTCACTGGTCCAGCTCCTGCGGCTCGCCGCGTAGAGAACTTGCTGCTCTAGAACTTGGAAAGCTCCACCTGCCTCTGCCTCCCAGTTAAAGGTGTGTGCCACCACGTCTGGCCGAGAAATGTCATGTTTCACACCACGCATATATGGAACATTTATTTGTAATTGATAAAGAATGTTATTTTTAAGTCACATTACAACCTCAAGCTAAGTGCCTTACAAGATAGTTATTTCCCTTGTAACTTTAATCTTCCCCCATACAGAATCATCTAATATTGATCTATAAAGCCAATGTTTACATTTAAAATAGAGCACATTAATGTTCAGATATTAAAAACTAACACGTCCCGCTTTTAGCGCTGTCTGCAGTAGAGGCAGAGGGACTTTGGTTTGGTTTGGTACGCCTGAAGTTCAACTCTAAGCAGTTGACAGGGAGTGAGGATTAAACCAAATCATGGTTTTGATTTAGTTTCTTCTCCTCTTCCTTGGCTTCACTTCATGCTTCCAAGGACGGCTCCAAGGTTGTCTAGCCTGTTACTCACGAGTCTTAGGTGTTGCAGAAATCCAGAGAAGGGAGGACCTCAGGCACCTTTTCCAGATTTCCCCCATTCTCCCCGCTTCTTACTCTCAGGGTATTCTGTACACCTAACTTTAAAAAAATGCTATGTAAAGTTTATGTCCTTTCCTCTTATCTGACTCCCGAAGGCATTGCAAATAGAAGCCCCTACCTTACCCTTAGAAAATCCCCGCCAAATGTGGAAGGCATGTTCCTTACCACAGTCTTTGAAAGAGGACCATCCACGGGACACTTCCTAGCCTCCCTTTCCACAGGGAAGGAGAAGAAAGAGAAAAGGTCAAAGAAGTAGAAGAAAACAAGATGAATAAACAAAGACAGAGGCTTAGGGAAAGCAAAAATTAAAGAAAAAGAAAGCAATCAGAGAGGGGGAACAGTTCTCACCAAACAGTGTAGAAGGAAAGGCATTGGAAAACCAAGGAGTTCAATTGATCAAAATATAATAAGCTCTGAGAAGTATGGAACTGAACAGGGCAGGACAGAAAAGGAGCATAGGAGGGATTCCAGGAGCCTCCACCCACAGGAGAAATAAGATAAACCCAACTCGGAGGGTCAGGGGGGCTGGCACGAGGCTGTGCGTGCCTGGCGGTATATGGAACCAGCACTAGGGAGTTCTTCCTCCCCATCCTCCAAAATAAGACTCAGCAAGCAAGGGGAGCTCTCCCTGTCACCTCTAAGTGCTGTATGCCCCAGCCAGGAGGGCAGGTGAGAAGACTGATGCCATGATGGGATTTCAGAGAGAAGACAACGAGGAAGAAGTGGCCAGTTAAAGATCCAGGACAGCAGAGGATCTGGTAGACTCTAGAGAGGGAGAAGGTGACCAAGGGAAAGGTTCACAGAGTCAAAGCTGCGACTCCCCTCTCTCCATGGCTGCCGAGTACAGAGCCCTGTGTGGTGTGAATGCAGATAGTCTCTGAGAAACCCAGAGTGTGCCTGGCTCTGGTGACAAGGTCAGAGACATGGTCAGCTTCATAGCAGAAGAGAGTTCATTCACTGACCTTGACGGTGGGGTTTGGGGCACGCTGATGAGGACATCGTGCCGGTCTTGGATGCAGAAGAGGGATCCAGAGGTTCAGAGTGAAGGTGCAGGGTGCTTGCTGTAGACTAGCTGTGCATTTACAGGGTGTGGACTTGGGCTCCTCCCTGCTCTCCTTCCTCTCTCTCAGGAGTGCTTGCCTGAGCAAGTGAACCCTTCTCCCTCCCTCAGGCAGATGGGACCTTCCAGTTGGTTGCTATGGCAGCCAACTAACTGTATTAAGGCCAAGTATTTGTTCTTGAGGCCTGAGCATTCCCAGTGTGCCCCTGGAGGTACGTGGTGGTTTTCCTTGGTCCATTTCAAGGCTCCCTTGTGAGGCCATTCTCATGGCATTTGGCCTAGAGAGCCCCACACACTCCCAGGGTTTCTTGAGAAAGTTGTGTTCTATTATAGATAACAAATATGATCAGTGTGCCTTCAGATTCAGGTTAAGAAGTCCTGTGTGTGTGTGTGTGTGTGTGTGTGTGTGTGTGTGTGAGTGTGTGTTCATATGTTCATGTGTGTATGTGTGCTCATGTGTGTGTGTGTGTGTGTGCTCGTGTGTGTTCATGTGTATATGTGTGTGTTTGTGTGTGTGCTCATGTGTATGTGCATTTTGCATCCATACAGTATTTCTTGTGTGTATGTTTTCAGGGCTGAACATTTGTCACTGGACAACCAATTGGTGTGTTCCCTCCTGGGGAGAGCTGCCAACCCTGCTCCTAGCTTTTCTCGGTTGCCTATGGTTCTTTGTATAGGGTTGAATTCCATGGGCTTTTCCATGTCCCCCTTGGCATGCCCATTGGTGCTATCCTTGTTCAACTCACATTTGGACAGTCATGTTGGTGGGACCTTACGGGTGTAGCTTCTGATGTTGCTAGAAGACACAGTCTCACAGAAGGGTCACTGATCCTTTGGCTCTTACAATCTTTGTGCTTCTATTTGCAATATTTCCTGAGTGTGGGTGTGTTTTGTAGATGTGTCTACTGGGCCTGGACTCCATTGTATTGACTGATTGCGGTTTTCTGTAGTGGTCTCTATCTGTTGCAAAGAGACAATTTCTTTCTTCTGTTTCTCTTTCTCCCTTTCCTTCCTTCCTTCCTTCCTTCCTTCCTTCCTTTCTTTCTTTCTTTCTCTTTCTTTCTTAAAAGATTTATTTATTATATGTAAATACACTGTAGCTGTATTCAGACACCCCAGAAGAGGGCATCAGATCTCATTACAGAAGGTTTTGAGCCACCATGTGGTTGCTGGGATTTGAACTCAGGACCTTCGGAAGAGCAGTCAGTGCTCTTAACTGCTGGGCCATCTCTCCAGCCCCAAGAGACTCTTCTGGATGAGAGGTGAAGACTACTATGGATATAAGGACAAATCTATAGACTGGTTAGGCATTATGGTGGGTTGGTAACTTAGTGGGTGTAGATTCTCCCCCGGTAGCCATGACTTCACTAGCACTGTGTCATTAGCTAGGTTTCCAAGTGCCAGGCCTGGTCTTTTTTTTTTTTTTCCTTGTTGAATGAATAGGCCGAAGTTGGTGCCACCAAGGCATGCATGCCACTTCAGCACTCCCAGGGTTCTGGTGCCAGGCTGATTGTTGATGTGGTTCATAGATGCTGTAGCTGGTAGGGCTGCTGATTGTTTCCTTCCTTTGGATGTTTGTGTAGCATGGTAAGCATGCATGGTACCATGAAGGCCAGTCCTCTGGGCTGAGACATTCAGGTCAGTTCCAGTACAGGGGTGTGTTGGCTGGATTTTTGTGTCAACTTGGCATAAGCTGACCCTTATAGGAGAGACTGGGTCCTGAATCCCAGCCTAACAGAGGAAAATGACACCTCAACCACACTATGACATATCCCCCTTGAACATTACAAGCACCACCATTGAAAGATGACTTAAATAAATAAAAAAACCTATGCACAGCCACCAATCTAACGTCAGATATAAAAGCCCCAACCTATAAATAAAAATAACCTTATTGTATTCTCTGCTTTTGTGTTACTTTAACACCATCTAGGGTCATCAGAGAGGAAGGAGCATCAGTTGAGGAAATTCCTCCAAGAGATCCAGCTGTAAGGCAATTTCTCAATTTGTGATCAATGGGGGAGGGCTCATCCACTTTCTGATTGGACTTAAGGCATATTCTACAAGATAAAACCTATACCTAGCACCAATTTCAGAACCCCAAACCTGTGGCTAGACAGTAGGTTCTCACACTTTTATTCTGCTAAATGTATGTACTATTACATGACTTTCTGATGATTTACCATCATACCTATAGATTAAAGCACCCCTCATCAGACAGGTCTCTGCAGCTTGGTGGCAAACAATACAGAGACCTATGATAGGTCATGGTGCAGAGATGAGAGACTGAAGAATGTCCAACCCTGAATGATATATTCGTATCACACCTCTCCTTTTAAGGGCTAGTGATTCTTGCAGAAGAGGGAGTGCAAAGACCATAAGCCAGAAATGGTATGTAACTACAATTAAAAAATACTTTTCAGGGCAACTGTACATATAAACTAACAGAAGTTATAACAGCATGCACAACACCTGCAAGAGCTCAGGCCAGATCATGCAAAGTCTCAGCATGCAAAGGGGAGATGGTCATGAACTCCCACCCTTCATTGAAAAGTTATTGATACCAGATACAGCACTATGGAGAGTGGGTCCTGCATCTTGCCTGGGCAGCACAGGAGAGCTGACCCTGGCAGCAGAGATTGGGGGTGGGGCATGGAGTTGTCCTGAAGGTGTAAGAGCAGAAGAGCTGGCCCCGCCCCTTGTCTGGGCAAAGCAGGAGAGCTGGCCCTGGTGGTGTGGGCATGGACGAGCAGATGGGCTGACACACCCAGCTTCCACCCAGGTCCAGATGCAGGGATTTGATTTGGCTCACCCCAATATCCACCCCATCTATGAATTGCTGGAGCAGGTGAAGGCACTGGTCCTGCAGATCCAAAGCTGCGGGATCTTCATGACACAGGTCAACAACAAGATCTAGTATTGATTGTGTAGCAGAAGCCAGAGGACTTGAACCAGACCAATGATTCATTGCAATGAACACTTGCAAATAAAGTGGTTTGGACAAAAATGTATACTGTGTGACACACTGTGACACACCTCAGCTTCCATGGTGAGATGGCATATTTTCTTGTATTTTTTAACATTTCTATGGACTGCCCCCAAACTTTTTTGATGAAGCCGGCACTGCTTTGATGACAAGACCAGACAAATGTACAAACAAGAAGGGTGTCTGCAGATCGATGTCCTTGATGAACCTAGCTTCAAGTTTTCTCGCCAAAATACTTGCAAACTGAATGCAGGAGCACACAGAAAGATCATTCTCTGGGGGACATTTTATTGATGAGTGATGGATGTGAAAGGGTCCCAGTGGCTGTGGGCTGCACATCCCCTGAGCAGATGATCCTGGGGTGTATGAAAGGAAGCTGGTCGAGCCGTGGGGAGCAAGCCAGTAGGCAGCTCTCTTCCATTAACCACTCTTCAGTTCCTGCCTTCAGGTTCCTGCCTTGAGTTCCTATCCTGACTTCCCTCAGTGAAGGCTGTGTAAGCCGAACCAACCCTTTCCTCCCCAAGCTGCCTTTGGTCATGATCTTTATCACAGCAACAGAAAGCTGACTAGAGTAAGAGTGCTCAGGACAGAAAGACAGATACCGGTCAAAGTGAGGAGCCTGCAAGTGACCCAGAGACAACAGATGGATTTCTAGGAGGTATTCCTACAGGAAGGCATTTCCCAAGACACAGGGCTTGTTGGGTTCTCAGGGCAGAAGGGCAGAGGGGAACGGGATGGGTGTGAGCTAGACTGGAGGGTGAAGGTGGTGAGGTCAAGGGAAGGGTAGCTGCTGGCTGGGCGGAACGTGGTCTGAAACCACAGGGGGAGTACAGGGAGTGGAGCCTTGGAATCAGCAGACAGAGGGTGCGACTGGACAGGACAGGTCCCAGGAGACTTGGAGAGGTAGGGGTAGACAGATGGGGCACACACAGAGGCTTCAAAGCAAGTACACATACAGATCATTGGCCCAGACCATCCCGCCACAGGCAGCTGGATAAAGCTTTGCAGGCAGAATTCTGTATGCTACTCTCCTCTTAGTCAAGCATCTCCTTTCTTCCTACATCACTGCTCACTAGCTTCCCTTTTCTTCCCTCCATCTCTTTCCACATTTGTCCATGGTTGAGATCTTAGGACGTTACGTTTTGGCGTGAATTTGTCCTGACTATTTAGGATGGCTAGCACGTTCTGGCGTGTGCTCTTAGATGCCAGTAGCAACTCTTTTCAACATTGCCAAATTGTCATTGGTTGATCTAGACCACAGGTAAAGGGATTGAGGCTGGGGAGAGGAAGGGAAAGGCTGGGGCAGGCAGCCTCACCAGCTGTGAGTGACTTAGGAATAAAATAGAAGACAAGAAGGAAGCTTGGAAGCCAGGCAGTGGTGGCACACGCCTTTAATCCCAGCACTTGGGAGGCAGAGGCAGGTGGATTTCTGAGTTTGAGGCCAGCCTGGTCTACAAAGTGAGTTCCAGGACACTGTAAGGTTAAACTATACTAATGTATATTCAGCGTAGTGATGGAATTTCAGGAGGAACTGAGAACGACTGTGCATTTGGGTAACTCCTGGACTGGGAGACTGGACTAAGGGCATCAAGATGCGGAGACCCTGCCACAAAAAAGAAAAACAATTTGAAACATTTGTAAATAAGTTTGAGTGTATGACAGGATATTTTCATCAGTGCACATACATTTACATATATACATGTAAGTAACATACATGAACATGTAAGTAACACACAGACACACACCACATTCTCAGACACACATACATATACACACACACATATATACATATACACACCACACACACAGAGATACATATACCATTCACACCCCACACATACATACACATATACACACACTTATACTACATACCACACACATATACACACTCCAGACACATCCACATACAGACAACACACATACCACACATATACATACACACAGAGACATACACACAGACCACACACACACACACACACACACACACACACACACACACACTACTGCTCCTGAAACTTGATCTGATTGTCTTCTTCAATTGCTTTTCCTTAATTCATGGAATCAGTTCTTTTGCGTTGCACTTCTGCCTCCAAGAATCAAAGTGTGTTACTACGGTGTAGGGGACACAGAGGACTCTGTGCTCGCAGTCATGCACTAGGGGAACCCAGGATGTTTAGCATATGGGGTTATTCCTTCAATGGAAGGAACCCAAAACATGTTCTCCAACCAGAAGGCTGGAGTGGACATGCTTTCTAGCCTGGTGTCCTTTGTGTGATCTGTATGGCCAGGGATGCTCTGCTCAGGACCCTCCTCCTGACCCTTCTAGTAAACTCATTTTTCTGTCAGTCTATGGAACCTATCTTTCTGGAAGCTGACACATGTACTTTACAACATGTTTTGATGCAGTCACGTCTGATCTGTATTTAGCCTACTTGGTTCCTCAAAGAGATTTTGGTGGGTTCTGCTGTGCACACAGGGCTGAGTTACTCATCAGAAGTATAGTTTCCACCAGACTGTGCTGTATTTACACACTCCTAAAATAAGCAAGTTGGGGTCAGACACCAAAAGTTTGAACCAACATGGGCTACCAGGTTATGTTTTGTTGAATTGCCTTATTGCCTCCTGAGCTCATCTCTCTGTTGCCAGTGAAATTTGAAGAGAATCCTGATCCCCCCAATAACTCCCCAAAGTCAACTAGAGATATGAGGTATGGACACTGTCTTAGTTAGGGTCTCCATTGCTGTAAAGAGACATCATGATCAAGGCAAGTCTTACAGAGGACAACATTTAATTGGGGCTGGCTTACAAGTTCAGAGGTTCAATCCACTATCACTATGACAGGAAGCACGGCAGCATACAGGCACACATGGAGCTGGAGGACCTGAGAGTCCTACATCTTGATCTGAAAGCAGCCAAGAGTAGGCAACCAGGAGGGGACTCTTTTTCCACACAGGGCTAGGAGACCACAAAGCCTGAGCACACAGTGACACACTTCCTCCAACAAGGCTACACATCCCAATAGTGCTACTTCTCACCGGCCAAGCATATTCAAACCACCACAGACACAAAAGAAATTTCATCTTGAGTCCAATGCTAAGGTGACAATGAATGCTCATTCCTGGACTCTGGCAGAAATGGTGAGGCCAGGAAGGAGTTAACGCTTCACTGTCCAGTGGAGGGAATTTCTTCCCTAAGGATCTTCCTTCTAGACAGACTCTGCCTGAGGCAGGCTGCCTCTCCCCAGAGCCCTCCCCATGGCCCCCTTCATTTCCTTGTTGCGGAAGCTGTAGATGATGGGGTTACACATGGGGGTGATGATGGTGTAGAGGAGGGAGAAAGGCTTGTCTTTGTCAGGCCCATGTGTGCTGCGGGGATTCATGTAGGAGAACATGGCTGAGGTGTAGAAAAAGACGACCACCGTCAGGTGGGAGGCACACGTAGAAAAGGTCTTCCCTCTGCCTGAGGAGGAGGCTCTGCGGAGGATGGAGGCCAGGATGCGGGCATAGGAGGTGATGATAAGCATCATGGGACTGAGCAACACCACGATGGCATCCACAAAGATCAACTTCATGCTGAACTCGGGATCCCCGCAGGAGAGGGCGATCACTATGGGAGCCTCACAGAAGAAGTTTTCTACGTGGTTGTCTTTGCAGAAGGGATTCCTGAATGACATATACTCAAGAAAGATGCCATTGACCATCCCGAAGATCCAGGAAGAACACACCAGCCTGACACACACCTTCTGGCTCATGATCTGGGCGTAGTTCAGTGGGTGGCAGATGGCGACATAACGGTCATAGGCCATGAAAGCCAAGAGGATGCACTCGGCCACACCCACTAGAAAGACCAAGTACATCTGGGTCATGCATGAGGCAAAGGAGACAGTGTGGTTCTTGGTCACCAGATGGACCAGCATCTGCGGGATGGTGGTGGTGATGAAGCAGATGTCCAGGAAAGACAGGTGTCCGAGGAAGAAGTACATGGGGCTGTGGAGTCTGGGGTCGGTCCATGTGATGAAGATGATGAGGCCATTCATGGCCATGGCGAGGCTGTAGAGAGCCAGGAAGAGGGTGAAGAGCAGTGCCCGGGTGGAAGGGGAGCTCTGCTCAAAGCCCACGAGGATGAACTCAGTCACCGTGCTGCTGTTCCTCGGGTTGGCTGTCTGGAGCCTGTTTGAGGACGGGGGCAGGAAAAGCACAAAGGACACAGTTGTATGGAAGGTAAGATGGTCACCTGGACCAGACACCCCACAAGAGGCAGCAGGTGTGATAGTAAAAGTTTTGGAGCTTTGCAAGCTCTGGCAAACTTGTGTAGTAATAGTATAGTCACGACAAATGCCAGGCTCACCACAGGCTCTGTGCATAAATTCTAATTTTAGAGGCTGAGGCAGAGAATGCTCCCCTTGGCTGTGGACTGATTGGACACCCTGTGGGGCGCGTATGCTCCCCTGTCTACCTCCTCTCGTTTCTCACCCCATGAAATGCTAGGGTCCCTTTACTCAGGTGGCGGTGACTGGTAGTCAGTCCAGAAATTCGTGCTTTTCCTGCCAGACTTCCCTGAGGAGTGCAAGCACCATGCTGCACACAAGGAAAGGGGGCCTGGCAGGAGGAGACCCTTCAATACGGGATGTCTCTCCTTTACAATCTGTTTGACATACCATTGGGCAGAAAGGATTCGGGCGAGAAGGGAGGTCAGTAGGAGCTGCAAAGAGTGGCTGGAGGAGGGACTGGTTGGGATGTGTTGTTTGAGAGAATAATCTATTTTCAATTAAAAAAAATCTAAGTATATCTTTGAGAATGGGGCATGGATGAGTGAGGTTCATAGATGTTAGCTTTTCTGGACCTGGGCCTGCAGAGAGCATTGAGTACATGGGTACTTGAGTCCTGGAGAACACATAGTGTTTTTTTTTCATACCATTAGAGACTTGGTATTCAGCATAAATATGTTCTTTTCTCTTTACACTTAGGGAATCACTGTGCTCAAATGAAATCTCCTGTACTTTCATCTTGTTTGGAGTTAAGATGTATCCCACCTCCCGCTGCAGGTGCTTTAGATGCCAGTGTATGCCTGCTAATCTCCGCTCTTTGGCATCCCCCTTCTGTTTTTCCTCTTCTCTTTTTGCTATGCCCTCATTTGACTCTAACATTCCTCCCCAACTCTTCCTAATTCTCACCCCTTCCTCTCCCCTCACCCCCACTTTCCTATCTTTATTGGTCACCAGCCAGCTATCTAAGCTGAATTGAACATTCTAACCTTTCAAGGTCTATTTCCTTCTTGCCTTGTGGAGGCTTCCTCCCCTGTAATGGTTACTCCTTACAGGACCTGATTCCCTCTATATGAGATTTCTTGGTTGACCAAGGCGTCTGACAGGCCTGTTCCTATCATCTGTACATGGGAGAGTTCTGCTATCTAGGGCTACTTCTGTGGTCTGGAAAAAGAAGGAAAGGGAAGGAAAACAAAGGGAGGGGAGGGGAGGGGAAAGAAGGGAAGGCAGAGGACATAGTTTAATATGGACCCACAATCCTTGGGTGTGACAATCCATGTCACTCGGCAGACATGTTGAACTAAGATAATGATTGGTCAACATATGTCATCAGTGAGCCACAATCCACAGAACTCTTGGACTTGGCCAAGAAGTTGGAATTTAATTTAAGGACTCGCGAAGCCCCACTAAAGGTCAATGCTTGCCTATAGTTCACTGAGCAGAAACATTATTCTGTGCCGGCCAGCATCTTGTGCCTTGTTAGGTACCTTAGCAGCTGGCCAGTCAGGCACCTGGGTCCATAAGTGGGGTTTTGTGACGCAAACCACACCTACCTCATCCCGTGGCTCTGCTGCTCAGGCTGTGTCACTGAATCGCTGTCCCCAGAAACAGAGATGGCATGGTGTTTGCGGAAGAGCTGCTCCAGGGAGCATGGTCTGAGCTGGTGGGCCACTCTGGAAGACAGTGGTATCTGGTGAGCTTTCCAGCTCGTTGGCATCTATGCTATTACAGACACATGTCTTCTGAAGCACATTCCGACACTGTGTGTGCACGGCACCGTCTAGTGTAGGTGAGAGCTGTCTGCCTCATGAAGCCATTGGCTAACACACACCCTTGTCTTCTCACCTGCCTTTCAGGTTGTGTAGTTTGAACTTCTTGCCCTCTTGTGTCCATGCCTGCCTTAAAAATCCCATGCTCTTTTGTTCATTTAGGAAAAACAAAAATAAAAATGAAGATATTAATTCTCCTTTAGTTTTAGATGAATCTGCACCATACTGTTGCAAACACAAAATAAACAAATAAAAGAAAAATAGCCTCCCTCTAAAAGAAATAATTTTTGAAAATCAACTGTAGAAGTTGCAGTTATGTCTGCTATGTCCTCTTTAAATTTTTGGTGGTGGTGGGTTCAAGACAGGGTTTCTCTGTGTAGCCCTGGCTGTCCTGAAACTCACTCTGTAGACCAGGCTGGCCTCAAACTCACAAAGATCCTCCAACCTCTGCCTCCTGAGTGCTTGGATCAAAGGTGTATGCCACCACCTTCTGCCATCTCTTCAGCTAATTTTAATGTCTGAAATGTAATTTGAATTGTCTTAATAAAAAGGTATTTAAATTGATGCCATTTGTCCTGAAGGATAGGCATGTAAACGCTCTCTCACACATGTGATTTCTCTGGGAAGCTAGAAGAACCTCATAATCGCCTTCTGCAGACTGTACAGAGAAAAGGCACCGTCCTTAACTCTACTGACTCCCACTTAAAGGCCAGAGGGTCTTTGGTCTCAGTTAAATTAGTGACAATTTTCAAAATAGTTTATGCCTATCATGACATTTGAACCTCTATTTTATTACCTCAATGAGGTAATTCAATCTCATTGGAGAGTCATGGGTAATTCAGTTTGCCCAATGAAGTTATACCCAGTTTTCAATAGAGAAAAACAGAGAATGAATTTTCTGTAAATCTTGTGTGATCATCATTGATTTAACTGAACCACTATTCTGATAACATTTCAGAACCATCTACAAACAAAATAGAAATTTCCCAAAGGTCCAAGAGCCTCTAAAAAGGGCAGCTATCTGTACTGGTGGATCAATTACATGAGAACAGAGCACGGTCCCCTTGATAACTGCCCTTTCGGTTAGCCATAGGCTTAATGGCAGGAAAATAAAAATTTATTCACTGCTAAATGTTGACTCAGTCAGGATCTTCTAAAGGAACAGAATGGATAAAATGATCACTGTCTGTCCGTCCGTCCGTCCGTCCGTCCGTCCATCTGTCTGTCTTAGTCAGGGTTTCTATTCCTGCACAAACATCATGACCAAAAAACAAGTTGGGGATGAAAGGGTTTATTCAGTTTACATGTCCACATTGTTGTTCATCACCAAAGGAAGTCAGAACAGGAACTCACACAGGGCAAGAACCTGGAGGCAGGAGCTGATGCAAAGGCCATGGAAGGGTGCTGCTTACTGGTTGCTTCCCCTGGTTTGCTCAGCTTGCTTTCTTATAGAACTCAGGACTACCAGCCCAGGCATGGCACCACCCACAATGGGCCCTCCTACCCTTGATCACTAATTGAGAAAATGCCTTTCAGCATGGAGGCATTTCATTTCCTTAAAGGAGGCATCTTTATCTATGGTAACTCCAACTTGCGTCAAGTTGACACACAAAACCAGCCAGTACTCTGTTTATCTATCTATCTATCTATCTATCTATCTATCTATCTATCTATCTATCATCTATTTATCTCTATCTATGTGATGTATTAGAGTATGCCACATGTTGTGGTCCAGTTAGTCCAATAACTGTTTCCTGACTGAAAGTCCAAGAATCCAATAGCTGTCCATTCCAGGAGGCTGGGCGTCTCATGGAATCATCTGGTCTTTTGCATATGACAGGGCCATGAAAAACTAGGCTCTAATGCCCGTGAAGGGATGCTTCAGCTGCAGGACAGATGAACTTGCCATGGAGATGGAGAGCAAGCAGGCAGAAAACAAAAGTTTCTCCCTTCCATGTCCTTTATAATGGCTGCCATGAGACAGTATGGCCCAGATTGAAGGTGGATCTTTTTACTTCAGATGATCTGGACTTTCTCTCTCTCTCTCTCTCTTTTTTTTATTCTATATTCTTTGTTTACATTCCAAAGGCTTTTCCCTTTTCCAGTTCCCCCCCACCATATGTCCCATAAGTCCTCTCCCCCCCCCAACTATTCCTCAATCACACCCCTAACATTTCTCTGTTCTGGTACTCTCCTACAAAACTGGATCCAATCTTTTCAGGCCCAAGGTCCTCTCCTTTCTTCTTCTTGGGAATCATTTGACTTGCCAATTGTGCCTTGAGTATTTAGGGCTTCTGGGCTTTTAAGGTGGGTGTTTAAAACTCACATGACCTGGATTGAGAAAAAAAATCCCTCACAGGTATGCCCAGCTGCTTGGGTTATTAGTTAATTAATTCTACATGTAGTCAAGGCGACAGCCAGTAACAGCCATTGCAAAGGTCCCAATCCTGTTTTCCATGTGAAGGGGATTGTCTCCATGTGTTACTCCTGTTCTGTGCCTGTTTGTTATACCATCATGGGGAACAGGACATACCTACCTAATTGTTTTTTGTAGAAAGGGAAACTTGTCACTTGTCCATTTGATTATTCTGATTCCCTGGGGGCATGGCTTTCTCTAGGACAGTGATTCTCAAACTGTGGTGTCATGACCCCTTTGGGGGCTCAACCACCCTTTCTTTCACAGGGTGGCCTAAGATCATCAGAAAACATAGATATTTGTGTTACAACTCATAACAGAAGCAGAAGTACAGTTATGAAGTAGCAACAAAAATAACATTTTTGGTTGAAGGTCACAACACGAGGAACTGCATTAAAGGTCACAGCACCAGGAGGGCTGAGCATTCGATTTTAGGGCATTCGGTTGTCCTATTTGGGAGTCTTTGTTGCTATCTAGATCTACCAATGGCTAGACAACAAGACTTCCTAACTCTAGGGTTCTGGGCAGAGACGCAAAATAGATCTGTTATTACAGTTAAATTAGCACCAGTTTTCCAAGTCGTTCATACACACCACGGCAGGAAGCCCCAGACTCCCTAACAATGTTTAAATGTTCATTTTTCTACCCACTAAGCCTGTGGTTAACCAAAGGGGCAGTGGTCAAGATGGCTGTGCTCCACTCTCGAGAATGATCCTACCCTACAAACCGCGGCTCTTTTGAGAGGCTCTGGATTACAAAATCACAGGGCTCTGAGTTAAAGGGGAGGTCTCCATATATGGCCATGAGCTGGAAGAACTAAGGATGATGTTGCAAACCAGACCTGTGGGGACACGTCTCCTTGCAATGTGATGCTTCAATTCTTGCCAAATTTACAAAGACAAGTCTTTCTGCTGTTCTCCCATCATGCTCTGAACACAGGAAACAAGGGAAATATAGCATCTTATTATGAACTTATTGTTTAATAGTAAAATAACCTGTTTTAGAAATGAGGTTAGTTCATCTGAGCCTCATTTATATGGATTCATCAGCCTTGTTTAAATTATATCTATTATTGTATTTATTTATTATTTATTTATTTGTTTATTTATTTATTTATTTAGACAAAGGTTTCACCCTGTATCTCTGGCTGGCCTTGAGCACAGAGATCTGCCTGCTTCTGTCTCCCCTGTTCTAGGTTTTAAAGCCTGGTCCCGCCTCCTTCTTCATTCGCTTGAGATTGGGCTGGAAATACTGCTTGCTGACAGGGGTGGGGTGGGAGGTAGGGGTGGGGGGAGACTGAGTGAAGAGAAAGACCCCCATACCTCCATGCATGCAAACCCCTCTTCCTTAGTTAAGCGCTGGGCTTGCTGGAGATTGATATCCCCAGTTTCCCTCCTCCTCACTCTGTAAGGTCTGTGTCCTGGATCTCACAGCAGTCAGAGGGTAAGGCCGGCAGAGAGGGAGCTGCTCCCTCCTCGCCTGTCCTCCCTGCCTGACGGCTTTTCCCTCGAAAGTTGGAAGCAGAAGAGGCCCTCCCCCACACCCCATCCTGGCCAGGCTTCCTGGCTGCGGAGCCTGTGGTCAGCAGGGCTCTGAGGCCTGATCCTACCAGAGGACCACGTGCACTGGGCGCTGGGTGACTCCAGGAGAGTGGGCAAGCTCCTCGCCTCAGAGAGGCCCCAGTCGCGGCTGGCATGGACCAGACCTGGTTGATATGGTCTAGGGACAGCGCTGGGGGCCAACCTAAGGCTGGCTGGTGTGGGTCTGTGTTCCCTGGTCTGGGCTAGGTTGGGCTGAATTCTGCTGTCAGCTCACAGCCACGATGAGCAGCCCTGTTGCTCCTTAGCGTCCTGCTGGAACCCACCCGGCACACCCCTCCTGTGGTCCAGCAGTGTCCTCTCCTAGGCATGCACCCAACAGAAGTGTGCAGATCTGCTCTCTGGGAACCCTCCCACAGCCATGGTAGCACTCCGCGTAACCTATTATTTTTTTTAAAAAGCTTCAGTTGAAAGGTTTGGTATCTTCTGGTAGGTTCCCCCCCCCCACACACACACAAATAATGAGTGCCTCTCATCGTCATAGTTACTGTCATCTAAAACTATTTTTAATGCATATTTAAGACTGTTACTCTTTGGATCAAACCCTTCACTTTTTGGCATAGAAAATCACCATTTTCTGGACATAAAGCCCATATGGTAAACCAAACGAGACTCAAGAACCCCCATGAATTGATATGTTGCAGAATATTCGATCACACTGTGACCCAAGATTGAGTTATTTACTGGGGAAAAAAAAACGCTTTTAGCTGTGATGTGGCTTAACCTTAGCACACACCTTTTAATCCAAGGCTTTCTGCTTGAATACTGTCAACAGGATTAAGTAAAGCCAACCATAGGTCAAGAGGCAAGTAAGCAACTAGTTGACGGGAAGTGAAGATAGAATTATTAAGAAAAAACCATAGAGAGTAAGAGGGACAGAAGTAACAGGAAATAGAAGCGAGGGGCGCTGAGTTTGAAGGAGATTTTTTTTTTTTTTGAGATGGCATGGGAGAGAGGCATTCCTTCTGAGAGATCAGCTGAGGGTGAGTGACTCCCAAGTCTTCCTTGGTCAAATCAAATGATTGACATTTTGTTAAAAACAACTTTGATAAGTATGTTTTATCAATAACCATACATGCATCCATGAAACATCGTAAGAAAAGTTGAATATATTAGAGTGGGTTTTTTTTTTTAAGTTCTATAGACTTAACTCCTTTTGATTGAAAAGTACTCTTTTAATTGCTGAATTATTTCCTCAAGATTTTTTTTTTTTTAAATGAAGCATGATTTGGATCAGATCGTGTGGAGGGCACAGAGGTCCTTGCGCTCGCAGATGAGCACCAGGGAAACCTGGGATGTTAAACACACAGCGTTGTCTCTTCAAAGACAGAGATGTAGAATCTGTTTTCTAGCCAGGAGGCTGGGAATGGATGTAGTTAACAGCCTGTGAGTTCTGTGCTTTCTGTAGGGCCAGGCCACATCTGGCTTCCGCAGATTCTGATGTTTATCTCAGTCATCCTTGGGAGACTGGGCATTGCTTCCCAGCCAATAGGACCCATCCTTAGGGAAGAGGCCACATGGACTTTGGAATGACTTTTGATGTAGTTGTGTCATAAGCTTTGCGGTGCACACGGGATTGAGTTAATTATCATCAGGAAACTTTGATTTCACAATTGTGCTGTGCTTCAATATGCCCAAATTTGAGGCTCTAGAAGTTTGAACCAGCACCGGGTATTGAGGCATATTGAACTGAATTTTCTTCTTGCCTCAAATGGCCTTGGTGGTTGCAGAGACCCCCACGGACTGAACATCTAGTCCTACCACCAGGTCTCCCTTGAGAAAGACTTCTACAGAGAAGTCTAGGGAAATCACGTGTTTGGCTCTCAGCTGTTATGGCGGAGATGCCCTACAGCGTGATGAGCCTCCTCCCGAGGCTCTTAATCACACACTGCTAAAAGTAGCAAGAACACTTTAGACTACACCCCGTCCACAGGCCTGCGCTCTAATTTTGCCTTCATGGTTAAAAGGAGAAATGACCTAAGGACATCAGGATCCGAACAGGGATGGAGTGAATAAATTCGGCAGCAGGCTTGTCACCGTCAGAAAATGACATTGGTTCTTATTCACCATCAAGGTGACCCTTCAGGCCTTAGGTGTAATAGAAAAACTCAGACACTGAGAGTCCTTGACTGAGTCTAGCTAATTCTAAGCTGTGCAATGTGACACGCTTAGGTAATTTAGATGTTTAAAGCAACTGCTTAGCAAAAAGGCAGAAATCGATTATTATTTATTCTATTAGAATAGATTATTATTCTGTTAATAATAGAAATGGGCAAAGGACTTGAATAGGCATTTCTCAAAATAAGATTAAATAGCCGATAGGTGTGTGAAGAAAACATTCAACAGCTAACTATCAGAGAAATGCAAATTAAACCATGTGAGGTATGAACTTGGTAGACTAGCTGTCAACAACAAGATGAAAGCCAAGAGTTGGCAAGAGGGTGGAAAAAGGGGTCATTCTCCAACACTGTTGGTGGGAATATGCGTCCAGCTGTCATAGTAAACATAGTGTTTCCCAAACACGTTTGAAATAGGTGCATCAACTGATGCAGCAGTATCCTGTCTGGAGGAGCTGAAATTAGCATGATTAGCACGTGGAACAGTATCTTTATTTCCATGTTCACTGCGGCACTGTGGCACTGTTTAAAACAGCTAAGATGGGAAATCGAAAATCTTGTCGCTACAGGAAAATTTGGGGAGTCCTAGCATGGTCGTCACATGTTACCAGGGAAATCAGGGGACCCTCTGGCTTTTTAGTCTTGTTAATGAAAGGACTTAAGATCAGACTGTGAAGAAAGGTCAAGGACACATTTACTGGCCTTTACAAGAAAAATCCCAAGTTAGGCAGGTTTACATGCCAAGATGTAAATCTTGGCAGCTTCCCAGAGGAGGGAAATAAAGAAAGAGGAAATCGTGTCGTTGCTAGGCAGTGGCAAGAAGGCAGTCGGCAGTCACATGGGGGACGACGGGCAGCCGCGTGGCAGATGAGCAGCCTCATGATGGGGAGTGGGAGGGGGGCTTCAGGGAAGGAAAAGGCCCAAACTACCAGAGGAAGCACACATACACTCTGGCCAGTGACCAAACAAAAAGTTGTTTTTCTGAGTCAGGACTCAGGAGGGTGGGCAGACCTAACAGAATCTCCTAGTAGCTCCATGGTGACGGAGCCAAGCGGTGGGAAAAAATGTAAATTATTTCATTAAAGGGCTGTGAACACAATCTCGGGGGAAGCTGTGTTAGCAGAGCCTGGTTGGCTGATCAGAGCTGCAGTGTTGTGGAGAGGCCGAATGTGCCAGATCTGAAGGCTGATTACCTTTACCTTATGATGGTCTAGCCTTAGCCCCTGGAACTATTTACTATTCCTTGCACACTTCTGTCAGAACTAACATCCTGTGACGAATAGATAAAAAACCTTTTGGAATCCGCTAACCTAGCAAACCACTAGCTTTCAAAGTGTAAGACCAAAGTCTAAGAATGTCATCAGATAGCGTCTTGGGCCTCTGGGAAGGCTTCTCCATCTTACACCTGAATAAAATAAAGCTCGCTTCAAATTTGGCCCCGAAATTGCGGCAGTGGTCTTAGATTCACCCGTGGGCTTAACACTCCCTCTCCTCTGATGACTACAGCTTGTGCCACGTTGATGTAAAGTTTGCCGGTACGCCTGATTTGTTCTGTAAACTGTAAAACTTCAAGGAACTACTCTCACATTGGGAAATGGAATTTAGGGTAACCCAGGCCATGGCCACTCAAAATGGCCCCAGAATAAATTATTTCTAATTCTCTTTAAGATGAGAGTTTTAATTTTTCTCTCATAGACAGGGTTAATTACTCCTCTTATCTCTTTAGTTTGGCTTAAGGGGGGATCCACTTTCCTGGAGAAGAGGGTGGCCCAAAGTTGCTGAGGAGTGGTCTCCCTTTCCTGAGAAAGTGATCGCGCTTGGCCCACGACTGACCTGCTTGGCTGAGGTGTTAAGCGTGCTTCCTTGGCATGTGTAAGACACTGTTGCTGTTTTGTTTTATTTTAATCTCCAGAATGTCCGAAAGCAAACAAGCAATGAAATAGCATGTTATACATTTAAAAATGTATGCTATTTATTTATTAATAAAAAAAATCCAGTTTTGCTCTGAACTGTGTTCAGAACCAGAACACAAAATAAAATTGAAACTGGCCTGGCAGGGATGACACTGTTTTGAAGGGCCAGTTCCCAGCTGCTTAGAGGCTAACCTGGTGACTTGCAAGCCTACATAGTTAGAACAGAATTCCTAGTGACTCCTGCCACCTCACTCCAAACGGCCGAACTCAGGAAAGACACATGGTGCTAAAAAATTTATATTCAACAAGAAAATGACCACCCACCTCTTCTCTCCTCTGATATGACTCCATACAAACAGCCCAGGAAACAAGGCAGGCACATTCTCTCAACATCTATAACGGGATGAATCACAGTTTCCCCCAGACAAGTCCGGCTGGTGACCTGATGATTCAGAAGTTCTAAAAAGACCAACTTTAGCATATTTTAAAACCTTACCAGGTCCTTAAAGCTCTCAACTCAAAGGTCTTCCACTGGCCATCAGATAATAGAATCAACAAGTACTAGATGTTTCTCTTACAAGCCCTAGAACTACTGTAAAATTTTGACAAATTTTAAATCCCAGTGTCCCAAATGGCTCACAGATAGAAGTGGCTTTATGGTGTTCTGGCTGTGCAGTAGTCAGACATTTTGGGCTCCATTCTGAGTCAGTCCACTTTAGCACCCCAAACCTGAAACAATCTCACTTAGGGCTCTCCGATTAGGGTTAGAGGTAAGACTTTCTGCTTATACAAATTTGGCCTATGTATTCTGTATGACCCACACCCATGCAGCATTCTAGTAGAACCTCCCCACTACCCATAGTCCTCCTATTAAACACGCCCCTGAGACTTGGCTCTACCAGAGGCCATGTAGCTTCTGACTCAGGCAGCCACTGTGCACTATGATTCCTACAAGGGGCTGCTGTCTGACAACAGAAGGCTTCAACAGGCACCCTAGCATCTTCTCCAGGCTGCCTTAGTTTCTAAGCCCACTCTTGTCCTCAGCAGATCCCTCAGGAAATTCAGGTTTGAAACCAGGGCTTTGAAGTCACTCCAAGGTACTGTTGTAGATGGAGCTCAGAAAACAAGATGTTCGGCAGTGGTGGCGCACACCTTTAATCCCAGCACTAGGGAGGCATAGGCAGGCCAATTTCTGAGTTCAAGGCCAGCCTGGTCTACAGAGTGAGTTCCAGGACAGCCAGCCCTATACAGAGAAACCCTGTCTCAAAAACAAAACAAAACAAAACAAAACAAAAAACCCAAAAAACAAAACAAAAACAACAACAAAAAAAGCACAAAAAAACTAAAAATAGAAAACAAGATGGTCCTGCCTGGGTCCTCCAAATAGAAGACACTTAGCAATTGTCACTCCATCTGGGCGGGGTGTGGATAAAGCCTTTTAAAGCCTGATCAAGTCTCTCCACTGTCATGGGATTTCTTTAGACCTTTGCAGTTCTTCTCTGAAGTTTGTCGTACCTGTTGTCAGGCTGGTCCTGAAGGAGCTTTCAGACCCCTTTGCAGACTGTTCAGCAAAGGGGAGCGGTGACAGGAAAGACTGGCATCTGCATTTTACCCACATACCTCCTTGGCGAGGACGAAGATGTATGCCTTGACCGGATGGATAGAGGCATTCCCCACTAGAACAGACCGCCTGCCCTCACAGTTTGATAATAGCCTGGCTTTCATTTCCAACACTGAGAGAGGCTGTTGAGATTGTTACCTTTGCATAGCTTGGCATCTGCGGTGCCCTGGGAAGGTGAGGAGGGCTAGTTTAACTCTTAAGAGGGTTTTCACTTTGCTCACACTTGAGTCTCCACAGTCCGGTTCCTATTCTCCTCTCAGTTGTGTCTTTACAGCCTCACGCGACTCTCATGTCCACAATGCACCTGCATCCCTTTGAAGTCCTTGATGGCAGAGATCCCTCCAGAGACACGTCTTACTAGAGCTGGAGACCCATTATCTGTTTCAATGTTACAGCCTTAGGACAGATGACAAACAAGGCCGTTCTTGGGCACCAAGTTAAGTATAGCCCAAAGCAGATTCTGCCCCTTTTCCCCCACTGTGTGTGAGACTCTCTCTCTCTCCTCTCTCTCTCTCTCTCTCTCTCTCTCTCTCTCTCTCTCTCTCTCTCTCTCTCTCTCTCTGTTTTTCCAGACAAGGTTTCTCTGTGTAGCCCTGGCTGTCCTGGAACTCACTCTGTAGACCAGGCTGGCCTTGAACTCAGAAATCGGCCTGCCTCTGCCTCCTAAGTGCTGGGATTAAAGGTGTATGCCACCACCACCTGGCGAGATTATCTCTTTACATCAATCCAGAGACTGGGTTTAGCCTCAAACCTTCCTACAAGATAAAATGTCTCCCAGACCCTGCCAAGTCCTGATGTATCTCTAATTGCAGTCAGGTTACACAGTCTGTCCTGGTGTGAGTTTATCTGTCCAGAGTCAAGGTATCTCTACTCTCAGAAGCTCAAACGGCCTCTTCCTGTCAGCCTCTTGGAGATCTTTGTCTCCTTTTCAGTCAAGGTGCAGGTGAAATCCATCCTTAAACACCTCCGATCCCAATGGTAAGTCCTGTTGGCTGAACTCCCACACTGCAGGATCACTGGGCCCTGTGCTGACCACTGGGCCTCTCACCCTCATAAGCACTTCCCCAAATCTTCCCATGGTGTCCTCTTAAACCATGATGACTTTTGTCATACTTCTTTGCACTCTGGAGCATAGACCCTTTGTTTTTGTTTGAATTCTGCTCTGTTTCTTTGGTTCCTGCTTACTTAATCTTCCTGTATGATTGGTATCATCCACATTACAAGCTGGTAAGCTCCAGCTGATATTGTCCCAGGGACATCAGTAATTATAACCTATATCAAAACTTGTCTCCAATCACCAAGGACTTTTTGACCTTTAAGCCTTGCCATAGTCTGGCCTTCAACCTCCTGAAGGTCTCTGTTCTCTCCAAAGTGTTGCTCAAGTATTTTGCGACTCACGGTCATATCACCCCATGTCACCCCAAGGATGCTACAGTCCCTTCTCATCTCTGAAGCAGAGTCAGAAGTCAAGATAAGCTTCCATTGTCAGTGACTCGATATTGTATGTTTGTCAGGGGATAAATGTGGGGACAGGAAAGTTGGAAATAGAGTGCTGAAAGCATAAAACTAAATCCTTCCTCACTAACACTCAGTCCTTAGCAGCTTGGAGTGTGGCCCAGAGAATTGATGCTCTGTAATTAAAGCCTAGTGATCAATGCCATCTCACCCCAATGGAGAGTCTCAGGAAGGACAAATGATGCTGTAAAATGTGCTTTCTAACAAGCTAGTGATATAGATGACCACCTCTTACCTGTCCAACCTGAACTGGACACAAATAGATCAAAACGCCAGGTGACTTCCCTTACACGCTCTAAAAGCTCCCCTTTCTCCTCAGTACAGCTCATCTCCTCCCAACTCTCCCTCATGCCCACTTCTGTCTCTTTTCCTGTTCTCTCCCTTCTCCCTCCTTCTCTGGGAATTTTTCATTGTTTCTGTCTATATCGTCTAATTCTTTTTTTTTTTCTTCCTAAGACAGGGTTTCTCTGTGTAGCCCTGGCTGTCCTGGAACTCACTCTGTAGACCAGGCTGTCCTCGAACTCAGAAATCCTCCTGCCTCTGCCTCCCAAGTGTTGGGGTTAAAGGCGTGTGCCACCACTGCTTTATGTTTATATGGATTTTTGTCTGGTAAATGTTTTACCCATGCGCCTCGGCTCAGCATTCCAGATGCAGCACACTGAACTTGCCCCTTTACAGATATATTTACATAGCCTTTCTTTTTACTTGGCTCCTAGAAACAACCTCTCATTACTTCTCCAAGACACACACAACAACAACAACAACAACAACAACAAACAACAACATGCTCTTTACCATAACCTTTAAGAGAGGTCTGTCCATGAGTCACTTCTCAGCCTCTTTTTCCAAGGGAAAGGAAAGAAAAATGCCAGATGGAGAAGCAGAGACACAAACATAAACAGGGAAGAAAAACAGAAATGAGACAAAGTAATCAGAGAGAGGGAGAAGGGCCAAGACCTGTGGGTTCTGATCATCCGAAAACACAAAGTTCTCGTGGTCTTGGGACCTGAGACGCTGCTCCACAGCGAAAGTACAGTTACGAACTAGCAACAAAAACAAGCTTCTGGTTGGTGGCTCCGAAGACCACCAGAAATGTGTGTTTTCTCAATGTCATGACCCACAGGTTGAGAACCACTGCACTAAAGACTATAGAAAGACGAGGAGAACAAGGAAATGGAATTAAGTTGACTGAAACACAGTGAGAAATTGAATCAAGCATATAGTGAACCCGGATGCTTTATCCCTTCTGACTAGCTTTCATATGGCTGGGGGGTGCTAGGCACACACAAATGTGATCATCAGTTATTCAGCTGTAAACTCTGAGAGTTACAATGACTGGCCTGCCATGCCATGACATGCCCACAGGTAGAAGAGCAGCATTAATTTCCTAAGAGTAACCAACCACTTTCTGCTTGGATAAGGCCTACTTCAAAGGTGAAACCCCTACCTGATACTGTTACTGCGGTCCAGAACGTGGCTAGCCAGCTCACAAAGCCCAAACACAAACCCATACTACCTTGTTAAATGGACAGAAAGTTAAACAGACTCTGAATGGCTTTTTGTTATACTCACAGACAGGTGTATCTCTTGACCCTCACTAGAGAAGTTTCTTTTTTTGCAGGAAATGGCAAATCATACAGAGACTTAGAATTGGTCAAGGTGCAGAAATGAGAGACCGAGGAATGTGTAGCCCTAAATCTACATTTTCATCAGACCCTTCCTCTCAGTGTTCAGGGTCATTGCGCAGGACTGGGCAGAAAGAGTCTAAGAGCCAGAGGTGGATAATTGGAAGGAAACTGTGTACAAACTCACAGCAGTTGTGACAGCATGCACAAGACTACATAGGCTCAAGCCAGAAGAATGCTTAGCGTGCTAAGGGGAGGTGGGAATGAAGTCTCACGCCTAACCGAGGAAGCAAGGGACAGATACAGGGAGAGCGAGAGTCAGCTTTCTTTATGGGTGTGGTCCCTGGCATGTTGTCTGTGTTCTCACAGAAGGCCCATGCACTCAGGAGTGTTGACAGAACACATTATATTTGATGAGTTAATACAACACACAAAAAAAGGGTGCACAAAGTTGGATGGATAGAGGTGGGTCTGAGAGGAGCCAGAAGGGAGGAAAGATGAGATCAAAGCATAATGAAATTCTCAATGAACTAATAATACAAATGCCAAAGAAGGGAAGTCTGAAGTAAAGAATAGGTTAATATAGAGAACCACACCAGAAGACCCAGACACCAAAGCCTTCACCCACAGACAGGGCAAAGAAATGAGTAGGAAACTCCTTGTGGAAGGAGCCAGGGAGGCTGGGCCTGCTTGGCCAGTGATGTGGAAGCAGAACTGAGGGGTTGGGTACTGCCTCAGGCTCTAGGAAGAAGAAAGAGATTGAGCCAAGCTGTCTTTCCATCTGCTCTTGGAAACCAGACTCTATATGCCAGTCACATCCAAACTATTGACCTTCTGCCCCAGTCAGGACTGACGCCATGATGGAATTATGGAAGGAAGACACAGGGGAAGAAGTGGCCAGTTAAAGATCCAGGACAGCAGAGGATCTGGTAGACTCTAGAGAGGGAGAAGGTGACCAAGGGAAATGTTCACAGAGTCAAAGCTGTGACTCCCCTCTCTCCATGGCTGCCGAGTACAGAGCCCTGTGTGGTGTGAGTGCAGATAGTCTCTGAGAAACCCAGAGTGTGCCTGGCTCTGGTGACAAGGTCAGAGACACGGTCAGCTTCATAGCAGAAGAGAGTTCATTCACTGACCTTGACCGTGGGGTTTGGGGCACGCTGATGAGGGCATCGTGCTGGCCTTGGATGCAGAAGAGGGATCCAGAGGTTCAGAGTGAAGGTGCAGGGTGCTTGCTGTAGACTAGCTGTGCATTTACAGGGTGTGGACTTGGGCTCCTCCCTGCTCTCCTTCCTCTCTCTCAGGAGTGCTTGCCTGAGCAAGTGAACCCTTCTCCCTCCCTCAGGCAGATGGGACCTTCCAGTTGGTTGCTATGGCAGCCAACTAACTGTATTAAGGCCAAGTATTTGTTCTTGAGGCCTGAGCATTCCCAGTGTGCCCCTGGAGGTGCGTGGTGGTTTTCCTTGGTCCATTTCAAGGCTCCCTTGTGAGGCTATGCTCATGGCAAGTGGCCTAGAGAGCCCCACACACTCCCAGGGTTTCTTGAGAAAGTTGTGTTCTACTATAGAAGGGGACCTAGCAAATATGATGTTGGACCTTCAGGTCAGGAAATCCTTAACTCTTGTCTACTTAGTTGCCAGCTGAACTTTGAACTTTGGTTTTCTTGTTAGTGTTTCTGCTGGCTTAATTGCCATCTCTTATGCTGTCACCAGTCATTTTGTCAAGTCATCGTACTGTGTTCAGTCCAGCAGTCAGTGTCACCCACCAGACAACTTGGCACCTATACCGTGTCAGGACCATAATAAGGTGTTTAAGCACCCACAGAAGATCTCTGCAATGGAGTAAGAGTGTCTCTAGGTTGATTTCCTCAGATCCCTCACCGTCTTGCCTTCTCTGCTATCACAATTCTCTTCTTCAAAAGGCAGATTTACTCACCAGTTCCATCTTCTCATCATTCTTTCTGAACCTTGATGTCTACGGACTTAGCTGCCCTTTAAATTCTTCATTGGTGTGAGTCCCTCTAAGATTCCTGGCTGTAGGGCCTTTTGTGATACAGATGGACCTCCCTGCTTACAGCCAGAAGCTGGGCAGGCTGCTGCTTTCAGCCTTTGATTCTTGTTCCAATCTCCCTCCTCGACATTAATCTAAAATCTTATGCCTCCTCTTACTGGGTTTGGAAAGTAATAAAAGTCCAGTCATGAACCCCCTTTTGTTCTATGAACTTAAGGAGTTTGTGGGCCACCACCCAGGGATGAGACTAAGACTATCCCAATTGCTTTATCTTGTAAAGCACACCTGTCTCTTTCCAGTTAGCGACATAAGACCTATAACATTGCATTTGTTCCTCCAATCATGAAAACAGATTACCAAGAGAAATCAGAGAAGCTCAGTCTATGCTGGAAGCCAACTCAAGACAGGAGCCTTAGACATCAGGAGAGATTACTTCAAGGTCTGAGTCTGGTGCCAAGGAAGATATGAATGTCTTTGTTGGAGCCCTCCAGCACTGGGAATACAGTCTAGAAAGGGGATAAGCTTCTATTTCCAGTAGGTTGAATTCATTCATGGAATTTCAGGCTAAAAAGTCTCTGCCTGAGGCAGGCTGCCTCTCCCCAGAGCCCTCCCCATGGCCCCCTTCATTTCCTTGTTGCGGAAGCTGTAGATGATGGGGTTACACATGGGGGTGATGATGGTGTAGAGGAGGGAGAAAGGCTTGTCTTTGTCAGGCCCATGTGTGCTGCGGGGATTCATGTAGGAGAACATGGCTGAGGTGTAGAAAAAGACAACCACCGTCAGGTGGGAGGCACAAGTGGAGAATGTCTTCCCCCTGCCCGAGGAGGAGGCCCTGCGGAGGATGGAGCCCAGGATGCGGGCATAGGAGGTGACGATGAGCACCATGGGACTGAGCAACACCACGATGGCATCCACAAAGATCACCTTCAGGCTGAACTCGGGGTCCCCGCAGGAGAGGGCGATCACTATGGGAGCCTCACAGAAGAAGTTTTCTATGTGGTTTTCTCTGCAGAATGGACCTCGGAATGTCATGTAATCAAGAAGGATGCCATTGACCATCCCGAAGATCCAGGAAGAACACACCAGCCTGACACACACCTTCTGGCTCATGATCTGGGCGTAGTTCAGTGGGTGGCAGATGGCGACATAACGGTCATAGGCCATGAAAGCCAAGAGGATGCACTCGGCCACGCCCACACCAAAAACCAGATACATCTGAGTCAAACAGGAGGCAAAGGAGACAGTGTGGTTCTTGGTCACCAGATGGACCAGCATCTGTGGGATGGTGGTGGTGATGAAGCAGATGTCCAGGAAAGACAGGTGTCCAAGGAAGAAGTACATGGGGCTGTGGAGCCTGGGGTCGGTCCATGTGATGAAGATGATGAGGCCATTCATGGCCATGGCGAGGCTGTAGAGAGCCAGGAAGAGGGTGAAGAGCAGTGCCCGGGTGGAAGGGGAGCTCTGTTCAAAGCCCACGAGGATGAACTCAGACACCGTGCTGCTGTTCCTTGGGTCTGCCTTTTGGGGTCTGCCTCAAGAAGGAAGAAAGGAAGGACAGGTGAGCCGATGGTGTATAGGCGTGCTTGACTTTGTTTCTCTGTTTTTGCAATAAAATAGTAAGTAAAAGCAAGTTGGGGAGGCAAAGGTTTAATTTTTAGCTTATGGGCAGGAATTTAAGGCAGGGGCTGTGTTGGAACACTGCTTACTGGCTTTCTTTCCTTGGTTTTGTTCAGCTATGTTTATAGTGTCCAAGCACACCCACCCAAACATGCCACTGTCCACAGTAGGCTGGGCCGCCCTGCATCAACTGAGTTAGAGCAGTGGCCCACAGGAGTGCCCACGGGGCACAGGGCAAGTTCCTCAACTGAGATTCCTTCTTCCCTGCTATGTTCAGGTTTGTGTCAGATTGGCAACGATTAACCAGCATAAGGAGCTGTTTGGATAACCTACTTCCATAAGGACAAACTTGGGGGTAAATAAACAACAAAATACAAAAACAAAAAAAAAGATAACAAATTATAGTTGCACTAAATTCTATTAAAGGCACAGAAAATGCTATTGTAGGCTGTAGTTGTGTGAGCATACAAAAAGAATTGTTTATGGAATTTTGTGTCTACTAGGTTGGCCCTGAAATACCATCTTCAGTCTCTCCTACCCCTACCCCCACACACAAACACACACATACACACACACACACACACACACACACACACACACAGAGAGAGAGAGAGAGAGAGAGAGAGAGAGAGAGAGAGAGAGAGAGAGTTTGGTTTAAGATTCACAGCAAGAGCTGAAGAGAGATTAAGGATTACCTCAGCCCCCACATCATTCTACACAGCTCTCCCACCCCTGTCCTCAACATCTCACAGCAGAACATCTTGCAGGTGCAGAGACCACCTTGACACCCTGGAGGCACCAACATGAAGCGCTTACATTCCAGTTCACTCCAGCTGACTCCAGTTCACGCTTGGCTCTGTATACTCAAGGCATTTGGAGAAATAGTAACAAGTTGGGTGCTGAGATGTCCGGTCTAATTTCACTCATCCCTAATCTTCTGGTTGCCTGTTTACTTCCCCAGTCCAGCTAACTCCCTGACTGATACTTTCATACTTTTCTGGACTGCCCAACTGGTCTTGAATGGCTGGGATTGTGTTTGGAGACAAACAGGATGATGGCACAGGATCTAGAATCACACAACAGACCAGTGAAGGGAACTTTGAAGTGAAGACACAGGCAGACTCTGAGAGCGCTTTTTAAGCGTGAATAGGTTTCCCACCAAGGAGAGAGAGCTTCCTTTTCCTATGTAACCTCAGTGAGTACACTGAGCCCCAAAACAGCAAAAATTGTCACACACTTGTGCCTTTTGCTTCGCAAAATTCTACGATCAGTTTAAAAGCAGGGAGGAAATGGGCAGTTTTCTAGATTGACGTAACTCACTAAAGTTCATTGAAAAAAAAATGAAATTAAACTAATGTCCTGACTGAGATACTTCATTACAGAATGTACTAAGCAGCTCTGAATGCTTGCTCCATGTCATGGTCTCTTGGAGAATTTTAAAACACCCCTGAGCCTGGGTTGTTTACCATATCATTAAAACAGAAGGTATTGGGAGGTAGTTAGGCATCAATGCATTAAAATATGAATTGACAAATAATAATCACAGACAGATGGACCGATGGAAGAACGGACAGACAGACAAGAGATGGATACATAGATACATACATACGTACATACATACATAGATAGATGACGAATAGTAATATATAGATAGATGATAGACTTATAGATAGATAGATCGATAGATTGTCTCTCTCTGTGTGTGTGTGTGTGTGTGTGTGTGTGTGTGTATACTACAACATGATGTTTTGAAATATGTTTGTGTTTTGGGATGCATCAATATAATAATATATCCATTGCCCCCCCACCCCCGACAAGTAATTTTAGAATTTCTGCAGGTGATTCTAATGCACAGTCAAGTCTGAGAATTATGAAAACAGATTAAGATCACAAAACACTAAAGGCCTAACAGCCCCAGCTTCTGATAACCCCAAGACAAGTTCTGTCCCCCTTCTCTCCTGTAGCAAGTTTCCCGTTTCCCGTGGCTAGTGAGGTTTGTGAAAATAAAAAGGAGATCTTTAATATCTTCATAAAGCAACGAAGCTATTAAGAACAAAACCATTGAAAGTACATGAAAGATAATTATAACAAGAGAATATGCTAACAATGCTGACAAGGACAAAACCAATTGTTACTGAATAGAACTCAGTATGGCATCCAAAGAGGACCAGGCCACGTGGTGTCCACTGCTGGGATCTGAGTGTCTTCTAGTCGGACTGCTGCTACATAACTCACTATATTAATATATGAAATGTTAAATCCTCTAGTAAATTACATCGATATCCAGAAATGTTTGATAAAACTATACATTAATAACTACCTACTCTAAACATTTTTAATAAAAATGTGACTAGAAAGATGTTTCCATGGCATGATCTGATTCTACATCAAAACAACTGTGAAACAAATGGTGTTACATATCCCGTGCTCTCCGCACATCATAACTCTTCTAAACTTCGTGATTATCTTACGTGGTAGGTAAGATAATCTGTCATCCTTGCTTTGTAGGAAGGATCAATACCTTCCCCAGGGGCAGGCAGTGAAGCTCAAATTCAAACCTGGAGACCCCGATTCTAGAAGTTCTTTGTCAATGACTTCTTTACCCTACTTATGGGCTCAGGAGAGGGTTCGGTGGGCGGAGGGCTTGCAGGAGTGAATCTCTAGAAACCATGGGAAGTGGAGTGTGACTCTAATCCCAGGGCTCTTGTGGGACTCTGTGAAATACAGACAGGTGGATCTCTGGAAGCTTCTGAGGCAACTGGGCTGCATATGCCGTGAATCTGCTGACAGCCCAAGAGGCCCTGCTTCAAACAAGATGGAAGAGGGGGGCCAAGCCCGAGCTGGCCCTCTCACTTCCGCTAATGTGCCATGCCATGCGCATGCCTCCTCATGTATACCTATATTGCACACACATGTAAACACCACACACACACACACACACACACACACACACACACACAGACACTCGTGCACACACGTCATGCGTACAAACCGAAAGCATAGATAACAGTGAAATGTAGTGACCAAACTTAGGAAGCAATAGCTTTTGAGTATTTACTATGTTTGCTTTAAAGTACAATTGATTTTGTTGTTAGTCAAATTACCTGTTGCTAATGACCAGGGATATTTGTTACACTGTTCAGGGACACTGGTTCCCTATGCGATGGCACATATACAGAACGGGACTCTTGGAAGGACTCACGCCTCACCTCATTGTGCTGCTGTGACTAAAATGGTCACAGAATCACTGCAGCAGGTGATAGAAGGGACCTCATGGTGCACGCAGCTGGGCTACCCCAGGGAGAACATCTGATGTTGGGTCCACTCTGGAAAAACAAAACAAACCAAACGGCTTGTTAACATGGGCCAATCTGGAAGGGCATTTTTTTTTTATTGTGGCTCCCTCTTCCAAAATGACTCTAGCTTTGACATGAAACTAGCCAACAACCTAACTATTTTGTTAAATGGACGTAATATCAAAATACCTTCTAAACGCATCTCTCTACTCATAGATTAGTGTAATCTCTCAGACCTCATCTACTATTTCTTCATGTAAATAGTGGTTAACGCAGAAACTCCCAACTGGTCAAAAATGCAGAGAATAAATGTCCAAGGGCACTCAGACACAACCGGGACCTCTATGTCTCATCCCTCCCGCAAGGCTCGGGGATCATTTTGGAAGAGGGAGCTTAAGAGCCAGAGGTCTGAGAAGACTGCAGAAAAACCGTGTCTTCCCAACGTGACTGGACTGCTACACTCACAAAGTCACAACGGCTGAGCTCACCTGCACTAAACCCGCACAAGGTCAAGTGTATATTATATATTCCAGCAGGGAGGGAGAGGGGTGATACACCCCTAACTGAGATTTATTGATGGTTGATGGTTTCGAGGGGAGAGAGCAAGCTGGTTTTCCCTAAGAATGTGGTTCCTGAGGCTGGCCTCACACTGAGTATATAGGCATCACAAATTCAGGCTGATAGGTTATTAATTTTTTAAAAATGGACAGAAAGTACAGCAATTAGGGGTGTTTGGAATGTGAGGTGGCTCTTGGAGTTGGGGGAGAATATGATAAAAATATATGGTATGAGATTGTCAGAGAATTAATCGAAATATATCCATTCCTTTAATGCAGAGACCATTTACCACGCAGGAAGGTTCAAGGACCTGCATTTAAACCCCGGCTCTTCCGCTTTGCCAACAGCAAACTGGAACTGATTTAAGTCACCAGGTTTAATTTTCCTCATCTCCTCATCTCAAAAATAATGAAAGCTCTGATGCCACTGGGTTAACCTGAGGATGAAATGAAAAATTCTTATGAAATTCTCGAGAAAGTGCTTTGGCACCAAATGATGTTACAGAAGCTTACTATGTAAGTAGACGCAGTCACTCACAAAGCTTTAATCCAACACATTACCAACTAAGAATCTTTACACACAAAATCATACATCCAAGGTTATTTGTATGGAGAAGATTAGGGTTTGTTGTTACTTAGAGAAATAAAATATCCTGTAGTTATTAAAATTATATTTATGAACTCATGATAAATTATAATTAACATGAAACAAAAAAAGCAAGATGTATGTCAGTGTGCTTGGAATATTCATGGCCACATCACTTAAAAGCAAATTTCTTTTGCCTCAAACTATTGCTTATAAATGATGGACCTGCAAGAAGGTTACTTGTTTATTTCATTTTTGTGTGTGTGTTATAAGACATGCATTTTTGTGTGTCTTGCCGAGTCCAGACAGTTTCAAAAATTAGAAAACTCTGAGAGCTGAAGCCCTGTAAATCATCATATATAAAATATTATGAATTTGATTCATAGGAATTCTAGGTGACCTGTCATTATGAAAATGAATCAGTGGACCCAGAGGTGAGCTAGTTGTATCATACTCTGTCTGTTCCCTTTAAGGCATGTTGGAATTAATATTTAAATAATTGTTAGAATTACTTCTGGAATTAAGAGACACTGGTACTGAATTTATCATTAAGTCTCAGCTACAAGTCTTCTGGTGGAATTAATTTTGTCCCAGCATCAGATAGATTGAGATTTATTTTTAAGCCTTTCTTTACTATGGCTTAGATAAATTCAACAAGTTTCTTAAATATTATAATTTTTAACTGGGACAAACCCCTGTTTCAGGCTATGTTATAGGCTCCCAAGGGGAACCCGGTAACATTATTCTGCTAAATGAACATGGTAATAAACCTCCTCCTGAATTCTTACCTTTATTCCCAAAGACCAATGCATCTCTCCACAGCAAAGAAGCACTTTTGCAGTGGATGGTGATTTGTACAGAGCCCCACTGATTGATTATCTGTAGCAAATGAAAGACTCTAACATGCTCAGCTGGAACTGGGACAAGAATATCACATTCCTTCCTCCCAAGGCTCAGGAATTATAGTTAAAGCCTGATGTAGTGGACATTTGCTACAAAACAGCATTTGCAGGACATGTGACCTTAGAGGGTCTATGACTGCATGTGCAAGATGAAGCCAGCCGAAACTGTCTGTAAATTAAAACAATCCAATAAACCCGATCGTAAGTTCCCCCTGAGAACAATCCCTTCAAGGCTGTTTAATGTGAAAGAACAGATCACACACAATGGAAAGCCTCTCTTTTCTAAAACGTACTCAAGCTCACAAAACCCTGAAAGGAACAGAGAAACATCCGTTGAAAATGTGTCCAGTTAACCCACACACAGAATTAGCCTCTAGATGGAGAGGGTTTGGTTGTTTGCACAGAAGAGGTTTGGAAGGAGCCATAAGTCAGTTGTCGACTGATAACAGCAAGAGTGAGTGTTGGACTGGGTCTTTTCAGTGACCGTAGCATGGTCGTGATTGTAAGAGCTGTAGGACTGTTTATGCCAGCTTAAAAATGCATACTGATTGTAGAAATAACCAATATAGGATGAGATGACGTCGAACCATATCTGAAAGCCTTTGAGAGAACAAAGCAGTTAGCTGTTCAAGGACAGGGACAGAATTAGGGAGGGAAGTGTCCACTTGTTCCAGACCCAATATCTGCACATGGAAAACCACTTATTGGTACTATAGATTTGTATCCAGAGCCTAGGGACTGAACTTAGGTAGACCAAATCAAGTTGAGGATCCCTTACCTGAAATGCTTAACACCAGAGAGAGTTAGTTTTCAGATGTTTCATATCTGTATTCAATGAGATAGCTTGAGGGGGAACCCCCAAATCAGAAAACAAAATTCACTGATATTTCATATATACCTTATGTGCATAGCCTGATATAAGTTTAAGATAATGTTTTAAAGTGATTTTGTGCACTTTGGGCCACTGGAAAGCAAAGGGCTGACTATCTCACTCAGCCATGACAGTGTCTGTGAGAAGGTCTATCCAGGCATAAGGGGGCTGGAAGGGTCTTTTATCTCCCTGGGGACAATACATCAATGTGTGACCTGTACCTGTGACTTTTTTTTAATCTTAATTTGAAAATTTTTCAATTTTTAATTTTTTTTCTGGGACAGGGTTTCTCTGTATAGCCCTGGCTGCCCTGGAACTAACTCTGTAGACCAGGCTGGCCTCAAACTCAAAAATCTGCCTGCCTCTGCCTCCCAAGTGCTGGGATTAAAGGCGTGCACCACCACTGCCCGGCCATACCTGTGTCTTGATGTGACTGGTCACATGAAGTCGTCGGTACTGATCCTCAACAGGTTTGGACTTTCAGCCTTTTGTACCCGTGTGTTCAGACTGTGGGTGCTCAAAGCCTGCTTACACCTCTGATCTGCCTCTTGCACAGAGCCCTTTGCTAAGACCTTTTCCTTGTGTAGGTTGGTGTAAGATCAATGGGATAACAGAAAGGCCAAATCAGTGCAGGTGATGACAGTGGTTGTGGACACATGCCCACTGCTCCCCTTCACTCACCCCCTTCCTCTTCTTCTTGCACCAAGCATGTAGAAAGAGATTGTTGAAGATTTCAATCTCAACAGCTTGTTTAAAGACCACTTTTCATAAAGTTCTCAGATAGCTGTCCCGTTGCTTGTAGTTAGAGAGGGCATCATTTGGAGAGTGAAGGGGGCACATGGGGAGGTGTTAGAGGAAAGGACAGAAGGGGAGAAGTGATGGGATTATATTTTAATTTAAACAAACCTATTTTAAAAAGTCTTGTCCTGTCCTTAACTCCCGTTCTGTTTCTTTTGTAATTTCATTTATCCTGTAGGTCTTAGAGAACACGGAAAAGCTGGATTCCTGTGTTATGTTCCTCATTCTGATGTATTTATAAACCTCTGCAAGACATGCTAATTTCTTTTCTTACAGGAGACAGAAAGGAAAATGCACAGACTACCAGGAGATCTATTCACACAGGGAAAGGATTGAGAAGAAAGCATTAACCAGAAGAGAGGGAGGGGGATAAGTCAGGAGTCAAATAAAAGGGAGTGGAGTCAGACGAAGAGATCCAATACAGAAACGGGTGCAAACGTCAGGAAAAGAGGAAACAAGAACAGATTGTGAAAACATAACCCCTGCAACAAAACGGCTTCTGCAGGACTCCGCAGTTCACATCCATTCCCGAGTGTGTGGCTCTGAGATGGCACGGGGAGCGGTGTCATCAGGCTTCTTGCAGCTGACTTATGGACTGGGAATACAAGCCCAGAAGTGCATAAATGCACTCACCTGTCAACAGTCTCAGGGCAGAGGAGGCAAAACTAACTCTTGAGGATCCTCAAATCTCTCTCCATTTGAGCCACTTAATAATACGTTATTTAAGAGGATAGAGATGGAGGTGGAACATTACCATTTCTGCTACTGCTGTAGAAAATGAAAGTGATAAGGGACATAGGCAGAAAGAGCTAGAGTCATAGAAATAGAGAATTTAGATGAACAGTCAAGTAGAAGACAGACTAAGACATCTGTGTAAGTATAAAGGGACTTTCTGATCGTTGGTGCACAGGCAACTTCCTGACCCAGATGTTTGGAATGATCCCACCCCAGCTCTCTGGCGCTGAGAACACTTGGGGTTTTTCATGTTAATTCTATGTACACAGGTCAATTCAAAAGGAGATTCATCCTGACAGCGACACACAAGCCATCTTCCTCTCACCAGAGCTGGGGCAGGTGGGTAGACAGAGTTCCAGATGGTAACACAAAGGGGAGATACAGAGAAAGAAGCGTCTGATCAGACAGCACTGGGGTGGCAGAGACAGCGCTAGACATCCACAGGAGAAACAGCAAGGGCGGAGACTTTGGAGTCACGATCTGTCACATCTCTGGCCACTGTGTGTGGGGTGCAAGTATGATCTGAATAAAGGGTTAGGAAGGGTTAGAATCTAGAGTACCCCAGAAATGGCAGGGTCAGCTATTGTTAGGAAGAGAAGTCACTTACCTTTTCCATGAGCCGACACACATACAGGTGAAGTCATTGGTCCTGTCGATCTTACATCGGGGCACAGGTACAATGAATTTATGTTGTAGATCCCCTGGATATTTATAGGATTGTGAGCTGCAGTAAACACACACATACACACACACACACACACACACACACACACACACACACACACGCAGAGAGAGAGGGGGCAGGTAGTAGGGCAACCAATGGGCTTTCAGCATGAAGGAGGACCTACTTCTCACTGGTCACCAATGGGAAGCTGACCCTAACTGACAAATAATCTGCTCTTGGAGGGTGTCTTGATTTGGCTGGAATTCAGGAGCCCAGTTACATTAGTACACTCTGAGAATCCCCAGGAGGACTTGCTCACTAACAAAACGCCCTGGAATCTCTGAGAGTTCTCTCTGTTTCTTTTTTTTCTTTACTCTGAGAATTTCCTAGTATGACTATATTACCTCCATTTCCCATCTCCAATCTTCTCATACTCCTCTAGCATGTCCTTTCCCAACGTCATGCCTTCCCTTGTTTTGATAACCTACTAAGTTCAACTACTGCTGCCCGTGTGTGTGTGTGTGTGTGTGTGTGTGTGTGTGTGTGTGTGTGTGAGATCCCCTGGAGCATGGGAAACCTACCAGTGGCCACACCCTCACAGAAGAAAGAATTCCTCCTGCTCCTGCAACAATCAGCTGCCAGTATATAAACTGGAGGGCACCTCCTGTATCTCTGCTAGAGTTTTGGAGGGCTGGACTTCACACAATCCTGTGCATTACAGTGGCTGTTTGAGTGTAAGAGCACGTTATGCCCATTAGACAGCATTCAGCTCTTCCATTCTTTCCACTCCCTCTTTCTCAATGGTTATGGTGTCTGGGACAGCTGGGAAAGATGTTCCGTTTAGGGAAGTGCACTGAAAGTCTCGTATCTCAGGGCCTTGCCTGGCTATTTGCATCTCTCTGTGTTGACTGCTGCCTGCTGCCAAAAAGGAAGCTTCTCTGAGGAAGGCTGAGGTCAGCCCAGGTCTTTGGATATAAGATACAAATATTTAGAAGGCACTTTGACAACTTGAGAATTTGACAAGATAATAATAGTGTCTTCTACTCTGTGGTCTATGACCCTCTTAACTCCAGCCGTGGACTTTTGACCAAGATTGTAGCACCAGATGAGAAATTCTTTTGGAGTGGCCCTCCAATCCATTTAGGAACTAGTTAGTTACCACATAAGGGTCACACCACCATTGTAAGCAATGCCCAGTCATGCTTGTCAGTCAGTATTGTTGCATGCAGGGAACACCTGTGGGTAAAGAGCACTTATGTCTTGTCTCTGCCAGCCGCCAGCCTAGCACCTTCTGGCATTATGAGGTCTAGCCAACAGGAAATTTCTTAAATCAATTTGTGGTTTTTCTATGCCATACACCCCAAGTGGGTGGTTTCTCCAGCAATAGATCTTGCTATGTAGTCACGGTGCATAACTAAGAGCAATGGCGTTATGATAACCCCTGTTATTTCAGAAGCTTCCTGGTCACAGTGGTGGTTTAATATTTCCTCTTAACACCACATGGTCTTCATAGCATCGCGTGGCTGTGCTTTATTTTCATTTAATTCTGCAGTGAATCCTCCAAAATCCTAGGGATTTTTAAATTTCCCTTTTAATTTCTTCAGTGATCCGTTTATTGTTCAATAGTTGTTTAATTCCCATGGATTTGCACTTTCTGAGGTTTCCTTTCTCTTGACATCTCTGTTCACATCTACCCTTATTCAATGGCAATCAGATAGAATACAGAAAATTCTTTGAATTTCTTTATATTTATTGAGAGTTGCTTTGTGTCCTGATATGTGGTATATTTTGGAAAAAAATCATTCCAAGGGTTGTTGAGGAGAGTGTGTGTGTGCCGTAGATGTCTATGTAATCCATTTGATCTATGGTACCATTTAAAGAATATTTTAATTATATTTATTGATTTTATGTCTACATGTGTGTGTAGGTGTGTATATTTCACTACACATGGAGGGAGGTCAGAAGACAACTTGTGGGCATTGTTTCTCTCTTTCCATCATGTGGGTCCCAGAGATTGAGTTCAGGTGGTCAAGTTTCCCAGCAAATGCCTTTGATGTGTGGTGTCATTTAACTCTGATGTTTCTCTGGATGACCTGTCTCTTGGTGAGAATAGGGTACCTAAGTCACCTACTGTATTGGGATTAATCTGTGGTTTCACATTAAGTATTTGTTTCTAACTCTTCCCAGAGATGACCTTCTATTAGAGATGACCTATTTATTCCGATTGTCTCTCTCAGTTCTCTCTCTCTCCCAGTTCTCTCCCCCCAGTTCTCTTTCTCCCTCTAGTTCTCTCTCTCCCTCTCCTCTCTCTCTCCCCTTCCTGCACCTGATCCCTCCTATTCCCATGCACACTCCCCCATCTAGATACCCACTCCTCCCCCATGCTCTCCACCAGAAACCTTGTGCAATGGAAATTCCCAGGAATCTAAGATGGTAATCTGAGCTACCCTAGCACTGGGACACACAGAACCTGAATCTGCCATCTCCGGTAACCAGGCAAGACTTCTAATGGAGGGACTGGGACATCAAACCAGCCACAAAGCTTTGACCTGCATTTTGTTCTGCCTACAAGATGTGCTTGGGTAAAGATGGTGCAGAGGTTGTGGGAGTGGCCAACCAGTGACTGGTCCAGCTTGAGACAAATGCGATGAAAGAGAGGGAGCCCTCCCCTGACACTGCCTGGAGGGCCAGGAACCAGAGGCTGGATAGCTCAGGGACCTCGGACAGAGCCAAACATGAATGGCAGAAAAAAGTCAATGAAATGATTCCTAATAATATTCTGCTATACTCATAGACTGGGTCTAGCCCAATTGTTGTCAGAGACGCTTCATTCAGCAACTGATAGAAACAGACGCAGAGACCCATAGCCAAACATCAGGCAGAGCTTAGGGAACCTGTGGGAGAGGGGA
Organism: Apodemus agrarius; assembly: GCA_964023405.1. Classification (NCBI taxonomy): domain Eukaryota; kingdom Metazoa; phylum Chordata; class Mammalia; order Rodentia; family Muridae; genus Apodemus; species Apodemus agrarius. The sequence goes on along the minus strand of OZ030022.1, from coordinate 5,732,418 downwards.
GGAAGGATTGCAGGAGCCAGAGGGGTCAAGGACACCACAGGAAAACCCCCAGAATCAACTAACCTGGGCCCGTAGGGGCTCACAGAGACTGAACTGCCAACCAGCGTCTGTCCCTTGGAATGGACAATAGGCATGGGACTGCCCTAAGCCCTTTGCACACATGGTACAGTTGTGTAGCTTGGTCTTCCGGTGGGACTCTTAACGGGGGGAGCGGGGCTGTCTCTGACTCTGTTGTCTGCCTTTGGGACCCTTTCTTCCTACTGGGTTGCCTCATCCAGCCTCACTAGGAAAGGAGGTTAGTAGCCTTACTGCAACTTGATGTACCATGGATGGTCGATATTCCTTTTCTGAAGAGGAGTGAATGGGGAGGGTGGAGGTGGGGGCGCCGCTGGGAGGAGAGGAGGGAGGGAAAACTGTGGATATTAAATTAATTAATTAGTCAATTAAAAAGAAGTATTTGTTTTATGAAATTGGGTGCAGCAGTGTGCTTGCTGAGTGTCTGTAACTTTAACATTCTCCTGATGGGTTGTCCCTTTAATGATTTTGATGTAATCTTTTCTATCTCTTCTTCTAGGTAGTTTTGATTTGGTTTATTTTCTCAGATATTGGAATAGTTAGGCCTCCTTTTTTTTTTTTCTATTTCTATTAGCTAGGGATATCTTTCCCACCACCTCTTCTCCTTAATTGGTACCTATCTTGGATTGAGGAGGTATCTTTCTTGGAGGCAGAAAAAAAATCTGGATCCTGTTTTCTCACTGACTCTGGCAGCATCTCTCTTCTTATTGGGGAATTAAGACCATAAATATTCTGAGTTTTATTACTGAAAGTTGTTTATTAATTTCTGTTGTTTTGTTGGTGTGTGTGTGTGTGTGTGTGTGTGTGTGTGTGTGTTTTCTTAGATCTCTTTTTGTTAACTGTTCTGGTATTGTTTGTTTTCTCCCTGTGGCCTCTTGGGTGTGTTTCCTTCTCTTTATTCTAAAGCATCCCTTCTAGTATTCTCTGTATAGCTGAATATAGTATGCTATTATTATGGACAGATTTTATTTATCCTTCAATTTTAATAGGTACTTACTTTCCAGGTATAATAACTTAGGTGGGCAGATGAACTCTTTCAGAAATTGGAATACGTTTTCCTAAGCCCTTTAAAAGCTTCCAACAGGGACTGGAGGGATGGCTCAGCCATTAAGAGCACTGGCTGCTCTTCCAGAGGTCCTGAGTTCAATTCCCAGCAACAACATGGTGGCTCACAGACATCTGTAATGGGTTCTGATGTCTTCTTCTGGGGTGTCTAAAGAGAGCTACAGTGTACTCACATACATCAAATAAATAAATCTTTAAAAAAGTGTCTCTCAAATAATCATCTGATACTCTACTTGCCTTACCTTTATTATATGACACGCTCTTCTCTCTTGCATATTTTAATGATAGTTGTTTTGTTTATGTTTTTAGTGTTTTAGCTGTAGTATTTTGTGAGGCTTTTCTTTTCAGGTTCTCTTGTATTTTCATTCTGTAATGAAACATGTTTACTTGAGCATCTCTGTCTAGATTTGAGACTTTTCCTTCAACAACTTTATTGAAAGCATTTGAATTCTTCATATTCTAGGAGCATAATTAAAACACTTTTGTCTTAAATTCTCTGAATATTCCATTCATAGGTGTTCTAGTTAGGGTTTCAATTGCTGCAATGAAAAACCATGACCAAAGCAACTTGGGGAGGAAAGGGTTTATTTGGCTTACACTTCAGTATCAATGTTCATCACTGAAGGAAGTCAGAACAGGAGCTCAAACAGAGTAGGAATCTGGAAGCAGGAGCTGATGCAGAGGCCATGGAAAGGTGTTGTTTAATGGCTTGCTCCCCATGGCTTGCTCAGCTTTCTTATAGAACCTAGGACCACCAGCCCACGGATGGCACCACCCACAATGGGCTGGGCCCTCCTACATCAACAAGGAATTAAGAAAACACACCTTAGCCCCATCTTATGGAGGCATTTCCTCAATTAAGGCCCCTTCCTCTCTGATGACTCTAGTTGTGTCAGCTTGACATAAGGAAGGCAGGACAACTGACTCTTTGTCAACTTGACACGCAAACAAATCAATGTTAAGCCATAACCTTTACTTTCTATTTTTTTAATTAATTTTTTACATTACATCCTGAATATAGCTTCTCCTCCTCCTTATTCTCTTCCCAGTCCCACCCTCTCACCTCCCATTCTCCCATATCCCCTAAGAAAAGGGGAGGCTTCCCGTGGAGACCGGTCCACTTTGGCATATCAAGTTGAAGTAGGACTAGAGGCATCTCCTGCTGAGCCCAGAGGAGGCAGCCCAGTTAGGGGGAAAAGGTCCAAAGGCAGGTGACAAGAGTTGGAGACAGCCCCTGCTCCAGCTGTTAGGGGTCCTGCCTGAAGACTTAACTGCACATCTGTGTAGGGGGCCTAGGTCTGTTACATGCATGTTCTCTAACTGGTGGTTCAGTCTCTGCGAGCCCCTACTGGCCCAGGCTAGTCAATTCTGAATGTTTTCTTGTAGTGTCCTTGACCCCTCTGGCTCCTCCAATCCTGCCCCCTTCCCTAGGATTCCCCAAGCTCTTCCTCATGTTAGGCTGAGGGGTTTTGCATCTGTTTCCATTAGCTGCCGGATGAAGCTTCTGAGGGCAGTTATGCTGGGCTCCTGTCTGCACATACAGCAGAGTATCATTAATACTGTCAGGAGTAGGCTCTCTTTCATGCCACAGGTCTCAAGTTGGGCCAGTCATTGGCTGGTCCTTCCCTCTATTTCTGCTCCATTTTTATCCCTGCACATCTTGTAGGCAGGACAAATTGTGGGTCGAAGGTTTTGTGGGTGAGCTGTTGTCTCCATCTCTTCATTGAAAAATCTTTCCTGGTTACTGGAGGTTCCTGGGAGTTCCCCTTGTACTAGTACAAGGTTTCTAGTTCATCCCAGAACCTTTCCTTTTTGTTCATTCCCAAGATTGCACACAGTAATAAAGAATCACAATATAGAACATTTTAAAAACTAAAAAAGTCGTATAACCTTACATATTGAAACACTTTAAAACTTGTCTCTTTAAAATATCCTGTCTCTTAAAAACCAGTCTTTGTAAAACTCCAAATCTCTCCCTCTCTCCCTCTCCCTCTCTACCTCTATCTCTCGCTCTTAAAATTTAGTCTCTCGGGGCTGGAGAGATGGCTCAGCGGTTAAGAGCACTGACTACTACTCCAGAGGTCCTGAGTTCAATTCCCAACAACCACATGGTGGCTCACAACCATCCGTAATGACATCAGATGCCCTCTTCTGGTGTGTCTGATGACAGCTACAGTGTACTCATATACATTAAATAAATAAATAAATAAATAAATAAATAAATAAAATTTAGTCTCTCAACAGTGGGAAGTTAAATACTTCCTTACTTCAAGAGGGAAGAACCAGGGCAGTTACAATCTGAACAAAGCAAAACCAAATTCCATCAGTGTTAATAACTCAAAGTCCAATATCTAGGATTCGCTCATGGGATTCGGTGCTTCTTCAAGGGGCCTGGGTTACTTCCATGGTTCCACCCTCTGCAGCACACACAGGGTGTCTTCTAAGCTCAGGAAGGCTGCACTCCACTGCTGCTGTTCTTGGTAGCCATCCCATGGTCCTAGTCTGGGGTCCCCTACTGCAGCTAGGCTGCACCATCACCAATGGCCTCTCCTGGCTTCTCACAGTGCCAAGCCTCAGCTGCTCTTCATGGCCCCTTCATGCCTTCAAAACCACTTCCACCTGGGTGTCTCTTACACTACCAAGTACAGCTGTCAGCATGAGGTACAACCTTGGCTACCTTTGTAACACAGTTTCTGTGTGCTGACTCTGAGGAAACATTTCACAGAGGATTTCACCTCAGTGACACTGGCCTCTTCTCAATCACTGTCCAGTATCTAGGATTCGCTCATGGAGATTCGGTGCTTCCTCAAGGGGCCTGGGTTATACTGATACTTTCCAGCTCTTCCTAACCAGCTTCTATTGTCCCAGGAATGCACCTTTGCATCACTTCAGCGGTGCTGGTCTCTTGTTAATCATGGCTGACTCTTCAGCCCCAGCTGACCAGAATGACAGAATCTTAATTCAAAATAGCAAACAGTCTTGGCCGTCTTAAGACTCCCTCAGAAACTTCACAAGTCAGGCGTCCCCATCTGCACGGAGCTCCACATTTTCTTTCAAGCACTACAGAACAGCTCACTGGGCTCTCAACACTCAATGGCTTTTCTAGTCCAAAGTTCCCAAGTCCTTCCACAATCCTCCTCGAAACAATATGGCCAGGTTTTTCACAGCAACACCCCATTCTCCTGGTACCAATCTCTGTCCTAGATTCAGTTACCATTGTTGGGGAGGAAAAGTGTTTATTTGGTGTACACCCCGTCATTACTGTTCATCATTGAAGAAGTCAGGACAGGGACTCAAGCAGGGCTAGAACCCAGAGGCAAGAGCTGGTGCAGAGCCATGGAGAGGCGCTGCTTACTGACTTGCTTTCTATGGCTTGCTCAGCCCGCTTCCTTATAGAACCCAGGACCTTCTAGCCCAGGGTTGGCCCAAACCACAGTGAGCTTGACCCTCCCACATCAATCAATAATTAAGAAAACGCAAAAAATAAAAAAAAAGAAAGAAAAAGAAAATGCTCTACAGTCTTTCCTATAGACCAATTTTATTGAAGTATTTTCTCAGTTGAGCCTCCTTCATCTCTGATGACTGGAACGTACGTCAAGTTGACATAAGACTAGCCAGGGCAATCAGCTTTAGAAAATCTATAATCTTCTGTGATCGATGGCCCAGTTCTATCCGTTCCGTACCCTTGTCTGTCATCTGGGCTTTCCATTGAGCGCTTTCAGAGTCTCTTCATTTCCCCTTTCTTTTTGGTTTTGGTTTTCTTCAGTGTTTCTCTTTGCTGAATTTCATTTCATATCTTGAACTGTCTTTATTATTTTATTAGGCGTTGTGTCTTCCTAGATTTCAGTTTATTCCTGTCCTTCCTGTCAGCTGGGTGTTTATTTTCGTCCCCTTAGAGTTCTTTGAACTCACTGGACACGTTTATAAATTGCTCTTTTGAAATCTGTATCTTGCATTTTATTTAAGTTCTTTGTGGGAACTGTGGCTACAGTATTGGTGATTTAGGGGTGAGATGCATTGGCCTTCCCCCCTCTCTTTTTTAACTGTTTGTGTTTCTGTGATGGGAATTGGGCATCTGGAGTTAAGGTATCTTTAGCTCATATGTTTAGCCCATCTGGACAGAATCCAAAGGTAAAGTGGCAAGCTACACAGCCTTTCCAGGAGGCAGCTCTGAGGGGCTTCTGTCTCTTATTGGGTCCAAGGCTGCAGCGATTACACGAAGCAGTTAGAACCATCACATGGAATGGCTGGGCTGTAAGAGTCCAGGGGCAGGAGGGGTGGGCGGAGCCTGAGGTTGGTGCAGGTTCTCATACCAGATTCAGTTTAAGGCTACAGTAATTCTATGGAACAGTTCATGTGTATGGATCTAGGGGCCGAGGGAACAGGAAACTCACGTGGGGCTGGGGGGGGGTCTCTTCCCAGGTCCACAACTGTAGCAATGACGTGGAACAAACAGAACACAAGTTCCACGGTGGGTGTTGAAGGGAGGGAGAACACAGGCAGGATTGCCTACCAGGTCTGGGGCTATGGCCATAGATTCTATATCTTCATAGGAATGTTGACTATTAACAAATTTATTGAGATCTTGCCTTGGGACACTGCGCGAACAGCGGGCACAGCGGGCGGCTGGAGTCTGGTGCATGGACAGAGACCTAGCTTAGCTTAGCTCTGCAGGAGATCTGGGCACAGACAGCTTAGCTGCGGTGGCAGACCACTATGGACCGGCTCGCCGGGCGGGCTGGCAGCGAGGTGCCATTTTGCCTCGGGACACGGCACAGAATTCTAGCAGCTGGAGTCAGGGGCTTGGACTGAGACCTAGCTTAGTCTAGCACAGACAACACCACCAGGCTCTGGCCAGCACCCAGAGCCAGAAGAGATCAGTAGATCCGGGCACCAACAGCTCAGCAACGGTCACTGACCCCTGGGGACAGGCGTGCTGTGCTTTCAGCGGGGCCACCATCTTGCCTCGGGACAACCGCGCGAACGGCGGGCACAGCGGGCAGCTGGAGTCAGATGCGTGGACAGAGACCTAGCTTAGCTTAGCTCTGCAGGAGATCTGGTAACAGACAGCTCAGCTGGGGTTGCAGACCACTGCGGACAGGCTCGCTGGGCGGGCTGGCAGCGAGGTGCCATCTTGCCTCGGGACACGGCGCAGAATTCTAGCAGCTGGAGTCAGGGGCATGGACTGAGACCTAGCTTAGTCTAGCACAGACAACGCCGCCAGGCTCTGGCCGGCACCCAGAGCCAGAAGAGATCGGCAAATCCGGGCACCAACAGCTCAGCAACAGTCACTGACCCCTGGGGACAGGCGCGCTGTGCTTTCAGCGGGGCTGCCATCTGCAATAAGACCAACTAACTCCAGAGATAAACAGATGGCAAAAGGCAAACGTAGGAATGTTACTAACAGAAATCAAGGCAATATGGCACCATCTGAACCCAATTCGCCAACCACAGCAAGTCCTGGATACCCCAGCACACCAGAAAAACAAGAGTTAGATATAAAAGCACAGGTCATGATGCTCCTAGAGGAACACAAAAAAGACATAAACAAATCTCTTAAAGAAATGCAGGGGAACGTCAATAGGGTAGAAGCTCTTACAATGCAAACACAAAAAACACTTAAAGAACTCCAGGAGAATATGGGCCAACAGACAGAAACCAATAAAGAGGAAATGAGAAAATCAGTTAAAGAAATGCAGGAGAACTTGAAACAACATGCAGAAGTCATGAAAGAGGGAGCACAAAAATATATTAAAGAATTACATGAAAACACAAACAAACAAATGAAGGAACTGAGCAAAACCATCCAAGATCTGAACACAGAGGTAGAAACAACTAAGAAATCACAAAAGGAGGCAACTTTGGAAATAGAAAACCTTGGGAAGAAATCAGGGGTCATAGATGCAAACATCAACAACAGAATACAAGAGATAGAGATAAGAATCTCAGATGCTGAAGATAACATAGTAACCATTGACTCCACAGTCAAAGAAAACGCAAAATCCAAAAGGCTTGTAACCCAAAACATCCAGGAAATCCAGGACACAATAAGAAGACCAAACCTAAGGATTATGGGGATAGATGAGAGTGAAGATCTATAACTTCAAGGGCCAGCAAATATCTTTAACAAAATTATGGAAGAAAACTTCCCTAACTTAAAGAGAGAGATGCCCATGAATATACAAGAAGCCTACAGAACTCCAAACAGACTGGATCAGAACAGAAACACCTCTTGTCACATAATAATCAAACCCCCAAATGTACTAAACAAAGAAAGAATATTAAAGGCAGTAAGAGAAAAAGGCCAAGTAACATATAAAGAAAGATCTATCAGAATCACACCAGACTTCTCTCCAGAAACCATGAAAGCTAGAAGATCCTGGGCAGACCTCATGCAGACCCTAAGAGAACACAAATGTCAGCCAAGACTACTATACCCAGCAAAACTCTCAATCAACATAGATGGAGAAATCAAAATATTCCATGACAGGACCAAATTTACACAATATCTTTCCACTAACCCAGCTCTACAAAGGATAATAGGAGGAAAACTCCAATACAAGAAAGGAAACTGCACCCAAGAAAAAGCAAGACAGTAACCTTCTTCCATCAAACTCAAAGGAAGATAACTACTCAAAAACAAAAATAACATCAAAAATGTCAGGAAGTAATAATCTCTATTCCTTAATATCTCTTAACATCAATAGACTCAATTCCCCAATAAAAAGACATAGACTAACAGACTGGATACCGAAACAGGACACTACATTTTGCTGCTCACAGGAAACACACCTCAGAATCAAAGACAAACACTACCTTAGAGTAAAAGGATGGAAGACAATTTTGCAAGCAAATGGTCGCAGGAAGCAAGCTGAATAGCCATTTTAATATCAGATAAAATTGACTTTTAACCCAAAGTCATCAAAAGAGACACAGAAGGTCACTTCTTGCTAGTCAAAGGAAGAATCCACCAAGAAGAACTCACAATTCTAAACATCTACGCTCCAAATGTAAGGGCACCCTCATTCGTAAAAGAAACTTTACTAAAGCTCAAAGCACACATTGCACCTAACACAATGATTGTGGGGGACCTCAACACTCCACTATCCTCAGTGGACCGATCAGGAAAACAGAAACTAAACAGGGACACGGAGAAACTCATCGAAACTTTGGACCAATTGGATTTAACAGATATATATAGAACATTTCACCCTAAAGCAAAAGACTATACCTTTTTCTCAGCTCCTCATGGTACCTTCTCCAAAATCGACCATATAATTGGACACAAGACAGACCTCAACAAATATAAAAAGATGGAACTAATCCCATGCCTCTTATCAGATCACCATGGAGTAAGAGTGTTCTTCAATAGCAATAAAAACAACAGAAAATCCTCATACACGTGGAGGCTGAACAATATTCTACTCAATGATACCTTAGTCAAGGAAGAAATAAAGAAAGAAATCAAAGATTTCTTAGAATTTAATGAAAATGAAGGCACAACATACCCAAATCTATGGGACACAATGAAAGCAGTGCTTAGAGGAAAACTCATAGCCCTGAGTGTCTCCAAAAAGAAACAGGAGAGAACATATACTAGCAACTTAATGGCGCACTTGAAAGCTTAGAACAAAAAGAAGCAATTTCACCCAGGAGGAGTAGAAGACAGGAAATCATCAAACTCAGGGCTGAAATCAATCAAGTTGAAACAAAGAGAACCATACAAAGAATCAACAAAACCAGGAGCTGGTTCTTTGAGAAAATCAACAAGACAGATAAACCCCTAGCCAGACTTACCAAAGGGCACAGAGACAGTATTCAAATTAACAAAATTAGAAATGAAAAGGGAGATATAACAACAGAAACTGAGGAAATTCAAAAAATCATCAGATCCTACTACAAAAGCCTATACTCAACACAACTGGAGAATCTGGAGGAAATGGACAATTTCCTAGACAGTTACCAAATACCAAAATTAAACCAGGATCAAATAGATCGTCTAAACAGACCCATAACCCCCAAAGAAATAGAAGGGGTCATAGAAAGTCTTCCAACCAAAAAAAGCACAGGACCAGATGGTTTTAGTGCAGAATTCTATCAGACCTTCAAAGAAGTCCTGATACCGACTTCAAACTATTCCACAAAATAGAAAAAGAAGGAACACTACCCAACTCATTCTATGAAGCCACAATTACCGTGATACCAAAACTACACAAAGATCCAACTAAGAAAGAGAACTACAGGCCAATTTCTCTTATGAATATCAATGCAAAAATACTAAACAAAATACTTGCCAACCGAATCCAAGAATACATCAAAACGATCATTCACCATGATCAAGTTGGCTTCATCCCAGGGATGCAGGGATGGTTCAATATACGGAAATCCATCAATATAATCCATTACATAAACAAACTCAAAGAAAAAAAAACCACATGGTCATCTCATTGGATTCTGAAAAAGCATTTGACAAAATTCAGCATCCTTTCATGCTAAAGGTCTTGGAAAGAACAGGAATTCAAGGCCCATATCTAAACATAATAAAAGCAATATACAGCAGACCAGTAGCCAACATCAAGGTATACGGAGAAAAACTTGAAGCAATCCCACTAAAATCAGGGACTAGACAAGGCTGTCCCCTCTCACCATATCTCTTCAATATAGTACTTGAGGTACTAGCTAGAGCAATTCAACAACAGAGGGAAGTCAAAGGGATACAAATCGGAAAGGAAGAAGTCAAACTATTACTATTCGCAGATGATATGATAGTATACTTAAGTGACCCAAAAAACTCCACCAGAGAACTCCTGCAACTGATAAACAACTTCAGCAAAGTGGCTGGTTATAAAATCAACTCAAGCAAATCAGTAGCCTTCCTATACGCGAAGGATAAGCAGGCTGAGAAAGAAATTCGGGAAATGACACCCTTCACAATACCCACAAATGATATAAAGTATCTTGTAGTGACGCTAACCAAACATGTGAAAGATTTATATGACAAAAGCTTTAGGTCTCTGAAGAGGGAAATTGAAGAAGACATCAGAAAATGGGAAAATCATCCATGCTCATGGGTTGGCAGGACTAATATAGTCAAAATGGCAATCTTGCCCAAAGCAATATACAGATTCAACACAATCACCATCAAAATCCCAACTCAGTTCTTCATAGAGTTAGAAAGAGCAATTCTCAAATTCATCTGGAATAACAAAAAACCCAGGATAGCTAAAACTATCATCAACAGCAAAAGAACTTCTGGGGGAATCAATATCCCGGACCTCAAGCAATATTACAGAGCAGTAGTATTAAAAACTGCATAGTATTGGTTCAGTGACAGGGAGGCGGATCAATGGAATAGGATCGAAGACCCAGAATTTAACCTACACATCTATGGCCAATTGATCTTCGACAAAGGAGCTGAAAACATCCAGTGGAAAAAAGATAGCCTTTTCAACAAATGGTGCTGGCTCAACTGGAGGTCAACATGCAGAAGAATGAGAATTGATCCACTCTTATCTCCTTGCACTAAGCTCAACTCCAAGCGGATCAAGGACCTCCACATAAAACCAGACACACTAAAACTAATAGAAAAGAAACTGGGGAAGACCCTTGAGGACATTGGCTCAGGGGAAAAATTCCTGAACAGAACACCAATTGCTTATGATCTAAGAGCAAGAATAGACAAATGGGACCTCATAAAATTACAAAGTTTCTGTAAGGCAAAAGACACTGTCAAAAGGACAAATTGGCAACCAACAAATTGGGAAAAGATCTTCACCAACCCCACATCCTACAGAGGGCTAATATCCAATGTATACAAAGAACTCAAGAGGTTAGACCCCAGAAAACCAAATAACCCTATCCAAAAATGGGGTACAGAGCTAAACAGAGACTTTTCATCTGAAGGAGTTCGGATGGCTGAGAAACATCTTAAAAAATGTTCAACATCATTAGTCATTAGGGAAATGCAAACCAAAACAACCCTGATTTCACCTCACACCAGTCAGAATGGCTAAGATTAAAAACTCAGAAGATATCAGTGTTGGCGAGGATGTGGAGAAAGAGGAACACTCCTCCACTGCTGGTGGGAATGCAAGCTGGTACAACCACTCTGGAAATCAGTATGGCAGTCCCTCAGAAAACTGGATGTGATACTTCCAGAGGACCCAGCCATACCACTCCTGGGAATATACCCAGAAGATTCCCCAGCATGCAATAAGGATACATGCTCCACTATGTTCATAGCAGCCTTATATATAATAGCCAGAAGCTGGAAAGAACCCAGATGTCCCTCAACAGAGGAATGGATACAAAAAATGTGGTATATATACACAATGGAGTACCATTCAGCCATTAGAAACAATGAATTCATAAAATTCTTAGAGAAATGGATGGAGCTGGAGAACGTCATACTAAGTGAGGTGACCCAGTCTCAAAAGAATACCCATGGTATGCAGTCACTGATAAGTGGATATTAGCCTAGAATCTTGGAACACCACAGACATAAATCACATACCAAGTGATGTCTGACAAGAAGAAAGGAGTGGACACTGGTGCTAGAATGGACCAAAGCATCATTGTGGGGGAGTACAAGAACAGGGAGGTGGGAGGGGGTGAATGAGGGAGCAGGGGGAGGGAAAAGGGCATGTGGGAACTTTGGGGGTGGGGAACCAGAAAAAGGGAAATGAATTGTAAATATAGAATATATCCAATAAAAAAATAAAAAAAATAAAAATAAGAAAAAAAACACTAAAAAATGTATTGAGCTATTCACTGAAGATTTAACTATCCTTCTCTGTACATATATATATGTATATATATATATATATATATATATATAATGAAAAAATATTTAAATGATAAAAATATTAAAAGTTATATAAAGGGAGTAAATTTCCCACACAAATATAGTAATATACACTTAGAGGCCCACAGATTCTAAAGGGATTCCCAGATAAGACCATAAATCTGTATTGCATTGTATTATTATTTCACTTAATTGTATTATTATTTCACTTAATCTGCTGAAATTTATCATCTTATTTTAAAGAAGACAATGCACACAACAGAATATAGCAAATTCTGGAAATTGCCACAAGAAAAAACTTCCCGAGATACAAGACTCCTTGGTGTCTGGCTCTTTTGCTGCTTGTTGGGGCCCCTCTCCTCCTCCTGGGTTGCCCCGTCCAGCCTTCGTATGAGGGTTTGTGCTGAGTTTTACTGCATCTTGTTATGCCATGTTCAGTTGGGAGGCAGGGGAGATGGGGGATACTGGGAGGAGCAGGGAGAGGAGGCTGTGGTAGGGATGTATTGTATGACAGAATGAAGAGAAAAGAAACTTTTCTATAGCCAAGAAAATTCATCCAGAATGATCAATATAGAGATAAGCTTGTTAAACTATAAATTTTGTGTGTGTTCATGTGTGTGTGTGTGTGTGTGTGTGTGTGTGTGTGTATGTGCACATGCATGTGTATACATGTGTATGGAGGCCAGGGTCATTCCGCAGGTGCTATGCATCTTGGATTTTGATACAGAATTCTTTTCAGTCTTGGACACACCAACTAGGTTGGCCAGTGAGCCTTGGGGATGCCCTGTCTCTAACTCTCCAGTGCTAGGATGACAGGCACATGCCACCATACCCTGCTTTATACACACATGTGCCACCATGTCCTGCTTTTTACACACATGTGCCACCATGCCCTGCTTGTTACATAGGTCCTACGAAACTGAACTCGGGTCTCTGTGCTTATGCAGTTCACATTTCACCAACAATGCTTTCTCCACAGCCTTAAAGCTATGGGATTTTAAGCACTGTGAAAAGAAATTCTCTCAAAAGAAATCTATTACTAATATAACCAATAAAAGGTTCTCTTTAAAAAGAAATTGTTTGGGCATCTATATATCCATATAAATAAAGTCATTTACAAGAAAAATATATTAGGTTGTATCAGTTTTTCATAGTAAGACCACATACCAGAAGACAATGGAGTAATATATTTTAAATATTCAAGACAGAACATGGGAGTCACAAATTTTATATCTAACCAAACTGACTGTCAAACTGAAATACTGTGGACAAATTCACAAGTAACCAGGAACAAGAGGTTATTATTTCTGAGAAATCTATTGCAATAACAGGCTTTAGACAATCAAAATGTTTAAGAACTATTTGCTCAAAGACAGAAAGGCCATCAAATTGCCAGAAGGTTTTTCCACCAATGACAAGTGCAAAACTAATAGAACATAATCCGTGCTGAGTTCATGGGTCTGGTCATTACCAATAGCAAATACAGAAAAAGCCGGATTGCAGATGTACCGTTTCTGACATACACATTCAGCGCCAATCAAAATCCAGGAGAATCGGATAAGTCTCTAGATCTAACCTCCTCTTTATAGGAAATACAAGGAGGAGGCTGGAGACATGGCTCAGTGGTTAAGAGCACCGACTGCTCTTCCAGAGGCCCTGAGTTCAATTCCCAGAAACCATGTGGTGGCTCACAGTCATCTGTAATGGGATCTGATACCCTTTTCTGAAGCAGCTACAGTGTACTACTATACATAAAATAAAATAAATGATTCTTTAAAAAATAAAACTTGAAAATATAAGGAAAGAATAATATGCAAATAACATTGCATAGATGCAGTAGGCAAAAACCACGATTGTGAAAAATCATTTAGAGCAAACCTAAACTTCGTTAACAGCTCAGGAAGAGGAATGGGTCCGGTCGGAAGACTCAGTGCCCCACAGTGGCTTTTCCATGGAAACCTTAGACTTACAAAGTAGGATCATTTAGGGTACAGACTTACAGGCTCATCAGAGAAGGAGTATCTTTATTAGGTAACTGAGGTAGGAAGAACCATCAGAAGTGTGACTGGCGCCATTTCACAGCCTGGGCTCGTAGACTGGACAAAACGGACAAAGATGGATGCTTGTACTCAGTCTGCTTTTTTGGGCTAGCACAAGTTAAACAGTTTTGTTCGCCATAAAGTTTCCCAAATATTTCCTTTGCCTATGCATGTTACTGATAGAAAAATAAAACAGTTCCCAAACTCCTGTTTTGAAAACTTGGTTTCTAGTGGTGGAGCTGTTCAGGAAGGAGTAGGAGGTGTAGGGGAGGGATCTGGGGGGGGCAGGTTTCGAGATTTCAAAAGACTCAAGCTAATCCCAGTGTGCTCCCTGCTTCCTGCTTGCAGATCAAGATGCGGATTCCTAGCTGTTGCTGCTGCCATGCCTCTGTTACAGTATCATCGACTCTAACCCTCTGGAACTATAACTATAAGCCCTATTGAATGAGGTCTCTTTAAAAGTTGTGTTGGTCATGGTGTTTTGTCACAGCAATAGGAAAGTAACCAAGACATCCAGTAAAGCGCTTGCCACACAAACAGGAGTGCCTCAGCTCTGCTCTCCAGTGCCCACTGTCGAAGCTGGCTGTGGTGCTGCATGTCTCTAATCCAGGTGCTGGGATATGGAAGCAAGAGGATCACCGAGGATGCTGGCTAGCCAGCCTAATCCAGTCTGTGAGCTCCAGGTTTGAGGAGAGACCCTGCCTCAAAAATAAGGTAGGAGGAAAGGGGTGGTATGGGGAGTTGTGGAGGGGAGACTGGGAACGGGGACAACATTTGAAATGTAAATAGATAAAAAGACAATAAAGGAATAAGGTAGAGAGAAACTGAGGGAAACACCCAGCGTTGATCTTAGGCCTCCATGTACACTTGTGCATATATGCCTGTGCACCCCCAAACAACAGCACACATTCAGCAAACTTCTGGCTGGAATTAGTAACAGTTCCAATATAGTAGGAGACATAATGTCATAGAGTCATAAAGTCATAGATGTCATAATGTCATAAAAGTCATAATGTCATAAAAGTCATAATGTCATAAAGTCAATAATGTCATAGAGTAAGTCAATAATAGTACATTGTGCCCCATAGCGGATGTGTCCCTTAGCAGATATCCTATGGCATATGATAACTCAATCCTTAGAATGACCCATGATGTCAGGTCAGGTGTGATTTCCATTTTGCACAGACACTGAGAATTTGGTGCATGTACAGGTGCTGAGAATTTTGTTACTTACCCCACGACTGTTACGAGCTAGGGTGCGGATGCCTGGGGCTATTTCTCAGGGGTAGTGTCTGCCTAACATGCACAAAGGTCCTAGGTTCATTCCCCACTATTCCACAAAATGGGGTGGGGGGGAGGGAGTTATTTAGTGGAGCTGGAGAGATGACTCAGCTGTTGAAAGTACTTGTTACCCTTGCAGAGGACCTAGGTTCAGTTCCCAGGACTCAACAATCACCGTTAACTCCAGTTCCATGGGATATGATCCTTCTGACTTCCAAGAGCAGCAGGCACACATAGGTTGCACATACACACATGACGGCAAACACTTGTACACATAAAATAAAAATAAAACGGGGCTGGTGAGGTAGCTCAGTGGGTGACTGACTGCTCTTCTGAAAGTCCTGAGTTCAAATCCCAGCAACCACATGGTGGCTCACAACTATCTCTAATAAGATCTGATGTCCTCTTCTGGTGTTAGACAGCTACAGTGTACTTAGATATAATAATAAATAAATCTTTGAAAACAATAAAAAATAAAAATAAAACGTTTAATGAGAGCTGTGAATACAGCCGTGGGCAAGCCTCTTCATGAGAATTTACTCAAGTTCAGAGACAAGAGATGACGACATGTACTGGGAACAAGCCGGACTGCTGAGGAGTCAGGCGGAACACAGCTCGGTTGTCGCGGTGGTCATGAGCGGCTGCCCGGGTCCTTCACTCGGTGCCTCTCTTGGTAACCCGCAGGCTCGGCTGTGGGTGTTTGAGGTTTTATGTGCACGAGCACAGGCAACAGAGAGCGATGCATTGTCCTCTTACAACTGTCAAGATGTCTCCTTTCTCCTGGGTCTGGATTATGCCAAACACCCTGTTTTACTTAATTCAAGTAGACTTAGTTTTAGCAATGGTGTACCAGTGATCTCAGGGTGTGACACCATTCCAAAGTTTCTTAGGGTCCAGGGAGAAGACAGGGAAAGTACAGCCACATGGCAAGGCCTGAAGACAGGACTCATGGGAAAAGCTTAAGTAAAGGGATGAAGCTGAGCTCAGAGGGGCGCGTGGAGCCCCGGCAGCTGTGGGCTCTCTGGCTGACTTTTCCCAATTAAAAAAAAATCATGAAGATTTGTTTCCGTGAAGAACAGAAGCAGTAACTCAAGTGGAGCAAACATTGCTGTCAGACATCTGCTCCGCCCCAGCCCTGTCCCCAGACGCACCGGCTTGTGTCAGTCAGTGATGTGTGTTCTTCCGTATCTTTGCTTGTGTCGAAGCCCACGTGCAGGACGGAGGGGCGGCTTTCTCACTCACAGGCGCCCGTGTATGTCATGTGATTCAGCTCATTCCTCTACTGCGTCCTCTGTTCACCTCACAGTCTGTCTCAGAGAATCTTCTTCTGTGTGGCTCTTTTGTGCGATTTGCGGAATGTTCTTTCTACAAATGGCTATTGGCAGTGTGTCGCTGGTTTTCAACATTTTGCTCCTTCCTATATTTGTGCTGTTATTTCTTGATAATGAGTATCATAGGTAGAAGTCTGCCCTGAATGGCATGCTCATTAAAAAAATACTAAATACCGTCTAATCGCCAACGTGTGAGACCGTGTCCTACGGTTGCTACTGTTAATTTTCATTACATTTCCCCACACAGTATCTCGTTGTGTTAATTCGCATTCCTTTTCATTGCCTGTGGCTAAGTACTTTTTCACATGCTTGCTTTCTATTAATTTTCATTTCAATTTCTATTTAATTTCTGTTGCATTTTAGATTGGGAGTGTTTTCTTTCTTACTAATAAATGTTAACTGTCTCAATCATAAGCAAGCTATGGCCAATATTCTCTCAGGTAAATAATTTGTCTATTTTGATTATTATGTCTTTTGTCATACGGACGGTTTCATTTCGACACAATGCCTTGTCTTAAACTATGGGTTTTGCATTTTGTATCTTTTTATTCGTTAGAGGAGGCAGCTTCTCCTCCCTCCTCTTCCTCCCCCCCATTCTCTTACCCCCACCCCCACTCACCTCTCCTCCCATTCTCCTCAGAGAGGGGAGGCCTCCCATGGATATCAGCCAGCCTTGCCATTGTCAAGTCAAAGTGAGATGTGTTTCAGTGCTCGGCATCCTCCCCTTCCTCTTCCTCAGTTCCATAGTGCTGAGGATGAAACTCACGACCTCAGAGATGCTGAGCATGCATTCTGCTGCTTCACTACATCCAGCCCACACGTGTGTGTGTGTGTGTGTGTGTGTGTGTGTGTGTGTGTGTGTGTGTGACTTTAAGCACTGGGGAGGAAGATACACTGTTGCTATCTTCAGACTCACCAGAAGAGGGTCTGGGATCCCATTACAGATGGTTGTGAGCTACCTTGTGGTAACAGAGAATTGAACTCAGGACCTCCGGGAGAGCAGTCAGTCCTCTTAACCGCTGAGCCAGGCCCCTAACTTGTTTTAAAGAATGCATTTGCCATCCTTATGTGTATGCTTTTCCCCCCATTCATTTTGAAATTGATGATTGAGGTCAAACAGCTCTTATCAGATCAGAAATGGAAATTTCTTTGATGAAGAGTTATCTACCAGGAAAAACTGGAAGGCATCTTACTCAGGAAATAGAAGCAACTTTGCTGGAATTAGAAACAAGACTGGCAAGACAATAATGTTCATTACAAAGGTTGCTATACAGCATTTGAGGTTCCAAGAAAGGCGAAGAAAGGACCAAGTGTTCTTGACGAAATGGCAAAATGTTGAAAACCACTGAGCTGCCATTAGAAGTTGAATGAATTATTCCATCATGGAGATTCTAGTCCTGGTACTTCTGTCATCGGCCTTCAGTTCTGAATAGTTTAAATTCACTTTTGATTTATGTTGTTACTGTATCCTGTGTGGCTTGGGTTCTGGAAATCTGGGCAGTGATGGAATGAAGAAAAGACAAACAGACACATACAGAAAAGCTGGGCTCAGATGGTGTACAACTGTGTAGGACCACAGAATCCTGGGTTGTGCTTATGAGGTACACTGCAGAGGGAGGGGGTGCCTAGTCTCTCTAGCGGTTGTATGCAACACTGTTGTGGGTCTGAGGCCTTGGTCTTCCACATCGACACATTCACTCCACACTGGGGAGGGGAAATTAGTCTCAAATACTTCGCTTTCTGTTTTAAACCACGTTCTTGTGATAAGGTCAAGACATAAAAACTTGCAAGTGCTTACTGTGTATGTCTTGGAAACTTTGGAGGTTAATGCGAATCTACGAAACCATCATCACAATGGATGTAAAAAAAATCTATCTGCTGTTTCTTATTAAATTTCCCTTTATTTTCATGCTTCCCTTTGGGCAGTAGATGGGACTTGACTGGTTTCTGCTTGAGGAAATCGCTGCGGTTTTCTGTCCAGCACATTTTCTATGTATGAGTAACGATGACAGTCTGTCTTAGTTACTTTTCTATTGCTGTGAAGAGACACTATGACCAAGTCAATGTTTAAAAGGAATTTTATTTGGCTCCTGGTTCTAGAGGTTGTATTAGAATACATTGAATATATTCTTCATTTAAATTTCAAATGTTATACCCTTTCCTGGTTCCCCCCTCCCAGAAAACCCCAACCCATCCTCCCAACCCCTGCCTCCAAGAAGATGTTCCTCTGCCCAACCCATTCCAACCTACCCCTCCACCCCCCCATTTCCCTACACTGGGGGCCTATCCTCCCACCGATGCCCAACAAGGCATTCCTCTGCCACAATTGTGGCTGGAGCCATGTGTACCCCTTGGTTGATGGCTTAGTCCCTGGGAGCCCTAGGGGGTTCTTCCAGTGGGGCTGCAAACCCCTTTAGCTCCTCCAGTCCTCCCTCCAACTCCTCTATTGGGGATCCCATGCTCAGTCCAATGGTTGGCTGCTAGCATCTGCCTCTGTATCTGTAAGGCTCTGGTAGGGCCCCTCAGGAGACAGCCTTAACAGGCTCCTTTCAGCAAGCACTTTTTGTCATCTATAATTGTGTTGAGTTTTGATAACTGTTTATAGGATGGATCCCCAGGTAGGGGAGTCTCTGGGTGGCCTTTCCTTCAGTCTCTGTACCTCACTTTGTCCCCATAATTGCTCCTGTGAGTATTGTGTTCCCTTTCTCAGAAAAACCGAAGCACCCACACTTTGGTCTTTCTTCTTCTTGAACTTCATGTGGTCTGTGAGTTTTACCTTGTTTATTCTGAGCTTCTCGACTAATATCCACTCATCAGTGTGTGCATACTATGCGAGGTGTTTTTTTTTTTTTTGTGATTGGGTTACCTCACTAAGGATACTTTCTAGTTCCATCCATTTGCCTAAGAATTTCATGAATTCATTTTTTTTAATTTTTAATTTTTTATTGGATATATTCTATATTTACATTTCATTTCCCCTTTTCTGGTTCCCTGCCCCCCAAAGGTCCCACATGTCCTTTTCTCTCCCCCTGCTCCCTCATCCACCCTTTCCCACTTCCCTGTTCTGGTATTCCCCTACACTGATGCTTTGATCCTTTCCAGCACCAGTGTCCACTCCTTTCTTCTTGTCAGACATCATTTGGTATGTGAATTGTCTTTGGTGTCCCAAGATTCTAGGCTAATATCCACTTATCAGTGAGTGCATACCATGGGTATTCTTTTGAGACTGGGTTACCTCTCTTAGTATGATGTTCTCCAGCTCCATCCATTTGTCTAAGAATTTCATGAATTCATTGTTTCTAATGGCTGAATAGTATTCCATTGTGTATATATACCACATTTTTTTGTATCCATTCCTCCGTTGAGGGACATCTGGGTTCTTTCCAGCTTCTGGCTATTATAAATAAAACTGCTATGAACATAGTGGAGCATGTATCCTTATTGCATGCTGGGGAATCTTCTGGGTATATGCCCAGGAGTGGTATGGCTGGGTCCTCCAGAAGTATCATGTCCATTTTTCTGAGGAACCGCCAGACTGATTTCCAGAGTGGTTGTACCAGCTTGCACTTCCACCAGCAGTGGAGGAGTGTTCCTCTTTCTCCACATCCTCGCCAACACCTGATGTCTTCTGAGTTTTTAATCCTAGCCATTCTTACTGGTGTGAGGTGAAATCTCAGGGTTGTTTTGATTTGCATTTCTCTAATGACTGACTAATGATGCTAATGATGTTGAACATTTGTTTTAAGGTGCTTCTCAGCCATCTGAATTTCTTCAGGTGAAAAATCTTTGTTTAGCTCTGTACCCCATTTTTTGATAGGGTTTTTTGGTTTTCTGGGGTCTAACTTCTTGAGTTCTTTGTATACATTGGATATTAGCCCTCTGTCAGATGTGGGGTTGGTGAAGATCTTTTCCCAATTTGTTGGTTGCCGATTTGTCCTTATGACAGTGTCCTTTGCCTTACAGAAACTTTGTAATTTTATGAGGTCCCATTTGTCTATTCTTGCTCTTAGATCATAAGCAATTGGTGTTCTGTTCAGGAATTTTTCCCCTGAGCCAATGTCCTCAAGGGTCTTCCCCAGTTTCTTTTCTATTAGTTTTAGTGTGTCTGGTTTTATGTGGAGGTCCTTGATCCACTTGGAGTTGAGCTTAGTGCAAGGAGATAAGAGTGGATCAATTCTCATTCTTCTGCATGTTGACCTCCTGTTGAGCCAGCACCATTTGTTGAAAAGGCCATCTTTTTTCCACTGGATGTTTTCAGCTCCTTTGTCGAAGATCAATTGGCCATAGATGTGTGGGTTCAATTCTGGGTCTTCAATCCTATTCCATTGATCCACTTCCCTGTCACTGTACCAATACCATGCAATTTTTACACTATTGCTCTGTAGTATTGCTTGAGGTCTGGGATATTGATTCCCCCAGAAGTTCTTTTACTGTTGATGATAGTTTTAGCTATCCTGGGTTTTTTGTTATTCCAGATGAATTTGAGAATTGCTCTTTCTAACTCCATGAAGAACTGAGTTGGGATTTTGATGGTGATTGTGTTGAATCTGTATATTGCTTTTGGCAAGATTGCCATTTTAACTATATTAATCCTGCCAACCCACGAGCATGGAAGATTTTTCCATTTTCTGAGGTCTTCTTTAATTTCCTTCTTCAGAGACCTGAAGTTTTTGTCAGATAAATCTTTCACTTGTTTGGTTAGAGTCACACCAAGATACTTTATATTGGTTGTGGCTATTGTGAAGGGTGTCATTTCCTTAATTTCTTTCTCGGCCTGCTTATCCTTTGTGTATAGGAAGGCTACTGATTTGCTTGAGTTGATTTTATAACCAGCCACTTTGCTGAAGTTGTTTATCAGCTGTAGAAGTTCTCTGGTGGAGTTTTTTGGGTCACTTAAGTATACTATCATATCATCTGTGGATAGTGATAGTTTGACTTCTTCCTTTACAATTTGTATCCCTTTGACTTCCTCATGTTGTCGAATTGCTCTAGCTAGTACCTCAAGTACTATATTGAAGAGATATGGTGAGAGGGGGCAGCCTTGTCTAGTCCCTGATTTTAGTGGGATTGCTTCAAGTTTCTCTCCATTTACTTTGATGTTGGCTACCAGTCTGCTGTAGATTGCTTTTACTATGTTTAGGTAAGGGCCTTGAATTCCTGTTCTTTCCAGGACTTTTAACATGAAAGGATGCTGAATCTTGTCAAATGCTTTTTCAGCATCTAATGAGATGACTATGTGGTTTTTTTCTTTGAGTTTGTTTATGTAGTGGATTACATTGATGGATTTCCATATATTGAACCATCCCTGCATCCCTGGGATGAAGCCAACTTGATCATGGTGAATGATCGTTTTGATGTGTTCTTGGATTCAGTTGGCAAGTATTTTATTGAGTATTTTTGCATCCATGTTCATAAGGAAGATTGGTCTGAAGTTCTCTTTCTTAGTTGGATCTTTGTGTGGTTTTGGTATCAGGGTAATTGTGGCTTTGTAGAATGAGTTGGGTAGTGTTCCTTCCATTTCTATTTTGTGGAATAGTTTGAAGAGTATTGGCATAAGGTCTTCTTTGAAGGTCTGATAGAATTCTGCACTAAAACCATCTGGTCCTGTGCTTTTTTTGGTTGGAAGACTTTCTATGACCCCTTCTATTTCTTTGAGGGTTATGGGTCTGTTTAGATGATCTATTTGATCCTGATTTAATTTTGGTATTTGGTATCTGTCTAGGAAATTGTCCATTTCCTCCAGATTCTCCAGTTGTGTTGAGTATAGGCTTTTGTAGTAGGATCTGATGATTTTTTGAATTTCCTCAGTTTCTGTTGTTATATCTCCCTTTTCATTTCTAATTTTGTTAATTTGAATACTGTCTCTGTGCCCTTTGGTAAGTCTGGCTAGGGGTTTATCTATCATCGATTTTCTCAAAGAACCAGCTCCTGGTTTTGTTGATTCTTTGTATGGTTCTCTTTGTTTCAACTTGATTGATTTCAGCCCTGAGTTTGATGATTTTCTGTCTTCTACTCCTCCTGGGTGAAATAGCTTCTTTTTGTTCTAGAGCTTTCAGGTGCACCATTAAGTTGCTAGTATATGCTCTTTCCTGTTTCTTTTTGGAGACACTCAGGGCTATGAGTTTTCCTCTTAGCACTGCTTTCATTATGTCTCATAGATTTGGGTATGTTGTGGCTTCATTTTCATTAAATTCTAAAAAGTCTTTGATTTCTTTCCTTATTTCTTCCTTGACTAAGGTATCATTGAGTAGAATATTGTTCAGCCTCCACGTGTATGAGGATTTTCTGTTGTTTTTGTTGCTATTGAAGAACACTCTTACTCCATGGTGATCCGATAGGAGGCATGGGATTAGTTCCATCTTTTTATATTTGTTGAGGTCTGTCTTGTGACCAATTATATGGTTGATTTTGGAGAAGGTACCATGAGGTGCTGAGAACAAGGTATAGTCTTTTGCTTTAGGATGAAATGTTCTATATATATCTGTTAAATCCAATTGGTCCAATGTTTCAATGAGTTTCCCTGTGTCCCTGTTTAGTTTCTGTTTTCCTGATCGGTCCATTGAGGATAGTGGAGTGTTGAGGTCCCCCACAATTATTGTGTTAGGTGCAATGTGTGCTTTGAGCTTTAGTAAAGTTTCTTTTATGAATGAGGGTGCCCTTGCATTTGGAGCGTAGATGTTTAGAATTGTGAGTTCTTCTTGGTGGATTCTTCCTTTGACTAGCAAGAAGTGACCTTCTGTGTCTCTTTTGATGACTTTGGGTTGAAAGTCAATTTTATCTGATATTAGAATGGATATTTCAGCTTGCTTCCTGTGACCACTTGCTTGCAAAATTGTCTTCTTAATAGCTGAGTAGTACTCCATCACATTTTTTCTCATGTAAATCTTCAATTTTATCAGAAAATGTTTGTAATCCCCCCTTTTATTCGATATATGCTTTATTTACATTCCAAGTGATTTCCTCTTTCCTGTATCCCCCCTCCCCAAAAGTCCCATAAACCCTCTTCCCTCCCCCTATTCCCCAATCCACCCCTTCCCACTTCCCTGTCCTGCTATTCCCCTACACTGCTGCACTGAGCCTTTCCAGGACTAGAGGCCACTCCTTCCTTCTTCGTGGGCATCATTTGATATGTGAAGGTGTCTTGGGTATTCCAAGCTTCTAGGCTAATATCTGCTTATCAGTGAGTGCATACCTTGAGTGTTCTTTTGAGACTGGGTTACCTCACTTACGATGATGTTCTCCAGCTCCATCCATTTGTCTAAGAATTTCACGAATTCATTGTTTCTAATGGCTGGATAGTACTCCATTGTGTATATATACCACATTTTCTGTATCCATTCCTCTGTTGAGGGAGATCTGGGTTCTTTCCAGCTTCTGGCTATAAATAGGGCTGCTATGAGCATAGTGGAGCATATATTCTTATTACATGTTGGGGAATCCTCTGGGTATATGCCCAGGAATGGTAGCGGTGTCCTCCGGAATTATCATTGCCAGTTTCCTGAGGAACTACCAGACTGATTTCCAGAACGGTAGTACCAGCTTGCAACCCCACCAGCAATGGAGGAGTGTTCCTCTTTCTCCACATCCTCACCAACACCTATTTCCTCCTGAGTTTTTGATCTTAGCCATTCTAACTGGTGTGAGGTGAAATCTCAGGGTTGTTTTGATTTGCATTTCCCTGATTACTAAGGATGTTGAACATTTCTTTAGGTGCTTCTCAGCCATTCGATATTCCTCAGGTAAAAATTCTTTGTTTAGCTCTGTACTCCATTTTTTAAAGGGGTTATTTGGTTCTCTGGAGTCTACCTTCTTGAATTCTTTGTATATCTTGGACATAAGCCCTCTGTTGGATGTAGTGTCGGTAAAGATCTTTTCCCAATTTGTTGGTTGCCGTTTTGTCCTTTTGATAATGTCCTTTGCCTTACAGAAACTTTGTAATTTTATAGGTCCCATTTGTCAATTCTTGATCTCAGACCATAAGCTACTGGTGTTCTGTTGAGGAAATTTTCTCCTGTGCCCATGTCCTCAAGGGTCTTCCCCAGTTTCTTTTCTATTAGTTTTAGTGTGTCTGGTTTTATGTAGAGGTTCTTGATCCACTTGAACTTGAGTTTAGTACAAGGAGATACGAATGGATCAATTTGCATTCTTTTGCATACTGACCTCCAGTTGAACCAGCACCATTTGTTGAAAAGGCTATCTTTTTTCCACTGTATGGTTGTAGCTCCCTTGTCAAAGATCAAGTGACCATAATTCTGTGGGTTCATTTCCCGGTCTTCAATTTTTTTCCATTGATCTGTTGCTACTAAGTATCCAACCCAGTTCCCCGGTAAAAGAAAGCTCAACTCAGCAGTTAACAAAACAAGCTACAAGCCTAGACTGGGCAGGCCTCCCACTCTACTACTCTGTTTCAATCTATTTTATCCCATACAACTTGCAGTTTCTCTAGGCCCCGGGCTTCTCTCCCGGCCGCCTCTCCGGTTCTCTTTAACCGTTTCTCTCTCCCCGTTTCTTCTCTTCTTCTTCTCTTCTGTTCTCTCTCCCGTTGCTCCTCCTCCTCCTGTTTTATACCCTGTAGCTCCTCCCCTAGACTCTCTGCTCCTCCCACTTTCCTCCTGCCCAATCATTGGCTCAAGCCTTTATTTGAAAAGTCAAGGTGGGGAGACGGTTCACAAGGCAACTCCTCATCTGCAGCCCCTCTGAGGAGTGGAATTAACATCAAAGTACTAGCCCAGGGCTATCCACAACATTTCCCCCTTTCTGTCCAATTAAAAGACTCTTTTATCTCAGACATCAATTGAGCACAATTATTACCATTTTGTAATATATAGCATACAGGATAGACCTAACACCCAGTCAATCATTTTTTATCAATTAAGTAGTACCCCTGTCATCTATTGGAACTTAAAAGACTTATAATTCTACACCTGACTCAAGTACACTTTAGACTGTAATCCATCTGAAAACCATCCTCTCAAATCTGTATTATCTTTCTAAATGCTAACCAGCTTGGACTGGCTATAAGACTATTAGTCTTCAACCCCATCAGAAATCCAAGAATGACTAATATTACCTGAAAGTATGAGAAGCACAAAATATAGCTTCTAAAACTTAGCCAATTTATAGAGACCGCTGATCACCTGGACAGGCCCTATACACCAAAACGTTGGAGCATCAGGCTTCAGCCTTCTGGCCCAGGATCATCTGACAGACCTTGGTAATGCAGAATTTTGAAGGGCTGATTACTCTGTCTTAGCAGAGATAATCAGTCGACTATTCCGCAGTGTGTCCTTTTTTTGGACAGTATTTGTCTGTAGATGGAATGAGGCAATTCTTGCCTGGTGACTGTCTCACCACAACTGAAGCAACTCCACTGATGCTCAAGTTCTTCTTTGAATTCAAGAAAGGGGTGCTGTCAGGAGCAGACAGGTCTCTAGTCAAATATTAATAAATAAATGTCAATAAACATATTCTGTGGACTTCTGGCACCTTTGAAGACCATTTGTCTACCTAAGACATCTCTGAACTGTTAAGCCTTGACTCTTCTCGGCTGTTTCTAATGAAAATAGCTCAGGAACACTCTTTTAACTAATTCATAATCACGAGTTTGCTATCTGGCCCTTAACTTGTATTACTTAATCATCTAAAAGCAGTTTATACTAGCAGTTATAGAAGGACTGGGTCTAAGCCTTGTATTCTTAAATGTGTTATATAGGCACAATGCCTACATGGGAGTAACAATATTAATCCCAGTTTTATATCAATAGTAAATTCATACTAATGAAAACCTTAAGTTTACATCAACTAAATTCTGAACCAATAGGCTTTGCATCAATTATAAAGACTTCTACCAATGTAAGATCTGGCTATGTAATTTTTTGCTTAAAAATACATTTTCTCACCAATCCCTATTTGTCTATTTCTATAATTTCTATGATATTACTATATCCCCCTTTTTTCTTTTCCACCCACTTCTCCTTTACCTAAGAAAGAAGGATAGAGAAGAGGAAAGGAAAGGTAGAAATCCCTGTTTAAGTTCTTTAGTTCCCTCCCTGACCAAAGCTACATTTGTGACGTATCCCTAAAATTATAACATATCTATAATTTCTAAAATAACCATAACCATCCACCCCACATAAGGGACTGGGACGATGATTGTCTTCTGTCTGCTTCCAGCTGAATTGGGGCGAAGAATTCCCATTTGGGGGCCCAAAGGGAAATTTTGAAAACTAGCTGGCATTATTTGCCTTCCAGTCACTATGTTTTGAGAAAGTTCATGCCTCTGTGTCAGATGACATCTTGACCATGACATTCTGAAAGGCTGGAGAGGCAAGTAAAGTTCTGGAAGCAAGTCTTTGATGTAGTTGAAGTAGAGTCCATTGTGAAGCTGGAATGGAAGGTCCCAAATCTCAGCATCCTGGTGTGTGAATCTTTTCAGGGCTGTCTTTCTCTTCTTTCATCCCTATAGTATACAAAACTTAAAAGCAACAAGTAAACAGGTAAAGACATTCACACAGAGCATGCAGGGGGCACATATTGGCCAATGAAGATCAATAAAGAAAGACATCTGACTGCCTTTCCTCAGATTAGCTTGATCACTTGGTCAAACTAAAATGTAACTGTGTATCCATGTCCTCGTAAAGGATGGTATGTAACACCCAATAAGTGTTAATGGCTGTTTATAGACATTTTAGTCTCAGCCAGTTCCAGAGCTGTCTCCATATACAGAGACATAAACATTACTACATATACATCACCTATTTTGTTGATTGTGTTAATCTCCATTTTCTTCTCTGTCGCCAAGGTCCTCAGGAGGTCTCCCTTTGTCATGTCTGATTTTTATCAACTTGGAAGGGACCCACAGCTTTTCTTTTCCTGTGGAAACATAGGCATAGCCCCTCCCCCAGCGTAACACATTTCCCACTCTCCATTCTGTTGTTAGAATATCCTTAATGTAAACAGGCTGGTTTAGTTCAATAGTTCGTTCCACAGTACAATGTCTTTCAGCAGCTGTGGTGTTTTCTTCATTGACATTTAAAAAATTATCTGGAGGTCTTTGTTGTATACTGACAAGATAGAATAAAGTTTGTTTTTTAATAACTTTTGGTTGGCTTATTCTACTTTTATCTTCTATCCCTCCCTGAGTATTTTCCTTTTCCTTAAGTTCCTGTATTTTCTGTTCAAGGTTCTGCCTCCAAATTTTGATCTTTTCTTTATATTGCAATTCTGATAGTCTACTGTCTATTTTATTCTGATTGATTAATTTTAAAAGGTTTTTCTCCAAGTCTAGCTTCCAATCCTCATTTTTTTCTCTCTGCTGCTCAATCTGATCTGTGAACTGCTGCATCCTTTGTTCTAACATCTTTTCTAACTCCTGTCTCACACCTTCATTCTCTTTCTTCTGTCTCTTATTTCGTTCTATAATTTCCTGGGTCTTCAATTCTAGTGTTTCAAACTGCTGCATCCTTTGTTCCAGCATCTTTTCTAACTCCTGTCTCCCACCTTCATTCTCCTCCTTCTGTCTCTTGTTCTGTTCTATAATTTCCTGGGCCTTCAATTCTAGTGTTTCTAACTGCTGCATCCTTTGTTCTAGCATCTTTTCTAACTCCTGTCTCCCACCTTCATTCTCCTCCTTCTGTCTCTTATTCTGTTCTATGATTTCCTGGGTCTTCAATTCTAGTTTTTCGAACTGCTGCATCCTTTGTTCTAGCATCTTTTCTAACTCCTGTCTCCTACCTTCATTCTCCTCCTTCTGTCTCTTATTCTGTTCTATAATTTCCTGGGTCTTCAATTCTAGTGTTTCGAACTGCTGCGTCCTTTGTTCTAGCATCTTTTCTAACTCCTGTCTCTCATGTTCTAGTGTTATTTGTAATCTCTTTTCTAAGGCAAGGATTTTTTTGTCTAGGACTCTTGAGATGACATAGCAAATCAAGATAATAAGTACTGCAATACCAATGACTTTTTCCTCTAAATCCATTCTCGTCAAATCACTCAAAATATCATCACGTAGAGCCAAAACAGTCTTTATTGTTCTACTCATCTTTAGGTATCAAGATGCTATATATCTCTCTTATATCAATGAATTACCTGGTCCGGAACCCTTTCTATCTGCTGTCCGAGCCGTTCAGGGCTTCTCAGGCAGCTAACGTTTTATCTCAGGTTTGTTAGGTTCTAAACAATAGTTGGGCAGCCATTTTGTTGCTACTAAGTATCCAACCCAGTTCCCCGGTAAAAGAAAGCTCAACTCAGCGGTTAACAAAACAAGCTACAAGCCTAGACTGGGCAGGCCTCCCACTCTACTACTCTGTTTCAATCTATTTTATCCCATACAACTTGCAGTTTCTCTAGGCCCAGGGCTTCTCTCCCGGCCGCCTCTCCGGTTCTCTTTAACCGTTTCTCTCTCCCGGTTTCTTCTCTTCTTCCTCTCTTCTGTTCTCTCTCCCGTTGCTCCTCCTCCTCCTGTTTTATACCCTGTAGCTCCTCCCCTAGACTCTCTGCTCCTCCCACTTTCCTTCTGCCCAATCATTGGCTCAAGCCTTTATTTGAAAAGTCAAGGTGGGGAGACGGTTCACAAGGCAACTCCTCATCTGCAGCCCCTCTGAGGAGTGGAATTAACATCAAAGTACGAGCCCAGGGCTATCCACAACATTGATCTACTTGCCTGTCACTGCACCAATACCATACAGTTTTTGACAAAATTTTTCTGTAGTACTGCTTGAGGTCAGGGATACTGATTCTCCCAGAAGTTCTATTACTGTTGAGGATAGTTTTAGCTATCCTGGGTTTTTTTTTTATTCCAGATGAATTTGAGAATTGCTTTTTCTAACTCCATGAAGAACTGAGTTGGGATTTTGATGGTGATTGTGTTAAATCTGTATATTGCTTTTGGCAAGATTGCCATTTTAACTATATTAATCCTGCCAACCCACGAGCATGGAAGATTTTTCCATTTTCTGAGGTCTTCTTTAATTTCCTTCTTCAGGGACCTGAAGTTTTTGTCAGATAAATCTTTCACTTGTTTGGTTAGAGTCACACCAAGATACTTTATATTGGTTGTGGCTATTGTGAAGGGTGTCATTTCCTTAATTTCTTTCTCGGCCTGCTTATCCTTTGTGTATAGGAAGGCTACTGATTTGCTTGAGTTGATTTTATAACCAGCCACTTTGCTGAAGTTGTTTATCAGCTGTAGAAGTTCTCTGGTGGAGTTTTTTGGGTCACTTAAGTATACTATCATATCATCTGTGGATAGTGATAGTTTGACTTCTTCCTTTACAATTTGTATCCCTTTGACTTCCTCATGTTGTCGAATTGCTCTAGCTAGTACCTCAAGTACTATATTGAAGAGATATGGTGAGAGGGGGCAGCCTTGTCTAGTCCCTGATTTTAGTGGGATTGCTTCAAGTTTCTCTCCATTTACTTTGATGTTGGCTACCAGTCTGCTGTAGATTGCTTTTACTATGTTTAGGTAAGGGCCTTGAATTCCTGTTCTTTCCAGGACTTTTAACATGAAAGGATGCTGAATCTTGTCAAATGCTTTTTCAGCATCTAATGAGATGACTATGTGGTTTTTTTCTTTGAGTTTGTTTATGTAGTGGATTACATTGATGGATTTCCATATATTGAACCATCCCTGCATCCCTGGGATGAAGCCAACTTGATCATGGTGAATGATCGTTTTGATGTGTTCTTGGATTCAGTTGGCAAGTATTTTATTGAGTATTTTTGCATCCATGTTCATAAGGAAGATTGGTCTGAAGTTCTCTTTCTTAGTTGGATCTTTGTGTGGTTTTGGTATCAGGGTAATTGTGGCTTTGTAGAATGAGTTGGGTAGTGTTCCTTCCATTTCTATTTTGTGGAATAGTTTGAAGAGTATTGGCATAAGGTCTTCTTTGAAGGTCTGATAGAATTCTGCACTAAAACCATCTGGTCCTGTGCTTTTTTTGGTTGGAAGACTTTCTATGACCCCTTCTATTTCTTTGAGGGTTATGGGTCTGTTTAGATGATCTATTTGATCCTGATTTAATTTTGGTATTTGGTATCTGTCTAGGAAATTGTCCATTTCCTCCAGATTCTCCAGTTGTGTTGAGTATAGGTTTTTGTAGTAGGATCTGATGATTTTTTGAATTTCCTCAGTTTCTGTTGTTATTTCACCCCTTTCATTTCTGATTTTGTTAATTTGGGTACTGTCTCTGTGCCCTCTGGTTAGTCTGGCTAAAGGTTTATCTATCTTGTTGATTTTCTCAAAGAACCAGCTCCTGGTTTTGTTGATTCTTTGTATAGTTCTTTTTGTTTCAACTTGGTTGATTTCAGCCCTGAGTTTGATGATTTCCTGCCTTCTACTCCTCCTGGGTGAAATAGCTTCTTTTTGTTCTAAAGCTTTCAAGTGTTCTGTTAAACTGCTAGTGTATGCTCTCTCCAGTTTCTTTTCATAGGCACTCAGGGCTATGAGTTTTCCTCTTAGCACTGCTTTCATTGTGTCTCATAAATTTGAGTATGTTCTGCTTTCATTTTCATTAAATTCTAAAAAGTGATTTCTTTCCTTATTTCTTCCTTGACTAAGGTATCATTGAATAGAGCATTGTTCAGCTTCCATGTATATATGGGCTTTTTGTTTTTTTGTTGTTATTGAAGACCACCTTTATTCCATAGTGATCTGATAGGAGGCATGGAATTAGTTTGATCATCTTATATCTGTTGAGGTCTGTTTTGAGACCAATTATATGGTCAATTTTGGTCAGTACCATGAGGTGCTGAGAAGGTATATTCTTTTGATTTAGGATGAAATGTTCTATAGATATCTATTAAATCAATTTGATCCAAAACTTCTGTTAGTTTCACTGTGACTCTATTTAGTTTGTGTTTCCCTTATCTGTCCATTGAAGAAAGTGGGGTGTTTAAGTCCCCCACAATTATCGTGTGGGGTGCGATGTATGCTTTAAGCTTTAGTAGGGTTTCCTTTACAAATGCCGGTGCCCTTGTATTTGGGGCATAGATGTTCAAAATTGAGAGTTCTTCCTGGTAGATTTTTCCTTTGATGAGTATAAAGTGGCCTTCTTTATCTTTTTTGATGACTTTCAGTTAAAAGTCTATTTTATCATATTAGAATGGCTACCCCAGCTTGTTTCCTGGGACCATTTGCTTGGAGAACTGTTTGCCAGCCTTTTACTTTTAGGCAGTGTTTGTCTTTGACACTCAGATGTGTTTCATGTATGCAGCAAAATTGTATGTCTTGTTTATGAATCCAGTCTGTTAGTCTATGTCTTTTTATTGGGGAATTGAGTCCATTGATGTTAAGAGATATTAAGGAATAGTGATTGTTGCTTCCTGCTGTTTTTGATGTAATTTTTATGTTTGTGTGGTTATCTTCTTTTGGGTTTGTTGAAAGAAGATTACTTTCTTGCTTTTTCTTGTGTGTAGTTTCCCTCCCTTAATTGGTGTTTTCCATTCATTGTCCTTTGAAGGGCTGAATTTGTGGAAAGATACTGTATAAATTTGTTTTTGTCATGAAAAACCTTGGTTTCTCCATTTATGGTAATTGAGAAATTTGCTGGATATAGCAGTTTGGGTTGGCATTTGTGTTCCCTTAGGGTTTGCATGACATCTTCCCAGACTCTACTGGCTTTCATAGTCTCTAGTGAGAAATCTGGCATAATTTTGATAGGTCTACCTTTATGTTACTTGACATTTTTCCCTTACTGCTTTTAATATTCTTTCTTTGTTTAGTACATTTGTTTTAATTATTATGTGATGGGGGATGAATTTCTTTTCTGGTCAAATCTATTTGGAATACACCCAGTGTCTTGTATGTTCATGGGCATCTCTTTCTTTAGGTTAGGGAAGTTTTCTTCTATAATTTTGTTGAAGACATTTACTGGCCCTTTATGTTGGAAATCTCTTTCTTCTATGCCTATAATCCTTAGGTTTGGTCTTCTCATTTTGTCCTAGATTTCCTGGATATTTTTGGGTCAGGAACTTTTTGCATTTTTCATTTTCTTTGACTATTGTATCAATGCTTTCTATGGTATCTTCTGCATCTGAGATTCTCTCTTCTATCATTTGTATTCTGTTGTATTCTCTTCTTGGATCCATGACTCCTGACTTCTTTCCTATGTTTTCTATGTCCCAAGTTGTCTCCCTTTGTGATTTTATTATTGTTTCTACCTCCTTCTTCAGATCCTGGATGGCTTTGTTTAATTCCTTCACCTGTTTTGTTGTGTTTTCCCTTAGTTCTTCAAGGGCTTCTCCCTGTTTACTTGTGTTCTCCTCTATTTCTTTAAGGAAGTTATTTATGTCCTTCTTGAAGCCCTCCATGATGCCCTCCATCAGCATCATGACCAGTGACTTTAAATCCAAATCTTGCTTTCCTGGTGTGTTGGGGTATCCAGGACTTGCTGTTGTGGGAGAATTGGGTTCAGGTGGTGCCATATTGCCTTGATTTCTGTTAGCAACATTCCTATGTTTGCCTTTTGCCATCTGGTTATCTCTGGTGTTAGTTGGGCCTGCTGTCATTGACTGGAGCTTGCCCTCCTGTGTGCCTGCAGGCCTATCTCAGCAACCCTGGGTGAGCTGCTTTCCCCGGCACAAATTGCTGTGGTGCTGCCAAGTTCCTGGGTACAGGTGGAGTCCTGGTGTGGTGTGTCCCAAGTGATCCTCTACTCTGGTGAAACCTGCCTACCAATCTGTTGCACAGTCACAGAAGCAAAGATGGTGGCAAGACCCACTCTCTTGTAATTGTATTTGGGTATGTAGCTCTGTGGCCCTGATCAGCTCTCGATGCAGGCTGTGCTGGCTGTCTCCTCCTCACTGGCTGCTGGGTGTATAGCTGGCTTCTTGCACTGCTTGGAGATGGTGCACTGTGGCCGAGGGTGTTCCTGATCTGGAGTCGGAGACTGGAGGGCTCCCTCTATATGGATCTTCACTCTCCTTTTTATCTTCCATTAGCAATTCTCCAGTCTCATTCCTCTTTTTCCCTCTATATGGCCACCCACAGCCCTGTATAAGACCACACCTTGCTCTCTGACCTCACTCTCTTGAGGCTTTGTCAGACATTGCAGAAGAATCAGGTTTCCTTTCTACAGACCCTTTCAGGACCCCCTGCTCTTCTAGCCCATGCCAATCTTTGGCACTAGTCCTCAATGCCTAGAAACACATTCTACCTGGAACCCCCAGGGGCCAGAGGGAGTGAAAAAGAGGAATGAGACTGGAGAACTGCTAATGGAAAATAAAAAGGAGAGTGAAGATCCATTATCTGATTCCCAGGCATGTGTGGCCCATGCATTCCCAGTTTGAGTTCCTAAAGGTATATTTATTTTCAGGCCTTGTTAATACAATGCTATAGCAAATAAGTATGTCAGTGCACATGCATAAATATGTAAACAAGACATTGAAGATGTCCTCATATTCTTGGGCATTTGCTTAGGAGGTGTGACCTTGTTGGAGGAGGTATGTAACTAGAGGTATGCTCTGAGGGTTTTTTACTTTGTCCTCTCTGCTTTGTGCTTGTGGTTCAAGGTGGGAGTTCTCCACTTCTGCTCCAGAAGCCATGCCTGATGGTTTTACTTCATCACTGTGGATCCCAACTCTCTGGAACCATGAGCCCAAATGAGCTCTGTCTTCTATAAGTTACCTTGGTCAGAGTGTCTTATGACCACAGCAACAGAAAAGCATTGATTACACCTACCAGCACAGTCTGTGCCTGCCTGTTTCTCCATAGCCTTGTATGTTCTGGAACATTTTGGTGTGTGTGATTTAAATACAACCATGATTTAATGCGCTGTTTTCTTATAAGTTGGACCTTTCCGTATTTTAAAAGGCTACCATGGTTTTAACTGTTTATTTTAAACAAATATGAATATTTGATCCTAGAGGGCATCCAGTGTCATTTAACAGTTTTCTATTTTGGAGGGAAGCTCTTTAGGACACAGGACAGAAAAGAGTTAAAACAGGGTATGCTAAGGGAGGATGATAAAACATTCTTTTCTGCAGGGCGAGTTCAAATGCATGAAGTAAACAACTCGAAGACTTCAAAAAGTCCCTGAAACTGGCCATATACACTAAGCTCCTTGTGGTGGTTTGAATAGGAATGACCTCATAGGCTCATAGAGTTGAATGCTGGGTCACTAGGAAGTGGGGCTACCAGAAAGGGATTAAGAGGTGTGGCCTTGCTGGAGTAGGTGTGGCCTTGTTGGAGGAAGTATGTCACTGAGTGGGGGGGCGGGCTTTGGGGTTTCATAAGCCCAAGCCGGGCTAGTGGCTCTCTCTCTTCCTGTCACCTGCAGATCCTGATGTAGAACGCTAGCTCCTTCTCTGCTGGCAGCTGGCATGCTTCTTCTCCTCTCGCTGATAATGGACAAACCTTCTGGCACTGTAAGTGAGCCCCAGTAAAACTCTTTTCATTACAAGAGTTTTCCATAGTCAAGACATCTCTTCACAGCAATAGAGCCACTGGCCAAGACTCTCCTACCTTCACAGACTTTACCTTAAGCTGTAAGGGGTGCTGGGAGATACTCTCAGACCAGGTTAAGACCAACTGAACTAGCTGGAAAGAATGCTCTCCGACCTACTGAGCTACCAGAGAGCTGTGCAGTGGGCTCCAAGCTCTTGGCTTTTATGAACTGTCGCTTGCACTGGAATGGGCTATTTGCTCATGCAGCTGTGAGTGATCCCTCACCCATATTCCTGTAACCCCAATAAAACACATTGGTATACCAAGTTGGATTGTGGTGGCATCACTTTGATCTGAGGTACAGATTTTTATGTCTCCCTGGGAATAGTTATACATAAATGTTCATTATAATTTTTAATGCCCAACGACAATCTGATTAGTATCGTATTAGATAAATTAGGTAATAAAAAAGCCAAGAATTGAGGTTGGAGACATTTGCTTTGATTAAAATGCAAAGGAAGGCAAGTGGTGTTGGCATATGTCTTTAATCCCAGCACTCAGAAGACAGGGGAAGGTGGATCTCTGTGAGTTTGAGGCCAGCCTGGTCTACAGAACAAGTTCCAGGACACCTAGTAAGAAACTCCATTTTAGAAATAAAATAAAATAACCGAAGGTTCCCATATGTCTTAGTTGGGGTTTCTATTGCTGTGATAAAACACCAGGAACCAAAAGCAAGCTGGAGAGGAAAGGGTTTATTCAGTTTACACTTCTACATTGCTGTTCATCACTAAAGGAAGTCAGGACAGAAACTCAAACAGGGCAGGATCAGCACGATTCAAAGGTAGGGGGTGGGGGGCAGGAGCTGATGTAGAGGTCACAGAGGGGTGCTGCTTACTGACTTGCTTTTTTTTTTTTAAATAGAACCCAGAACTACCTGCCCAGGGATGGCACACCACCCATGATGGACTAGGCTGTCCCTCATTGATCAATAATTAAGAAAATGGCCTGCAGCTGGATCTCATGGAGACCTTTCCTCAACTCGAGGTTCCTTTGTCTCTGATGAATTTAGCTTGTGTCAAGTTGTCATGAAACCAGCCAGTCCACCATAGAAAAGAAGGGATTGTGATTTATCCATTTCAGTGTTCTCAGGATAGGGCCTAGATTCTGCACCAGTGACTGGACATGAGAGCTGTCATTAGCCATTTGGAGGAATTCCTCTTTCAGAACATGCAGATAGCCTAAAGACCTAGATAGCCTGACCCGAGTTCAAGATTTCCTATATTTCCCTGGAATACAGCTGCTTCTGAGTGTATCGATGAAAATAAACTGAATGGCTCAGGGTTTGGGTCTCCTTTATGCTACTGGTCCTAAATAAGGTAGACTATTAAGTTGCACCGAATGAAACTTTGCTTAGACAGACAGCATTAACAGAATTACAGTCATTTTTTCTTTAGGAAATGGTACAAGTCATCCACAAACTATTTTAGGTGGAAATGGTTAATAGCAGACAACTGTATTCTTCAGGTTACAACAATCCAGGACTGCAAGAGCGTGTCAGTCCCCCTCAGCCATAAAGGCATTTGGTTAGCTTTGGTCTGTGCTCAGTGGACAATGTTCGAGTGCCTCTCTCTGGAGGTCCCCCATGAGTTCCCTTTGCTTCCCTCTGCCACTCCCACTCAAGCACACAGAACCACAGAGTGTGGGGGTTTCACGGTTCAGATCGTGTCCACAATAGATGCTGTGCCAGGGCGTTTCCGATTTGGCCTTTGTAGGATTAGAACAGTATTCCTGTGTGTGAAAGCGAGTTAGCGACAGCAAGCTTTAATACATACCACTTGAATACATATCATTTGAAATGAGTATCATTGTTCCCCTTGTGGGAGACAATGTTTCTCCTGGGGGAAAAATAGTCAGACATACAACCTGGAAAAGCTCCTATGTCCAATGTGCCCCTTTTTCAAGAATAAGAAAACACCTTCTAGAAGCATCTATTCTTGCAATTTGGTTTCACCTGGAAGCAGACTGTCCACCCTGATGTCTAACTTTTTAGGAAGTTTAGCATCGCAGTCTATGGCATGAGTACTAACCCCACTATCCTTCGCCCGTGTACCCAGGGCTAAATTGTGCATTTGTCAGTATGTGGCTTGCTGTACCCATTACAGATTCAGGAAAAGCGCAAGAGAGAAGTGTTCATAAATGTGTTGTCAATAGTTCCGCTCTGAGAGTTAGCGTTTCCCAGCTGACAAAGCCCCGTCAGTCTCGTCAAGCAAACTCTACACCATGATGTTTAGTCCTTGTTGCAGGATATTTGATCACACCGTGGACCCTAGGATTGTGTATTTACTGAAAGAAGCTATTTCTAGTTGTGGTGTGGCTCAGCCTTAGCACATACCTTTATTTCCTCTGGCTGGAATACAGACATGACCTTAGTATTCACCTTTAATTCCAAACAGTGAAGATAAGGTTAGTTCATAGAAGGGAGCACCCATGTTTGAAACTGACTTCTAGTTGAGTGGCAGACAAAGGGATAACTCGGAGAAAGATTTGACAGACTAGGATACGTCCAACCCTCATGAAGAGTTACTTAAGGGAGCAGCACAAAGAGAGGGGAGGCAGTTTTACCAGGAGAGTTTTACAGAGACTGGTTGAAGAGAGAACAAGCCAGACACGGGTGAAGACAGAATGAGCCAGAGGATGAGAAGGAGCCAGAAGATTCGATCAGATTGACTGAGATAGTTTGAGGCCAAGCAGAGCAATTCAGGAGGAGCCGAGAGAAGCCAGTTTGAATCAGTCAGCATGGAGGAGAGTTTGAGTCAGAACAGCTGAGTGGAATCTGCCAGGCAGAGATCAGAAAGAACTAGGAAGGGGTGAGCTTATCCAGCAGTGAGTCTGAAGAGACTGAAAACACTCTAGGCCTGGATAAGACTGTATGGCGCTAAGAGCTTCCAGGACTAGGGCTAGGTTAGCAGACTGTGGCAATAAGCCTTTGAGGCAACAATTTTTGCAGGAGAATAAGAGCTTCTTTTACAAGTACACGCTTTACTGGCACTTAAAGCGTCCCCTGCATGATCCCAGGATCTTACAGAGAAACAACCCAAGATTATAGATGCTTAGCAAATGGCTAGGGTCAGAAGAGCAAAGCTATGGTGGAACTGTGGTTTTCCTAAGCCCCTCACCCCCATCCAGTGCCTCCCTGCTCTCCAACAGCGCCCCATCCGGAACTATTTACACTTAATGCTTGTCTATGAACACTTAAACCGCCCCCGCCCTGGGATGGATGACTTCACACAGGCTCTTATTTAACTTGCACCTTTCACACCCAAGAAGTCGCGTGATTTTTTTTTTTTCTGAATAAATTCCCGCTGTAATTCGGGATGAATTCTGTAACCAAATTTTACCCTAAAATCAATGTTAAGACTATGTCTGGATCACTAGGACATTTAAAGGCTGGTTTTCTTCCTTGTCCCTCTTCTCAAACACTGCATTGAGGATTTGACAGTGTCCTGATGGGCATTCTAGCGTAACCTTGATTTCCAGCCTCCTGTCTCCACTCTTTTCCTTTTTTTAAAAAAAACTTTAACCTTCACTCACTGCTCCCCCTCCCAGCCACTCCCTCCCACAACCCCACCCCTACCCCACCCCTCTGAAAGGCACTTCTCTGGGTCCCTTGGGACTAGCAGAATCTCAGCTCTCACCTCCCAAGCCCGAGCCATAGCTCTCCCTTCGACATCCCACCTTTCCCCTTCCACGGTGAGTAAGAGGAAACACAGACACGAGAAGGTCTTGTAAATTGCTTCAATGAAAGAGAGCTGATTTCCTTAGAGCCCATCCGGAAAGGCTACAGTACCCAGAGGGACAGCTCTAGCATTAAGGAGTCCCTGCGCCCCCAGGATGACCACTTTTGGTAGTAGACTTTGTGCATGCTTTTCCTTGTCTGCTGGGAGCGTTGTCCCCTTTGACCACGACCGGCTTCTGGATGGTCCGTTTTACAGGCCTCTCGGGTTCCTGTTTTTTCTCTTCCCTGGGTTTGGAGCTTGACATCTTCTCGTCTGTAGACCAAGGGCTGGTGTCTTCCTTCATGGGCTGTACTTTGTTGTTGTCGATTGCCTTGATCCTGACTTCCTCCCTGGCTCCGACTTGCGCCTGTTCCTTGGGCTTGGCACACTCCCGCTCCTTGGTCCTGATACACTCCTGCTCCTTGGCTCTGACGTACTCCTGCTCTTTAGCCCTGATACAGTCGTGTGTCCTGGCTCTAGCACGAGCCTGTTCCCTGGCTCTGAGACGTGCCTGTTCCCTGGCCTTGGAACGCACTAGGTCCTTAGCTCTAGACCTAGCCCTTGACCTGGCACTTGACCTGGCACTTGACCTGGCGCTTGATCTGGCACTTGACCTGGCGCTTGACCTGGCGCTTGACCTGGCACTTGACCTGGCGCTTGACCTGGCGCTTGACCTGGTGCTTGACTGGGCCCTTGACCGGGCCCTTGACCTGGCCCTTGACCTGGCCCTTGACCTGGCCCTGGACGTGGCCCTTGAAGAGGTTCTTGACCTGGCCCTTGACCTGGACCTTGATCTGGCCCTTGATCTGGCCCTCCTGGACCTTGCCTTCAAAGCCCTGGCTTTGCGTCTCCAGACTTCTCTGGCCTTCTTGGCCGCCTTGCGACGCGAGCGGGGCCTGCGTGGTCTGGGGGATTTGAGCACCGTCTTCCCAGAAGCGTGGCTGCCCAGCATCAACCGGGACCGTCCGGACTTTCTCCTTGGCTTTGAAATCTTCCAGACCCTGAAGTAGCCCGCGGCGTCGCTGCCACTGACCCTCAGGAGCGTGCCTTTCACCGACCTGGTGGATTCCCCCGCGTGGTGAGTGGAGACCTTCCGACGTACTTCGTAGCCGGCGTTTCCCAGCTCCTTCTTGAGCGCAGCCAGAGTCAGGTGCTGGTGGCCCGCAATGGCCCTGAGCAGCAGCTGGGACACTCTGAGCACGGACTGCGTACCCCGCCTGGTTGGCGTCCTCAGGGTTCTCTCCACAGGCTGCTGGATCTGGATCGTAAACTCTGCGCCTTGGGATCCCCCACTGGGCTGGGCGGCCTCAGCCATGGCCCCGCTTCCCCCCAACCGCGGGGCCACCCGCTTTGATCTGGCCTCCCGCCTCAGCAGGTGTAGGGTTCTGGGACACCTACGTCACAAAGCCCCCCACCCCGCCCTGTGCTTGCGTCCTGGTAGAGAGGCAGGTGCAGCCCTGCTCTCCTTTGACCTCTGCGCCATCTCAGCTCTTCACATCTGCATGTATGTAACAATCGCTCACATCTGCATGTATGTAACAATCGCCAGCGTAAGCGTCACCTCCATGGGTTTCTTCCTGGCCAGTTCTTGCTAAAAATGTGAATATTTGGGAAGGAGATACTCTGAAGAAATTAAGGAAGACCTATTTAGAAAGATAAGGCTAAGGGGATGGGAAGAATGAACAAAGAAAACGACTGCAAAGAAGACCATTTCTTCAGTCCTCACAGAAAACAAAGCAAAACAAAACAAACAAAACAAAACAAAACAAAACAAAACCCCTCATTCAATGCTTAAGTAAAAAAAAAAAAAATCCCCAAGGAAAACGAAAGAATGCGTTTATTCTGTCTTCTTCTTGGGCTGTTTTTGTTCCTGGACATATTTGTGCTGAGAAGCTCTGTGTCCTGTAAAAAAAAAAAAAATCGTTCCAGAAAATTTTAGTATGTACCAAGCAAGAGCCTGAATAGGATAACCTGAGGAAGATAGGGCCAGAGGACTGTGTAGGAGGAAGAGGGAGCCCCAAGAGGCCCATAGACTCCCAAACTGCAGTGACTGGAAAAGCGCTTTTCCAGAGAAGGCTGAGGAGGAACAAGCTACACCTTAGCTTCCCCAGAGCAACCAGCACAGGAGGGAACACATTTTAGTTGCTTAGATTTTCTTTTGTTCATTTATTTTTTTGACATTTGTTTATATTTGTACTATCATTTGCAAATTTTCTATCACACACACACACACACACACACACACACACACACAAAGACTTTCAGGAGTGTCCCCTTATTCTACACCAACAGAAATCCCTAATGTTTCCATTTCTGTGATTGCTCTTTGACTACCTCTCATTTACCCCTTACCTTCTCCTTCCTCCTTTCCCCATTACTTAACTTTTATTATTTGCATACTGATATCTTGCTCTCTGATCTATCAACTGCACTTTCTTAGACAGAGTGGTTCATGGAATCCCAGAATCCAGGTAGCTGATGATCACAGTGAGTTAAAGGCTAGCCTGGGCTATATAGACAGTTTCAAAAAAAAACTTGATCTACATACAGGGTGACACTGTTCCAAAGAAACAGCAGTTCCGCTTTTTCCAACCAGCACCCTAACACCACTATCCCTGAACCTTAATGGGCACATGAATGGAGTCCACAAATCTCTCCTATAGCAAGATGAACCTGGGAATGCTGGGAAATCAGTGGGCAAGTTACCGCCAATCTCCCTCCTAAACTGCAGCAGGAAAAACAATCCCTAGAGAAAACAATGCTCTTGCAAGACAAGTATAAAACAACACAAACGAACCAAAAGAATGTGTGAAAGTTGTACCAACGCAGAGACGGTTTCCCCAGAGAAAGTCCAGTTGAAAAACGTACGCACTGGGTGAATGGGCAGAGATCTGCACTGGAGTGGGTAGAGAAATAACAGATGTACTCTCTTGCCGTCTCTGAGCACAACAACTTATAGTTAAGAACAAAGTCCTAAAACCCAGCCTCTTCCCAAGAGGCAAGGAGCTGGCATCACATACAAGGCCCAGTCCTCTGTGAGGGACCACAGTGCATGACCACCATTTAGCCAACTTTGCTGACCCGGACTAGTGTCCCCTGGCATGAGAAAAGCTACTGTTTGTTTGTTTGTTTGTTTGTTTTGTGGGGTAGGGGCAAAGTCAGATGAATCTCTGTGAGTACAAGGTCTCTTCCTGCACAGCCGGGATACACAGTCAGACCTGTCTCAAAACAACAACACAAACCCAAAATGTAATCAGAATGTGGAATAGGAACGGCCCCCCATAGACTCATGTGTTTGAATGCTTAGCCCATGGGGAGTGGCACTATTAGGAGACGAGGCCTTGTTGGAGGAAGTGTGTGACTGTGGGGGTGGGCTTTGAGGTGGTCTATGCTCAAGTTCTACCCACTGGAGCACACAGTCTCCTTTATGCTGCCCTCGGGTCCAAATGTAGAACTAGCAGCGACGTTTCCAGCACCGTGTCTGCCTCATGCTGCCATGCTTCCTGCCATGATGACAATGGACTGAACCTCTGAACTGTAAGCCAGCCACACTTGAATGGTTGCCTTTATAAGAGTTGCCTTGGACGTGGTGTCTGTCCAAGGTAATAAGGATCTTACTTGGTTTTGAATTTTGTGTTTATTAGAGTTTGGAAATGCTGGAAATTTCAAGGAAAGAGTTTCTTGAACTATCTAAATACACAATTCAGATTTAGGAGTATTTTATGATTTTTTTCCTTTTGAGTGATCTTTTAAAAAAAAAGCACTTGTTATCACATTTATGTGCAATTATAAATGCTATTTTCCTTAGGAAATATTATAAGTGGTTGCTGACATACTCTTACACAGAGACACAATTTAACTTTTAAGCATTTTTAAAAATTAATAACAAATAAAAAATTTAAGTAAGATCAGATTCCAGCCACTTACCAGTATTCTAGAATTTAGTTGTCTTTCGCTAGCTTTCAGCTTTTTTGGTTTCATATTGAGAGCACACTTCAGCGAACATCCTCTGTCCTCTCTGCTTATGCATGGAACTCTCTGGGACCAAGTTTAGAAATCTTTGTTTGAAGAACAGATGCAAGTCTAGCTGCCTGTATGAGGCCAGGAACATTGGAAATTCTATCAGAGTTTTACTGCCTTCATGTCTCAGTGACGTGGCTCAGCCAACCAGGGCTTGCTGTCCCCCCCCCCTTGACCTTAGGATCATCAGCTGAGTGAACCTCTTCTTCTTTATAGTCACCCAGCTTTATTGAATATTCATTCCATTGTGGTAATCAGAATTGGACCATACCATTGTAATGTACACCCTTCTCTGTTTTCTTTTGTTTGTTTTTTGTTTGTTTTACCAGATTATTTGCTCTTAAGAACTCTACAGTTTTGACAAGAAAGGAAAATGGTAGCTCTCTGTTATTGTGTGCTCGTAAATGTAGTTCTTTAATAGTCCCTTGTCTAATAGAGCCAGTTTGAGAGGGAAAAATGGCTTTAGACAAGATTATTGTGTTATTGCAACAATAAAAAATGTAAGCACTGTAGTACATGGTGGGAATTAGGAGATTAGTGTGCAGTTTCATGAATTACACAGTATATTTCCATAGAAAGAGATTCTTTGACCCCTGTAAGGTTACGTTACACTGCTTAAAGGGGTATATAGTGTGAATGACTCTCACAGGGAATCCGCTCCACACACAAGGTGCATTAAACAGGAAGCAGGGAGTGCACAATCATGA
Source organism: Apodemus agrarius (assembly GCA_964023405.1). NCBI lineage: Eukaryota > Metazoa > Chordata > Mammalia > Rodentia > Muridae > Apodemus > Apodemus agrarius. The sequence goes on along the minus strand of OZ030022.1, from coordinate 5,688,938 downwards.
GTTCAGCCAAAAGTAGCATTTCTTTCTTGTTTTAAGATGTATTTATTATTGAAGCTGTCTTCAGACACTCCGGAAGAGGGCGTCAGATCTCATTACGGATGGTTGTGAGCCACCGTTGTGGTCTCTGGGAATTGAACACAGGACCTCCCGAAGAATAGTCAGTGATCTTAACCACTGAGCCGTCTCCCTAGCCCCACAAAGTAGCATTTCAAAACTACATTATAGACACTGTAGCCATGTCTAAGCACAGACAGATGGAAACATTGGACAAATCACAAAAATGACCAAACAGCCTCTCTTGCAGCTAGCATGGGGGTTTGTTGGTGTTTGTTCATTAGTTTTTGCTCCAACTCATAGATGACAATTAAGACACCCGATCATAGATTGCCTTGCTTCCTGATAATCCAACTCAGCAGACATCCAATCATAGATTGCCCTGCTTCCTGATAATCCGACTCAGCACAAGCCCAATGTCCATGACATTCTTTTCCCATATTACGGAGATAATCTCACAGAGTCCCCAAGGTATTCTTCTCTCTCTCTCTCTCTCTCTCTCTCTCTCTCTCTCTCTCTCTCACACACACACACACACACACACACACACACACACACACATCAGCCTTTTGCTGTCAGGCATGAGAGGATATTTTCTCCTTGCTCTTCTGATCACTGAACAGCTTCTGGTCTTTTCTGTTACAGGTACGTTTTCTTATTCGGTGTTGTCAGTTTTTAAAATCTTCTCTTACAATGGCTTCTTGGCTTTATGACTTGTTTCTCTGCCTTAGATTATTAGTAAACCATCCTGCATTTTAATGTTTTAATATACTTTAAATTTCTCTCTAACACAATAGAATTTTAATTTTGCAGGCGTATAATGGGTATTAGAGGGGAAAAATTGGTGTTCTTTGTTGTTGCAAATCTAGTCTACATTAGGGATTAATCTATAATTACCACTTAAGTTATTTCACACTTATCTGTGTGTTTTGTGTGTGGTGTGTATGATGGTTTGTATATGCTTGGTCCAGGGAGTGGCACTGTTAGGTGTGGCCTTGTTGGAGCCACCCTGTGGGCATGGGCTTAAGACCTTCATCCTAGCTTCCTGGAAGTCAGTCTCTCAATAGCAGCTTTCAGATGAAGTCGTAGAATTCTCAGCTCTTCCTGCACCATGCCTGTCTGGATGCTGCCATGCTTCTGCCTTGATGATAATGGACTGAGCCTCTGAACCTGTAAGCCAGCTCCAACTGAATGTTGTCCTTATAAGACTTGTCTTGGTCATGGTGCCTGTGCACAGCAGTAAACCCCTAAGACAGCGTGGAAGGGTGCATGCAGCACGGTATGAATGCAGAGGTCAGCGGGCAACTCTCCTTCTACCACGTGGGTCCTGGGAATCCAACGCAGGTCATCAAGTTTGACCACAGGCTCCTTTACCAGCAGAGCCATCTCTGCAGCCCACAGCTGTCATTTTCATGAGGAAGGAAGGCTTCTCATGACTCTCTTCCTCGCCTCTGAGGCACGACTAGCATTGTGTACACAGAGCATACACCAGAGTAGCCATCACTGTTTATAACAATTTGCTTGAGAGTGAAACAGTGTTTCATCACCACCAGAGAATCGGAAGCTGTGGGAGAACTAACTAATCCCGTGGCCATTGGCGTGGCACTAGATAGGCCAGAGCTGCGCAGCTGCACGAGCTGATGCTGGAGTGGCAAAAATTTCTAGGGATGCTTGGAACACTTTCTGCTGGCACTGGCCCTTCACTCACTCATTTAATAAAATCCTCAGCTTCTCGGCCCTCAGGTCTGTCACTTAGAGAGTTGCTGTAGGCATCTCCCTAACTAATCTCCCGAGACTCATTTGAAGTCAAAGCAAAACTCAGGCTGCTCTTAATTGATCTGAAGTAAAGCTGCCTGTGGAGAGTTCCACATTTGCAACTTCCAGGAAAGTTTAGGTAGCAGATGCTAATGATGCCCTGAGAGCCTCTACTCAAGTGCCCTTCCCTCCCCCCAAAGACCTACTTCCTCAGACATCAGAGGAGTGTGGAGGATAAGGAGCCCGGACTGGGCAGAGAGTGGCTGGGACCCAAGGGCCTCCTCAGACTATGCTCAGCACTGCAACCCGCCTACCCTTGGGAGAAAAGTTCAGAAATACAGTCACTTTTTTGTGGACCTAACTAGCAGGTGCCAGCCAATGCCCTATGTGATTAAAGCTCTTACTTGAGATAGTTAAATATGGAGAAAAAAAAGACTGAGTCACCTCTTTCTTTCATTTACCTCAGAAAGCAGGGAAGTCCATACTCTCGGGCAGAGAACCTTTATAAGGAGACTTTAAGAGTCTGTCAAGCAAGTTGGGACCCTCTCCAAAAAGCTGATGAGCAAGTCTCTAGGGATCCAATTCACGAGGATCCTTTCCCTGTAGCCTACACCGGCAAAGTCCTCACACCATACCCTCATTCGGAATATCTTCAATCAGTCATGTGCCACGCATCATGCTGGCTACTGTGTGGAATAGAAAACTAATGCAACAATGGCCTTTGCCTTCAGGTGGGCAAAGCTTGCCAGGAGCCATCAAGGAGAAGCTAAACACTAGCAGGTGATATTCCTGAGTTGGTCTGCCATGGACTGTTACAGTTATTGACGGATTTGCTTCTCTAGACAAGGCCAAGAACGTTACATTTTAGAAAAGATTTCTGCTATTAGTGTGCTTTTCCTGTTATTATTAAATATATGTAACAATCACTAGGTATTATTCCACCCTTTTGAGCAGATCTCTGTAGAACAGCAAAGATGTACTGCCTTGTAGTGATGCTATAGAGACAGATGATTTCTTAATTCTTAATAATGATCCTATAAGAATTCCTAAAATTAAGCTGGGTGGTGGTGGTGCACACCTGTAATCCCAGCATTCTAGGAGGCAGAGGCAGGCGGATTTCTGAGTTCAAGGCCAGCCTGGTCTACAGAGTGAGTTCCAGGACAGCCAGGGCTATACAGAGAAACCCTGTCTCGAACAAACCAAATCCAAAAAAAAAAAAAAAAAAAAAAAAGACTTCTAAAATTAGATTAGTAATTATTAAGCTCTTTTATAATAGGACTGCTATTAATTTCTCTCTGATAATCAAAACTGCATTGAGAACTCTGCCAGTCTTCAAGTGTCATGAGTTCATTGTTTCTGAGATAGCAAGCAGGCATTCTGCAACTTAGAGCACATTCCAAGAGGTTGTAAAAGAATGAACCAAAGGTCATAAGAAGGGAGCTAAGGATTTACTAAAGATGCAAGGACATAAGATAAAATATTGCCTGGGTTGAACTATACAAAACTTCACTAATACCTTAGTTATAAAAATCATGGTTTTTAAGTTTCAGTGAAGCAGCTGAGCTAGTGACAGATAACAAAGGTTTAGCCGGATAATTACTCTTAATGGATATGCATGTAAACATTCTCTGTTGTGAAGTTCTTATTCAATTTATGATTTGAAGTTCTGTGTAAACTTGTGGTGGTGAACTTTTTACCATGTGATCATGTATTCTGAAAGATGGGTAAGAGCTGAGGACAGAGAGAGAGAAAGAACTTTTTAAGCAGAACTGAAGAACCTTTTAGAGAGAAGATCCTTTTAAAAGAACTTTCATAGAAAACTTTTTAGAGAAAACTTAGAAAAAAAGATTAAAATCACTTTCAAAGTGTCTGTCTTTTCTTTCTGGGACTTCAACTAGCAGGGTGGAAGTTAGAGCCCTGCAGTTCCTGCAGGGACAGAACAGAGGCTACTTTACTTAATCCCCTGCAGTTTTTTTAATTATTATTATTGAATATAATATTCATTTACATTTCAAATGCTAAAACCTTTTCCGGTTTCCCCCCTCCCCGAAAATCCCCTGCTCCTCCCCCCAGTCCCTCCTCCCAGCCCCTCCTCCCAGCCCCTGCCTCCAAGTATATGCCCCTCCCCCTTCCCTTCCCTCCTTTCCCCCCTCGATTTCCCTTTGTTGGGGCATCTATTAAGCCTTCGCCTGACCAAGGACCACTCCTCCCGCTGATGCCGGACAAGGCATTCCTCTGCCACATTTTTGGCTGGAACCATGTGTACCCCTTGGTTGATGGCTTAGTTCCTGGGAGTCCTGGGATGTCTGGGTGGCCAACATCGCTGTTCTTCCCATGGGACCGTAGACCCCTTCAGCTCCTCCTGACGGCCCTCCAACTCCTTCATTGGGGACCCCACACCCAGCCCAATGGTTGTCTGCTAGCATCTGCCTCTGTATGTGTAAGGCTCTGACAGGGCCCCTCCAGAGACAACCATGAAATGCTCCTTTTGGCATGCACTTCTTGTGGTCCATAACAGTGTTGAGGTGCTAAACCCCAGAGACAGCAGTTTCTGGCCTCAGAGGGACTCAGGCAGGCTGGTCAGCTACCACAGCAAAGAAATTAGACTTAAGGCAGGTAAATGCTTAATTATTAAACAGTAACCTGAAGTATCTCACAAGACCAAGTCTTGCCCCTGTTGACACTCTTCCTGCTCCACTACCTCAAAGAGGAACCAAGAAGGAAGTGGCCAGGAGCCATTCTTACTTAGATCTCAAAACCCACTCCTTTCAGCCATTTCTAACCTGCTTTTTCTGGCCTGCTTTTAAAGAAATATCCTAGCTTAAAGATTAATCAAATAGTTAGATAATCAGTACATGCAGAGCTCACTTGAGTGGACTCGATCAAACGGAGCTCACCTGTGGTTAGGTTATCATGACCCCTTTATCATGCCAAGATTCCTGCAGCAATAGCCAGCTTTTCCCAAAGATTCTGATAAACTGTTTCTAAGAAGTGATGCCAGCCCCCTGAGATCTTCCCCTTTTACCTCTACCTACACCTTGCTTGCTTCCCTTTATATTGCCTTGTGTAAAAAAAATAAAATTTGACAGCTTGATCAGAATACTGTCCTGCTGTCCATCTCTTGTGTCTCTTGTCTCTTGCCTTCTCCTAGGTGGTCCAGGGACCCTGTTGACTGTCCTGCGGGTCTGGACAAAGTGCCAGGGCTGACCTCCGGCAAAAGCTAGCAGGAACAAAGATTCATTCAAGACAATCTCCAAACGCCCCAAAATGGAGCAGAGAGAAGCAGAAATGGGAGAAATGTTCAGCAATTGGAGACTATGCTCACATTCTGATTGGAGAGAGGGTGGGTCTCGAGGGATTAGAAGTTTAACAGTGTCTTAAAGCTTTCCAACTTCTCTCTTTTGTCTGCAGACCACTGCCCTGGATCAACTTTGACCCCTTATGTGTCCATTCAATCAACTTTTTCTTTTGTCCTAGAAACCTACAAAAGTGCCAGCCATGGGTAAGGCCAGGTGACGATATGCAACAGTGACCGACCCAGAAAGGGTTCCAGTGGTCAGGTAGCTTATATTCCAGTGAGGGAATAAGTAAACACATAAACCAGAGTGGTGGTAGGCTAAAATGAGTATAGAGGATAGAGTGGACCAGCAGATGTAGATGTAGATGATGTAGATGATGTATATGTAGATGATGTAGGTGATGTATATGAATATGTGTACATGTATATGTATGTATACATATATGTATATGATGTATATGTATATGCATATACATATGATATATGTATACTGTAATGTATATGCATGTATACACATACATTGGATATATGTATATATATACATACACACACATACACACACACACATATATATATATATTTTTATATATATATATATACATATATATAAATTTACAGCTTAATGGTAGAGCATGTGTAGAGACCCTGGGATCTGAGTCTTTTGCACAGGATCGGGGCAGGAGAGATGGGTCAGCAGTTAAGAGTATTTGCCACTTAAGTTCAATACTTCATATATAAGTCTACAGTAATCAAGGCTTTGACAAATTATTTAACCACAAACACACAAATAAACAACGCCCTTCAAGCTTTAGAGTACTCAGTCCTGAATGGGATGCCCTTATCAAACCGTTCCCCTCAGGGCCCAGGAATGTATGTGGGAGGGCAGGCAGAAAGGCTGCGAGAGCCAAGGGCGGTGACTGACTTTAAGGAAACAGCCTGGCAGACGCGATAGGACCGATGCACGCATGAATTCACAGAGGCCGTAGCAGTGCATGTGGCACCCCACAGGCCCAAGCCAGAAGGGGGTCTCATCACTGGGAGGAGGAAGTAGACACACAGGGTCCCACCCCTAACCAAGAAGCTATATGCAGCTGACAGCCATTGGCAAATAGGGACTTATTTTCTCCAATAAAGTGTCACTGGGTAAACCAATCACACTCCAGGACAGGCTCCATGTCTAGGAGTAGTTGGGAACAAAAAATTAGCTCCACAGCTCGCTCTCTCTCTCTTGACTTATTGGTCTTCTGTTTGTTTTTGCTTTTTTTGCTTTTTTGTTTGGGTTTTGGGCTTTTCTGAGAAAGTAAAGAAGGGAGAGAGATAAAAGGAACATGAACTTAGGTGGAGAGGAGGGTGGGGAGGAGCTGGAGAAGAGGAAAATGAACAAATATATTTTATAATCATTTTAATACAAAATTAATTTTAAAAATCTAAGAGGAGGGTATGGAGCTAGAAGGGGGATGTGATGAGGGATCCTAGGGAGAGTTGGAGTGGAAATGAGGGGTAAATATAATATATAGTATATAATATATATGGAATATGATATATGAAACATAATAATATAATATATATGAAAATTCAAAGAATGAATAAAAGTAAACATAAGAAAATTTAAAAATACAAGGTATAGAACAATTAAGGAATACACCCGACACCAGTCACCATACACATACACATACCTGCAGATATGTGCATGCACACCTGCATACACACATGCACACAGAGAGGAAGAAAACCAGCTTGAATCAAAACTTTTAAAACTTTAGAAAAGGAGAGATGAAATTAAACCCAATTGTCCTCGACAAAGGAATGTAACAAAAAGGTAAAAAATGATCTCAAACATAAAGATAAAGTTAAAGTTGCTTTAAGTGTAGTAGGGCTAAATAAAATGTAAAGGAGTAAGAAAAGAAAAGAATCAATAAAATAGAGATAAAGCAAACCGTAAACATAGGAGATTAATTAAGCAGAGGGAAGGTGGAGAAAATCAACACACATGTAGTTAGAGTCTCAGAAGACGACATGCAATTGGCTAATAAACATGAAAAACGTTCAACATCCATAGGCATCAGGGAAACATAGATTTTAAGATTGATGTTCCACATCATTCGAGACAGAAAGGCTGCAAATAAGGGGAAAAAAGAACAAATTCTGGGAGGATGTGGGGGAAGGGAACCCTCGGATACTGCTGGCAGTGGAAAGGATCAGTCTACCACTGGGGACTCAAGATGGAGTTTCTTCAACTTACCAAAACCAGAACTCCCACAAGATACAGCCATACCACTCCCGAGAGGGTGCCTGAAGGACTGAATCAACATACTCAGAGATGATTGGACAACTATTCAAATTAGCCAAGTGTGGAACCAACCTACGTAGGTGTCCATTGACAAAATAAAGGAAATGTGAAAGATGTATAGAACAGAGTTTTTGAAGGTCACAAAGAAGAAGTGATGAACCAGCCTGACTCCATCTTAATATTAAAAGTCATCTTATGACAAGGTCAGAATAAGTTCATTCCTGTTTTCTGTCTCCTGTACTCTATAACCTGACTATACCCTGACTGCCACCCTGATAATATAAGATGTTCAGCGAAATAATTTTGAGATGTTCTGCCAAGTTCCTACATAAACCAAAACCCTTGGAACTGCCCTAGCCTTGCAGATTTTGGGGGCCACATAAGCCCCATTTTCTCCTGTCTCCAATGCTAGTCTTTCAAACCTAGCTTTAGAGAGACATCCCTGTCTGACAGAAAATAAAGCTTTCTTAATGCAACCCCAAAATTTGGGTAATGGTCTTTACTCTTACTTGGTGTGATTAACATTTGGACACCCCAGTGAGATTAAGATCCTACCAGGAATTCTGAAGCTGGACCTTCCTCACTCTGGCGGTCCAGGACCAGAACACTGCCTCAGGAGCGACGCACCTTGAAGGTGTTTCAAGGCTCCAGGGCGTGGTTTGGTTTTGGCAGATTGATGGGGCTGTCACACTAAAAGGAAACCAGCAAGTACCTGTCTGAGGATGCCTCCATCGGTAAGTCATGGCAAAGTGTTTCCTATGACATCTGGTACTATTTCTGGTGGGATCCCATCTGGCGGTGGAGAGGTTCTTGATAAGATGCAAAAACTTCTGTCCAGGGCACTAGTGAGAAGTCACGTGTTTCATTTTTGACACATCTTATCTGACTATGCGAATGTCTGTTCTAGGTTTATTTTTCATTTTTGCCATCTCTGTCCCTTTGAATTCACCACTGCCCAGACGCTGTGAAGTGGACCTGGTTGGGGAAGACTGACCAGCTCTGCCTTGGCTGTAACTGCTCTTCTGCTCGCTAGATTCAGTTCTTAGGTATGGATAATATCAGAATATTACTTTCTACTGTTCTACTTTATTGAAAGCCTGACTCTGGAATTGCTTATGGCTTCCACCACTCAAGCATGTTCGTTTGAAATTTTCTGCCATATGTCAGGCAAGTCACCTAATTTTGTTATTCTCTGCCAGGAAAATATCTCCTAGCTGACAATCCTGTCTCTAACCAAAAGATACTGTTGAACTATACAACAGAGTTGTCGTCGTCCCCCCCCCCACCTCGGTCCAGGCAAAAACCAACCCTCAAGGAATGGCCCACCACCAAGTTCCCATACTTTTTTTAACTAACCAGTTCTGGCACCTCCATCCATATTAAACAATATTTGTTTAGTAAAATATGAAAGCTGCATCTCCATGTTTATATACAAACATGAACCTCATGTTGGCAGCCCAACTTTGTAATATCAGAGTGATCCAGGTGGTCCTGGTTTCATGGAAAACAGATGAGGCTTAGCACTGAATAGAGGACTGGACTTCCTGAGGAGAGCCCAGGACAGACTATTAATGAAAATGCAGCCCAATCGCAATAAAAGACCCCAACGATTTTGGAAGCATCAGTGCTATATGATGGCTGGCCACCACAAATAGCAGCCACAGTGAAATGGAGCCAGTAGAGGGGAGACTAGGGCAGAGGACAAAGCCAGACAGATAACCGGGGCCTCTTAGAGGGACCAAAAGGATCATGAATAAATCCAAGATACTGAGCAATGAATTGTTCGAATTTGGTCTTGACATTCCAGATTACGATTGGGCCCTGGTTTTTCCCCCTTGAGAGATATATCAGAGTCCCCAGACCTTAACACAACCGACTCCATGTTGAAAGTGCCGTTTGGGCTGCATCGCTGGACAAAATGAAAATGACAGGCTAACGAGTTAAAGGCATAGCTATGAGCACCCACCAACCACCAGAAACCGACACGAGGGATAAGCTCTTGTCTTCTGTGTTGGGAGCATCACCTGTCGATAGAAATCTAATTGCCCATAAGCTGAGGCAGGATTAGAAAGCTGCACTCTGGCTGGGCCTTCCAATTGAGAGACTCAGGCAGGGATTTTTATCTATCTATCTATCTATCTATCTATCTATCTATCTATCTATTTGGATTGGGATGTGGAGAAGATGGACATAAGATGATGAGGAGATGATGTTATCCCTTCTTAAAAGGAGTCTCATTTTGGGTATTGGGGCACAGGTAGCCTATGCAGTGCCTCTCCTTACCTACGGTCTATTCAGGCTCACAGAGACACAGGTCCAGCCACCAGGTTTTGCTAACTTTGTTAAGCTTTACCTGTTTTGATAAACTGAGTCATATAAGAAACTGTAATGTTCTGTAACAATACATTATGAACAGACCAGGAAAATAAAGTTGCCAGTCTCCCTACGGACTGCATTTATGGTTTAAAGTTTTATTTCAACACTAAAAGAGTTTCAATTCAAAAATTGTGATTTTTTTTAAATGCTAAACTTAACAGGGATTAAAAGTAAAATTCTTATAAAGGCTACCAGCTTGTGTAAACTGTTATAGATGGTTAAGACATACAGGTTGACCAATCAAACCTCAGGCGATCAAAAGTGAAGAAACAAAATCATAAAGGCTATGGTTTATTGGGGGTGGGTGGTCAGGGAGAGTGAAGTCAAATAATGCCAGCAGCCACAGGGGTAAAGTGACCTGTGACATCATCCCATGAGACACACAAGGGGCACAGAGCATTTCACACTGACAGAGCTGCTCCACCAATCACAGTGCTGCTCCACGGGCTCGCACCTCCTGTCTAGTAACATTTGCATCTTCAGTCGGTTTATATACAAGTGTGTAAGCAGTCTGTAAGTGCACACGGTTTAGTCCTAAGGAGCAGGAAACACCACAAGTAGGAGGAGAGTGATACCACAGAGCAGCTCAGCTGGACACAGGGTGGTCCTGTTAATCCACCAGCTGCGGTTCTTTTGCTTCCTCGTGTCCTTTGGGTGTGTCTACGGCATTTCTAGGCTTGGAAGTAAAATGATGCTAACTGGTGCTGCATGGGGGAGCCTTATATTTTTTATTAGGGAAGCTTGCTATTTTAGTAACAAGGTGATTGGTTGGACACAATAAAGTACAGTAGTAACTGGAAAAAAAAGACATACAGGTTGATAGTCACCTTATAGATGACCCAATTCTTTATACGTTTTATATGTTCAGAATTATACTTATAGCCATTCTAAGTACAACTGTCATTTCTTTACAGGAATAAACCTTGTTTAGCCTCCTATGTATGTTTTCCGGGTTAAGCCTAAAGCAAATAACTAAAAAGAAGTAAAATTTTCATTTAAAGGCAGGTATTTAAAATGTTCAATGAGTAAGCTTCCCATGACAGAAATGCCCACTCCTGGCAGGGACCCTGAAGTCTCTGAAGAAGATGGGGAAGCACAGGACAACTCCACCTGGATTTTGGTAGCAATAACTGCTGGGCAAAGCATTGCCCCATGCCTCGCCCGCTTCCAGGGTCCTGCAAAACTGTGGACACTGTTGGGTCAACTAGCCTACTCTGCCCAAGTCAAGGCAGGCCAGTTTTCCCAAGTTCCTTATCCAAAGGGAAATCTCTCAGACCTTCAGGGTCTGGCAGCCAAAAGCCTATGCTGTCCTGTGCAGCAGCTAAAGATGACATGATGCTGTCCTGTGTGACAGCCAAAGGCTGATCTCTGTCCCCAGTGGAACTACCACAGGAGTCTAGGGTAATGTCCAGGTAGCTGGTTGAGGCTCCATCATTTTAATTGATACATAGGCCGTTTGGATTATACTTCCTGCTATAATTTACCCTTCTCACATCTCTGATGATATTGATTGCTAACTCTAGATTTACGAAAGGTCTCTTTATGTAGTCTTGGCTGCCGTGGAGCCTGTTATCTAGACCAGGTTGGCCTTGAACTCACAAAGATTGACCAGCCTCTGCCTCCTGAGTGCTAGGGTAGTGTTAGCAGCCAGTGCAATGTGCTAGCTAAATTAAAAACATATGTATTTTCTGTGTTAAACATGGAGAAAAACACACCACAGGGCGTCTGGGTTCCATATAATTTTGTTATACTTATCAGCATAGGAATAATTATTTTTTTCAGCAATGATATCAATGTTATCTATCCTTTTGAAGAGAGATCAAAAGGAGTCAGACTTAGATAGGGAGAGGACTGAAAGATGGAATGCCAAATTAGAGGCCATAGAACAGAGATGAGAGGATCTGGAACCTACAGTAACAGCAGAAAAGGGTAGTTCCAGATGAAAGAAAATCCCAAAGCCTCGAGGAATTAGAATGGCAGCCCATAGAGATACAGTATTCTGAGTATATAATCCAGATTCTGATTAATGATTGCTACCTTAGAGCAATGTCATACCACAGATTTCGTGTTTCATTCTATAGAATTTGGAGAACTAAAGCATGTACTTACGTTACTGCATCGTAGAGTTGATTCATACTCAGGATTTCAATATGCCTTTGCCTCAAGTTCTAAAAAGGCTGATTCTGAGAGTGCACATTTATTAGAGATAGTGGTTATTTTAGAGATGCCTTTGCAAATTAAAGCTGATGGTGCTCCAGGGACATGTATCCATTAGAATACAATAGTTTTAAGCATTATGGCATGAAACCTGTTACATAGGTAGCTTACATTCCTGCAGGTCAAACCATTGTGGACAGACCTAACAGGACTTTAAAGATAATTATAAATTGAGTTGACTGGTTTGTTGATGTTTGGTTCCTTGAGTTCTTGATATACTTTGGATATCATCCCTCTGTCAGGTCTGGAGTTGGTGAAGATCTTTTCCCATGTAGGCTGCCATTTTGTCCTTTTACAGTGTCCTTTGCCTTACAGAAGCCTTTGTTTCATGAGGGTCCCATTTATGAATTGTAGATCTTAGTGCTTGAGCTGTTGGTGTTCTGTCATGAAGTATTCTCCTGTGCCAGTGTATTCAAGACTATCCCCCATTTCCTTTTCTATCATATTCAGTGTATCCAGTTTTGTATTGAGGTGTTTGATTCTCTTGGACTAGAATGTTGTGCAGGGCGGTAGGTACGGGTCTATTTGCATTCTTCTATGGCAGACATCTAGTTAGACCATGCTTTCTTTTTTTCCACTGTATAGTTTTTGCTTATTTGTCAAAAAATCAAGTGTCCATAAGTGTGTGGACTTACTTCTGGTTCTCTGATTTAATTCTATTGCTCAATCTGCTTGTTTTTTAAGCCGGTACCCTATGGTTTTTATTAATATTGCTCTGTACAGCTTGAAATCAGGAATGGTGATACCTCCAGAAGTTCTTTTATTTTAGCTATCTTGGGTTTTTGTTTTTTCATATGAAGTTGAGAATTATTCTTTCAAGGTCTGTAAAGAGTTGTATTGGAGTTTTGATGGTTATTGCATTGAGTCTGTAGATTGATTTTGGTAGGATGGCCATTTTTATAGTTAACCCTACTGATCTGTGAACATTGAAGGTCTTTCCTTCTTCTGGTAACTTCTTTAGTTTCTTTCTTCAAAGATTTGAAGTTCTTGTCATACAGATCTTTCACTTGCTTAGAATTACATCAAGATATTTTATATGGATTACTACTATATGATTACATTTGCATTAAATTCAAAAAAGGGGTCATCTCTAAGTTTTAGAGAATACTTAGAAAGTGACATGAAGATACTCTCTGGTGGTGGAAATGTTCTAAATCTTTTTTATTATTATTATTATTATTATTATTATTATTAACTAATTAAAATTGTTCTTTGACACATACATAATTCTGATTACTTGACTCCCATAGTCTTTCTTAACTCTCTCCCACCTATGTACCTACCTCATTCTTCTGAAAATACTTTCTCATATTCCTGTTTGTTTTGTGACCCATTGAGTTTAATCAGGACTGTTTGTATGACCAGGATTTGATAGGCGGCTGGTAAGTTCAGTAGTAAGTTTACAAGTAAGACTGTGCCTCCTCCCTTACAATCTACCAATAACCAATAGCTCAGAAGTAGGGTTATGGCTCCAGGGCCTCTTTCCCCATCCATGATTGATTGTTAACAGGGTTGGACCAATCTTGTGTAGGGCCATGTGCAAGTAACCATAGCTGTTTTATGTTCAATATTGCAGTGGCTTTTTTGGGCATAGAGTGTGGAATTTTACAGACAATCTTCATATTATACTTTGTTCCCACATTCTTTGATAATGGTTCCTGAACCTTAGATGGTGTGCTGGATAGTTGTATGTCAGCTGTCAAGCTAAAGTCATCTGAGGGAAGGTAACATCATTTAAGAAATGCTTCTATAAGCAAGCCTGTAGTCATTTTCTTAATTAGTGATTGATGGGGAAGGACCCAGCCCATTGTGGATAGAGCCATTGTGGGTGGGCTCGTGGTCCTGAATTCTACAAGAATGTAAGCCCTTGGGGGAAAAGCCAGAAAGCAGTACCCCTCCATGGCCTCTACATCATCTCTTCCAGGTTCCTGCCCTATTTGAGTTCCTTTCTTGACTTCCTGCTGTGGATAGCCCTGGGCTCGTATTTTGATGTTAATTCCACTCCTCAGAGGGGCTACAGATGAGGAGTTGCCTTGTGAACAGTCTCCCCACCTTAAGTTTTCAAATAAAGGCTTGAGCCAATGATTGGGCAGGAGGAAAGTGGGAGGATCAGAGTCTAGGGGAGGAGCTACGGGGTATAAAACAGGAGGAGGAGGAGCAACAGAAAGAGAAGAAGAAATAGAAGAAACGGAGACAAAAGGGGGAGAGAAATGGAGAGGCAGCAGGGAGAGAAGCTCGGGGCCTGGAGTTTCGGCAAGTTGTATGGGATTAATATAGATTGAAACGGAGTAGTGGAGTGGGAGGCCTGCCCAGTCTAGGCTTGTAGCTTGTTTTGTTAACCGCTGAGTTGAGCTTTCTTTCACCGGGGAACTGGGTTGGAAACATAGTAGCAACAAAATGGTGCCCAAAGTATTGTTTAGAACCTAACAAACCTGAGATAAAACGTTAACTGCCTGCGAAGCCCTGAACAAAGGGTTCTGGACCAGGTAATTCATTGATATAAGAGAGATATATAGCATCTTGATACTTAAAGATGGGTAAAACAATAAAGACCGTTTTGGCTCTATGTGATGATATTTTGAGTGATTTGACAGGAATGGATTTAGAGGAAAAAGTCATTGGTATTGCAGTACTTATTCTCTTGATTTACTATGTCATCTCAAGAGTCCTAGACAAAAAATTCCTTGCCTTAGAAAAGAGATTACAAGTAACACTAGAACTAAAGGTTCAGGATTTCATAGGTCAAAATAAGGCAGATGCTGCAATATTAGAATTACAATTCAAAGAGAAGCTAAGATTATGGAAGCAGGGTTTAGAACAGAAGATACAGGAAATTATAAAACAGCATGAACAACAGAAAGAGGAATTTAAAACTTGGCAATGTGGCCTAGAGGAAACACTAGAATTGAAGACCCAGGAAATTATAGAACAGAATAAGAGACAGAAGGAGGAGAATGAAGGTGGGAGACAGGAGTTAGAAAAGATGCTAGAACAAAGGATGCAGCAGTTCACAGATCAGACTGAGCAGCAGAGAGAAAAAAAATGAGGATTGGAAGCTAGACTTGGAGAATAACCTTTTAAAATTAATCAATCAGAATAAAATACAGTAGACTATTAGTAAACAATATTAAGATTGAAGGAATGGTTGACACTAAAGCAGATGTCACTATTATATCTACAAAATTTTTGCCTGTAAGTTGGCCACTTCAAGAAGTAGATATCCAATTTCAAGGAGTTGGGACCTTATCCCAAATAAAGCAAAGCACCAGATGGCTTAAATGTATAGGACCAGAAGGTCAGGTAGGAAAATTGAGGCCATACATGGCTGATATAGCCATTAATTTATGGGGAAGAGATCTATTACAGCAGTGGAATACACAAATTAATATCCCCTCAGTCTCGGTATGTAACCATGAAACTAGTCGGGATTCTAATGAAAATCTTAAATTAGTTAAGGAATCTTATCAAAGGCAGTTACAGATTGTCCAAGCTGTCCATAAACAAGATACAGCAATTGTGGAGAGATCAAATCAAATTCTAAAGGAGATGCTTAATAGGCAAAAAGGATCAATGAGAACCCCCAAGGATAGATTACATAGTGCCTTATTAACCTTAAAATTTTTAAACGCCAATGAACAAAACACCACAGCTGCTGAAAGAACTGTGGAACGAACTATTGAACTAAACCAGCCTGTTTACATTAAGGATATTCTAACATCAGAATGGAGAATGGGAGATGTGTTACGCTGGGGGAGGGGCTATGCCTATGTTTCCACAGGAAAAGAAAATCTGTGGGTCCCTTCCAAGTTGATAAAAATCAGACATGACAAAGGGAGACCTCCTGAGGACCTTGGCGACAGAGGAGAAAATGGAGACTAACACAATCAACAAAATAGATGATGTATATGTAGTAATGTTTATGTCTCTGTATATGGAGACAGCTCTGGAACTGGCTGAGACTAAAATGTCTATAAACAGCCATTAACACTTATTGGGTGTTACATACCATCCTTTACGAGGACATAGATACACAGTTATATTTTAGTTTGACCAAGTGATCAAGCTAATCTGAGGAAAGGCAGTCAGTCAGATGTCTTTCTTTATTGATCTTCATTGGCCAATATGTGCCCCCTGCATGCTCTGTGTGAATGTCTTTACCTGTTTACTTGTTGCTTTTAAGTTTTGTATACTATAGGGATGAAAGAAGAGAAAGACAGCCCTGAAAAGATTCACACACCAGGATGCTGAGATTTGGGACCTTCCATTCCAGCTTCACAATGGACTCTATTTCAACTACATCAAAGCTGATTCTTTTAAAGACTTGCTTCCAGAACTTTATTTGCCTCTCCAGCCTTTCAGAATGTCATGGTCAAGATGTCATCTGACACAGAGGCATGAACTTTCTCAAAACATAGTGACTGGAAGGCAAATAATGCCAGCTAGTTTTCAAAATTTCCCTTTGGGCCCCCAGACGGGAATTCTTCGCCCCAATTCAGCTGGAAGCAGACAGAAGACAATCATCGTCCCAGTTCCTTATGTGGGGTGGATGGTTATGGTTATTTTAGGAATTATAGATATGTTATCATTTTAGGGATACGTTACAGATGTAGCTTTGGTCAGGGAGGGAACTAAAGAACTTAAACTCAGGGATTTCTACCTTTCCTTTCCTCTTCTCTATCCTTTCTTAGGTAAAGGAGAAGTGGGTGGAAAAGAAAAAGGGGGGATATAGTAATATCATAGAAATTATAGAAATAGACAAATAGGGATTGGTGAGAAAATGTACTTTCAAGCAAAACATTACATAGCCAGATCTTACATTGGAAGAATTCTTTATAATTGATGCAAAGTATATTGGTTCAGAATTTAGTTGATGTAAATTTAAGGTTTTCATTGGTATGAATTTACTATTGATATAAAACTGGGATTAATATTGTTACTCCCATGTAGGCATTGTGCCTATATAACACATTTAAGAATACAAGGCTTAGACCCAGTCCTTCTATAACTGCTAGTATAAACTGCTTTTAGATGATTAAGTAATACAAGTTAAGGGCCAGATAGCAAACTCGTGGTTATGAGTTAGTTAAAAGAGTGTTCCTGAGCTATTTTGATTAGAAACAGCCGAGAATAGTCAAGGCTTAATAGTTCAGAGATGTTTTAGGTAGACAAATGGTCTTCAAAGGTGTCAGAAGTCCACAGAATATGTTTATTGACATTTCTTTATTAAAGATCATTTGACTGGAGACCTGTCTGCTCCTGACAGCACCCCTTTCTTGAATTCAAAGAAGAACTTGAGCATCAATGGAGTTGCTTCAGTTGTGGTGAGACAGTCACCAGGCAAGAATTGCCTCATTTCATCTACAGACAAATACTATCCAAAAAAAGGACACACTGTGGAATAGTCGACTGATAATCTCTGCCAAGACAGAGTAATCAGCCCTTCAAAATTCTGCATTACCAAGGTCTGTCAGATGATCCTGGGCCAGAAGGCTGAAGACTGATGCTCCAACGTTTTGGTGTCCAGGTGATCAGCGGTCTCTATAAATTGGCTAAGTTTTAGAAGCTATATTTTGTGCTTCTCATACTTTCAGGTAATATTAGTCATTCTTGGATTTCTGATGGGGTTGAAGACTAATAGTCTTATAGCCAGTCCAAGCTGGTTAGCATTTAGAAAGATGATACAGATTTGAGATGATGGTTTTCAGATGGGTTACAGTCTAAAGCCAGGACTTGAGTCAGGTGTAGAATTATAAGTCTTTTAAGTTCCAATATATGACAGGGGTACTACTTAATTGATAAAAAATGGTTGACTGGGAGTTAGGTCTATCCTGTATGTTATATATTACAAAATGGTAATAATTGTGCTCAATTGATATCTGAGATAAAAGAGTCTTTTAATTGGACAGAAAGGGGGAAATGTTGTGGATAGCCCTGGGCTTGTATTTTGATGTTAATTCCACTCCTCAGAGGGACTGCAGATGAGGAGTTGCCTTGTGAACAGTCTCCCCACCTTAGCTTTTCAAATAAAGGCTTGAGCCAGTGATTGGGCAGGAGGAAAGTGGGAGGAGCAGAGAGTCTAGGGGAGGAGCTACGGGGTATAAAACAGGAGGAGGAGGAGGAGCAATGGAAAGAGAAGAAGAAAGAGAAGAAATGGAGAAGAAACAGAGACGAAAGGGAGAGAGAAATGGAGAGACAGCAGGGAGAGAAGCTCAGGGCCTGGAGTTTCTGCATGTTGTATGGGATTAATATGTGGGTGGGCTCGTGGTCCTGAATTCTATAAGAAAGCAAGCCCTTGGAGGAAAAGCCAGAAAGCAGTACCCTTCCATGGCCTCTACATCATCTCTTCCAGGTTCCTGCCCTATTTGAGTTCCTTTCTTGACTTCCTTCAGTGATAAACAGTAAGCCAAACCCTTTTTTCCCCAACTTGCTTCTTGGTCATTTTTGGTCTGGATAAAAATAACATTGAGGTTATTGCAGCAATAGAAATTTTAACTCAGACAAATTGTTACCAGGAGTGGGGTATAGCTGTGACAGACCTGACTGCTGTTTTGGTGAGTATTATGGAAGGACTTTGAAACTTTGTGCAAGAAAATTCATTGAGTGGTCAGTGATTGGTGAGCTATTCTGTGGGAGGTGGGAAGATAAGGATATTGAGGTTAATACAAAAGATGGAGGTCTGGCTTGTGAAGTTTCAGGGGGAAGTTAAAAGTCTTTATGTTGGCCATTTATTATTTTGAATCAAGAGTCTGTAGTTCTGCTTTGCTGTGGCTGAAGAATCACCTGTGATTAGTAAGACACCAGAACTACCTAGTGAAACCTTTGCTTTGCCAGTCTGCTCAACGGTGACCAGCTGGAGCTGACAGATTAGCACTGATGATGAAGAGACCAGCTGTCATTGAGATCAAGTCTTCTGAGAAGTGTTTCCTGAGAGTCAGCACATGGAAGCTGTATTCCAGAGGCGGCCACAGTTGCACTTCTACTGACAGCTGACCTTGCACTGTGTAAGAGTCACCCAAATGGAACTTGTTTGGAAGGCATGAAGATATCGTGAAGAGCATCTGAGACTTGGCACTGTGAGAGACCAGGAGAGGCTGCTGATAAAGGTGTTTCCTCAGATGAAGGTGTTGTCTCAGTAGAAGTTGAAGGCCCAGGGTTGAAGGGATCATGCAGAAAAGTTTAGGCTTGGCACCAGGAAGAGAGCCTATGAGAGGCTATTGGTGAAAGTGCAGCCCAGTTGCAGCCAAAGACTCCATCATTTGAAGATGCCAGTACCGTGGGATGACCACCAAGAACAGCAGCAGCAATGGAGAGGAGCCCGCCATACCTGAGAATAGAAGCTGTGCATGCTGCAGAGGTCTGAGCTGCAGAAGTTACACAAGCCCTCGAGAGGAGCTCTTTGGTGAGTGGATTCCAAAAATTGCATTATTTACACTGCTTTGCTTTGATCTTATTGTGAGTGCGCGCTGGTTTTTCCTTCTTGAAATAAGAAAGTATTTGACATAATTTTGATTTTTATAGGAGGCCATGTTTGAGAAACATTTAAAAGAGATTTTTAAATTTTAAAGAAATTTGAGATTTTAAAGGGACTGAACTTTTAATATGTTTCAATTTGTAAAGGCTATGGGACTTTTAAAGTTATTTAGTTTTTAATGTGAGTTCTTGGGGATGAATAAGAGCAGAAAGGTTGTGGCATAATAGTCATGTGTTTATGTGTTAAGTCGATAAGGGGTCAAATGGAATGGCATAATATCTTATCTAGGTCCTTGACTGTCACCGATTCTTAGCATCTTGGGTAGCCAGGAATCTTTGGATTAAATTCCATTCACTGCAGAGTTTCTGATTAAGGTAGAGCAATACTCTATTGTGTAAATGTACCACATTTTCTTTATTTATTATTCTTTTAGTAAGGGACATCTTAGTTGTTTCCAATTTCTGGCTATTATTAATAGAGCAGCAATGAACACAGTTGAGCTAGTGTCTCTGTGGTAGGATAAAGTGTCCTTTGGGCATATGCCCAAGAGTGGTATAGATGGTTCTTGCGGTAGATTGATTTCCCATCTTTGCCACACTGATAACCATAGTGTCTGTACAAATTTGCACTCCTACCAGCAACAGATGGGTGTTCCTCTTACTCCACGCACTCCACACAGTGGATGAGTGCTCCTCTTACTCCACACCCTCCCCAGCATGAGCTGTCACTTGTGTTACTTTGATCTTAGCCATTCTGATTGGTGTAAGATGATATTTCAAAGTAGTTTTGCTTTGCATTTCCCTGATGAGGGAGAATGCAGAACATTTCTTTAGGTGTTTCTCAGCCATTGGAGTTTCTTGCATTGAGAATCCTCTATTTAGATCTGTTCTCCCTGGCCCCTTACTCTACAGCTATGCTTTGTGTGTGGTTCTATTGGTTGTAGCTTGGTTATAACTGACTCAACCACTAACATTTTCATAAAATCAAATAAATCAGTCGGGTGGTGGTGGCTCACACCTGTAATCCCAGCACTTGGGAGGCAGAGGCAGGTGGATTTCTGAGTTCGAGGCCAGCCTGATCTACAGAGTGAGTTCCAGGACAGTCAGGGTTACACAGAGAAACGCTGTCTCAAAAAACCAAAAAAAAAAAAAAAAAAAAATCAAATATATCCACATTTGTCTCTCAGGATGATTTTTTTTCTAGTTCTGCCCATTTACTCATAAATTCCATGATTTCCTCTTTTTTTTTTTTTTGGTTATTTTATTTATTTACATTTCAAATGTTGTCCCCATTCCCAGTCTCCCCTCCACATCCCCCTTCTCATCCCCCTCCCCTTTGTCTCTAAGAGGGTGCTCCTCCACCCACCCACCCTCCCACTTCTGCCTATCTTTTCCTGTGTCAATGATTTCAAGGCGATTTCTCACTTTCTCTTCTATCAGGTTCAGTGTATATGGTTCCATTTTGAGGATTTTGGACCATTTAGAGTTTAGTTTTGTGCAGCATGATAAGTATGAACCTATTTGGATTATTTTTCAATTCAGCCATCCTGCTGAAAATTCTTTTTCCCCCCAGTGTATTCCAGTAATAAATACTTCTGGCTTTTTTTTTTTAATAAAAAAACAAGTGTTCATATATGTATGAGTTTATGTCTGAACCTTTAGTCTGATTCTATTGATCCATGTGTCTGTTTATGTGCTGTAGTGGTTTGAATATGCTCAGCCTATAGGGAGTGGCATTGTTGGGAAGTGTGGCCTTGTAGGAAAAAGTATGTCACTGTGAGGGTGGGCTTTGAGACCCTCCTCCTAGCCGCTTGCAAGAGAGTCTTCTGCTTGCCTTCAGAGCAAGATATAGAACTCTCAGCTCTGCTTGCATCATGCCTGCCTAGATGCTGCCATGTTCCAGCCTTGATGATAATGGACTGAACCTCTGAACCTGTAAGCCAGCCCCAATTAGAAGTTGTTCTTATAAGTGTTGCCTATGTCATGGTGTCTGTTCACAGCAATGGAAACACTAAAACATGTGCCAAGACCATGCTGTTTTTATTACTATATCTCTGTAGTATAACTTGGGATCAAGGATAGTAATACTCCTGCAGATCTTTTATTTAGGATTGTATTAATTGCTTTAGCTATTCTGTCTGTTTGTCTGTCTGTCTCTCTCTCTCTCTCTCTCTCTCTCTCTCTCTCTCTCTCTCTCTCTGAGACCTTTTGATTCTTCTTCCATCTCCTAGGTAAGAGTCTGTCAACTCTGTTGATTTTCTCCTCTGTTTCATTGATTCCTTATATTGCTTGTTTGTTTCTATTTATTTATTTCAGCCATGGCGATTATTTCTTTCTGTCTCTTCCTCTTGGTCATTATATATTCTTGTGCTTCTAGAGCTTTAAAATGTCTTGACAAGTCACTAATTTGAGATCTCTCCAGTTTTTGATACAGGCACCTGGTGCTATGAACTTGCCTCTTAGGACTGCCATCACCATGTTCCACACGTTCAGATATAGTCTGCTTTCATCTTCATTCATCCATCTCATTTTCATTGATTTTGGTACATATGTTTTTAATGTTCATCATGATCTCTGTCTTGACTCATTCTTTGTCTTTAGGGTTTCCATGAGTATGTATATTTCTATCTGTTTCTGTTGTTGTTGAAATTCTGATTTAATTCATGGTGGTCAGAGAAGATGCAGGATGTTATTTAAATTCTCTTACATATGTTGAGATTTGTTTTGTTTCCTAATATGTGGTCAGTTTTGGAGAAAGTTCTATGAGCTTCCAAGAAGAAAATCTATCCTTTCGTGTTTGCTTGTGAAATGTTCTGTAGCTGTCTGTTGGGTCTGTTTAGTTTATGATGTCATTTAGCTCTATGTCTGGGTGGCCCATCTATTGGAGAGAGTGGAGTATGAAAGTCAGTCACTATCCCTGTATAAGAGTCAATATGTGATTTTAGCCATAGTAGTGTTTCTTTTCTTTTTTTAATTTTAAATTAATTAATTAATTATATGTAAATACACTGTAGCTGTCTTCAGACACCAGAAGAGGGCATCAGATCTCATTACAAATGGTTGTGAGCCACCATATGGTTGCTGAGATTTGAACTCAGGACCTTTGGAAGAACAGTCACTGCTCTTACCCACTGAGCCATCTCACCAGCTCCCATAGTAGTGTTTCCTTTATGAACTTGGGTACCCTTGGTTTTGGTGCATATGTGTTTAGAATTGCAATATCCTCTTGGAGGATTTATTCCTTAGATGAGAATGCAGTGACCTTCCCTGTTTTTTTTTCTGGTTAGTGTTGGTTTGAAGTCTATCATGTCGGTTATAAAGTAGCTGTGCCTGCCTACCTCTTGCTTCCATTTGGTTGGAATTTCCATTTCTGACCTTTTATCCTGAGTGACATCTATCCTTGTTGGTAGGGTGCACCAGAGAGATGCTTTCTTTTTATTTCTAAGATTTATTTATTTTTATATATGTGAGTACATTGTCACTGTCTTCAGACACACCAGAAGAGGACACTGGATCCCATTACAAATGGTTGTGGTTACTGGGAATTGAACTCAGGACCTCTGGAAGAGTGGTCAGTGCTCTTTACTGCTGAGCCATCTCTCCAACCCTGGGATTCTGCTTTCTAACCCAATCTGTTGGTCTATGTTTTTATAATTAGGGTACTGAGACTGTTGATGTTGAGAATTGTTAATGAGCAGTGTTCGTTAATTCCTGTTATTTTGTTGTCTTTTTCCCCTCCTCTTTTGACTAACTGTTTAGGGTTATTTATGCACCGAGTCTTCTTGACTGTAGTTAACTTCCCTGAAAACTTATGTTTTCCTTCTAGTGCCTTTGGTGTAGCTCTATCAGTGCACAGAAATTGCTTAAATTTGTTTTATTTTATCATGAAATGTTTTTCTTTGTGTGATTAATATTTTTTGCTAGGTATGGTAGACTGGGTTGGAATCTCTTGCTTCTTAGAGCTTGTAGTGCATTAACCTAGCCCTTCTATTGTTCATGATCTCCACTGGAAAGTCAGTGCTATCCAAATTTGCTTGTTTTCCTCTGTTACATAAAGTCCTTTCCTGCCACATTTAATATCCTTTCTTTAATGTCTTGTTTATGATGTGTAGTTGGGAGTTTCAGGTCCCATCTGTTGGGTGTTATGTATTCCTCCTGTAACTTTCTTTAGAATGGGGTGGGTTTCTTCTATATTTTTTTTAAAAAATATTTTCAGTACCTTTGTCTCCTTCTTCTTCTTCTTCTTCTTCTTCTTCTTCTTCTTCTTCTTCTTCTTCTTCTTCTTCTTCTTCTTCTTCCTCCTCCTCCTCCTCCTCCTCCTCCTCCTCCTCCTCCTCCTCCTCTTCTTCTTCTTACTGGAGCCCTATTATTTGTAGATACAGTCTTTTCATAGTGTCCTAGATTTCTCAGAAGGGCTAAAAGGAGCAGCTCAGGAAGAACTAGAGGGACCCTGGGTCTGTACAAAAACCCTGGTCCTAAGGGATAGAGGTGGGCTGGGAAAAGGGGCTTGGGCTCCACATTTACTTAGGGTAAATCTGGAGAAACCAGGGTGGAGCACTGATTTTCTGACAATGGGGACTTGACTCAGAACCATCACTTTCCTTCATTGGACTGTCTTTAGCGAGCCCTGTGATTTTACAGAGGGGTGGTCTGTTCATTCTCCTTTACCTCAAGGAATTGAATTTCTCTTTTTCTTTTGTTTTCTTGGATTCATTCAATATGTTGTTTAGTTTTGTGTAATTATTAGAGACTTATTTGGTGATGATATTGAGCTTTATTGCATTGTAGTCAGATCAGACACACTGAGCTATTTGAGTTATTCTTTATCCCAGGATGTGGTCTATTTTAGAGAACTCCCCTACCCATGGGCTGCTACGTAGAGTATAAAAATATCTTTGGAGCTTGAGCAAAATATCTTGTAGATGTATGTGAGGATCACTTAATTCTGATGAATTCTGAGAGGTGACTAAGGTAACAACATCTTTTCTTTTTTTTAAAATTTGATTTATTAATTTTTTGTCGTTTTTTTTTTTTTTTTTTTTGAGGCAGGGTTTCTCTGTGTAGCCCTGGCTGTCCTGGAACTCACTCTGTAGACCAGGCTGGCCTCAAACTCAGAAATCCACCTGCCTCTGCCTCCTAAGTGCTGGGATCACAGGTGTGTGCCACCACACCCAGCTCCACCTTTTCTTGACTTCCTACTGTGTTTGCTTAGACAGTTCTCAGCCCTCTACCCTGACGCCAACCGTCACATCAGCCTTGGCAGCACACTGAGATTCCTACCACCCTGTCTATGGTTCAGATGTATTAATCAAAACAATTTTTAAGTGAATTATTTCATCTATTATTTTTGTCCAGATGGGTTGTATATTGTTGAAAGCATTTTCTATTGCGGAGTCCAAGACTTGTGTCTTGAAGTCCATTGGTATGATTTTTTATGAAACTGGGTATACCAGAATTTTGAATTGTAATGTCTTTTTAGTTAATCGTTCCCTTGAGCAGGATGAAGTGGTCTTATTTTTCTCTTCTGATTAACTTTAATTTGATGTTTAGTTTGTCAGATATGATGACAGTGATGTCTACTTGCTTTTTGGTCTAATTTGCTTGGAAAATGTTTTCATCTGTTCACTTTAAAGTGTTGTCTATTCTGAAAGTAAGATGATTCTCTTATAGCTGAGAGAAGGGTGGATTTTTCTTTCAAGTTTTTTCAACTAAGCTATGTCTTTTGTCTAAGGAGTTGAGGTCATTGGTAAAGCTTTAGACTTGCATTTTTGCTTCAACCATGGCACATAGCTTTACTGGGTAAGGGAGTCAGGGTTGGCATTTGTGGGTTTTTTGTTTTGTTCTGCTTTGTTTCTTTTTTAATTTTTTTTTTTTTTTTTTTTTTTTTTTTTTTTTTTTTAGAACTTAAAGTAAATACATTGCTCTCTTCTGGGTTTTTTTGTTTCTATTGAGAAGCCAAATGTTATTCTGACAAATTATCCTTTATAATTTATCTAGAAGGATATGCAGAACTGACAGAATATATGTGTATATGTACACACACACACACACACACACACACACAAGGCATTTGTTAGAGTGGCTTATAGGTTGTGGTTCAGGTAGCCCAACAATGACTGTCTAAAGTCCAAGAATGCAGTAATTTTTCAGTCCATGAGGCTGGGTGTCTCAGCCAGAATGCTGAAGAAGTAGGCTCTAATGCTTGTGAAGGAGTGACTTGCCAGAGTGAGAGCAAGCAAGCAGAGAGAGAGAGAGCGAGCTTCCTTCTCCCATGTCCTCTGCACAGGTGCCAGCAAGAGGTGTGGTTCAGATTAGAGGTGAATCTTCCTGCCTCAAGTGGTCCAATTCAGAAAAATCTGTTAGAGATGCACTTTAGAGTTAATCCCAGATGTAGTCAAGTTGACAATGTGGCTTGTGATTCTGCTCTTACCAGTGCACAGGAATCTGAGAAACATCCCTTAACCAGGGATCTAGAGAGTCCTCTCTACAGCATGGAGTCCCAAAGCCCCTGCTACCCTCATGAGGCCAAGCAGTTCTGTTTGCAAGCCTGAGGCTTGGTCTCAAACAATACATTAGCGGGTCAGGTCGACTATCAGCCTCTCTGTCCCTGCCCCGCCCCGCTGAAAGCAAGCCCAGAGCCGGCTTTCTGCATGCCCTGGCCCCACGTGTGTCCACTCCATTTAGCTTCCTGAAAACATCCAGTTTCTGTGAACTTGGCTAGAGGTCAATTGGAGCAGGTCATCATCACCTCAGGTCCCACACTCTGTCCCACAAAGGCATAGTGGGCACTTGCAGAGTGGTCCCGGACTGAGGAAGACCAAGGTCCCACCCAAGCTTATCCTGATGCTACAGCACCCTGTGGAGCTGGTCACAGCAGTACCTGGAGCTGAGCAGACTCGAGCGTGGTGGGAGAGAGGGCGGGGAGGGGTTTGTTTCTGATGTTTGTTTTTGGAGGGGGCAAGTCCAGACACAACCTCCCCTTAAGCCCCTCGCTTCACCCCTCAACACATACTCTGATGTGGCTTAAAAAAATCTGCAGAAATGAATGAATCTTTCAGCCACCAAGTCTTTAGTTCTCTCTCTCTCTCTCTCTCTCTCTCTCTCTCTCTCTCTCTCTCTCTCTCTCTTTTGGATATGTTGCCCCTATATTAAGTCCTCATCCATTTCTGCTTATGTGCATGAGCACACACCTTTATACGTGCCCCCTCCCGCAAATTGAGACAGTTTGAGGCCCAGGAAACACAGAATAAATTACACCCCTCCCTTCCCCCAAAATAAGATGGGAAATGCCTTTGAAAGTGAAGAAAAGCATCCAGGAAAGGAGGGAAAGAGCTGGACCAGGCACATAGAGGCAAGCAGTGGGGTGGGGAAGTGCACTGTGGGTTGGTGCACCGTGGGTGAGATTTTGAATAAGGTAGAGCCAAGAGGGAGAGAGATGGAGAGAGAAAAGGAGGCAGCAGGGAGAAGACTGGGCAGATGGCACAGGTACCAAAGCAGGGGTGGAGCAGAATTAGCCAGAAACTTAGAGAAGCTGGGTTTGCAGGGAACAGAGATGGGGCAGAATAAATACCCTTGGGAAGGGATGAGGTTTCTCAGGCAAAACAAACTCAAGGGAACAACAGAAGTGAG
The DNA here is from genome assembly GCA_964023405.1 of Apodemus agrarius. Taxonomy (NCBI): domain Eukaryota; kingdom Metazoa; phylum Chordata; class Mammalia; order Rodentia; family Muridae; genus Apodemus; species Apodemus agrarius. The sequence goes on along the minus strand of OZ030022.1, from coordinate 5,661,849 downwards.
AAGGAAGGGCCTGTGGGGAAATGAGTTGAGTTAGAGGAGGGAGCTGAGGGGCGGAGCCTGAGATGTGGACACAAGTGGTGAGGAAAAAGAGGGGCGGAGTGTGAGGGGTGTAGTTAAGCATTTTGGCTTTTTGTTTTGTTTTATTCCCCCTACCCCCCATTTTTTCCAGTGTGAAATATAAGATATTGAAATCCCCAGTCCCAGTCAATTACCAGAGCTCCACTGAAGTTGGTGACTAATTAGTTCTTTGGGACTGAGGGAACTAGGGGACAGAACCCAGGATGAGCTCGCTGACAGTGCTGGTCCATTTCACTGGGAGAAGTATCACTGCTCAGCTGACATCTGAATCTCCAGCCAGAGATTTGGGTTCTCAATTCTGGAGGGTATGTTAAAAAACCAAACCAAACCAAACCAAACCTGGTTGTTGGGCTCCAAAGACCACATTTTGAGACCCACAGTGTGCTATAGCACACAAAGCAAGAGGGAGTTTCCATAGCTTGGCCCCACCCACCTGTTCAGTGTGATCACCTGAAGAGACGAAGGAAGAACCTCAAGGTCTGGGGCCTCGTTCATACTGCCCTTGGTGGAAACAAGAAACAGTGGCGTCCTTGTAGGCGTGTTAAGAAGGGAGAGGCTCTGTCTCAAACTATGCCCCCTTTCTTCCCCTGAAAGCATAGCACCTCTCTAGCAGGGGATAAAAGCTTCCATTGTGGTTTAAAACACCAAGAGCCTTGAGAAAAACAACCTCCTTTGGAATAGTGTGTTGTGTAAGGGTTCTCCAGAAGAATGCAAAGAGGCAGAAACCCAGAATCCTGAAGACAGGCCACAGATGGGAAACCCAGAGGCCCCTCCAAGTGGACTTCCCCGTTTTATAGCTTACCCAGTGAAAACATGTTTAGTCAAAGCAGGTAGGTCTGGAGAGATGGCTCTGCCTTTAAGAGCACTGGTTGCTCTTTCAGAGGACCTGGATTCCGTTCCCAGCACCCACACGGAAGATAAAAACAGTTCACGGAAACTCTCTGTCCACTTCTGACCTCCGAGAGCATCAGACACACAGACGTGGTGCATATACATACACTCGGGCAAAACACTCATACATGTAAAATCTTTAAAATGTTAGGGTCTTGGAGAGTGCGGCCATGAGACCCAGGAGTTGAGGGGGTGAAAACTTGAGGCTGATTTCCTATGTGAAGAATCAATCAGACCCATTCACTCGATTAATAGCCGCTGCTTATTTTTATTATTTGTCCAAAGGCGTTGGGATTGGACCGAGGTAGACAAGATGACGATACATCAGAACTGTTCCTTTTGCAAAAAGCCCTTAAACTCTGTGCTGCCTTTCGGTTGGGCACTGTAACCGCACCCACCCTTTGGGGGCTCCACTTTCTATCCCTGCAATTACTAAAGTAGGTAAAAGGCTGGAGGTTGCACTGTTATTAAGAGGTATCATCTGATAAGGTAGGGCCATAGCTCCCACAGGTGTTGAAAACCAGCTTTGGGAGCTGAGCCGTGAGCACGTGAGCACGGCCATGTTCCCTAAGGACAGAGCCGAGTGCACCCTAGTCATTGTAGGCCTGCCTATGTCTTCATGTCTACATCTCTTGGTGCCTTCTAGTATTTAAGTCCTTAAAATACTTGATGAATCTTTGCCTTGTAATGTTGACACAGGTGTCATCTACACAACAACCAGGCAGGCAGGATAAATTCCTTCTGGATTTTTTCCGACAGGATCTTATTACATTGGCTCACCCGGAAACCATCTCCCTCTGCCTCCCCACCGCTGGGGTTAAAGGTGCGAGACACCACTAACAACTATTCCTCCCGTTCGGAGGTGCCAGGGCAGGCTCCGAGTCCACTTAACGCATATGCAAATGAGTGAGTTGTAAATGTCTACTTTTCTGCAAAGTAAACTCTGGTTGCCACCAGATTCCCAAGGGATCTCTACGTTGAAACATGTTCTGTGCAGAGGGCTTTGCACAGATCTGACTTATCTTAAATATTTGTATTAAAGTGGGAGATTTTTCTCATTCTCATAATACTGATTCTAGAACAATTCTATTCCTGGAAGGCTAAGGCCTGCTTGCAAAAGGCTGCCCATTTTTTTTTTTGTTTGTTTGTTTAATTCATCAGAACATAAGCAAGAGAATCCTAGCTCAAGAAGGGGGTGCTATTCTCAGCAGCAGCAGAGAGAAGTTGGAGGCTGGGCTGCTCAAATAACCGAATTGTCCAGTCAGCAAAATGACTGTTTCAATTCTTATTGAGTCTTGGCCGGAGAGCTCTGTCCGATCCACCCAGCTTCTCCCAAGCAGAGCACTCATTAACTAGATTGTTGAAAATCACTTCCTCCTGCTTCTCTGGCCAATTCCAACAGTGTTTGAAAAATAAACATCTCAAGGAGAGAAAGCAGCAGGTGAACCTTGGACACCCCCCTTCACCGGGCTTTGCTTCTGTCCCTCCCTCACTCCAAACTTCTCTTAAATAGAGGTTAAGTTGTAAGATGTGTGTTAACACAATCACCAAAAGGATAAACAATGAAAACTCACGAACCGACAGGCGTGAGAACATTTGTCTGAACCCCGGTGCGGGCGCTAACCTTAGAGGCAAGGGCCTTCGGTGGGAAGCCCTTCCCAGAACCAGGAGCAGCCAAGCAGCCAAGGCAGGCGACAGCCTTTCCTCCTCAGTTCTTTTCCTGGGAGAATGAGAAGCTCGGCAACGATTCTTCCCTAGGATGAAAGCCAAACTGGGATGGCGAGAATAACTCCCTGCGCTGTGACCCCTGTCCTGATTTTTTTTTTTAGCACGTAAAACAAGACAGAACCCCCACGCAGCACGAACCACCGTCATGTCGCTCGAGGTCAACAACAACCAAAAGTCACTGTCCCTTTCTGTCTCTGCAGGGAAAAAGGATTTCCTCCCAGAGATTCTGACCTAGTTCTACAAATCCACAACAGTCTACATCCCAGGAATACCGAGGAAAACTTTGTACACAACTCAAGCCACTGTTACACCATTGCACCACGACTCCCTTTACCACTCAAAATACGATGAAAACAAAACCAAAACTCACACCATACCCACTACCCTTATCCCTAGAACATGATTCCTAGAAAACCTAACTTGTACAGTTTGTACTGAGCATGCTGTCTTCAAAAACCCTGCACACGTACACGCACGGACACAAAAACACAGACAAGAGAAAGCTCTGCTCAAGGGGGTAGTTTGTCCTGCTCTGTGAGCCTCCAGCTCTGTGAGCCTCCAGCTCTGTGAGCCTCCATTACTTGGGGGTATAAAGTCCATTCTTAGCTCTGTAACTTGATCTCTCAGCCGTGTGTGTGTGTGTGTGTGTGTGTGTGTGTGTGTGTGTATTATGCGTGTCAAGCATGTGTGCATGTATATGCATGTGGGGTGTGTGTGTGCATGTGGGGTGTATGTTGAGTGTGTGTGTGTGTGTGTGTGTGTGTGTGTGTGTGTGTGTGGTGTGCAGGATAAGGGAATATGGATTGTGAGTGAAAAGCCACTCTGTATTTTGCAGAGGGAGAAGTGAGAGGCGGGGGGGGGGGGAAGGGAAGGAGAGGCGGACCCACAGGGGAATGTCTGGCCCCTTGCTCCCCAGCTCCGAACGCCTGGCCATCACCTCTTTGCTGCTTCTTCCTTTCATTTTAGTCCAGTGCTCACAGAAGTATACTTCGTGGAGTCACCCATTCTGCAGGATTTGAAATAGATCCTGGAGCCAAACAAATTTAGGAAATGTTACATGAATAAAAATCGGCTGTGCAAGTTCTCAGAGCCCTTGATATACTATCGGCCCCTTTCACTTTCTCTCTCTGTAGAGTAAATATTTAGGAACTGGTACCGCATCAACTCCACCCAATGAGAATGGACCTCAACCATCGCTGCTGGTTCCGCTGCACCCTTGAGCGTAGGATCTGGATGAACAGCCACACACATACTTTGCACCCGTTTCCCAGAACTTTGCTCTGTTTTCAAATGTTGTTTCCCAGAAGCGGTGAGAAATGTTCCCGCCCTCAGAGTACAGGAGACAGGCAGCTCTGACAGTGGCTGCTGGTAGCACCGGCTGACAGGTATGACCATAGCTACAGAAGAGACGGATTTCAAAAGGCAGATGTCCCTCTGTCCCAGTTGCTCCCAGGACTCTGTCCTTGGTGGGTCAGCAGGTGCCTGTCCAGATGGTGCTTGCGGCCAAAGCTCTTCTCACAGCGAGGACAATGGAAGGGCTTCTCCCCGGTGTGGGTCAGCCAGTGCCTCACTAGGTGGTGCCTCCTGCCAAAGCTCTTCCCACATTCAGTGCACACGTGGCACTTTGGCACAGGCGTGGCATGATGAGCCCCGGGACTCTCTCCAACCTCTTGGCCCTTGTAGGACGTGCTGTCCGCGTGCACTCTCTGGTGGCTGGCCAGGTGGGAGCTGCATCGGAAACTCTTGCCACACTCGGAACACCTGCTCGGCTTGTCATGCAGATGGGTTTTCTGGTGCCTGATCAGGTGATGCCTTCGCCCAAAGCTTTTCTCACACTTGAGGCAGCTGTAGGGTCTCTCCCCAGTGTGTGTTTGCTGATGTCGGGCGAGGTGGGAGCCCCACACGAACTGTTTCCCACACTGAGGGCAAGTGTGTGGTTTTAAGAGAGAATCTGTGTCTGTGCTACGTAGAAGGTGAGAGAAGCTGTCTTCCTGGAGGAAACGTGGGCTCAGGAGAGTTCCCGTGGAGCTCCTGGGCGTGGACTCCCAGCTTGTAGCCTGCCCCGGGTTCCAGAGAGCAGTGCCTTCAGACACACTGGGCACACAGGGTACAGTTCTGGGAGGCCCGGCCTCCAGCTCAGGAGCACCACCCTGGGGTTCACCTCCGTCTCCTAGGGGAGGGAAGAATGCAACTCTTAAAAGGAGAGTCCCAAGATAGGATCCCAGCACCCAAGTCCCAGGGAACATTGTCTGATGCCAGGTGTTAGCCCAGAGGGGCTGGGGAAAGCCCAGGATAGCACAGCAGCTGCAGAGATCTTCAGAAGCCTAGTTTTCATCTGAGACACCTTACTTTTTTAAGTCTTCATTTCTTCTGTAAAACAGGAACAGTTCCCTTCTCTCTGTCTGTCTGTCTGTCTCTGTGTGGGTATGTGTGTGTGAATGCATGTGTGTGTGTGTGTGTGTGTATGTGTGTAGGGGGTATATGTATGTGTATGTGTGTATGTGTGCATGTGTGTATGTATGTGTGTGTATATGTGTATGCATGTGTATACATGTGTATGTGTGTGTATGTGGGTATATGTGTGTATGTGTGTATATGTGTGCATGTGTGTGTGTGAGAGGGCTGAACTCCTTAAGATCATGATGTCTACTCTTGGTAATCACTCAGTAAGTGATAAATGCTCTCCCTACTATCTTTTTATGAACATTATTTACTTACACTATTTACTCCTGTTCGTCACTCCTAGGCACCATCTTCACACTTCTGCACGGAGTGAGAGTGAGGCATGAGCTGCAGCCATTGCTGGCAGCTGACAGCATGGTGGGATAGATTTAGAAGACATCTCTGTGATGGCTCGGATGCTGACTGCCAGCATCAGCTCTCATGAGTGCCTATTGTGTGCTTTGACACTCTGCTGCTCCCAGGTGTTAACACATCTATCTGTAATAACTTAGATACAAGGTCTCATAGGCGTGAGCTACCGGTCAAACCCGCACAGCCTGACTTCCACACCTTCTGCATGCACCCAGCCTTGCCTTTGAAAAACAAAAACACTTTGGCTAGAGACATGTAAAGATGACACCTTGAGAGTGTTTCTAGGTCCTCACCTGTATATGTGGCCTTCGGGATGCCCCTCCCTTCTACATCCTGGGGGCTGGGGGCCCCCTGTTCTTCCCCTCCCTCGAGCTGAGAAAGCAGGTCCAGTTTGGGGATTGGAAACCCTGTCCAGGAGAGAAGAAAACAGACATATACACCAGGTGAGTTCAATAATTCTGTATTACTGGACAAAACCACTTTCTAGAATCATTGGGATAACAGGACAAAAAAAAGCGAGACACAAGCCTCCGGTCACGTCTCTTAGGTCCCTCTTCCTCTTCCTAGAAAGCCACACGCTTTCCCCAATGGGCCAGTTCTCTTCCTCCAAACCCTCTAGCCACGTCCTTTGTGCTTACAACTTTACCTTAACACTGTTAGGTCTGACCTGTAGCAACTCGCCTTCCCCGGGGTGATACTCCAGGTTCCAGGACCTCACTCCAGCTGGCCATTTCTCTGCCATGTGAGGGGCCTCAAATTCCCAGGCAAGATGAGCCTCAAGTTTTCACTTCGCAATTCAGCATTGTTTATAAGGAGATTCCCCCACTTCGACTCTTTTGGGCTTAGCATCACCATCTTTCTTTGTTGCCCAGACAGAGTCCTTGCCAAAGAAAGCCTCCTAGGCAGGTGATTTCCAACCCCCAGAAGTGGGCAGCCCCACCCTTCCAGGGCACATAACATCCTGCTTACTCAGAGAGACGACAATCCCACAGTTTTCCTGCATGACATATTCTCCGTAAAAGTCTGTCTGAGAGGGGTCCAGGCTCCGCCACTCCTCCTGAGAGAAGCACAAGGACACATCCTTGATAGTTACTAGGCCCTGAAACAAGACAGGTGGTTGTCTGTTAGCAGCTGCTCTGATGGGAAGCACGACCTCACTATGAAGGACTGAGGCGGACGAGGAAAGAGGGCAAGAGAGGACCTGAAGAAAAGCTGCTAACAGTCATGACAGTCACTCACTAGGCAAGTCCTAGGCGGTGGGTCCGTGGCGTAACTACAGTGTCTACCGCGTCCCTCCTTACCTGTCTTAGTCTTTCCTGTAGACTGTACCACAGCCTTCTTCCTCCACTTGACCTTCCCTTCTCTGTCAACACATGATATAAACAAAACGTGCCTGCCTCCCTGGTACGCTGATGACGTGTCTCTGTGTGCTACGGCAGAGTGGGCAAGCCCAAAATTTGGAGGAAACCGGCTCTTAGCTACGACTGCATGGCCGGCCTCATCCAAATGCCTCCATCTTTCTCTGCACCAGTGTTCTCGAAAGGAAATGGCGTGACAGAGTGGTTCTCACGGTACTTAGTGTGTGTAAAGTACATCGGAAGGCTCACGCGTGGTAAGCGGTCTGAAGTGTCACCACGGCTGGCGCTGCTATCTTTCCGTGGCTACTCTCTCCGCTTGCATCCTCTTTCCAGACCTTTTCTTCTCTCCTCTCTCCTAAGAGCTCCACAGGCTACACCGCCCTGTCTACTTGATCTACTTGATGCTCTTCCAAGCATTCCTTGGCCCCTCGTTACTTACCTTTTCTAGGAGTTTTTTCTTGGTCTTCTTTCTTTTTTCTTCCTTTCTTCCCCCCACCCCCCGCCACCCCAGATAAGGTCTCACTGTGCCACACAGACTGTCCCCAAATTCTTGGGACACTCCTACCTCAGCCTCCCCAGTAACTGAAATTTTAAGCAGGTACCACCATGCCTGACTTCAGATTTTCTTCCTAAAAGAATCAACCAAGGAGTTGTTCTGAACTCCCCACCCCCATCCCAGATAACACCCTCACCCCACCAAACACCATTAGACATCCCTGAAACAGAATCTATTCCGTTCTAAGCACACCTTAGTGTTCACGGCAACTAACAAGCCAGTGGCATGACGCCTGAGCCGTGGAAGGACAAGGGCCCGGCCCTGGGAGAGAACGGGGTGGAGGTGGGTGGGGGTGGGGGGTGGGAGGGCCCCCCCGCGGCTCACCTGGGATCCGGCTGCGAGAAGTGCGGCTGCCATTTCCCAGTCTCCAGTGTCCCCCTCCTGGGGAACGGCGGCCGGAACCCAGGGAGCAGAAGGAGCTGGTGAGGGGAGAGAGGACCGTCAGAGATGAACTACCCAGACCTTTCCCAAGATGCACCGGGACCTATTTATCTTCTCAATCTGTGCTCACTGGCAAAACTCAAACACATGCATAGAGATGCAGAGGCCTCCACTCAGACAGTTCCGCAAGGATCCAGGGACATTTAGTTAGACTAGCTGGAGTCTGGGTGGGTACTGCTTGTGCTCATCATGTGGAATACATGTTATCGACTGCGGTCTCCGACAGTCATGAGTCTCCCCGCACTCTGTGTGTCTTCCACAATCAAGACCATTAATGATGCACTTGCCTGTAGGAGGAATGACCATGTGGGAAATAGAGACGCCTGTGTACATAGCTTGGAAGATACAGGACCTCACTGCTGGACAGCAGGGCCCAGGAAAAACAGACTGAACCTGGTACTCAGTATATTTTTCAGTCGGGGGCAATTAGAGATCACGATTGTTGTTTGAAACAGGATGGTGCTATGTAGCCCAGGCTGACCTGGAACTTATGGAAATCCTCCTGCCTTAGCCTTCGAGGAATGGGATTACCAGTGTGAGCGACCACACCTAGCCAGGTTAGGAATTTTTAATGCCACTTTTTGAGCAGAGACTAGGAGACTTCTAGTGCTTCCAGCCCGCCCTGTGTGCTCTCACCCTTCTCCTGAAGGGACAGTGGCTCATTTTCAAGACCACAGTGAAGGCTCTCGAGAGGCCTCGGCGCTCTTCTCCAAGGGTGCTCTTCCCGGCCTCCGCTCTCTGACTGCAGTCCGGCCGCATCCAGCTGCAGGTCCATTGGCTCCCACCCTGCACCCAGGGCTCCGGTCTGCTCTGAAAGCATGTCTGCAGCAAGCACGCACCTGACCTGAAACAAGTCAATAACTGATCTGCTCATCCATGGAAGGGGATGACATGCCCAAGGAAACGTCAGAGAACAGTTCCCAGGGCTAAGGGCAGGGAACAGTCAGAGGGACCAAACAGAAGGTGAGCTTACAAAGCACGGTGTGAGCCAAGCTTCCCTGGAGGAACTCAGAACTGACGGGTGCTACGCAGGCAAGCCTGTTATTTCGAAGGCACCACGCTATAAACGGAGCTTCCACAGGAATGCGAGAACCTCACTTTAAAACAAAATTACTCCAATCCCGAAAATCCAGAGGGTTTCCATTGTATTTCAATCACTCAAGGTGCAGCGAATTTGTTGAAAATACAGGAAGGAATCCACTCCACAAATATCATGCTATCATGCCTAGAGATTCTATGCCTCAAATTACATGCTCACCAACTGATGTAGAAGTCCCACCCAGTGGGTGTGACCTGTCATGAGTACATTCTCTCTCTCTCTCTCTCTCTCTCTCTCTCTCTCTCTCTCTCTCTCTCTCTCTCTCTGAACCAAATAGAGATTCCCTTAAGAAAAGTCTTGGTAAAGGGACCCATGATCTGTCATGCTTATGTAGGAAATGAGAACTGATATAAACCCAGCAGAAAGACCAGTAATTTAGAGAGCTATAAAAGCAAGCTGTAAGAACCCAACGCAGCCCTGACAGGACTGAAACTGCAGGTGGGTGAGGCGCTTTGATTAAAGATGATGGGGAGATCAGAGCATGGAGAAGCAGTGGGGATCGGGGAGGCAGCCCTGTCAACATAGTGTTAGGGAATCAGCGACCCTGTGGGCTGAAGTGTGTGACAGGCTCCAGTCACAGCGCCCTATAAAGAATCTATCCAACTTCAAGGACGGTATGGGGAAGCCAGTGTTTGTTCACGGGAAGAGATTCGAATCGAGAAAGGGACAGGAAACACAGCCTCTGGAAAAGCTAAAGCAACAGACATAGTTTGGGCTTGACAAGCAACAGACAGTCATGCCTATGTATCAAACAATAAATGCTTTTGATCACAAGAAAGAGATTTAGGTTAGTGTTTGTTCGTTCTCTAGAGTCCACAACAATCCTAGAACAAGACAGGTCCCATTGATAACGACCGTGGAACAACTTTCTGCGCGGCAATCCATTTCTGTCATTTTAATTCCCTTTCCACATAGACCGAGCGACCAATAATCTCCCTAGAACAAGTCGGAATTTCAGGGGCGCGCTGGAGAGCACTGCTCAGAGGTTAAGAGCACTGACTGCTCTTCCAGAGGTCCTGAGTTCAATTCCCAGCAACCACATGGTGGCTCACAACCATCTGTGATGGGATCCGACGCCCTCTTCTGGCGTGTCTGAAGACAGCAACAGTGTACTCATTTACAGAATTTCAGGGGCTATTTTGACTCAGGGGATCATCCAGTAACGTCTGCAGGAACTCAGGAGGCTGGAAAAGGCTACAGCAGACCCTAGGGCAGTTACTTTCTTGTCGATTTGCCTTTGACAAAAGATTTCTAAGAACAATGTACAGGAAGAAGAAATTCCTCTTCCATCCTTGAAGCTCAGACATGGCGTTGGGGCCTCAGGGAAGCATCCTGGCCCGATTCCAGTCTTACGGGCTTACGGGCTTTCGTGGTTTCCCTTTCAGAGACATTAGGTGAGGAAGGGAACGTGCAGAAGGCAGTACTAAGGGGAACTTCCGTTTTAGCTTTTGGAATGTCCGCGCCTGTGTTCTTTCTCACTCTGAGACTGCGCAGGGCGCACCATCGCCCTTCGGCTCTTCCAGACCTCTTTATTCCCTGGAGGCCTAGGCAAGCCCTTTCGGCAGGGACACCTGTCTCAAGCCATTTCCCTGTCCCCTCCTTCAGAGGAAAGTCCTCTATGGGAAACCTTTCTTCAGAGCGCACTGGGCCAACTGGATGACGACAGAAAACCTGTGGAAATGTTCGCGGGAACCCAGCGCAAAGGATGGTGTGGCTCACTGTCGCCTGCCTGCATTTCCCAGGGTGTCCCTGGCAGGGTCAGCACCTGGGCTCTTGGCCTTAACCTGCCTTCTTTCTTTCCTTTTCCCTAATTCAGGATGAGCCCAAGTCCGCTGGAGCCTGGCTTCTTGGGCTTCCATTTCTGTATCTGGGAGGCAGGGCACCTGCTGAAGTTTTTTTGTTTTTTTGTTTTGTTTTGTGTTTGTAGGGAGTTCTTTTGGACAGAGACAGGGTCTTAGTATCAAAGAGTGGCCCAAGGGCACAGGGAGGAGAGTCGCACCAGTGGCCCTGCCACTGCGGGGTGCGGCACCTCTGCCCCAGCCCTCCCCAGAGTTAAGATTTCTTCTCTCTGAGTTACAGCACACTGGGGAGGTTCAGATTTCAGAAGACTCTAGAGCTGGCTGAGTGGGGCCAGAAAACAGGTTCCTGTGAGTCGGGGCTATACCAAGTGACAGATGGGTGCTGCGGGGACGCCCACGCAAGTGACAGCGGCGGGACCGGGCGAGCGACACTGACACCACCGTCCCCACAGCCAGGCTGGCGTCCTCCTCCACGCCCGCCCACACCTCGGCCCCACTCACCCCGGCTCGGCCCCTTGGCGCTGCCTCCCGCCTGGCGCGGCCGAGCCCGCGGCCCGCACAGCAAGCGACAGGCGACACGGCTGGCGCGCAGGGCGGGCACAGGAAATCCCGCCGCTTCCGGGGCTCCGTGGTGCGGGCGGGGGCGGGGGCGGGCGCGGGCGGAGGGGACCGCTGGACCCACGCTCCTGTCGCCGCAGCCCTTGGGCTTTGCTGCTCCCCGGGGCCCCGCCCACAGCCTGCGACCACGCACGGCGCCTGGCAGTGGGGTGGGTTGGGGAGTGGGGGGACAAGAGGGCTGGACTAGGGCTAGCCTTGCGGAGACAGATAACCAAACCAGCCTGGACAGGAGACTTCCAATGCCGCCTTCCTTCCCGTTGGCTTCACCAAGATGGTGCTGTGTGAAGTGGGCAGCGCCGCTGCATTGCCTTCAGAGCTCAGGAGACAGATCTACAAGTGTGCACTGCGCATTTGGAAGACTTGAGTTTGAAAAATGTAATATTTACGCTACATTAGGCTAAGTGTGTTAGTTTCACATATTACAAATGTGACTTGCGCCATGTTTCTGTTGGGCAGTGTTACCATAAAGCGTTGATAAGACAGACGTGACAGGAAAAAGACCAGAAAGACCTACCAAGCAGAAAATGGTAGAAAGAACCTAGCTTGTAAAGGATACATCCACAACATTTAATCACAGTCATTCTGCTCTCACTGCAGGCACGTGACAGGGGCTATCTGCCATAAATTACGTGGTCCGTGTTTTTTTAAGAATCTACCCCGAGCTAGGACGGAAGCAAAGAGAAGTGATTGTGTCTGGCACGGACGTCAGAGGCTCACGGAAATAGGCAGAGGAGCAGGAAGGGTGGGGTAAGAAAGGAGACCGGCAGTTGGCCACAGGTACAGAGCGCGTTCTAGAAGCAGTTCGTGGGATGTGTGAGCATGGTTGGACCAGAACATCAGTTTCTATATCCCCCTCTGGTAGGAATCTAAGGCAGGGTCACTCCCACAGACTTCCATAATTCTACAGGTATTTATCAGCTGTAGGAGTTCTCTGGTAGAGTTTCGGGAGTCACTTATGTATGCTATTGCTATCATGTTATCTGTGAATAGTGAAACATTGACTTCTTCATTTCCAATTTGTATCCCCTTGATCTCCTTTAGTTTGTCTTCTTGCTCTAGCTAGGACTTCAAATACTATATTGAAGAGATAGGGAGACAGTGAACAGCCTTGTCTTGTCACTGATTTCAGTGGAACTAATTTAAGTTCCTCTCCATTTAATTTGATGGCAGCTTTTGGCTTGCTGTAACTGCCTTTATTGTGTTCACGTGTGTACTTTGTATCCCTGATATCTACAAGACTTTTAACATGAAGGGGTGTTGGCTCTTGTCAAAGGCTTTTACAGAATCTAATGAGATGATCATGTGATTTTTTCCTCTTAGTTTGTTTATATGGTGGATTATATTGACAGATTTTTGTATATTGAACTATCCCTGCATCCCTGGGATAAAGCCTATTTGACAGTGGTGGATAATATTTTTGATGTGTGCCTGGTTCAGTTTGCCAGTATTTTATTGAGTATTTTCACATCAGTGTTCATAAGAGAAATTGATCTGAAGTTCTTTTTCTTTGTTGGGTCTTCATGTGATTTAGGTATCAGGGTGACCGGGTGACTGTGGCCTCATAGAATGAGTTTGGCAGTGTTCCTTCTGTTTCTATTTTGTGAGAAGTATTGGTGTTAGCTCTTTGAAAGTCTTGTAGAATTCTGCACTAAAACCATCTGGCCCTGTTTTTGTTGTTGTTGCTGTTGTGTTTGTTCATTTGTTTGTTTTTTGGTTTTTGTTGTTTTGTTTTTGTTTGGGATACTCTTAATGACTGTTTCTATTTCTTTAGGGGTTATAGGGATGTTTTCTTTGACGAGAATAAAGTGTCTTTACCTATCTCTTTTGATTAATTTTGGTTGAAAGTCTATTTTATTAGATATTAGAGTAGCTACACCAGCTTACTTCTTGGGTCCATTTGCTTGGAAAAAAATTTTCCAGCCCTTTACTCTGAGGTAATGTTTGTCTTTATTGCTGAGGTGTCTTTCTTGTATGCAGCAGAGTGATGGATCCTGTTTTCTTTTTTTTTTTTCTTTTTTTAAAAAATTTTATTTTATTTTATTTATTTATTTATTTATTTATTTATTTATTTATTTTGGTTTTTTTTCCGAGACAGGGTTTCTTTGTGTAGCCCTGGCTGTCCTGGAACTCACTCTGTAGACCAGGCTGACCTCGAACTCAGAAATCCGCCTGCTTCTGCCTCCCAAGTGCTGGGATTACAGGCGTGCGCCACCCCGCCCGGCTAATTTTATTTTTTTATTTATTTTTTTTTAATTTTATTTTCTATATTCTATGTTTACATTCCAAAGGCTTTCCCCTTTCCCAGTTCCCACCCACCATAGTTCCCATAGTTCCTCTCCCCCCCATCTGTTCCCCAATAATTCCCCCTCCCCCCTCGGTTTCTTTACTAAACTGGAAGCAATCTTTACAGGCCCAGGGTCCTCTCCTTTCTTCTTCTTGGGAATCATTTGACTTGCTATTTGTGTCTTGAGTATTTAGGGCTTCTGGGCTCATTAATATCCACTTATCAGTGATTGCATTTCAGGTGCATTCTTTTGTGATTGGGTTAATTCACTCAGGATGATATTTTCCAGGTCTAACCATTTACCTACAAATTGCATGAATTCATTATTTTTAATTGCTGTGTAGTATTCCATTGTATAAATATACCACATTTTCTGTATCCATTCCTCCTTTGAGGGATATTTGGGCTGCTTCCAATTTCTGGCTATTATAAACAAGGCTGCTATAAACATAGTGGAGCATGTGTCCTTATTGCATGCAGGGGAATCCTCTGGGTATATGCCCAGGAGTGGTATGCCAGGGTCCTCTGGAAGTAACATGCCCAATTTTCTGAGGAACCGCCAAACTGATTTCCAGAGCGGTTTTACCATTTTGCAATCCCACCAACAGTGGAGGAGTGTTCCTCTTTCTCCACATCCTCGCCAGCACTTGTTGTCTCTTGAGTTTTTAATCTTAGCCATTCTGACTGGTGTGAGGTGGAATCTCAGGGTTGTTTTGATTTGCATTTCCCTGATGACTAATGATGTTGAACATCTTTTAAGGTGTTTCTCGGCCATCCGAATTTCTTCTGGTGAAAATTCTTTGTTTAGCTCTGTGCCCCATTTTTTGATAGGGTTATTTGGTTCTTTGCGGTCTAACTTCTTGAGTTCTTTGTATATATTGGATATTAGCCCTCTGTCGGATGTGGAGTTGGTGAAGATCTCTTCCCACTTTGTTGGTTGCCGTTTTGTCCTTCTGACAGTGTCCTTCGCTTTGCAGAAACTTTGTAATTTTATGAGGTCCCATTTGTCGATTCTTGATCTTAGAGCATAAGCTATTGGTGTTCTGTTCAGGAACTTTTCCCCTGTGCCCAAGTCCTCCAGGGTCTTCCCAAGTTTCTTTTCTAATAGTTTCAGTGTGTCTGGTTTTATGTGGAGGTCCTTGATCCACTTGGAGTTGATCTTAGTGCAAAGAGATAAGATTGGATCAATTCGCATTCTTCTGCATGTTGACTTCCAGTTGAACCAGCACCATTTGTTAAAAAGGCTATCTTTATTCCACCGGATGGTTGTGGCTCCTTTATCAAAGATCAAGTGACCATAAGTCTGTGGGTTAACCTCTGGGTCTTCAATCCTGTTCCATTGATCTGCTTGCCTGTTGCTATACCAATACCATGCAGTTTTTAACACAATTGCTCTGTAGTACTGCTTGAGGTCAGGGATATTGATTCCCCCAGAAGTCCTTTTATTGTTGAGAATAGTTTTAGCTATCCTGGGTTTTTTGTTGCTCCAGATGAATTTGAGAATTGCTCTTTCTAGATCTATGAAGAATTGAGTTGGGATTTTGATGGGGATCGCATTGAATCTGTATATTGCTTTTGGCAAGATGGCCATTTTTACTATATTGATCCTGCCAATCCAGGAGCAAGAAATATTTTTCCATCTTCTGAGGTCTTCTTCGATTTCTTTCTTCAAGGACTTGAAGTTCCTGTTGTACAGATCTTTCACTTGTTTGGTTAGAGTTACGCCAAGATACTTTATGTTGTTTGTGGCTATTGTGAAGGGTGTTATTTCCCTAATTTCTTTCTCTGCCTGCTTGTCCTTTGAGTACAAGAAGGCCACTGACTTGCTTGAGTTAATTTTATAACCTGCCACTTTGCTGAAGTTGTTTATCAGCTGTAGAAGTTCTCTGGTGGAGTTTTTTGGGTCGCTTAGGTAAACTATCATATCGTCTGCAAATAATGATAGTTTCACTTCTTCCTTTCCAATTTGTATCCCTTTGACTTCCTTATGTTGTCTAATTGCTCTTGCTAGAACTTCAAGTACTATATTGAAAAGATATGGAGAGAGAGGGCAGCCTTGTCTAGTCCCTGATTTTAGTGGGAATGCTTCAAGTTTCTCTCCATTTATTTTGATGTTGGCTACTGGTTTGCTGTAGATTGCTTTTACTATGTTTAGGTATGGTCCTTGAATTCCTGCTCTTTCCAAGACTTTTAGCATGAAAGGATGCTGAATTTTGTCGAATGCTTTTTCAGCATCTAATGAGATGACCATGTGGTTTTTTTCTTTCAGTTTGTTTATGTAGTGGATTACATTGATGGATTTCCGTATATTGAACCATCCCTGCATCCCTGGGATGAAGCCTACTTGATCATGGTGGATGATCGTTTTGATGTGCTCTTGGATTCGGTTAGCAAGAATTTTATTTAGTATTTTTGCATCTATATTCATAAGAGAAATTGGCCTGTAGTTCTCTTTCTTTGTTGGATCTTTTTGTGGTTTAGGTATTAGCGTAATTGTGGCTTCGAAGAATGAGTTGGGCAGTGTCCCTTCTGTCTCTATTTTGTGGAATAGTTTGGAGAGTATTGGTGTTAAGTCTTCTTTGAAGGTCTGGTAGAATTCTGCACTAAAACCATCTGGTCCCGTACTTTTTTTGGTTGGGAGGCTTTCTATAACCCCTTCTATTTCTTTAGGGGTTATGGGACTATTTAGCTGATCTACTTGATGCTGATTTAATTTTGGTATTTGATATCTGTCTAGGAAATTGTCCACTAGGGCTGAAATCAATCAAATAGAAACAAAGAGAACCATACAAAGAATCAACAAGACCAGGAGCTGGTTCTTTGAGAAAATCAACAAGATAGATAAACCCTTAGCCAGACTAACCAAAGGACACAGAGACAGTATACAAATTAACAAAATTAGAAATGAAAAGGGAGACATAACAACAGAAACTGAGGAAATTCAAAACATCATCAGATCCTACTACAAAGATCCTGTTTTCTAATCCATTCTGTTAGCCCATGTCTTTTTACTAGGGAATTGGGTCCATGATGTTGAGAGATATTAATGACCAGTGATTGTTAGTTCTTGTTATTTTGATGGTGGTTGTGGTGGTGGTGGTGGTGTTTGTGTTTCCCTTGTTTTTGTTGGTTTGGTATTACTTTTTTCCTGTGTTCTCTTGGGTGTAGTTTTCCTTCTAGTATTTTCCATAGGGCTGGATTTGTGGACATATATTATTAAAATTGGTTTTATCTTGAAATATCTTGTTTTTTCCATCTATAGTGGTTGAGAGTTTTGCTGGGTATAGTAATCTAGGTTGGCACCTGTAGTTTTTTAGAGGTTGCAAGACATCTGTCTAGGTCCTTCAGTTTTTAGAGTCTCTGTTGAAAAGTTGGGTGTAATTCTGATAGATCTGTCTTTGTATGTTACCTGGCCTTTTCCCTTGCAGGTTTTACTATTCTTTCTCTCTTCTGTAGATTTAGTATTTTGATTATTATGTGGTGGGAGGATTTTTTTTTCTGGTTCAGTCTCATTTGTTGTTCTGCAAATGTGTTGTATGTTCATAGGCATCTCTTTTCTTTAGGTTGGGAAAGTTTTCTTCTATGAGCTTGTTGAAAATATTTTCTAGTCCTTGGAGCTGTGACTCTTTACTTCTATTCCTCTTATTCTTAGGTTAGGTCTTTTCAAGGCATCCCAGATTTCCTGAATGTTCTGTGTCAGGAATATTTTAGATTTAACATTTTCTAATGTATCAATTTCTTCTATCATATCGTCTACATCTGAAATTCTCTCTTCCATCTCTTGTATCATGTTGGTAATGCTTGTGTCTGTTTTTCCTGTTCTTTTCTCTAGGTTTTCCATCTCCAGGATTCCCTCAGTTTGTGTTGTCTTTGTTGCTTGTATTTCCATTTTCGGTGTTTGAACAGTTTTATTTATTTCCTTCTCCTCTTTAATTGTATTTTCCCATATTTCTTTGAGGGATTTACTTGTTTCCTCTTTAAAGGTCTCTATCATCTTTGTAAGGTTGGATTTCAGGTCATTTTCTTGTGCTTCTGTTGTATTAGGATATCCAGGGCTTGCTGTAGTAGGATAGCTGTGCTCTGAAGGTGTCATATTGCCCTAGCTTTTGTTGATTATGTTCTTTCGTGGGCTTTTAGCCATCTTGTTGTCCCTGGGTGTTCCTGTTGGAGCAGGTATTGGGAGGGGGGGCCTAACTTTGATGATCCTGGTGTGGCAGGCCTCTGATGGGCATCCTTGGGCTGGACAATGGACCTTAGAGGGTGGGGCAAGTCTCCTAGCAGTTGGGGGTACCCCTGGGAATAGGCAAGAAGGGGGCTGGGGGCAAAGGGGAGGTACAGGGACAGAAGGCCACTTAGGACAGCTAGGCATGCCCAAGAGGACTTGGTGTGCAGGGAAAATGGATGCAGAAAGGTTCCAGATCAGTAGGCCTGATGAAGGTGGGCAGAAAAGTGGCCCGATAGTGGAGGTCCAGGGTAAAGTCAGGTCACTCAGTGCAGCTGGGCATGTCCCAGAGGGCTCAGTATGCAGGGATAATGTGCTGTAACCGGAGTTCATGCATTTTGTTGCATGGCCACAAGTAAACTCAGGGTGACTAGGGTGAAGTATGTCTGCCTGGTAGAAAAGGAAACACTGTTGTCTCTATGTTTCTGATGCATGACTTTAAATTAAACACAACTGACCAGCCGGGCATGGTGGCGCACACCTGTAATCCCAGCACTTGGGAGGCAGAGGCAGGCGGATTTCTGAGTTCGAGGCCAGCCTGGTCTACAGAGTGAGTTCCAGGACAGCCCGGGCTACACAGAGAAACCCTGTCTCAAAAAACCAAAAAAAAAAAAAAAAAAAAAAAAAAAAAAAAACACAACTGACCACCTAACCCTAACGTTATCTGCAAAGTCTATCTGAGAAAAGCTGGAAGTGGGGCATTGTGAGATAATATATTCTACATCCCCAGAGAAGGAAAAGGAAGCAAAATCAGTTTAAATCCAATGACAAGTGGGACGTTAATATCTAATAAACATCTATTTTATGCCAGGCAGGACATTATTTCAAACACCACAAGGAAAAATGTAAGATACAATTCTATTTTGCATTGATAGTTCTATCTCTTTAATAACCAATCAACAAACTCTTGTCAGATGTAGATATCACCTCTGCATGAGTTCAGGGCCATGGAGTAAAAGCCATAGGGAAGAAGATGAGCCTGGGTCTGACTTCTAATTTGGTGTGCCTGTCTCTGGGACAGTACCTTTTTATCTTTCCCTGTAATTACATGGAAGTCCAAACACCATGCCACACTACACAGGGAAACTACATAAGTGAAGAACAGCAAGCAGATGATGCAACCTTTTAAATTTTTTCCTGCGGAAGAGTTTGAAGAGATAAGCTGTGGGAAGGGCGTCACATACTGTTCAGAAGGAGCTGATGGGTGTGCCGTGTGGTATGGGAAACTCAAAGACATGGGGGTGTCCATCTAGAGTAGAAAAGAAATAAAATAGGAAGCTGGTGGAGTGGGCCAAGGAGTTAATGTGCTATGTCAGGTGACAGTCACTGTGCTGACATGGACATGATGTATCTCATGGTTCTTACTATGTCAGGTGGCAGTCACTGTGCTGACATGGACATGATGTATCTCATGGTTCTTACTGTGTCATCATTGAGAACCCGATGGGCCTAGCCTGCTCCATTGATGAAACTCTGGCTTTTAAAAATGGATTGCATCTGGTTGGATTCTAGCATGTAGAACACAGACTTCCTTATAAAGTAGCAGGTTTTCCTGGGCACAGGGGAGAGGTCTCAGTCATTTTAGGGTTCTTCCGCTCTCAAGAAAACTTCCAAATGTCTTAGGAGGATAGCAGTCTTTGTGTATTAGCCCTGGATCCCCATCTTTGTGCTTTATAAATACAGTTTTCAGCACTGGGGACTTCACAGTCTTGGTAACTAGGCTCCCAGACTCACCAAGCCAGAAGATTCTACATGGAAAAAAGAGAACACTAAAATGCTGCCATAGGCCCACTCTGATTAGATGAACACGAAAATGTTGTCATGGGTGCATTCTGATTGGATAAACATCTCAATGTTAGCTTGCATGCATTCTGATTGGATAAACATCACAATGCTAGTTTGCATGCATTCTGATTGGATAAACATCTCAATGTTAGCTTGCATGCATTCTGATTGGATAAACATCACAATGCTAGTTTGCATGCATTCTGATTGGATAAACATCACAATGTGCTTGCATGCATTCTGATTGGATAAACATCACAATGCTAGTCTGCATGCATTCTGATTGGATAAACATCACAATGTGCTTGCATGCATTCTGATTGGATAAACATCACAATGCTAGTCTGCATGCATTCTGATTGGATAAACATCACAATGTGCTTGCATGCTTGTTAAGAAGCGCTGAGCATCTTCTTTGTCAACTTCCTGTTTCCTGATTTTTTCTTTTGATTCTAAGGATGACCCTGGCCAATCTGTGTGATTTTTAATACATTTGTTTGTTTGTTTGTTTTCCTATTGCTTGGTTGCCCTGTGCTAGGCTAGTTGTAGGTTGGTGAAACTAGGATGCTGTTTGTCTGGGAAAGTTCAAATACACAGAGGAAGTAACAGTATATGGGGAGGGGTCTTCTTTGGTCTTCAGATTATAACTGAATGCTTACTCAGAGGCCACCCTGTGTAGAGCCCAGCAGAGGGGTAATAATTGATAAGATGGTGGACTCTCACTTTCTAGAAGGAGGATTCAGCGGCATGCATTATCTTCCTTTTGGAGCTTCAGCAGAAAGCCCAGTGGTAGACACTGGATGAGTATTTCCCTCTCTACATTATTACATTGTAACACCCACTTACATCACTGTGGGGAGAGAAGCATTGGTGCCACTGGCTTGTTTTTCTCCCTGTATGAACAGCAACAGCTGTGTTTGGCATGTGTGCAGGGAAGCACGTTCTCTTCCACACAGCACTATTTGCTCAGGTCCCTGTGTCCTTCGGGTCCCAGTCACCCTGACACTCCAGTCCTGGCCCACTTTACATCCTTTCATTAAGTTGGCTGTAGCCTTAAGAATGCAAAGCAGCTGGTTAGACACATGGTCTCTGGTGCCTACCTTTACTCAAGGATCTTATAATTGCCCCTGGCCATCTGGCCTAAGCTAAAGAACCAGAGAACATAACCACATCACCTTATTGTCATTGTCTGCATGGGACTGGCCACTCTTTGATATTTCATTATAATTTATCTCTGGTCTGACTTCTTAGGTTGTAACAACAGAACCTGTCAGTGTGCAGAGCAAAGCTTTGTGTGAAGCCACACTGTCAGAGAAGTGATCAATTGTGGGTGTCATTTTAAAAATCCAGTTTCTAGCAAGCACCTCCACAAGTGCTCCAGCCCTCAGCTGAGACAACGTCTAGAAACGTAACTGCAGTGAGCTGCTGGGGAGGGCCACTGGGCCACAGGGGTCGCAGAATATCTCCTTCATCACTTGCTTCCTGTCCTTCCTGACTTGGCTTTTAACTTCCCTTATCTCAGTTTGTCCACTCAGTTTGTTATCAAATATAACACCATATTATTTGCGTGGTTTTAAAAATTCACTTAGGCACTTCATGGGCAGTGTTCTGCATACACTACCAACTGGTCATGGTTAAAGTTCTATACTATTTATTAACTGAATTTTGACCCAGGGCTATTACAAGAAAAGGAAGAAGAAGAAGAAGAAGAAGAAGAAGAAGAAGAAGAAGAAGAAGAAGAAGAAGAAGAAGAAGAAGAAGAGAAGGAGGAGGAGGAGGAGGAGAGGAGGAGGCAGAGGAGGAGGAGGAGGAAGAGGAGGAGGAGGAGGAAGAGGAGAAGGAGGAAAGGGGATGAGGGGGAGAGAAGGAAGAGAGGGGAGGAGGAGAAAGGGGAAGGGAAAAACAAAAAAGAAGGAGCATCAGTTCTTTTAAAACTATTTGTAGCTAATATAGAAAACAATTGGTATCATTATCTCTTTACTTACATTCATGCCTCAACTTCTTCCACACTGATGGGTCTCACCGCACTCCCAGAGTCATCTGGAGGCAGTTGCATCATGTAAGTAAGCAGAAAAATAAAGGCCAGACCAAAGAGGAAGAAATGAAGACAGTAGGAGGATACTTCCACGTTAAGAGCAGAGTTATAGGTGATCTCGAAGACAAAATACAAACTAAGGGAAGGAGAGAAAAGTGTCCCAAGAGCTCTCATGGAATACATACAAAGTCACGCCAAACGTGGTTGTTGTGGTTTCCAGTAGAAAGAGGTTCTGCCTGCTCTGATCTATGGAGTGAGTGTCCCAATAGAACTTTCCCCAGAGAGACAGACAACAACCCTTCTTCTCTAGGAAGGTGCCTCCTTTGTCTACCTGGGTGCCACTCCTTGGCAGAAGAAACGGCTCACTTCCTATGGTTTCAGTATGTACGCCTTCTCCAACATGACTTTCATGTCTCTGGGCTCGAACTTGCTGGGGTGACAAGGAGGACAGACACATGAGAGAAAGGCTGGGATTGGGCAGGCTATGCACTCTGATCGAGATGCACCAGCAGCCCGGAAACTCAGCGGGTTTATTTGAGGCCTCTGAAGTGAGATGTGTTTATGGCATAGAGAGGAACAAGAACATGGGGTAGGGCTGAACAAGGAGGGGGTTATAGCAAACAGCTGAACAGGAAGCTGGGTTCATAGCATACAGATGAACAAGGAGGCAGGTTTAGCTGATCTTGGGAGGAGGTCTCTGTAGTGAACAGTCTCATACTGTTCTTAGACCAGCAGAAAGCCTGCATATTTCCTGAGCCTGCCCCCAAGGAAGACATTGTTCCCATGGGTAGGAGGCATTGGTGATCTTGACACAGCCCATGTCCATGTTAAACAGGACATATCCACTCCTTACCTCTTCTGCTCCCAACACACCCACAAAGTTTGTGTGTTGGAACCTTAGCTTTTGAGCATGGCAGGGTTGAGAAGTAAGACCTTGGGGATGGGGTTTGAGTCCTGGACTGGAGAGCTCATGACTGAATAAAGCCTTCCTTGTGGACCTTGTGGGTTAGTTCTCCTGATGTGGGAGTTCTTGCTTTAGTTCATCCAGATCTGTCACTACTAGAGTGTGTCATCATAAAGGGAAGTTGTCCTGAAAGGGCAAATCTTTTAAGTTCAGGCTCCACAATCCCCAACAAGAACAGCATTTCCAGGCTACACCCTCAACAAGACCAGCATTTCCAGGTTATTCCTCCAACAAACATGCACTCCAGGTTACAAGCTCACCCCTTGCCTAACGACCACCAGTGTAGAGGTGAGAAGAAATTAAGTTTACGATATGACTCCCAATTATGCTAGAGGCCACAATAACTTTCCAATTAGATGCTTGTACACATTCTCCCTGCTTGCTGCTCACAATAAAGCCTTGCCCCAATAGATATTCAGGGTTCCCCCAACCAAGACCATCCTGTGTGATGACAGTGCATTGTGGGGGATGGGCACCCAGAATGAGCTCAAATAGAATAAAGACCCCGCTGTGAGTCACATCAGATTGGCTCCTGTCTGGTTTAGGGGGGAATCACTAACACTTCCAAGGCACTACAGTTCTTCTATTTTACACACACACACACACACACACACACACACACACACACACACACACCACTTGCTCTCCCAGTTTTTGACATGAATTACAAGCAGTGGAATGCCAATGTCATGCTTAGACCAAGAGCCTAAGCATACTTCTTTTCTTTCTAAGTTCCCCAGTCTCAGATATTCTGTTACAGTGACAGAAGGCAGATGAAGAAGATAATGTGCCAGGATTATCTTCCATGCTCAGCATTCAAAGACAGTTTTGAGATTCTGCTACTCTTGCACTACTCGAAATCAAAGAGGAAACACTAATTCTCAGAATACAAACAGGTGCACAATTACTCTGGCAAACACACCATTGGTTTGTGTTTGTTTGTCTGTTTTATTTTATTTTATTTTGTTTTTGTCCCCATGATTTTCTTATTCTACATGTTTCTCTAAGAATTTTACATAAGACCAGACTTCTCAAGTGCTGTAATGCAGAAGGGTACCTACACCCAGGTAACCAACGAGTGACCAGCTGAGCTTGCACATCTAAGAGATAAGTGAATTGATGTCTTAAATTTCTTAACTGTTTGCTTCTTTTGACTTAACTAGCTTAACAATTTCCTTATATGTATTGAACATGAAAGCCTTTTAATTTGGGGTATTTCTTTGTAGATTTTTAAAAATTCCCTCTCATATATTAACATCCCAAGCAAAGTTTCTCCTCCCTCCTCTCTGCCCAGTCCCTCCCCCCAAACCTCCTCCCTCCCCCAGATCCACTCCTTTTCCATTTCTTTTCAGAAAAGGGCAAGCCTACCAGGGATGTCTAGATTTACTTTTATGTTATGCATATAAATGTTTGCCTGAATGTATGTCTGTGGGTTGCATGTGTGCCTGGTCCCTGAGCAGCAAGAAGAGGGTTGTACAATTGCTGGGAATAGAGCCTGGATGGCTAGTGCCTTAACTACTAAGCCACCTCTCCAGTCCCAGTTACTTTGGATTTTTTAAAATATTTACTTTATTTTTAAGTATGTGTGTATATGTATTGGTGCGCTTGTATTCTAGGAGGCAGATAAAGGTATCAGATCCCCTGGAGCTAGAGGTACAGGCAGTTGTGAGCCTCCTAACGTAGGTACTGGGAATTGAACTCTGGTCCTCTACAACAGTAGTGAACACTCTTAAGCCATCTCTCCTGCCTCTAAATTCCTTCCTCGAAATTTACTTTGTGAACTCTGGACTTGTAAGTTACTTGTTTGCCTCTTTGAACTGTATATGACTACTACCTGGACCTCCGGCCAGCTTTACAACCCATGAATGTCTGTCTCAAAGACCTAGCACTTGGGAGGCAGAGACATGCAGATTTCTGAGTTCCAGCCAGCCTGGTCTACAGAGTGAGTTCCAGGATAGCCAGGGGTATACAGAGAAACCCTGTCTTGAAAAAAAAAAAGAACAAAAAGACCTTGGGAGAATCTTTAAAGTAAAAGCACTGCAGGGGAAAGCATTTTCAGTAGTGGCTCTCTGACATCAGAGACTCAGATAGTCTAATCACAGAGGAAAACACTTGAAAACTCAGAATGACCCAATGCGCTGGATACATCCCATTGACTGACATCCCTGATATTGTCATCCAGACCCTTCTATTAACTCACTCCAGTGTTTAAAAATTTCCCTTCCTTTGGGGGCAGAGGAGCTGAGTCTCTCTCTCTGCCTCAATAGTCTTAGAAGTCTTCCTGGTCTGTTTAACTCTGATGTAGTATTGCCTTTGCTGATATAATTAGTGGGTGGATTTATTTGTACACTGTGCACAAAGGGATGCGCTTAATAGAATGTCTTTGTTCACAGCACATCATCCTTATGGCCCTGTTCACTGTTTTTGATACAGTGTCTCTGTTTACAGTATCATCATCACAGCCCTGCTCACTGCTTCTCTTCAGAACACTTTCCTCTTCCACATAGACAACTCTTCTCTAATATGTTTAATCCTTGCCCTTCTATTAATAGGATTCTTGACTGGTGTGAATGCCTATTTTTAAGAAAATAAAGATAAAAGTGCTTTAGATATGAGTGAATTATATAGACCAAATATCTTTATTTGCCCAGATTATCCAAGAGATTCTGTAAACAAGAAGAACAAACATGGGTGTTTGAATGTGGAAGTTCCTGTGCATGAAATAGAGCTCACTCTATTTTAAGACAAAAATTTATTTAAAACAGTAAATGTTGTTGCATTAAATAATAATTGTGGTATTAGTTAGAAGACTCTGTTTTCAGATTCTTGAATGAAAACTTTTTCCTAAGAGTATAATATTTTCTTTGTCTGGTTTTGGTATCGGACTATCATAAAGTTACTCGAGAATATTTGTGCTCTCCTGCAGTTTTGGAAGATCCTATTAAAAATTTATACTACTGCCTCACAGAAACTGTTAAAAATTCACCATAAGGTTCATGCAGACCTACGGTTTCCTATATGAAAGTTTTTAAAGTACAAACCCAGCTTATCTAAGTCTACTTGAATGTGAAAGTTTAAAAAATATTTTCAACCAAATAATAGCAAGGGTCTAGGGAGCAACAGGGGTCTTCATATGCTACTGATACGCACAGAATTGCCCAGGCAGTTTTAAAAGTAGCAAGGCAGTTTCTTATAGACTTGAATATTATAATCAAGACAACCCCATAATTCCTCTCCTAGGTATGTACCCAGGTGGATGACCACATACAACTTCACAAATATTTCTATTCATATCTGTGAATTTGAGAGCAAATTAATTTATCAATGTCACTGTTGTGAGGGAAAGGAAACAGACACAAACATTCACTTCACACCATGACTGCATCAATGTGAAATCCCAGGAGAGGCAATATTACAGTCATCGAAGGTTGATCTGTGATTGCCAAGGGCCAGGAAATGAAAGGAAATATATTGTCAATCAGCCCATGGGCACTTTATGTTAGTGTAGACATATTTTATACACGGTGGTAGTGGCAATTTCCATTCAGAAAAATGAAGTTCTCAAAAATGCCTTTATGAAACTCATCACAACATACAATGAATATATACCAATACCATTTTTTAAAGTAAAGGAACGACCAAGTTGTACATTAAAATTGGAGACTTCTATGTAAGTTATGCTACAGAGATGCATTATTGAAAAGATATCAGACATCATACAGGAGGAAATTACATGGAGAAGCTGTGAAGTCACATTGAAAGATTCTAGACACAGGAAGCTGGATAGTCTGAGCCATTTTTTAAATCAATTGATCACACTAATGGGCTAGACATTGGAGCTGGAACAGAATGACCAGGCACAGCATCACAGGAATGTCCCTAGTATATGTAAAGGCACTGATATGGGTACATATATAATGGGATGCTGGAATTCTGCCATAAGAAAATGGATCCTGTTATTAAAGAAAATAGAAAGTATCTAGGGGTTGGAGGGAGACAAACGAAGAAATATCCTCTTCAAGGTGAAATAATAGACAAGTAGGTTTAGAATTAATTTCATAACAGAAGAGTCAGGTGGTTTAAGGCTTTGACTCTAAAGAGGATTAACATGAAGGACACTGAAGGAAGTGGCTTTCCTACAGAGGAAATATCCCAGGGTTTACACTTAGCTTTGACTTCAGTGAGGTGTCCCTTTCATCACTCAGCATCCTGATTTCAGTCTGCTCAAGACTTTGCCCTGTGTCTCAGATCAACTTACCCAAAATGCTGGCAGCATCTTGCGAGCAGCTTCCTCATAGCGGCCTTCACCTCCTTGTTCTTCAGGCTGTAGATTAAGGGGTTCAGCATGGGGGTGATGATGCTGTACTGCAGAGAGAAGAATTTTTCCACGGGCGAACCCGACGTCGGCATGACGTAGCGCAGGCAGGCCGAACCAAAGTACAGGATCACTACGGTGAGGTGGGAGGAGCAGGTGGAGAAAGCCTTGCTCCTGCCCCCGGTGGAGCGCATGTTCAGGATAGTGGAGAAAATGCAGCCGTAGGAACAAACCACGAGAAGAAAGGTTCCAAAGGCGTGTATGCCAAAAGTCCAGAGCAGGGCAGTGACGTTAGTGGAGACGTCAGAGCAGGAGAGAGGGAAGAGGGAAGGAAACTCACAGTTGTAGTTGTGTATGGTTCCATAGTGACAAAAGTCCAAATTCACAGCTAGGAGGGTATTAGTGAGTGAGTTCAGGATAGCCAGGCTCCAGGATCCCCACACAAGCCCCTGGCAGAACGAGTCGCTCATCATCTGGCCATAGAGTAGAGGGTGGCAAATGGCTGCGTAGCGGTCATAGGCCATGACGGACAGAAGCAAAGCCTCGGTGCCCCCGATGGCATACACGAAGAAGGCCTGGGCCAGACAACCCTTCACAGGGATTGTTTTCATCTCAGACACCAGATTCTCCAACATCTTGGGTGTGGAGACTGATGAATACAGAAGATCTAGGAAGGAGAGGTGACCCAGAAAAAAGTACATCGGAGTCCTGAGGTGAGCGTCCACTGTTATCACTAGCAGAATCATGGAGTTCCCTGTCAGGGTCAGGACATAGATCACAAGGAAAACCACAAAGAGGATAGCCTGGACCTGAGCATCAGCGGACAAACCAAGGAGGATGAAGTCAGAGACGACGCTGAAGTTCCTCATAGCTGAGTAGTGCATCTTTCCTTGGCGTTTGAAAAAGAAATGTAATACAATGGCCTTCTTTTCTCTGATGTCATCTCTTCTTCAAATACATAATTTCCTCAATACCTCAGGATCCAAATTTTGTCCACTATAGGTCCAGACATGATGGCAACTTTAATAATTTTTAGATTTATTTAATTATTTTCTGTATATGTGTGAACTGTAGTTGTCTTCAGACACACTAGAAGAGGGCGTCAGATCCCACTGCAAATGTTTGTGAGATACCATGTGGTTGCCCGAGAATTCAACTCAGGACATTTGGAGGAGTGTCAGTGCTCTTAACCACTTAGCCGTCTCTCCAGGCCAAATGTTATTTTAAACATCACAAAGTTGTCATCACGACAGCCAAGTGACCTCACTGTCCATTCTTTTCCTTCTGACATGGTCTGTTGGGATTTTGGCATTTGGGTTGTTTTGTTTTCTTTGTTTGTTTTAGGTCTATATTCTTCTACAGAAAGCCAAGGATCTGAATAATACCGTGGCCAAAGAGTGAAACTGTGACTCAATTCAAAAGACTGGAATTCTCAGTTCAACTGAAGTCACTGGAGTCATGGTAGTTGCCTGGTCAAGGACAGAGTGAGGAAGGAAAGAGAGATGTCTTTTTAATATATTGATGGTGGTCATATAACATTGCCTGCCATGGGGGTATTGTAGAAGAAAGTCTCTTTGGAAGAAAGAAGAACAATGACCTGCCTGGTCAGTTATTGGCCTTCAATGTCCTAAGGCTACACACTATTTAAAAAAAATGTAAAAGACAAAAAACTGACAAAAATACCTGGAAGAACACACATAAACAAGATGATAAAGCACATAAGTCATGTGTAGTTGCAGCCATGCAGTTAATTATAACTTCTTAATGTCGTTTTCTCTTGTTCTGGCTGACAATCAGATATGGACATCTATCTCACAGACACTGTTCAATTCCCGTGACTCTGTTTCAGCATCATCCCTGATCCTCACACTTTTAATCACTAGAGGATAAGATATGGACTGAGATCAGAGTTCCCAGCTTCTACAGGACTTATGTGTTTTCTCTAGGTTCTATGCCAGCAAAATCAGCATTTGAACAGCTTATTTTCCATGTGTGTATTACTAATGCATGAGTAATAGTTTACCCACAGTGCATAGGGGGTTCTTGCTTTCCATTCTAAGATGTGTCCTTCATCTCCTGACCATAGAAGAAAGCACTTGGTAGGTAACAACATCAGCAAACCATTTCTTCCGAGTACAGAGACTATGGTGTCTGAGCGTCAGTAAGGAAGCTGTACCACAGATGCAGTTTGAGACACTTCAGTGAAAAGGCGTGCCTCCCTCTGTCAGAGTTAGCCCCAGCTGCAATCACCAGGGATGATTTGCCTTATAGAATTGTTTCTAATTTTAGAAACAAAATGGAAAGCAAAGACCTCTTGTATCTACACATGTCTCTCTCTCTCTCTCTCTCTCTCTCTCTCTCTCTGTGTGTGTGTGTGTGTATGTGTGTGTGTGTGTGTGTCTGTGGTTGCATGTGCTACTCAGGCCTATGCAGAACCCAGAGGATAGGAGTGTCTGTTATACCACTCTCTGCCTTGTTCCTTAAGATAGCATTTCTCATCCAACCTGGAGCATGGCTACTGGACTACAAGCCCCAGCTCTCCTCCTGTCTGTCTGACCCCTGAAACCAGTTCCAGGGTTACAGGAGCTCCTGGCCATGCCTGGCTTTCCACATGCGCTCTGGGAGGTTAAAACTTAACTTCTCATGTTTGTGCAAAATTTCTCTTACTTAGAAAAAAATATAAAAAAACATTTTGTGGTGGTTTCAGGAGAAATACAGAAGGATATTTAATGACATAATCCAGGGTCCTCACAGGCGTTTTTTTGTCTCTACTAGAAGAGTCCCAGATGGTTGGAGAGATGGCTCAATAGTTAAGGATGCGTACTACAATGGAAGATACAATTCAGTTCCCTTTCCCCACCCTGGGCAGCTCAGCTCTAGATGGGGCACTGTTTCCAGCCTCTGTGGGCCCCTGCATGCATGTAAATATACCCACATGGACAGGCACACAGATTTTAAGCCTACAAATATTTTTTATTTTTTATTTTTTTCAAATATTTTTTAAAAATAGTGTCCCAGAAAACAAAGCAATCCCTCTACAAAAAAATATTATTTTCTTTCTTAGTGTTTGAAATCACACTAATTTTAGCAATTCATTTCTATAGACTCTAAATAAAATATAACATGAGATAAACTTGAGGAAGTATAATAAACTGAGTTAGTAGAAAATAAATACATTGCATTTATTTAAAAATTGCTCAAGGCATTTCTTAGAATAAATTGTCCTCGAATCAGACAAGAAATGAAAATTTGCCCAAGAAGACATTCTGAAAGTTGTATTTGAAACCTATAATAAAAGCAGAGCCCAGACAGGAGTGGGAGTCACCTGGTTATCTGGAGGCAAGTTTGGGTCAGCTTCTCCCTGGCTAGGATGTTTGGAATCGTGACAGATCTCCAGCTTTACAAAGAAGCAATGGGAACCTAAGATTGAAGGGCATTGTGAATAAACCTGCAGATTTTGTCCTGACAATGTCTGCCACGCCCATACACACATGTCTGGTGCCAGAGACTAGAGGTGGCTTCTAAAGAGGTGAGCTCTCTGTGGCCACAAACACACCTAATTGGATCAGGAGATACAGAGCAAAGCGACTACATTTTCTTCTTTGTACCATAACTTCTTCCTAGCCTTGCTTCAGCAGCTCTGATATGGCTTCCTGACAGCTAGAAAATCCCTCCATGTCTGATCGAGGGATGAGATGAGAGAGGACCAGAACAGAGAGAAAGTGGTACTGGAGAAAAATATCAAACTCTTTTAACCACTGTGCGTGTGTGTGTGTGTGTGTGTGTGTGTGTGTGCGCGCGGGCGTGTGTGTGTGTGTGTGTGTGTGTGTGTGTATGTACTCTAGTGTGTGTCTGTATGTGTCTGTATGTATGTGTGTGTCTATATGTGTCTGTGTGAGTCTATGTTTCTGTGTATAGCTGTCTCTCTGTATATGTGTGTGTACATGTGTGTCTATATGTGTCTATGTGTCTGTGTGTCTATGTGTCTTTATGTAGCTATATGTGTGTCTCTGTTCGCCTCTCTCTCTCTCTCTCTCTCTCTCTCTGTGTGTGTGTGTGTGTGTGTGTGTGTGTGTGTTATATTTCCCCAAATTTACAATGTGATGACAATGTTACTTGTAAAACTCCAAGGACTTAGATCTAAACACACCACATCTGGTATTTCTAACCTGTTTGTCATTCTAATTTGAATTATTCAGTTGTTATCCAGCAAGCTAAAGAGAAAGAAGAAACAGAAAATGAAATGCAGCTGAAATGCAGGGTGGGGTGATGCAGGGTGAGGCAAGCTGGGTAATTAGGGCACAGGGAGAGAGAGAGAGAGAGAGAGAGAGAGAGAGAGAGAGAGAGAGAGAGAGAGAGAGAGAGGTCCATAGCGAGTGAAGGAACATGCAAAGGGAAGGGAGGCGGGAATACCGAGTTCTGAGAGGTGGCCAGGAGAATTCTGGCTGGAACCATGTTTCCCTGGTCTTTGCATGCTGCAGATGGAAAGAGTGATTCAGCTAATCTGCTCTGACAGCAAACAGCTCTGACCTCAGGAAACCTTTCCAAACCATCTAAGTCCTGTAACTGGTACTTCTTTTCCTTTCTAGAAATATTTGTGAATACATGGAATCATATTTGCAGGAAATCTCTCATATACATACATACATACATACATACATACATACATACATATTCTCTCTGATCACATATATATGGTTAGAATGGCTCCTGAACTCAGGCTTCTCTTCAACCTTGAAAGGAGAAACTAGAATCAATAAATAAATCAAGATTCTTATAAGTTCCTCTTTAATCAATGTGTCTCCAGTCACCTCAGTCCCAGGCACACGCTCATCTCTTCCTTATGGCTTCCACACTGCTCTCAGTGTCAGAGGGCAGGGAGCAGGCATGGAGTTCTCAGGAGTAACACAGCAGACAGCAGGTTTAAGTAGTTGGTAAATGGTAGCTGAATTGGATCCCCAAAGACAGCTGGGTTGGTGCCTTGTATTCCTTGAAGGCACAACCTAAAACCAAAACTTTCAACTCATTAACTTGTTATTTGTTTTAATTTGACTTGGTTTTAAATTGGCATCTAATACTATACATGTTTATTAGATGTAGTGTGATGTTTTGGGACAGGTGTGTATAGTGCCATGATCAAGTCAGAATCATTGGCATGTCTATCACTTCAAACATTACTTCCTGGTGGTGAGTGTGTGAAAATTCTCCTCATTATTCTTAAACATAAGGTTCATTGCAGGTAACAATGGCCACCAGAATGTCTCCTCTTAGGTCTGTCTGTTCTTCACCAACCTTTCCCCCTGTGCCTCTCTTGCTCCTACCGCAGACTGGGGAGTTCTACTTTTGTTGAGATCAGCTTTCCTACAGAGTCCACACACAGTGAGATCATGAAGTCTTTGTCCGCACTGCCCTTGACTTACTTCATTCAGTGTAAAGATCTTCACTTCAAGGTCATCATGAAGGACAGGGTTTTACTCATTTTACAGGATACATTAACAAATTCCACTCAACTGTTGATGGACATTTAGGCTGACTCTGTATCTGGCCCAACA
Source organism: Apodemus agrarius (assembly GCA_964023405.1). NCBI lineage: Eukaryota > Metazoa > Chordata > Mammalia > Rodentia > Muridae > Apodemus > Apodemus agrarius. The sequence continues at coordinate 5,629,310 of OZ030022.1, read as the reverse complement.
GGACTAGTTCTGCAATAAGCATGGGCATGTGGAATTCACATTTAACGCTCTCATTTTGGTATCTCTGGCTAAAACGGCCAGGGGTGGGATGGCTGGATCCTGTGGTAGTTAGTTCTAGTTCTTGGTTTTTTTTTGTTTGTTTGTTTGTTTGTTTTTTTTGTTGTTGGTGGTGGTGGTGGTTGTTTTTTTTGTTTTTGTTTTTGTTTTTGTTTTGTTTTGTTTTGTTTTGTTTTTTGTTTTTGTTTTTGTTTTTTTTTTTTTTTGGTTTTCCGAGACAGGGTTTCTCTGTGTAGCCCTGGCTGTCCTGGAACTTACTCTGTAGACCAGGCTGGCCTCGAGCTCAGAAATCCGCCTGCCTCTGCCTCCCAAGTGCTGGGATTAAAGACGTGCGCCACCACGCCCGGCTTAGTTCTTGTTTTTTAAAGGAACGTTCATATGGTTGGAGTAAACTTTCCCTCCCATCTACAGTATGCAAATGTTCCCCTTCCCCACATCCTCACCAGCATTCATTTGTTTGTTTATCTTACTATGTATCACTCAAGGCTACTATGTATCACTCAAGGCTACTATGTATCGCCCCAGGCGACTTGGTATCATCCCAGGCTACTATGTATCATCCAACATCTAATCATAATCCACCTGCCTCTGCCTTTCAAATGTCGGGATTCCAGGCCTATGCTTTAGCTCCTGACTCTTTGCTAACAGCTTGTTTTTTTACTAAACTTAAGTCACATCTACTTGTGGTCTTAATTTGAATTTCCCTGATGACTGGTGGTGCATTTGTTTTTTGATGTAGTTAATGTCTATTTGCATACCCTCTTTCTATTGGTCATTTGCATCCCTCCTTCTTTTTTTTCTTTTCTATATTTTTTGCTTACATTCCAAAGGCTTTCCCTTTCCCAGTTCCCCCCTCACCATATGTCTCATAAGTCCTCTTCCGTCTGTCCATTCCCCAATCACCCCCCCACACACACACACACCATTTCTCTGTTCTGGTACTCTCCTACAATACTGGATCCAGTCTTTTTGGGACCAGGGTCCTCTCCTTCTTTCTTCTTGGGAATCTTTTGATTTGCTAATTGTGCCTTGAGTATTCAGAGCTTCTGGGCTAATTAATATCCACTTATCAGTGATTGCATTTCATGTGTATTCTTTTGTGATTGGGTTAGCATCCCTCCTTTCTATTGGCTATTTGCATATCTCCTTTCCATTGGTCATTTGCATACCTTCTTTTCATTGGTCATTTGCATGCCTCTTTTGTGCAGTGTCTGCTAAGGTATTCATCGCATGTTCAATCACTTTTCTGTTTGTCTACTGTGTTTGCTGTTGAGTTGTTAGCTCTTTCTACATTCTGGGGATCCGCTCTCTGTTCCTACCCTGTACACTGTTTCTATGCTCTATCCATTTTTCCCTTTGGGTCCAGAAACCTTTTAGTTTTTGTTGTTGTTGTTTTGTTTTGTTTTGAAACCTTTTAGTTTTATGTAGTTCTATCTATCTATTTTTGTTTTTATGTTCTGGGCTTCTGAATTCCAAAATATTTCACCTGCTCTGAGTCCTGGGAACCTCTCACATCCAAGAACTCTAGGACTTTCTAGAGGTTGGCCTCACTCCCCACCCCCACAGCTGCATATGTCCATTCATTCTCCAGGCCCACTTGGCCTCTCTCCTGTCTCTCCCCATACGTAATCCTGCCCCCATTACCCTCCCCTTCCTCCTCCCCTCTCTCACTCAGGTCCCCCCTCCCTTTCCCTCCCATGATTATTTTGTTCCCCCTTCTAAGTATGATTCAAGCATCCTTACTTGGTCCTTTCTTCTTATTTAACTTTGGGTGTGTAAGGTGTATCATGGGTAGTCTGTGTGTTTTGGCTAGTATCCACTTATCTGTGAGTACATACCATGCATGTCCTCTTGGGTCTGGGAAACCTAACTTAGTATGCTATTTTCTAATTCCATCCATTTGCCTGCAAAATTCACAATGTCCTTGTTTTCAATAGCTAAAGAGTATCCCATTATGTAAATGAACCACACACACCAAAGCAGGGATACCACCAAAGTACAACTCTGTGAGCCAATGAGTTTTATTGGGATCATTTACAGGTACAAATATGACTCAAAGATAACCCTTGTCATCAAAAGGCCCTCCCAGCATTGGTGAAAGCTCCAGAGAGCTAAAAACCTGGATCACACTGCACATCAGGCTGCCTAAGGGGCTGGAGGCTATCTCCTTCAGATAGTGCAGGGAACTGGCCCTCCTCCCAGTAGCTAGCTGTTTTCTCTCTTCCTTCCTTCCTTCCTTCCTTCCTTCCTTCCTTTCTTTCTTTCTTTCTTTCTTTCTTTTGTTTTTAGATACCTCAGCCAATCTCTTCTTTCTCCAGGCAGTGTTTATCTTTCAGGTGGCTTGGCCAGCTTGTGCCTTTTGGAGGGTGTTCAAGCTTGTGCAAGAATGCCTCTCAGTGATCCTTACCGGTTAGATATGCTTGGGCTGAGAGGAGCCTGGTGAGTCTGGTCAGTTTTAGGGACTTCCTGAAGCAGTTGTGTTGTCTACTTTATGACTTTAGGAGATTCTCTGTAGGATGAAATGCTTTTCCTCTGTTTAGAATATCCTTCCCTCCAAGAAGGAATGTTTTAATCTCAGCAGAATGCACTATACAACAGCATCCTGAAAATTTCTTGGACAATTTACAAGAGTCTCCTCTGTCCACATCTGTTACTGCTTATATACCCTTTCAACAGCCTTTGTGAATCATGCCACTTTCTGAGCCCTGTTAAGTTTCATTAGCTTCCTAAGGCTTAGAAGGCTCCCTCTTCCCTTAAAGAGAGAATGTTTCATATTGGAGGAAATAGTAATAGCATGTATTGTACATAGATATGATAGGAGAGGCAGCTCTGGGCCAGACATGTTTATTTGTAAATAAACCTGAGAAGGGTTCTCACTGGGGGAGGATGATAGTAAGAGAGCTATCATGTGCAGAGTTTTTATTGGGCTCAGGGCGGGCTACTCGGGGAGCCTGTGGATTTTCTGGAAGGAGCAAGAATGACATCTGTGGTCTTTACAGCAGGAATGTGGAAAATTGCAAGCACTGGTCCCAGGAAAGAGGGTCATTCAGGACAGAATGAGGCTGCCTTCTACATGAGGGTACTCTTCCTTTCTCAATTACAACAAGTACAAAGAGAGAGTTATACAACAAAGTCACTAAGCAAAAAATCTAACAGAAGAACCTATCCCATGTATATGTTAAGATGATGAAGTAAAGTATTCAAAATTGTGGTACTGTATTAACTTTCTATTACTATCATAACAAAATACTACTGATTTAGTGTCAGACTGTGAAAGGAAGTCTGTGTTCTGATTGAGCGAGGCTTAACTTCTGGAGACCCAGTAGATATTCTGCAAGAGACAGACCCCTTGGCCATGCTCCCAGACACTAGGCTTCTAACATGAGCCTTCAAATCCATAATGCTCTGGCCATCAGTCACATAGGGCAATGCCCCAAGCCCCTAGTATTCAGGTTGGACTCCACCCCCATAGTTACCTGACAACAGCCAGGTATGCCCCCCACCCACGGTTACCTGACAACAGCCAGGTAGGCTGGGCCCACTATAAAAGGGGCTGTTTGCCCCTCCCTCTGTCTTACTCTCTTGTTCTCTTACTTTCTTGTCTCTGGTCCCCTTGCTACCCCTTCCCCATTCCCTCCCCCGCCCTCTCCACATGGCCATGGCCAGCTTCTACTTCTCTACTTTGTCCCTTTCTCTACAATAAACGCTAAAACCAATAGACTGCCTCCTTTCATCTGGACTCACCATGCTGGAGCAATGGAGTAGGCTTTCCTCTAAAGAGCTGTGTCTAATCTGCCAGGGGGGCCTCTCCATGATCCCTGCCAAGTCCAGCCACGAGCAGCCTCCAGACCAGACCAAGGACTCCAGCCAGTGCCCCCCCCCCACCAATCCTGCCCCTTTTCCCTTCAGCCTTAGGCCTCTGCCTCCCCACCCCCAGCCCCTGGGGGCACCCATTCTTAGCTCTTTGCTGGCATCCAGTGGCTGCCCAAGAGCTAGAACCTGTTGTCCCTGACCTCCATGAGGCGCTTACCACACACACACACACACACACACACACACACACACACACACCCGCAGTGAGGTCCAGTGGCCTCACAAAGTCCGACCCTGTCCTGCAGCGGCCTGTGGGGTCACACAGCAGTCTCCCACATACAGTGCCAATGAGCTGTGGAAGGATGTGTGTTCCTTCCTCTTTATTTTCCCACATCTGGTGCCCCACATTTAGTAGCTGAAAACTGTATTCACATCCCAACAAATGCACCTACAACACGACCTCCACACTAAAGCTCAGGGAACAAGGTGGGAACAAGGGCGGAATGGCTGTAAGAGCCAGAGGAACAGGAAGTTTGCGGTGGGACCTGCATCTCCTGGAGACATCCCGAAAAGCTACACCCATGAATTTTTATCAACATGTATACGTTTAGATTTTTTTTTAGTAGTTGATTTTTTTTATTATTATTATTAAACAGAGGGGTCTCTGGAAGAACTGAAAGCAACTCTGAGACAGTCCTGGAGATTATCCTGATATAGCCCTGGAGATTGTCACATCTAAGATAATTTGGGCTACCAATCTCTCAAGTCGAGAGAGAAAATTCACCGTCTGCACCCTGCACTGAGGCAGACAGAGCAGAAGCCTCGCACTGAGGCTGTGGGGAAGGCATGGGTGACAGAGGAGAAGGTGGCGAGGCTGCAGGGAGAGAAAACTGTTGTCAACAGAACCGCATGTCTGCAGTTTGGTTCTCTGCTTCCATGTAAATTGATTTTCAGAGGACAAAGCCAGCTGGCAGGAGTGTCTGTCCACTTCTAGGGGAAACCCAGGGCAGAGAACTGCTGGGGAGAAACAGGCCCATTTCTCTGGTGGGACAGCCGAGGGAGGAGGTAGCTATTCTGAAGAGGTCTCAGGTTAGATGGCTGCGCTCAGTGACAGTGGAGGAAGCTGGAAGTAGCTTCTCTGAGATGCAGAGAGCGGCAGGGGCATCAGAACCGGGGCATCCATGCAAGCCTGAAAGTGGCTCTTCTCGGACACTACATCCCTGCACAGGGCAGCCCCGTACAACCTCGAGTGCCATCGTCACTGCTGTTGAGCGTCTTCATTCGGTACTGGTGTATCTCCCTGGTGAGTGTGTAAAAGGCATCCTCCACACCCTGTGCGGTCTTGGCTGAGGTTTCAATAAATGGATTTCCATAACTCTTGGCCAGCTCGTGGGCTTGCTCTGTGTCCTCTGTCTTCATTGGCAAGTCACCCTTGTTCCCTACCAGCACCATGGGGACATCCTCGGAGTCTTTCACGCACTGAATTTGCTCCTTGTAAAGATGGATATCTGCAAACGATTTGCTATTGTTGATAGCAAACACACAGAGGAACCCTTTGTCCAACCTCACGTATTGGTCTGTCATGGCACTGTAGTCCTCTTGTCCGGCCGTGTCCAGTATGTCCAGCAGACAGCCCTCGCCGTCAGTCACCCCTTGTTTTCAGTAAGAATCCTCTATGGTGGGAATCATATCCCTCCACAGAATGGCGCTGGGTCACTTGGATTGTCAGAGAGCTTTTCCAGCTGACGCCAGTCCCTCCGACCACCACTAGTTTGTCATCTCACAGCAGCAGAAACCTCACACTCCTCAGACCCTGCTGCCTAGGGCGGCTTCTGGACTTAAACACGAGAAGCTGCAGGAGACCCCGAAATCGCCATGAGTGACCCCCTCCAGGTGGGCACTTTAGATTTTTAAAACCTACTTTTAATAAGTACTTTTTAATGTTTCAGCCCCACTCCCACTGGGGTGATTCCAATCTCTGTCAGGACACCAGCAGTCCAGTTCAGGAGTGTCAGGATAGCAAACTGAAGCAGAAGCAGCAGCATGATCTAGCAGAAACTGCCAGGCCTCTGCTACTGAATCAGCTACTGAGTCAGGACCAGCCAGGACCTCAGGACAAGTTCTCCAACAAGCCTCTCTCAAGATGGGTAATCAATTGGTAAGATGGTGGACTGTCACTTTCTAGAAGGAGGATTCAGCGGCATGCATTATCTTCCTTTTGAAGCTTCAGCAGAAAGCCCAGTGGTAGACACTGGATGAGTATTTCCCTCTCTACATTATTGTATTGTAACACCCACTTACATCACTGTGGGGAGAGAAGCATTGGTGCCACTGGCTTGTTTTTCTCCCCGTATGAACAGCAACAGCTGTGTTTGGCATGTGTGCAGGGAAGCACGTTCTCTTCCACACAGCACTATTTGCTCAGGTCCCCGTGTCCTTCGGGTCCCAGTCACCCTGACACTCCAGTCCTGGCCCACTTTACATCCTTCCATTAAGTTGGCTGTAGCCTTAAGAATGCAAAGCAGCTGGTTAGACACATGGTCTTTGGTGCCTACCTTTACTCAAGGATCTTAGAGCTGCCCCTGGCCATCTGGCCTAAGCTAAAGAACCAGAGAACATAGCCACATCACCTTATTGTCATTGTCTGCATGGGACTGGCCACTCTATGATATTTCATTATCAATTTATCTCTGGCCTGACTTCTTAGGTTGTAACAACAGAACCTGTCAGTGTGCAGAGCAAAGCTTTGTGAGAAGCCACACCATCAGAGAGGTGATAAATTGTGGATGTCATTTTAAAAATCCAGTTTCTAGCAAGCACCTCCACAAGTGCTCCAGCCCTCAGCTGAAACAACGTCTAGAAACGTACTGCAGTGAGCTGCTGGGGAGGGCCACTGGGCCACAGGGGTCGCGGAATATCTCCTTCATCACTTGCTTCCTGTCCTTCCTGACTAGTCTTTTAACTTCCCTTATCTCCGTTTGTCCACTCAAAAATCAGCTATAACACCATATTATTTGTGTAGTTTTAATAATTCACTTGGGTACTTTATGGGCAGTGTTCAGCATACACTACCAACTGGTCATGGTTAAAGTTCTATACTATTTATTAACTGAATTTTGACCCAGGGCTATTACAAGAAAAGGAAGAAGAAGAGGAGGAGGAGAGGAGGAGGAGGAGGAGGAGGAGGAGGAGGAGGAGGAGGAGGAGAAAAGGGGAGGAGGAGGAAGAGGGGGAGGAGAAGAGGAGGAGGAGAAAGGGGAAGGGGAAAAGAAGGAAGAAGGAGCATCAGTTCTATTAAAACTATTTGTAGCTAATATAGAAAACAATTGGTATCATTATCTCTTTACTTACATTCATGCCTCATCTTCTTACACACTAATGGGTCCCACCCCACTCCCAGAGTCATCTGGAGGCAATTGCATCATGTTAGTAAGCAGAAAAATAAAGGCCAGACCAAAGAGAAAAAAACAGAGTAGGAGGATAGTTCCACTTTAAGAGCAGAGTTATAGGTGATCTCGAAGACAAAATACAAACTAAAGGAGAGAAAAGTGTCCCAAGAGCTCTCATGGAATACATACAAAGTCACGGCAAACGTGGTTGTTGTGGTTTCCAGTAGAAAGAGGCTCCGCCTGCTCTGATCTATGGTGTGAGTGTCCCAATAGAACTTCCCCAGAGAGACAGACAACAACCCTTCTTTTTTGGAAGGTGCCTCCTTTGTCTACCTGGGTGCCACTCCTTGGCAGAAGAAACGACTCACTTCCTATGGTTTCAGTATGTACGCCTTCTCCAACATGATTGTCATGTCTCTGGGCTCGAACTTGCTGGGGTGACAAGGAGGACAGATACATGAGAGAAAGGCTGGGACTGGGCAGGCTATGCACTCTGATCGAGATGCACCAGCAGCCCGGAAACTCAGAGGGTTTATTTGAGGCCTCTGAAGTGAGATGTGTTTATGGCATAGAGAGGAACAAGGACATGGGGTTATAGCATAGGGCTGATCAAGGAGGGGGTTATAGCAAACAGCTGAACAGGAAGCTGGGTTCATAGCATACAGATGAACAAGGAGGCAGGTTTAGATGATCTTGGGAGGAGGTCTCTGTAGTGAACAGTCTCAGACTGTTCTTAGACCAGCAGAAGGCCTGCATATTTCCTGAGCCTGCCCCAAAGGAAGGCATTGTCGTTCCCATGGGTAGGAGGCATTGGTGATCTTGACACAGCCCATGTCTGTGTTAAACAGGACACATCCATGCCTTACCTCTTCTGCTCCCCACACACCCACAAAGTTTGTGTGTTGGAACCTTAGCTTTTGAGCATGGCAGGGTTGAGAAGACCTTGGGGATGGGGTTTTAGTCCTGGACTGGAGAGCTCATGACTGAATAAAGCCTTCCTTGTGGACCTTGTGGGTTAGTTCTCCTGATGTGGGAGTTCTTGCTTTAGTTCATCCAGATCTGTCACCACTAGAGTGTGTCATCATAAAGGAAAGTTGTCCTGAAAGGGCAAATCTTTTAAGTTCAGGCTCCATTTTAGACGACCTGACCTAAGTTTGAACTCAGGTAAACTAACAGGCTGGTACCTAGCATTAGTTTTCAAGTTGCCCCCCCCAACAAAACCAGGGCCTAGCTCCGGTCTCTAGGGTAATCCCCAACAAGAACAGCATTTCCAGGCTACACCCTCAAGAAAATCAGCATCTCCAGTTTACACCATAAACAAGACCAGCATCTCCAGGTTATTCCTCAAACAAACCTCCACTCCAGGTTACAAGCTCACCCCTTACCTAACGACTACCAGTGCAGAGGTGAGAAGAAATTAAGCTTACGATATGACTCCCAATTATGCTAGAGGCCACAGTAACTTTCCAATTAGATGCTTGTACACATACTCCCTGCTTGCTGCTCACTATGAAGCCTTGCCCCAATAGATATTCAGGGTTTCCCGAACCAAGACCATCCTGTGTGATAGCAGTGCGTTGTGGAGGGTGGACACCCAGATTGAGCTCAAATAGAATAAAGACCCTGCTGTGAGTAGCATCGGATTGGCTCCTGTCTAGTTTTGGTGGGATCACTAACACTTCCATGGCACTACAGTTCTATTTTACACACACACACACACACACACACACACATACGCACGTACGCATGCGCGCGCCCACATTACTTGCTCTCCCAGTTTTTGACATGAATTACAAGCATTGGAATGCTAATGTCATACTTAGACCAAAAGCCTAAGCATACTTCTTTTCTTTCTAAGATCCCACATCTCAGATATTCTGTTACAGCTACAGAAGGCAGATGAAGAAGATAATGTGCTAGGATTATCTTCCAAGCTCAGCATTCAAAGACATTTTTGAGATTCTGCTAATCTTACCCTACTCTAAATCAATGAGGAAACACTGATTCTCAGAATACAAACAGGTGTACAATTACTCTGGCAAACACACCATTGGTTTGTGTTTGTTTGTTTGTTTGTTTGTTTTATTTTGCTTTTTCCCCATGATTTCCTTATTCTAAATGTTTCTCTAAGAGTGTTACATAAGAATCCAGACTTCCCAAGTGCAGTAATGCAGAAGGGTAACTACACCCAGGTAACCAACGAGTGACCAGCTGAGCTTGCACATCTAAGAGATAAGTGAATTGATGTCTTAAATTTCTTAACTGTTTGCTTTTTTGACTTATCTATCTTAGCAGTTTCCTTATATGTACTGAACATGAAAGCTGTTTATTTTAGGGGATTTCTTTGTAGATTTTTAAAAATTCCCTCTCATATATTAACATCCAAAACCAAAGTTTCTCCTCTCTCATCTCTGCCCAATCCCTTCCCCCCAACATCCCCCTTCCCCCAGATCCACTCCTTTTCCATTTCCTTTCAGAAAAGGGCAAGCCTCCCAGGGATGTCTAGATTTACTTTTATGTTATGCATATAAATGTTTTTGCCTGAATGTATGCCTGTGTGTTCCATGTGTGCCTGGTCCCTGAGCAGCAAGAAGAGGGTTGTACGATTGCTGGGAATAGAGCCTGGATGGCTAGTGCCTTAACTACTAAGCCACCTCTCCAGTCCCAGTTACTTTGGGTTTTTTTAAAATATTTACTTTATTTTTAAGTATATGTGTATATGTATTTGTGCACTTGTGTGGGGATACTCTAGGAGGCAGATAAAGGTATCAGATCCCCTGGGGCTAGAGGTACAGGCAGTTGTGAGCCTCCTATTGTAGGTACTGGGAATTGAACTCTGGTCCTCTACAACAGTAGTGAACACTCTTAAGCCATCTCTCCTGCCTCTAAATTCCTTCCTCGAAATTTACTTTGTGAACTCTGGACTTGTAAGTTACTTATTTGTCTCTTTGAACTGTATATGACCACTACCTTGTCCTCCCATGAATGTCTGTCTCAAAGACTTAGCACTTGGGAAGCAGAGGCAGGCAGATTTCTGAGTTCCAGCCAGCCTGGTCTACAGAGTGAGTTCCAGGATAGCCAGAGCTATACAGAGAAACCCTGTCTTGAAAAACAAAACAAAACAAAACAAAAAAAAACCAACAACAAAAACAAAAAGACCTAGGGAGAATCTTTAAAGTACAAGCACTGTAGGGGAAAGCATTTCCAGTGGTGGCTCTCTGACACCAGAGACTCAGATGGTCTAATCACAGAGGAAAACACTTGAAAACTCAGAATGACCCAATGCTCTGGATACATCCCATCGACTGACGTCCCTGATAATGTCATCCAGACCCTTCTATTAACTCACTCCAGTGTTTAAAAATTCCCCTTCCTTTGGGGGCAGAGGAGCTGAGTCTCTCTCTGCCCCAATAGTCTTAGAAGTCTTCCTGGCCTGTTTAACTCTGATGTAGTACTTCCTTTGCTGATATAATCAGTGGGTGGATTTATTTGTACACTGTGCATAAAGGGATGAGTTTAATAGAATGTCTTTGTTCACAGCACATCATCCTTATGGCCCTGCTCACTGTTTTTGATACAATGTCTTTGTTTACAGTATCATCATCACAGCCCTGTTCACGGCTTCTCTTCAGAACACTTTCCTCTTCCACATAGACAACTCTTCTCTAATATGTTTAATCCTTACCCTTCTATTTATAGGAATTCTTGACTGTTGTGAATGCCTATTTTTAAGAAAATAAAGATAAAAGTGCTTTAGAAGTGAGTGAATTATATAGACCAAATATTTTTATTTGCCCAGATTATCCAAGAGATTCTGTAAACAAGAAGAACAAACATGGGTGTTTGAATGTGGATGTTCCTGTGCATGAAATAGAGCTCACTCTATTTTAAGACGAAGGTTTATTTAAAACAGTAAATGTTGTTGCATTAAATAATAATCGTGGTATTAGTTAGAAGGCTCTGTTTTCAGATTCTTGAATGAAAACTTTCGTAAAAATATGCTATTTTCTTTGTCTAGTATTGGTATCAGGATTTCATAAAGTTACTTGAGAATATTTGTGCTCTCCTGTGGTTTTGAAGGTCCTTTTTAAAATTTATACTACTGCCTCTCATAAACTGTAAAAAATTAACCATAAGGTTCATGCAGTCTTATGGTTTCCTTTATGAAAGTTTTAAAAGTACAGACCGAACTTATCTAAGTCTACTTGAATGTGAAAGTTTAAAAAATATTTTCAACACCAAATAATAGCAAGGATGTAGGGAGCAACAGGGGTTTTCATATGCTACTGATAAGAACAGAATTGTCCAGGCACTTTTAAAAGTAGCAAGGCAGTTTCTTATAGACCTGAATATTACAATCACTACAACCCCATAATAACTCTCCTAGGTATGTACCCAGGTGGATGACCACATACAATTTTACAAATATTTCTATTCATATCTGTGAATTTGAGAGTAAATGAATATGTCAGTGTCACTGTCATGAGGGAAAGGAAACAGACACAAACATTCACTTCACACCATGACTGCATCAATGTGAAATCCCAGGAGAGGCAATATTACAGTCATCGAAGGTTGATCTGTGATTGCCAAGGGCCAGGAAATGAAAGGAAATATATTGTCAATCAGCCCATGGGCACTTTATGTTAGTGTAGACATATTTTATACACGGTTGTAGTGGCAATTTCCATTCAGAAAAATGAAGTTCTCAAAAATGCCTTTATGAAACTCATCACAACATACAATGAATATATACCAATATCATTTTTAAAAGTAAAGGAACGACCAAGTTGTACATTAAAATTGGAGACTTCTATGTAAGTTATGCTACAGAGATGGATTATTGAAAAGATATCAGACATCATACAGGAGGAAATTGCATGGGGAAGCTGTGAAGTCACATTGAAAGATTTAGACACAGAAAGCTGCATCATCTGAGCCATTTTCTAAATCAATTGATCACACTAATGGGCGAGACATTGGATCTGGAACAGAATGACCAACAGCATCCCAGGAACATCCCTGGTATATATAAAGGCACTGATATGGGTACATATATAATGGGATGCTGGAATTCTGCCCAAAAGAAAATGGATCCTGTTATTAAAGAAAATAGAAAGTATCTAGTGTTTGGAGGGAGACAAACTAAGAAATATCCTCTTCAAGGTGAAATAATAGACAAATAGGTTTAGAATTAATTTCATAACAGAAGAGTCAGGTGGTTTAAGGCTTTGACTCTAAAGAGGATTAACATAAAGTTCACTGAAGGAAGTGGCTTTTCTACAGTCGAAATATCCCAGCGTTCACACTTAGCATTTGACTTCATTGAGATGTCCCTTTCCTCACTCTGTATCCTGATTTCAGTCTACTCAAGACTTGGCCCAGTGTAAAAATGCTGGCAGCATCTTGCGAGCAGCTTCCTCATAGTGGCCTTCACCTCCTTGTTCTTCAGGCTGTAGATTAAGGGGTTCAGCATGGGGGTGATGACGCTGTACTGCAGAGAGAAGAATGTTTCCACGGGCGAACCCGACGTCGGCATGACGTAGCGCAGGCAGGCCGAACCAAAGTACAGGGTCACCACGGTGAGGTGGGAGGAGCAGGTGGAGAAAGCCTTGCTCCTGCCCCCGCTGGAGCGCATGTTCAGGATAGTGGAGAAAATGCAGCCGTAGGAACAAACCATGAGAAGAAAGGTTCCGGAGGCGTGTATGCCAAAAGTCCAGAGCAGGGCAGTGACGTTAGTGGAGACGTCAGAGCAGGAGAGAGGGAAGAGGGAAGGAAACTCACAGTTGTAGTTGTGTATGGTTCCATAGTGACAAAAGTCCAGACTCACAGCTAGGAGGGTATTAGTGAGTGCGCTCAGGATGGCCAGGCTCCAGGATCCCCACACAAGCCCCCAACAGAACGAGTCGCTCATCATCTGGCCATAGAGTAGAGGGTGGCAAATGGCTGCGTAGCGGTCATAGGCCATGACGGAAAGAAGAAAAGCCTCGGTGCCCCCGACGGCATACACGAAGAAGGCCTGAGCCAGACAACCCTTCACAGGGATTGTTTTCATCTCAGACACCAGATTCTCCAGCATCTTGGGTGTGGAGACTGATGAATACAGAAGATCCAGGAAGGAGAGGTGGCCCAGAAAAAAGTACATCGGAGTCCGGAGGCGAGCGTCCACTGTTATCACTAGCAGAATCATGGAGTTCCCTGTCAGGGTCAGGACATAGATCACAAGGAAAACCACAAAGAGGATAGCCTGGACCTGAGCATCAGCGGACAGACCAAGGAGGATGAAGTCAGAGACGACGCTGAAGTTCCTCATAGCTGAGTAGTGCATCTTCCCTTGGCGTTTGAAAAAGAAAAGTAATACAATGACCTTTTTCTGTGATGACTTCTCGTCTTCAAATAAATAATTTCCTCAATACCACAGGTTCCAAATTTTGTCCACTATTGGTCCAGACATGATGACTGCACTGTAGTTGTCTTCAGACACACTAGAAGAGGGCATCAGATCCCATTTCAAATGTTTATGAGACACCATGTGGTTGCCAGGAATTGAACTCAAGACCTTTGGAGGAGTGTCAGTGCTCTTAACCACTTAGCCGTCTCTCCAGGCCAAACGTTGTTATTTTCAAGATCTCAGATTTGTCCATGACAGCCAAGTGACCTCACTGTCCATTCTTTCCCTTCTGACATGGGCTGATGGGATTTCAGCATTTGGGTTGTTTTGTATTCTTTGTTTTAGGTCTATGTTCTTCTACAGAAAGCCAAGGATCTGAATAATACTGTGGCCAAAGAGTGAAACTGTGACTCAATTCAAAAGACTGGAATTCTCAGTTCAACTGAAGAGTCACTGGAGTCATGGTAGTTGCCTGGTCAAGGACAGAGTGAGGAAGGAAAGAGAGATGTCTTTTTAATATATTGATGGTGGTCATATAACATTGGCTGCCATGGGGGTATTGTAGAAGAAAGTCTCTTTGGAAGAAAGTAGAACAATGACCTGCCTGGTCAGTTATTGGCCTTCAATGTCCTAAGGCTACACACTATTTTTAAAAAGGTGTAAAAGACAAAAAACTGACAAAAATGCCTGGAAGAACACACATAAACAAGATGATAAAGCACATAAGTCATGTGTAGTTGCAGCCATGCAGTTAATTATAACTTCTTAATGTCGTTTTCTCTTGTTCTGGCTGACAATCAGATATGGACATCTATCTCACAGACACTGTTCAATTCCCGTGACTCTGTTTCAGCATCATCCCTGATCCTCACACTTTTAATCACTAGAGGATAAGATATGGACTGAGATCAGAGTTCCCAGCTTCTACAGGACTTATGTGTTTTCTCTAGGTTCTATGCCAGCAAAATCAGCATTTGAACAGCTTATTTTCCATGTGTGTATTACTAATGCATGAGTAATAGTTTACCCACAGTGCATAGGGGTTCTTGCTTTCCATTCTAAGATGTGTCCTTCATCTCCTGACCATAGAAGAAAGCACTTGGTAGATAACAACATCAGCAAACCATTTCTTCCGAGTACAAAGACCATGGTGTCTGAGCATCAGTAAGGAAGCTGCACCACAGATGGAGTTTATGACACTTCAGTGAAAAGGCGTGCCTTCCTCTGTCAGAGTTAGCCCCAGCAGAATTGTTGCTAATTTTAGAAACAAAATGGAAAGCATAGACCTCTTGTGTCTGCACCTCTCTCTCTCTCTCTCTCTCTCTCTCTCTCTCTCTCTGTGTGTGTGTGTGTGTGTGTGTGTGTGTGTGTGTGTGGTTGCATGTGCTACCCAGGCCTATGCAGAACCCGGGGGATATGAGTGTCTGTTATACCAGTCTATGCCTTGTTCCTTGAGACAGCATTTCTCATTCAACCTGTAGTGAGGCTAGTGGACTACAAGCCCCAGCTCTCCTCCTGTCTGTCTGACCCCTGCCACCAGTTCCAGGGTTACAGGAGCTCCTGGCCATGCCTGGATTTCCACATGTACTCTGGGAGGTTCCAACTTAAGTTCTCATGTTTGTGCAAAATTTCACTTACTTAGAAAAAAATTTAAAAACATTTTTTGCGATGGTTCCATGTGAAATACACAAGGATATTTAATGACATAATCCAGGGTCCTCACAGGCATTTTTTGTCTCTGCTAGAAGAGTCCCAGATGGTTGGAGAGATGGCTCAATAGTTAAGGATGCATACTACAATGGAAGATACAATTCAGTTCCTTTCCCCCACCCTGGGCAGCTCAGCTCTAGATGGGGCACTGTTTCCAGCCTCTCTGGGGCCCTGCACACAATAAATATACCCACATGGAAAGGCACACAGATTTTAAGCCTACAAATATTTTTTAAAAATAGTGTCCCAGAAAACAAAGCAATGCCTCAACAATAAAATATATTATTTTCTTTCTTAGTGTTTGAAATCACACTAATTTTAGCAATTCATTTCTATAGACTCTAAATAAAATACAACATGAGACAAACTTGAGGAAGTATAATAAAATGAGTTAGTAGAAAATAAATAAATACATTGCATTTATTTAAAAGTAGCCCAAGACATTTCTTAGAGTAAATTGTCCTAGAATGAGACAAGAAATGAAAATTTGCCCAAGATGACATTCTGAAAGTTGCATTTGAAACCTCTAATAAAATCAGAGCCCAGACAGGGGTGGGAGTCACCTGGTTATCTGGAGGCAAGTTTGGGTCAGCTTCTCCCTGGCTAGGATGTTTGGAATCGTGACAGATCTCCAGCTTTACAAAGAAGCAATGGGAACCTAAGATTGAAGGGCACTGTGAATAAACCTGCAGATTTTGTCCTGACAATGCCTGCCACGCCCATACACACATGTCTGGTGCCAGAGACTAGAGGTGGCTTCTAAGGAGAGGCGAGCTCTCTGTGGCCACAAACACACCTAATTGGATCAGGAGATACAGAGCAAAGCGGCTACATTTTCTTCTTTGTACCATAACTTCTTCCTAGCCTTGCTTCAGCAGCTCTGATATGGCTTCCTGACAGCTAGAAAATCCCTCCATGTCTGATCGAGGGATGAGATGAGAGAGGACCAGAACAAGAAAGTGGTATTGGAGAAAAACATCAAACTCTTTTAACCACTGTGCATGCATGCATGTGTGTGTGTGTGTGCACTAGTGTGTGTACATGTGTGTGTCTATATGTGTCTGTATGTGTCTCTGTGTGTCTATGTTCCTGTGTGTAGCTATATGTGTGTCTCTGTGTGCGCATGTGTGTGTGTATGCATGTTATATTTCCCCAAATTTACAATGTGATGACAATGTTACTTGTAAAACTCCAAGGACTTAGATCTAAACACACCACATCTGCTATTTCTAACCTGCTCATCATTCTAATTTGAATTATTCAGTTGTTATCCAGCAAGCTAAAGAGAAAGAAGAAACAGAAAATAAAATGCAGGTGTAATACAGAGAGAGAGAGAGAGAGAGAGAGAGAGAGAGAGAGAACCATAGCGAGTGAAGGAGCATGCAAAGGGAAGAGAGGCAGGAATACCGAGCTCTGAGAGGTGGCCAGAATTCTGGCTGGAACCATGTTTCCCTGGTCTTTGCATGCTGCAGATGGAAAAAGTGATTCAGCTAATCTGCTCTGACAGCAAACAGCTCTGACCTCAGGAAACCTTTCCAAACCATCTAAGTCCTGTAACTGGTACTTCTTTTCCTTTCTAGAAATATTTGTGAATAAATGGAACCATATTTGCAGGAAATCTCTCATATACATACATACATATATACATACATACATACATACATACATATTCTCTCTGACCACATATATATGGTCAGAATGGCTCCTGAACTCAGGCTTCTCTTCAATCTTGAAAGGAGAAACTAGAATCAAGAAATAAATGAAGATTCTTATAAGTTCCTCTTTAATCAATGTGTCTCCAGTCACCTCAGTCCCAGGCACATGCTCATCTCTTCCTTATGGCTTCCACACTGCTCTCAGTATCAGAGGGCAGGGAGCAGGCATGGAGTTCTCAGGAGTAACACAGCAGACAGCAGGTTTAAGTAGTTGGTAAATGGTAGCTGAATTGGATCCCCAAAGACAGCTGGGTTGGTGCCTTGTATTCCTTGAAGGCACAACCTAAAACCAAAACTTTCAACTCATTAACTTGTTATTTGTTTTAATTTGACTTGGTTTTAAATTGGCATCTAATACTATACATGTTTATTAGATGTAGTGTGATGTTTTGGGACAGGTGTGTATAGTGCCATGATCAAGTCAGAATAATTGGTATGTCTATTTCTTCCTGGTGGTGAGTGTGTGAAAATTCTCCTCATTATTCTTAAACATAAGGTTCATTGCAAGTAGCAATGGCCACCAGAATGTCTCCTCTTAGGTCTGTCTGTTCTTCACCAACCTTTCCCCCTGTGCCTCTCTTGGCCCCACCACAGACTGGGGAGTTCTACTTTTGTTGAGATCAGCTTTCCTACAGAGAGTTCACACACAGTGAGATCATGAAGTCTTTGTCCGCACTGCCCTTGACTTACTTCATTCAGTGTAAAGATCTTCACTTCAAGGTCATCATGAAGGACAGGGTTTTACTCATTTTACAGGATACATTAACAAATTCCACTCAGCTGTTGATGGACATTTAGGCTGACTCTGTATCTGGCCCAACAGGACTAGTTCTGCAATAAGCATGGGCATGTGGAATTCACATTTAACACACTCATTTTGGCTCCTGTGGCTAACATGGCCAGAGGTGGGATGGCTGGATCCTATGATAGTTCTAGTTCTTGTTTTTTAAAGGAACGTCCACATGGTTGGGGTAAACTTTCTTGCCCACCTACAATATGCAAATGTTCCCCTCCCCCACATCCTCACCAGCATTTATTTGTTTGTTTGTCTTATTATGTATCACTCCAGGCTATTATGCAACATCTCAGGCTACTATGTATCACCCCACGCTACTATGTATCATGCGAGGCTTCTATGTATCACTCCAGGCTACTATGTATCATCCCAGGCTACTATGTATCATCCAACATTAATCATAATCCACCTGCCTCTGCCCTTCAAATGTCGGGATTCTAGGCCTATGCTGTAGCTCCTGACTCTGCTAACAGCTTGTTGTTTTTTTGTTTTGTTTTGTTTTGTTTTGTTTTTATTAAACTTAGGTTACATGTACTTGTGGTCTTAATTTGAATTTCCCTTGATGACTGGTGATGTTGAGTGTTTTCTGATGTAGTTATCGTCTATTTGCATGCCTTCTTTCTATTGGTCATTTGCATCCCTTCTTTCTATTGGCTATTTGTATACCTCCTTTCTATTGGTCATTTGCATCCCTCCTTTTTATTGGTCATTTGCATGCCTCCTTTTGTGCAGGGTCTGCTAAGGTCTTCAGCCCATGTTCAATCACTTTTCTGTTCATCTACTGCATTTGCTGTTGAGTTGTTAGCTCTTTCTACATTCTGGGTATCCGCTCTCTGTCCCTACCCTGTACACTGTTTCTATGCTATATCCATTTCTCCCTTTGGGTCCAGAAACCTTTTAGTTTTATGTAGTTCTATTTATCTATTTTTTTGTTTTTATGTTCTGGGCTTCTGAAATCCAAAACATTTCACCTGCATTGAGTCCTGGGAACCTCTCACATCCAAGGTCTCTAGGACTTTCTAGAGGTTCGCCTCACTCCCCACCCCGGCAGCTGCATATGTCCATTCATTCTCCAGGCCCTTTGGCCTCTCTCCTGTCTCCCCCCATACTTAATCCTGCCCCCTATTCCCCTCCCCTTCTCTCACTCAGGTCCCCCCTCCCTTCATCTCCCATGATTATTTTGTTCCGCCTTCTAAGTGTGATTCAAGTATCCTCACTTGGTCCTTTCTTCTTATTTAACTTCTTTGGGTCTGTGGGGTATATCATGGGTAGTCTGTGCGTTTTGGCTGGTATCCACTTATCTGTGAGTACATACCATGCATGTCCTCTTGGGTCTGAGAAACCTCACTTAGTATGCTATTTTCTAATTCCATCCATTTGCCTGCAAAATTCACAATGTCCTTGTTTTCAATAGCTAAAGAGTATCACATTATGCAAATGAACCACATTTTCTACATCCATTCTTCTGTTGAGGGACATCTGGGTTGCTTCCAGTTTCTGGCTATTTTGAGGAAACTGCTCTGAACATAGTGGAGCATGTGTCCTTGTGGTGGGGTGGAGCATCTTTTGGTTATATGCCCAGGAACAGTATAGTTGGGTCTTCAGGTAGAACTATTTCCAGTTTTTTGAGAAACTACCAGATTGATACTGATTTTTGTTGCTCCTATTTTAATTTTTATTATACCTTTAAGTTTTCATACATGTATGTGATGTCTTGATCATATTCACTATTTTCTGTCATCTTTCTACCCTCTCCAAGATGTCTCATCATTTCCTTTTTACAACTTCCTGTCTTCCTCCCAACTTCCTGTCCCCCTACCAAGATATCTCATCAGGCCTCCTTCTCAATTTCCTGTTTCCCTCCCAACTTCCTGTCTTCCTCCCAACTTACTGACTCCCTACTCAAGATGCCTCATCAGGCCTCCTTCTCAACTTCATGTCTCCCTCCCAACTTCTGTCTCCCTACCAAGATACCTCATCAGGCCTCCTTCTCAACGTCCTGTTTCCCTCCCAACTTCCTGTCTTCCTCCCAACTTCCTGTCTCCCTCCCAACTCCATGGGTCCTCATTTGATATTTTTAAAGGTTCTTATCAGATTTTAACCCACTGAGCCCAGGTAGTACTTCCCATATGCTTTGGGTGTGGAGCCCTGGGTGTGCATGGGGAACCTACTTGTAGCCACATTCCTGAAGAAAAGTGATTCTTCCTGAGCAGCCATCAGCCTGTGTTGTTTAGGGTCTGGGGCTTCTCTGATCCAACACTCATCAGGAGGTAATCTATGTCTGGCGCTGAGTTATTATTTGATAACTCAGCTTGATAATGATGCTCCTAGAACACCTGACTACCCATGTGTTCTAGCAACATCATTATTTACTAGTGAGAGGTATTTCTATTCATGCACCTTTTGAAAATTATATGTTTGATTATCTTACACCCAGTGGTGTCTCACAGTGATCTTCAATCTTTCTTGGTCCTGGTTAACCAGCTCCTCTCCCTCCTTCCCCCAGCGTTCTATCTCCATTCCTGCTTAAACTGCCCAGCATACTCTCTCTTTTGTCATATGTGTTTCACTGGCTTATATTTGTTTTCTTGGGTTACAGGATCATATGAGGCTTCTTCAGGTATACTTCATCTGTGTCATCCTTCACCTGCCCTCTCCTTTCCACACCCCATCACCCCACTGTCGGCTTAAACCATTTGTCCTCTGTTTCTCCCGTATCTATTTTCACTTTACCTACATTCTATCATTTCCTATCCCTGAATGCTCCCCCAACAATGGCCTATTTCTAGGTTCCACATATATTTCATGTTAAATATGCAAAATAAATTATTTTGAAGCTAGGACCCCCTTGAGGGAAAAAAAAAGCTTGCTGTGTTTGTCTTTGGGGCTTTGATGACCTTGTGCATGTAATTTTTCAAGTTCTCATTTATTTTCAAATTTTACAATTTCATTTTTTTCTTTAAAACTAAGTAATACTTCATTGTGTGCATTGTGTGTATTATTCAACAGAAATAGTGCAAGAAGTATCTCCATACCTGGTTTCAAATTATACTACAGAAACCTAAGTAATAAAACAGTATGTTACTGTCACACAAACAGATGTCTTGATCAGTGGAATATAATTAAGGATCTAGATAAGAGGCCATATAACCACAGCTACTTGGTCTTTGACAATGATGCCAAAAATACTCATTGGAAAAGAGACAGCATCTTCAACAAATATCACCGTGCAAGAAGGTGAGACTAGAGCCTTTCATCTCATCTTGCTTAACACTCAACTCCAAATAGATGGAAGACCTCAACATAAAACCTGATACTCTGAAAACAAAAAACAAAACCTGATACTCTGAAACTTCTAACGGAACATGGGAAAAACAAACTCCAGCTCATAGGCATGAGTGAGGACTCACTATACAGTGCTCCCAGTAGCTCAGGGAATAACATCTACTAAATGGGATCTAGTGAAACCAAACTTCTCTACAACAAAGAAAACTGTCAATCAAGTGGCGAGGCAGCCCACAGATTAGGAGACATCTTTGCCAGCTCTCAGACAGAGGGTTAGTGTCTAGAAGAAACAAACAGCTAAAACAAACTAAATACACAGAAAACAAACAACCCAATTAAAAAGAGGCCTTGGAACTGACCAGAAACAACTGGCTTTATCTTGTAAGTTTACTGAATTTGGCTATGAGTCATTAGAGATTTTTGGGTGAGCCTTTAGGATTTTATATAAGATCACGTCATAGGCAAATAAAAAATTCGAGTTCATCTGTTCCACTTCATGTGTTCTCCATTGCTTTCTTTTGCCTGATTGTCCTTACCAAGGCATTGATAGTCATGTTGACTCTCACGGAGAGAATGAAAATCTTGTTCTTGTTTCTGGTCTTAGAGTAAAAGTTCTTACCTCTTTACTGTTGACTGTGGTGTTTGCTGTTGTTTTGTTCATGTATGTTTCTTTCATGCATATCCTATTGAGAGGTTTCATCCAGAATGGATATTAAATTATGTAAATGTTTTTCTACATCTATTGAGATGACCCCATGGTGTCTTAGTCAGGGTTTCTATTCCTGCACAAACATCATAACCAAGAAGCAAGTTGGGGAAGAAAGGGTTTATTCAGCTTACACTTTCCACATTGCTGTTCATCACCAAAGGAAATCAGGACTGGAACTCAAGCAGGTCAGGAAGCAGGAGCTGATGCAGAGGCCATGAAAGGATGTCCCTTACTGGCTTGCTTACCCTGGCTTACTCAGCTTGCTTTCTTATAGAACCCAAGACTACCAGCCCAGGGATGACACCACCCTCAATGGGCCCTGCCCCCTTGATCCCTAATTGAGAAAATGGATCTCAAAGAGGCATTTCCAAAACTGAATCTCCTTTCACTGTGATAACTCCAGCCCGTGTCAAGTTAACACAAAAAGCCAGCTGGTACACATGGGTTTGGTGTCTCATTCTAATAATTCCATGTGTTCTATGTCTTAACTGACTGGTGTTATAATATACATTCACCCTAAGCATGAATCTCATTTGGACATGAATCCCATTTAATGAGGTATTGAATTGATAGTATCTAATTATGGCTTTTTACATCTATGCTCATCAAAGATGTGGTTTTCGTTTTCATTGTGCTCTTGTCTGATACACAACTCACTGGGTTCACTAAAAAAAGAAAAGAAAAGAAAAGAAAAGAAAAAAGAGAAGAGAAGAGAAGAGAAGAGAAAAGAAAAGAAAAGAAAAGAAAAGAAAAGAAAAGAAAAGAAAAGAAAAGAAAAGAAAAACCACCTCATAAATGAGTTGAGAGAAATTCTCTCCCTTCCAGCTTTTGGGAATTTTGAAAGAAATGATATTCATTCCTAAAATGGTTGATATAATCCAGTAGGAAACTAACATTGTTATTTTCTTTTGTGGGAACCAATAACAACTAGCTCAATGTCAGTTTTTTTTTTCTTTGTGATTTACCTTGGTAAATTCTATGTGTCCAGGATGTGGGTTTTCCAAGTTATCAGTATGGAAGTTTTTCAAATAATCTCTTCGGATTCTTCACACTTTTGTTGTAATGTCTTTATATCTTTGATTTTATTTGATCATCTATATTTCACTGAGGAGACATCATTTTCAACACAAAGGACAAGAGGCCAGGGTGGTGGCTGCTTCTCTTGTCTTCCTCATAGTCTCCCAGGGTGACCAGCCCCTCCCCTACAGGGTCATAGGCAGATGAGTCAGAATCAGCTAAGAAACATATGTTGTAAATGTACCCCAATTGGATAAAAAACTGTATATAAACTTGTGCACTGAACAATAAAGTTAGATCTGCACCTAATTGCTGGTCTCCAGCATCTGAATCCCAAGAATCTTCCCAGGCTCTGCCTCTCCTTTCCCCCCACTTCCTGGTCCCTGCTCCCACATTTCTCTTTTTAAAAAACAATTGTTTATTCTAGTGATCTTGTACATTGGCTTTAGTCTGTATTTTTAAACTTAATTAAAATATAATTACATAAGATGGCTCCCCAGGTGACGCAGTCTCTGGATGGTCTTTCCTTCAGTCTCTGTTCCACACTTTGTCTCTGTATCTCCTCCAAGGGGGATTTTGTTCCCTCTTGTAAGAAGAACCAAAGTATTCATATTTTGGTCTTCATTTGGTCTGTGACTAGTACCTTGGGTATTCTGAGCTTCCGGGCTAATATCCACTTATCAGTGAGTGCAGACCATGTGTGTTCTTTTGTGATTGGATTACCTCACTCAGGATGATATTTTCTAGTTCCATCCATTTGCCTAAGAATTTCATGAATTCATTGTTTTTAATAGCTGAGTAGTATTCTATTGTGTAAATGTACCACACTTTCTGTATGTCCAATTTTCTGTGGATGCTAACAAGTGCTTGATGACAGACCACATGAAGCTCAAGAAGAAGGAAAACCAAAGTATGAATACTTTTATCTTTCTTAGAAGGGATGTAAATACCCATGGCTCACAGCCAACCAATGGACTGAGCATAGGGTCCCTAATGGAGGAGCCAGAGAAAGGACCCAAGGAGCTGAAAGGGGTTTGCAGCCCCATACGAGGAACAACAATATAAACCAACCAGTACCCCCAGAGCTCCCAGGGACTAAACCACCAACCAAAGAGTACACATGGAGGGACCCATGGCTCCAGCAGCATATGTAGCAGAGGATGGCCTTATTGGACATTGTCTTAGTTAGGGTTTTACTGCTGTGAACAGACACCTTGACCAATGCAAGTTTTATAAAAGACAACATTTAATTGGGGTTGGCTTACAGGCTCAGAGGTTCAGTCCATTGAAACATGGCAGCTTCCAGCCAGATATGGTGCAGGAGGAGCTGAGAGTTTTACATCTTCATCTGAAGGCTGCTAGTAGAAGACTGACTTCCAGGCAGCCAGGGTGAGGGTCTTAAGCCCACACCGACAGGGACACACCTACTTCAACAAGGCCACACCTCCTAATAGGGTCACTTCCTGGGCCAATCATATACCATCACAGATATCAAAGGGAGGAGAGGCCCTTGGGCCTGAGAAGGCTGGATGTCCCAGTATAGGGGAATGCCAGGACAGGGAGGCATGAATGGGTAGGTTGGTGGGCAGGGGAGGGGAGATGTGATAGGGAATGTGAAGGAAAGCCAGGAAAGGGGATAAAATTTGAAATGTAAATAAAGAAAATATCTAATAAAAAATAAAAAATATTTATATAATTACATGATTTACCCCCCTTTATTGCTCCAACCCCTTACATTCTCCCCATCTCACTGACCCAGCTCTGCCCTTTTTCAAGTGTATGACCTTTCATTCTTTAATTATTACCATCACATCTATGTGAATAGATATATAAATGCAGCCTGCTAAGTCTGTTTAGTGTTGTTTGAATGCATATTTTTTAGAACTGAATGTTTTGGATTGGTCTATCTGGTATTATTTATTCCTGCCTACTAACATTGGATTTGGTTCATTAATATTTTTCACTTTATTTTTGTTTGTTCCTAAGTTATTTTAAATCTTTATTTTTTTTAAGTGGGCCTTTATTGTTACAGTTTTTTTCCTGTTATTCCAGGCTTTAGTGCATTGTGTTTCCATGGTAATTTGCAATCCCCTTTTATTTTCTTCATTGATCCATTAATTGTGCAGAAGCAGGGCATTCTGTTTCCACTTATGTTTGAAATTTCATCGTCTCTCCTTTCATCATGTTTTATTTTATTTTCGCTTTGGTCAGAAAATATACTCAATTCTTTTTTTTTTTTTAATTGTTAAGGCTTGTTTTGTATCCTGACATATGTTTTATATCCTGTAGAACGTGCATCTGCTGTTGAGAATGTGTACTCTGGAGTTCCTGGCTGCGGTTCTCTGTAATTAGGGCCATCTGGTCTAGAGCTCAGATTAACTCTGATGTTTGTTGAGTTTCTGTCTAGATATGCTATGACTAAGAGGAAGGTGGTATCTACTATTACTTTGTTACCAACCCTTCCAGCCAGGTTTCTGTTACTGTGATAGAACACTGACCAAAATCAACTTAGGAGGAAAGGGTTTATTTGATGTACAGGCCACACCTATCACTGAGGGAAGTCAGGGCAGGAACTGAAGCAGAGACCATGGAGGAGCGCAGCTCACAGGCTTCCTCTCTGGTCTGCCATCAGCGACTTTCTCCTACCTCCCAGGACCACCTGCATAGATAATGAACTGGGCACAGTGGGCTGGCCTCTCCCACGTCAATCATTAACTAAGAAAACTATCTCACGGACCAAATAGAAACATCTTCTCAGTTAAGCTTTACTCTTTCCAAGTGGCCACAGTTTTTTCTCAAGCTGACAAAAAATAAATAAATAAATAAATAAATAAATAAAAATAAAAAATAAAAAAAACTAAGCATGTGATGTTCCCGCAAGGTCTCTTTGCTTTATATACTTAAGTGCTTCAGTGTTCACACATACACACACACATACACACACACACACACACACACACACACACAATTTATTGCTTCTTAAAATAACTTTCTAAAAAAAATAACTATACCGTAGGTTTCTTTGTTACTTTTCAAAGTTCTTAACTCAAAGTCTTGTAATGGCTTGAATATAAAGTGCCCCAAACACTTGTGCTAAAATCTTGGTGCACAGCTGGTGGCCGGGTTAGCCCATTAATGAGCTCACAGATAAATATGTAATTTGGAGGCGGGGCCTAATTGGAGACAACGCGGCTGGCAGTGGAGCACACATTAAAGCATTACATTGTCCCTTTCCACGTTGCCCCCCTTACACCCCACACCACCTCAGACCCCAGGGGTTACCCTGTCCCCTCACACCTTCACCCTCACCCCTCCAACCCCAGGGGCTAGCAATTTTCTGCTACTCCCCTCTCTCTGGATGTTTCTGCTTCTTATAGTCCTGAGAAAAACAGAGAAGCCAATCAGAGGTGAAAATTTGGAAACTAGAAACCAAACACAGTATTTTCTTCATTTATTTGGTCTCCTCAGGTACTTTGTCACAGAACTGAAACATCAATGTGAACATAAAAAATGTTTCCAAGAAGTGTGGATGCTGCCGACTGACTGTGCGCTTCAGAGGACACTGGGCTTGTTTGGAGATGCAGGCTGGGAAAACCTTAGTATAATGTGATTCTTTTTTGTTTTTTTTTCTGACCTTTTATTAATTAAATGTGTTGTCTGGTGATTTCATACATGTATGTGTGTGTGTTACATTCGGATTACTTCCCGATCTCTCTTGTCTGGCACTCACTGCAACCAAACGGCCCGTGCTGTGTGACACTCTCCCTGGGGAGAAGAAACATCTACTCACACCAGGTAAGGAACAGATTGCAGACCAAAGCAGGGATACCACCAAAGTACAACTCCATGAGCCAATGAGTTTTATTGGGATCATTTACAAATACAGATATGACTCAAATATAGCCTTGTCACCAAAAGTCCCTCCCAGCATTGGTAACAGCTCCAGAAAGCTGAAAACCTGGATCACACTGCACATCAGGCTGCCTAAAGGGCTGGAGGCTATCTCCTTCAGATAGTGCAGGGAACTGGCCCTCCTCCCAGTAGCTGGCTGTTTTCTGTTTCTTTTACATACCTCAGCCAATCTCTCCTTTCTCCTGGCAGCATTTATCTTTCAGGTGGCTTGGCCAGCTTGTGCCTTTTGTAGGGTGTTCAAGCTTGTGGAAGAATGCCTCTCAGTGATCCTTACCGATTAGATATGCTTGGGGTGAGAGGAGCCTAGTGAGTCTGGTCAGTTTTAGGGACTTCCTGAAGCAGCTGTGTTGTCTACTTTATGACTTAAGGAGATTCTCTGTAGGATGAAATGCTTTCCCTCTGTTTAGAATATCCTTCCCTCCAAGAAGGAATGCTTCAATCTCAGCAGAATGCACTATACAACAGCATCCTGAAAATTTCTTGGACAATTTACTAGTCTCCTCTGCCCACATCTGTTATTGCTTATATACCCTTTCAACAGCCTTTGTGAATCATGCAACTTTCTGAGCCCTGTTAAGTTTCATTAGCTTCCTAAGGCTTAGAAGGCTCCCTCTTCCCTTAAAGACAGAATGTTTCATATTGGAGGAAATAGTAATGGCATGTATTGTAAATGGATATGAACATGTCTCCTCCAGGGGCATCAGAACCGGGGCATCCATGCAAGCCTGAAAGTGGCTCTTCTCTGATACTACATCCCTGCACAGCGCAGCCCCGTACAACCTCGAGTGCCATCGTCACTGCTGTTGAGCGTCTTCATTCGGTACTGGTGTATCTCCCTGGCGAGTGTGTAAAAGGCATCCTCCACACCCTGTGGGGTCTTGGCTAAGGTTTCAATAAATGGATTTCCATAACTCTTGGCCAGCTGGTGGGCTTGCTCTGTGTCCTCTGTCTTCATTGGCAAGTCACCCTTGTTCCCTACCAGCACCATGGGGACATCCTCAGAGTCTTTCACGCGCTGAATTTGCTCCTTGTAAAGATTGATATCTGCAAACGATTTGCTATTGTTGATGGTAAACACACAAAGGAACCCTTTGTCCAACCTCACATATTGGTCTCTTGTGGCACTGTAGTCCTCTTGTCCGGCCGTGTCCAGTATGTCCAGCAGACAGCCCTCGCTGTCAGTCACCCCTTGTTTTCAGTTAGAATCCTCTATGGTGGGAATCATATCCCTCCACAGAATGGCGCTGGGTCAGGTGGATTGTCAGAGAGCTTTTCCCGATGACGCCAGTCCCTCCGACCACCACTAGTTTGTCATCTCACAGGAGCAGAAACCTCACACTCCTCAGACCCTGCTGCCTAGGGAGGCTTCTGGACTTAAACACGAGAAGCTGCAGGAGACCCCGAAATCGCCATGAGTGACCCCCTCCAGGTGGGCACTTTAGATTTTTAAAACCTACTTTAAATAAGTATTTTTTAATGCTTCAGCCCCACTCCCACTGGGGTGATTCCAATCTCTGTCAGGACACCAGCAATCCAGTTCAGGAGTGTCAGGATAGCAAACTGAATCAGAAGCAGCAGCATGATCTAGCAGAAATTGCCAGGCCTCTGCTACTGAATCAGCTACTGAGTCAGGACCAGCCAGGACCTCAGGACAAGTTCTCCAACAAGTCTCTCTCAAGATGGGTAATCAATTGATAAGATGGTGGAGTGTCACTTTCTAGAAGGAGGATTCAGCAGTATACATTATCTTCCTTTTGGAGCTTCAGCAGAAAGCCCAGTGGTAGACACTAAATGAGTATTTCCCTCTCTACATTATTACATTATAACACCCACTTACATCACTGTGGGGAGAGAAGCATTGGTGCCATTGGCTTTGCCATTTTCCCCGTATGAACAGCAACAGCTGTGTTTGGCATGTGTGCAGGGAAGCACGTTCTCTTCCACACAGCACTATTTGCTCAGGTCCCCGTGTCCTTCGGGTCCCAGTCACCCTGACACTCCAGTCCTGGCCCACTTTACATCCTTCCATTGAGTTGGCTGTAGTCTTAAGAATGCAAAGCAGCTGGTTAGACACATGGTCTTTGGTGCCTGCCTTTACTCAAGGATCTTAGAGCTACCCCTGGCCATCTGTCCTAAGCTAAAGAACCAGAGAACATAACCACATCTCCTGATTGTCATTGTCTGCATGGGACTGGCCACTCTTTGATATTTCATTATAATTTATCTCTGATCTGACTTCTTAGGTTGTAACAACAGAACCTGTCAGTGTGCAGAGCAAAGCTTTGTGTGAAGCCACACCATCAGAGAGGTGATAATTTGTGGATGTCATTTTACAAATCCAGTTTCTAGCAAGCACCTCCACAAGTGCTCCAGCCCTCAGCTGAGACAAGGTCTAGAAACGTAACTGCAGTGAGCTGCTGGGGAGGGCCACTGGGCCACAGGGGTCGCGGAATATCTCCTTCATCACTTGCTTCCTGTCCTTCCTGACTAGGCTTTTAACTTCCCTTATCTCCGTTTGTCCACTCAAAAATCAGCTATAACACCATATTATTTGCGTGGTTTTAAAAATTCACTTAGGTACTTTATGGGCAGTGTTCAGCATACACTATCAACTGGTCATGGTTAAAGTTCTATACTATTTATTAACTGAATTTTGACCCAGGGCTATTACAAGAAAAGGAAGAAGAAGAAGAAGAAGAAGAAGAGGAGGAGGAGGAGGAGGAGGAGGAGGAGGAGGAGGAGGAGGAGGAAGAAGAAGAAGAAGAAGAAGAAGAAGAAGAAGAAGAAGAAGAAGAAGAAGAAGAAGAAGAGGAAGAGAAAAAGGAGGAAAGGGGAGGAAGAGAAGGAGGAGGAAAGGGGAGGAGGAAAGGGGAGGAGGAGGAAAGGGGAGGAGGAGAAAGGGGGAAAAAAAGAAGGAAGAAGGAGCATCAGTTCCTTTAAAACTATTTGTAGCTAATATAGAAAACATTTGGTATCATTATCTCTTTACTTACATTCATGCCTCATCTTCTTCCACACTAATGGGTCCCACCCCACTCCCAGAGTCATCTGGAGGCAATTGCATCATGTAATTAAGCAGAAAAATAAAGGCCAGACCAAAGAGGAAGAAATGAAGACAGTAGGAGGATACTTCCACGTTAAGAGCAGAGTTATAGGTGATCTCGAAGACAAAATACAAACTAAGGGAAGGAGAGAAAAGTGTCCCAAGAGCTCTCATGGAATACATACAAAGTCACGGCAAACGTGGTTGTTGTGGTTTCCAGTAGAAAGAGGCTCCGCCTGCTCTGATCTATGGTGTGAGTGTCCCAATAGAACTTCCCCAGAGAGACAGAGCAACAACCCTTCTTCTCTAGGAAGGTGCCTCTTTTGTCTACCTGGGTGCCACTCCTTGGCAGAAGAAACGACTCGCTTCCTATGGTTTCAGTATGTACGCCTTCTCCAACATGACTGTCATGTCTCTGGGCTCGAACTTGCTGGGGTGACAAGGAGAACAGACACATGAAAGAAAGGCTGGGACTGGGCAGGCTATGCACTCTGATCGAGATGCACCAGCAGCCCGGAAACTCAGCGGGTTTATTTGAGGCCTCTGAAGTGAGATGTGTTTATGGCATAGAGAGGAACATGGACATGGGGTTATAGCATAGGGCTGAACAAGGAGTTGGATTTATAGCAAACAGCTGAACAGGAAGCTGGGTTCATAGCATACAGATGAACAAGGAGGCAGGTTTAGCTGATCTTGGGAGGAGGTCTCTGTAGTGAACAGTCTCAGACTGTTCTAAGACCTGCAGAAGGCCTGCATATTCCCCTGAGCCTGCCCCAGGGAAGGCATTGTCGTTCCCATGGGTAGGAGGCATTGGTGATCTTGACACAGCCCATGTCTGTTAAACAGGATACATCCATGCCTTACCTCTTCTGCTCCCCACACACCCACAAAGTTTGTGTGTTGCAACTTTTGAGCATGGCAGGGTTGAGAAGTAAGACCTTGGGGATGGGGTTTGAGTCCTGGTCTGGAGAGCTCATGACTGAATAAAGCCTTCCTTGTGGACCTTGTGTGTTAGTTCTCCTGATGTGGGAGTTCTTGCTTTAGTTCATCCAGATCTGTCACCACTAGAGTGTGTCATCATAAAGGGAGGTTGTCCTAAGAGGCCAAATCTTTTAAGTTCACGCTCCATTTAAATGACCTGACCTAAGTTTGAACTCAGGTAAACTAACATGCTGGTACCTAGCATTAGTTTCCAAGTTGCCCCCCCAACCAAACCTGAGCCTAGCTCCGGTTTCTAGGGTAATCCCCAACAAGAACAGCATTTCCAGGCTATTCCTCCACACACCCACAAACCTGCACTCCAGGTTACAAGCCCACCCCTTGCCTAACGACCACCAGTGCAGAGGTGAGAAGAAATTAAGTTACAGTATGACTCACAATTATTCTAAAGTAACTTTCCAATTAGATGCTTGTACACAGACTCCCTGCTTGCTGCTCACTATGAAGCCTTGCCCCAATAGATATTCAGGGTTCCCCCAACCAAGACTATCCTGTGTGATGGCAGTGCATTGTGGGGGATGGGCACCCAGAATGAGCTCTAAAAGTAGAGAGACCCTGCTGTGAGTAGCATCAGATTGGCTCCTGTCTGGTTTAGGGGGCATCACTAACACTTCCAAGGCACTACAGTTCTCCTATTTTACACACACACACACACACACACACATACACACACACACACACACACACACACACATACACACACACACACACACACACACACCACACACACACACACACACACACACACACACACACACCACTTGCTCTCCCAGTTTTTGACATGAATTACACGCAGTGGAATGCCAAACTCATGCTTAGACCAAGAGCCTAAGCATACTTCTTTTCTTTCTAAGTTCCCCAGTCTCAGATATCCTGTTACAGTGACAGAAGGCAGATGAAGAAGATAATGTGCCAGGATTATCTTCCATGCTCAGCATTCAAAGACAGTTTTGATATTCTGCTACTCTTGCCCTACTCTAAATCAAAGAGGAAACACTAATTCTCAGAATACAAACAGGTGCACAATTACTCTGGCAATCACACCACTGGTATGTGTGTGTTTGTTTGTTTTGTTTTATTTTATTTTATTTTATTTTTGTCCCCATGATTTTCTTATTCTACATGTTTCTCTAAGAATTTTACATAAGAATCCAGACTTCTCAAGTACTGTAATGCAGAAGGGTACCTACACCCAGGTAACCAACGAGTGACCAGCTGAGCTTGCACATCTAAGAGATAAGTGAATTGATGTCTTAAATTTCTTAACTGTTTGCTTCTTTTGACTTAACTAGCTTAACAATTTCCTTATATGTATTGAACATGAAAGTCTTTTAATTTGAGGGATTTCTTTGTAGATATTTTAAAATTCCCTCTCATATATTAACATCCCAAGCAAAGTTTCTCCTCCCTCCTCTCTGCCCAGTCCCTCCCCCCAAACCTCTCCACTCTACCAGATCCACTCCTTTTCCATTTCCTTTCAGAAAAGGGCAAGCCTCCCAGGGATGTCTAGATTTACTTTTATGTTATGCATATAAATGATTTGCCTGAATGTATGCCTGTGTGTTGCATGTGTGCCTGGTCCCTGAGCAGCAAGAAGAGGGTTGTATGATTGCTGGGAATAGAGCCTGGATGGCTAGTGCCTTAACTACTAAGCCACCTCTCAAGTCCCAGTTACTTTGGATTTTTTAAAATATTTACTTTATTTTTGAGTATGTGTGTATATGTATTTGTGCACTTGTACCCTAGGAGGCACATAAAGGTATCAGATCCCCTGGGGCTAGAGGTACAGGCAGTTGTGAGCCTCCTAACGTAGGTACTGGGAATTGAACTCTGGTCCTCTACAACAGTAGTGAACACTCTTAAACCATCTCTCCTGCCTCTAAATTCCTTCCTCGAAATTTACTTTGTGAACTCTGGACTTGTAAGTTACTTGTTTGCCTCTTTGAACTGTATATGACTACTACCTGGACCTCCGGCCAGCTTTACAACCCATGAATGTCTGTCTCAAAGACCTAGCACTTAGGAGGCAGAGGCAGGCAGCTTTCTGAGTTCCAGCCAGCCTGGTCTACAGAGTGAGTTCCAGGATAGCCAGGGGTATACAGAGAATGCCTGTCTTGAAAAACAAAACAAAACAAAACAAAACAAAACAAAAAAGCAAAACAACAAGAACAAAAAGACCTTGGGAGAATCTTTAAAGTACAAGCACTGCAGGGGAAAGCCTTTCCAGTAGTGGCTCTCTGACACCAGAGACTCAGATGGTCTAATCACAGAGGAAAACACTTGAAAACTCAGAATGACCCAATGCTCTGGATATGTCCCATCAACTGATGTCCATGATAATGTCATCCAGAACCTTCTATTAACTCACTCCATCCTTTGGGCCAGAGTAGCTGAGTCTCTCTCTCTGCCCCAATAGTCTTAGAAGTCTTCCTGGTCTGTTTAACTCTGATATAGTACTTCCTTTGCTGATATAATTAGTGGGTGGATTTATTTGTACACTGTGCACAAAGGGATGAGTTTAATAGAATGTCTTTGTTCACAGCACATCATCCTTATGGCCCTGCTCACTGTTTTTGATACAGTGTCTCTGTTTACAGTATCATCATCACAGCCCTGCTCACTGCTTCTCTTCAGAACACTTTCCTCTTCCACATAGACAACTCTTCTCTAATATGTTTAATCCTTACCCTTCTATTTATAGGATTCTTGACTGTTGTGAATGCCTATTTTTAAGAAAATAAAGATAAAAGTGCTTTAGATATGAGTGAATTATATAGACCAAATATCTTTATTTGCTCAGATTATCCAAGAGATTCTGTAAACAAGAAGAACAAACATGGGTGTTTGAATGTGGATGTTCCTGTACATGAAATAGAGCTCACTCTATTTTAAGATAAAAGTTTATTTAAAACAGTAAATGTTTTATACAATGGAATACTACTCAGCAATTAAAAATAATGAACTCATGCAATTTGTAGGTAAATGGTTAGATCTGGAAACTATCATCCTAAGTGAGCTAACCCAATCACAAAAGAATACACATGAAATGCAATCACTGATAAGTGGATATTAATGAGCCCAGAAGCCCTAAATACTCAAGGCACAATTAATAAGTCAAATGACTCCCAAGAAGAAGAAAGGAGAGGACCCTGGGCCTGTAAAATTGAATCCAGTATTGTAGACCCAGAACAGAGAAATCGTGGGGGGGCGGGAATGAGTGGGGAATAGCAGGGGTGGAGAGGAATTATGGGACATATGGTGGGGGGTAACTGGGAAAGGGGAAAGCCTTTGGAATGTAAACATAGAATATAGAAAATAGAAATTAAAAAAAACCAGTAAATGTTGTTGCATTAAATAATAATTGTGGTATTAGTTAGAAGACTCTTTTTTTCAGATTCTTGAATGAAAAGTTTTTCCTAAGAATATACTATTTTCTTTGTCTGGTTTTGGTATCGGGATATTATAAAGTTACTTGAGAATATCTGTGCTCTCCTGTGGTTTTGGAAGGTCCTATTTAAAATTTATACTACTGCCTCACATAAACTGTTAAAAATTCACCATAAGGTGCATGCACACCTACGGTTTCCTTTATGAAAGTTTTAAAAGTACAAACCAAGCTTATTTAAGTCTACTTGAATGTAAAAGTTAAAAAAATATTTTCAATACCAAATAATAGCAAGGATCTAGGGAGCAACAGGGGTTTTCATATGCTACTAATAAGAACAGAAATGTCCGGGCACTTTTAAAAGTAGCAAGGCAGTTTCTTATAGACTTGAATATTACAATCACTATAACCCCATAATTCCTCTCCTAAGTATGTACCCAGGTGGATGACCACATACAACTTCACAAATATTTCTATTCATATCTGTGAATTTGAGAGTAAATGAATATATCAGTGTCACTGTCATGAGGGAAAGGAAACAGACACAAACATTCACTTCACACCATGACTGCATCAATGTGAAATCCCCGGAGAGCCAATATTACAGTCATCGAAGGTTGATCTGTGATTGCCAAGGGCCAGGAAATGAAAGAAAATATATTGTCAATCAGCCCATGGGCACTTTATGTTAGTGTAGACATATTTTATACACAGTGGTAGTGGCAATTTCCATTCAGGATAATGAAGTTCTCAAAAATGCCTTTATGAAACTCATCACAGCATACAATGAATATATACCAATACCATTTTTTAAAGTAAAGGAACGACCAAGTTGTACATTAGAATTGGAGACTTCTATGTAAGTTATGCTACAGAGATGGATTATTGAAAAGATATCAGACATCATACAGGGGAAATTACATGGGGAAGTTGTGAAGTCACATTGAAAGATTCTAGACACAGGACGCTGGATAGTCTGAGCCATTTTTTAAATCAATTGATCACACTAATGGGCTAGACATTGGATCTCGAACAGAATGACCAGGCACAGCATCCTAGGAACGTCCCTAGTATATGTAAAGGTACTGATATGGGTACATATATAATGGGATGCTGGAATTCTGCCCCAAAGAAAATGGATCCTGTTATTAAAGAAAATATACAATGGAATACTACTCAGCAATTAAAAATAATGAATTCATACAATTTGTAGGCAAATGGTTAGATCTGGAAAATATCATCCTAAGTGAGTTAACCCAATCACAAAAGAATACACATGAAATGCAATCACTGATAAGTGGATATTAATGAGCCCAGAAGCCCTAAATACTCAAGGCACAATTAGCAAGTCAAATGATTCCCAAGGAGAAGAAAGGAGAGTCCTTGGGCCTGAAAAGATTGGATCCAGTTTTGTAGAAGAGTACCAGAACAGAGAAATGGTAAGGTGGTGATTGGGGAATAGTTGGGGGGGAGAGGATTTATGGGACTATGGTGGGGGGGGACTGGGAAAGGGGAAAGCCTTTGGAATGTAAACAAAGAATATAGAATAAAAAAAGAATAAAAGAAAATATAAAATATCTGATGGTTGGAGGGAGACAAACGAAGAAATATCCTCTTCAAGGTGAAATAATAGACAAATAGATTTAGAATTAATTTCATAACAGAAGACTCAGGTGGTTTAAGGCTTTGACTCTAAAGTGGCCTTCCTGCAGAGGAAATATCCCAGCGTTTACACTTAGCGTTTAACTTCAGTGAGATGGCCCTTTCGTCACTCAGTATCCTCATTTCAGCCTACTCAAGACTTTGCCCTGTGTCTCTGATCAACTTACCCAAAATGCTGGCAGCATCTTGCGAGCAGCTTCCTCATAGCGGCCTTCACCTCCTTGTTCTTCAGGCTGTAGATTAAGGGGTTCAGCATGGGGGTGATGACGCTGTACTGCAGAGAGAAGAATGTTTCCACGGGCAAGCCCGACGTCGGCGTGACGTAGCGCAGGCAGGCCGAACCAAAGTACAGGATCACTACGGTGAGGTGGGAGGAGCAGGTGGAGAAAGCCTTGCTCCTGCCCCCGCTGGAGCGCATGTTCAGGATAGTGGAGAAAATGCATCCATAGGAAAAAACCAGGAGAAGGAAGGTTCCAGAGGCATGTATGCCAAAAGTCCAGAGCAGGGCAGTGACGTTAGTGGAGACATCGGAGCAGGAGAGAGGGAAGAGGGAAGGAAACTCACAGTTGTAGTTGTGTATGGTTCCATAGCGACAAAAGTCCAAATTCACAGCTAGGAGGATATTAGTGAGTGTGCTCAGGATGGCCAGGCTCCAGGATCCCCACACAAGCCCCCAACAGAACGAGTCGCTCATCATCTGGCCATAGAGTAGAGGGTGGCAAATGGCTGCGTAGCGGTCATAGGCCATGACGGAAAGAAGAAAAGCCTCGGTGCCCCCGATGGTATACACGAAGAAGGCCTGAGCCAGACAACCCTTCACAGGGATTGTTTTCATCTCAGACACCAGATTCTCCAACATCTTGGGCGTGGAGACTGATGAATACAGAAGATCCAGGAAGGAGAGGTGGCCCAGAAAAAAGTACATCGGAGTCCGGAGGCGAGCGTCCACTGTTATCACTAGCAGAATCATGGAGTTCCCTGTCAGGGTCAGGACATAGATCACAAGGAAAACCACAAAGAGAACAGCCTGGACCTGAGGATCACCGGACAGACCAAGGAGGATGAACTCCGAGACCACACTGACGTTCCTCATAGCTGAGTAGTGCATCTTCCCTTGGCGTTTGAAAAAGAAAAGTAATACAATGACCTCCTTTGCTCTGATGTCATCTCTTCTTCAAATAAATAATTTTCTCAATACCTGAGGATCCAAATTTTGTCCACTGTAGGTCCAGACATGATGGCAATTTTAGTGTTTTTTTCTTTAGATTTATTGATTTATTTTATGTATATGAGTGAACTGTAGTTGTCTTAAGACACACTAGAAGAGGGCATCAGATCCCATTGCAAATATTTGTGAGATACCATGTGGTTGCCAGTAATTGAACTCAGGACCTTTGGAGGAGTGTCAGTGCTCTTAACAACTTAGCCGTCTCTCCGGGCCAAACGTTGTTATTTTCAACATCTCAGATTTGTCCAGGACAGCCAAGTGCCCACATTGTCCATTCTTTCCCTTCTGACATGGTCTGTTGGGATTTTGGCATTTGGGTTGTTTTGTTTTCTTTGTTTGTTTTAGGTCTATGTTCTTCTCCCGAAAGCCAAGGATCTGAAAAGTAACGAGACTAAAGACTGAAACTGTGAGTGGATTCAAAAGACTGGAATTCTCAGTTCAACGGAAGAGTCACTGGAGTCATGGTAGTTGCCTGGTCAAGGACAGAGTAAGGAAGGAAAGAGAGATGTCTTTTTAATATATTGATGGTGGTCATATAACATTGGCTGCCATGGGGGTATTGTATTAGAAAGTCTCTTTGGAAGAAAGAAGAACAATGACCTGCCTGGTCAGTTATTGGCCTTCAATGTCCTAAGGCTACACACTATTTTAAAAAAAATGTAAAAGACAAAAAACTGACAAAAATACCTGGAAGAACACACATAAACAAGATGATCAAGCACATAAGTCATGTGTAGTTGCAGCCATGCAGTTAATTATAACTTCTTAATGTCATTTTCTCTTGTTCTGGCTGACAATCAGATATGGACATCTATCTCACAGACACTGTTCAATTCCCGTGACTCTGTTACAGCATCATCCCTGATCCTCACACTTTTAATCACTAGAGGATAAGATATGGACTGAGATCAGAGTTCCCAGCTTCTACAGGACTTGCGTGTTTTCTCTAGGTTCTATGCCAGCAAAATCAGCATTTGAACAGCTTATTTTCCATGAGTGCTTTACTAATGCATGAGTAATAGTTTACCCACAGTGCATAGGGGGTTCTTGCTTTCCATTCTAAGATGTGTCCTTCATCTCCTGACCATAGAAGAAAGCACTTGGTAGGTAACAACATCAGCAAACTGTGTTTTCTGAGTTCAGAGTGTACAGAGTGTCTGAGCATCAGTAAGGAAGCTGTACCACAGATGGAGTTTGAGACACTTCAGTGAAAAGGCGTGCCTTCCTCTGTCAGAGTTAGCCCCAGCTGCAATCACCAGGGATGATTTGCCTTACAGAATTGTTTCTAATTTTAGAAACAAAATGGAAAGCATAGACCTCTTGTGTCTGCACCTCTCTCTCTCTCTCTCTCTCTCTCTCTCTCTCTCTCTCTCTCTCTCTCTGTGTGTGTGTGTGTGTGTGTGTGTGTGTGTATGTGTGTGTGTGTGTGTGTGTCTGTGGTTGCATGTGCTACTCAGGCCTATGCAGAACCCAGAGGATAGGAGTGTCTGTTATACCACTCTCTGCCTTGTTCCTTAAGATAGCATTTCTCATCCAACCTGGAGGTTGGCTAGTGAACTACAAGCCCCAGCTCTCCTCCTGTCTGTCTGACCCCTGCCTCCAGTTCCAGGGTTACAGGAGCTCCTGGCCATGCCTGGCTGTCCACATGTGCTCTGGGAGGTTTCAACTTAACTTCTCATGTTTGTGCAAATTTTCTCTTACTTAGAAAAAAATATAAAAAAACATTTTGTGGTGGTTTCAGGAGAAATACACAAGGATATTTAATGATATAATCCAGGGTCCTCACAGGTATTTTTTGTCTCTGCTAGAAGACTCCCAGGAGGATGGAGAGATGGCTCAATAGTTAAGGATGCGTACTACAATGGAAGATACAATTCAGTTCCCTTCCCCCACCCTGGGCAGCTCAGCTCTAGATGGGGCACTGTTTCCAGCCTCTGTGTGCCCCTGCACGCATGTAAACATACCCACATGGACAGGCACACAGATTTTAAGCTTACAAATATTTTTTTTATTTTTTATTTTATTCAAATATTTTTTAAAAATAGTGTCCCAGAAAACAAAGCAATCCCTCTACAAAAAAATATTATTTTCTTTCTTAGTGTTTGAAATCACACTAATTTTAGCAATTCATTTCTATAGACTCTAAATAAAATATAACATGAGATAAACTTGAAGTATAATAAACTGAGTTAGTAGAAAATAAATAAATACATTGCATTTATTTAAAAAATGCTCAAGGCATTTCTGAGGATAAATTGTCCTAGAATCAGACAAGAAATGAAAATTTGCCCAAGAAGACATTCTGAAAGTTGTATTTGAAACCTATAATAAACGCAGAGCCCAGACAGGTGTGGGAGTCACCTGGTTATCTGGAGGCAAGTTTGGGTCAATACCGAGCTCTGAGAGGTGGCCAAAATTCTGGCTGAAACCATGTTTCCCTGGTCTTTGTATGCTGCAGATGGAAAGAGTGATTCAGCTAATCTGCTCTGACAGCAAACAGCTCTGACCTCAGGAAAACTTTCCAACCCATCTAAGTACTGAAACTGGTAATTATTTTCCTTTCTAGAAATATTTGTGAATAAATGGAATCATATTTGCAGGAAATCTCTCATATACATACATACATACATACATACATACATACATACATATTCTCTCTGACCACATATATATGGTCAGAATGGCTCCTGAAGTCAGGCTTCTCTTCAACCTTGAAAGGAGAAACTAGAATCAATAAATAAATCAAGATTCTTATAAGTTCCTCTTTAATCATTGTGTCTCCAATTACCTCAGTCCCAGGCACATGCTCATCTCTTCCTTATGGCTTCCACACTGCTCTCAGTGTCAGAGGGCAGGGAGCAGGCAAGGAGTTCTCAGGAGTAACACAGCAGACAGCAGGTTTAAGTAGTTGGTAAATGGTAGCTGAATTGGATCCCCAAAGACAGCTGGGTTGGTGCCTTATATTCCTTGAAGGCACAACCTAAAACCAAAACTTTCAACTCATTAACTTGTTATTTGTTTTAATTTGATTTGGTTTTAAATTGGCATCTAATACTGTACATGTTTATTAGATGTAATGTGATGTTTTGGGACAGGTGTGTATAGTGCCATGATCAAGTCAGAATAATTGGCATGTCTATCACTTCAAACATTACTTCCTGGTGGTGAGTGTGTGAAAATTCTCCTCATTATTCTTAAACATAAGGTTCATTGCAGGTAGCAATGGCCACCAGAATGTCTCCTCTTAGGTCTGTCTTTTCTTCACCAACCTTTCCCCCTGTGCCTCTCTTGGCCCCACCACAGACTGGAGAGTTCTACTTTTGTTGAGATCAGCTTTCCTACAGAGAGTCCACACACAGTGAGATCATGAAGTCTTTGTCCGCACTGCCCTTGACTTACTTCATTCAGTGTAAAGATCTTCACTTCAAGGTCATCATGAAGGACAGGGTTTTACTCATTTTACAGGTTACATTAACAAATTCCACTCAGCTGTTGATGGACATTTAGGCTGACTCTGTATCTGGCCCAACAGGACTAGTTCTGCAATAAGCATGGGCATGTGGAATTCACATTTAACGCTCTCATTTTGGTATCTCTGGCTAAAACGGCCAGGGTTGGGATGGCTGGATCCTGTGGTAGTTAGTTCTAGTTCTTGTTGTTGTTGTTGTTGTTGTTGTTGTTGTTGTTTAAGTTCTTGTTTTCTAAAGGAACATTCATATGGTTGGAGTAAACTTTCCCTCCCATCTACAGTATGCAAATGTTCTCCTCCCCCACATCCTCACCAGCATTCATTTGTTTGTTTGTCTTACTATGTATCACTTCAGGCTGCTATGTATCACTCCAGGCTACTATGTATCATCCCAGGCTACTATATATCATCCAACATCTAATCATAATCCACCTGCATCTGTCTTTCAAATGTTGGGATTCCAGGCCTATGCTGTAGATCCTGACTCTTTGCAAACAGCTTGTTTTTTTTTTTACTAAACTTAGGTCACATCTACTTGTGGTCTTAATTTGAATTTCCCCAATGACTGGTGCCGCGTTTGTTTTCTGATGTAGTTATTGTCTATTTGCATACCCTCTTTCTATTGGTCATTTGCATCCCTCCTTTCTTCTTTTAAATTTTTTTATTTTTTTTCTTTTCTATATTCTTTGTTTACATTCCAAAGGCTTTCCCCTTTCCCAGTTCCCCCCTCTCCATATATCCCATAAGTCCTTTTCCCTCAGCCCATTCGCCAATCACCCCCACCACCACCACCACCACCATTTCTCTGTTCTGGTACTCTCCTACAATACTGGATCCAGTCGTTTTGGGACCAGAGTCCTCTCCTTCTTTCTTCTTGGGAATATTTTGATTTGCTAATTGTGCCTTGAGTATTCAGAGCTTCTGGGCTAATTAATATCCACTTATCAGTGATTGCACTAGGCTTCTTGTATATTCATGGGTATCTCTTCCTTTAGGTTGGGGAAGTTTTCTTCCATAATTTTGTAGAAGATATTTGCTGGCCCTTTAAGTTGTAGATCTTCATTCTCATCTATCCCTATAATCCTTAGGTTTGGTCTTCTCATTGTGTCCTGGATTTCCTGAATGTTTTGGGTTACCAGCTTTTTGCATTTTGCATTTTCTTTAATTGTTGAATCCATGGTTCCTATGGTATCTTCAGCATCTGAGATTCTGTCTTCTATCTCTTGTATTCTATTGTTGATATTTGCATCTATGACTCCTGATTTCTTCCCCAGGTTTTCTATCTCAAACGTTGTCTCCCTTTGTGATTTCTTAGTTGTTTCTACTTCTTATTTTAGATTCTGTATGGTTTTGCTCAGATCTTTCAGTTGCTTGTTTGTGTTTTCCTGAAATTCTTTAAGGGATTTTTGTGTTTCCTCTTTTATGACTTCTACTTGTTGACCCATGTTCTCTTGTATTTCTTTAAGTGATTTTTGTTTCTCCCCCTTATTGGGATTCATTTTTTGCTCTATATTCTCCTGGATTTCTTTAAGTGATTTTTGTGTCTGCCTTGTATGGGCTTCTAGCTTTTGATTTATTTTCTCCTCTATTACTTTAAGAAATTTATCTAAGTGATCCTCAATCTGCATCTTTACCAGTGATTTTAGATCTGAGTCTTGTTTTTCTGGTGCATTGAGATATCCGAGATTTAATTGTGTTTGCCTTCTAAGGGCTTCTAGCTTTTGATCTATTTTCTCATGTATTACTTTAGGAGATTTATCTAAGTGTTCCTCTATCAGCAACCTGACCAGTGATTTTAGATCTGAGTCTTGTTTTTCTGGTGTTTCGGGGTATCTAAGATTTATTGCTGTCGGGGAACTGGGTTCGGATGCCGCCATACTGCCTTGATTTCTGTTAGCCACCGGCTGGATGGGAAGCTGCATGCAGTCAAGATGGCGCTGCCTGCAGGGGGTTCAGGGTCTGGCCTGCGAGCGCAGAGCGCAGGCACGGCCGCTGTACCCCAAACTGCTACTCTGTGCGCAGCTCCTGCTCCAGACCTGAGTCCCCGAAGGTCTTAAACTCGGGCTGTCTCGGGTACCTGGATCCGCCGGCTGGGTCTGAGCACCTGGCAAGCTGGCTGGGTCTGGCTTCCCCGCCACCGGCTGGATGGGAACCTGCAGGCAAGATGGCGCTGCCTGCAGGGGGTTCGGGGTCCGGCCTGGTTCCGCTGGCTGGGTCTGAGCACCTGGCAAGCTGGCTGGGTCTGGCTTCCCCGCCACAGGCTGGATGGGAAGCTGCAGGCAAGATCGAATATCGAAACCTTTTAGTTTTATGTAGATCTATTTATCTATTATTGTTTTTATGTTCTGGGCTTCTGAAATCCAAAATATTTTACCTGCACTGAGTCCTGGGAACCTCTCACATCTAAGGGCTCTAGGACTTTCTAGAGGTTCCCCTCACTTCCCACCCCCAGAGCTGCATATATCCATCCATTCTCCAGGCCCTCTCGGCCTCTCTCCTGTCTCTCCCCATACTTAATCCTGCCCCCATTACCCTCCCCTTTCTCCTCCCCTCTCTCACTCAGGTCCCCCCTCCCTTCACCTCCCATGATTATTTTGTTCTCCCTTCTAAGTGTGATTCAAGCATCCTTACTTGGTCCTTTCTTCTTATTTAGCTTCTTTGGGTGTGTAAGGTGTATCATGGGTAGTCTGTGCTTTTGGCTATTAACCACTTATCTGTGAGTACATACCATGAATGTCCTCTTGGGTCTGGGAAAGCCTCACTTAGTATGCTACTTTCTAATTCCATCCATTTGCCTGCAAAATTCACAATGTCCTTGTTTTCAATAGCTAAAGAGTATCCCATTATGTAAATGAACCACACACACCAAAGCAGGGATACCACCAAAGTACAACTCTGTGAGCCAATGAGTTTTATTGGGATCATTTACAGGTACAAATATGACTCAAAGATAACCCTTGTCATCAAAAGGCCCTCCCAGCATTGGTGAAAGTTCCAGAGAGCTGAAAACCTGGATCACACTGCACATCAGGCTGCCTAAGGGGCTGGAGCCTATCTCCTTCAGATAGTGCAGGGAACTGGCCCTCCTCCCAGTAGTTGTCTGTTTTCTGTTTTTTGTTGTTTTTTTCTTTGTTTTGTTTTTGTTTTTCTTAGATACCACAGCCAATCTCTCCTTTCTCCAGGCAGTGTTTATCTTTCAGGTGGCTTGGCCAGCTTGTGCCTTTTGTAGGGTGTTCACGCTTGTGCAAGAATGCCTCTCAGTGATCCTTACCAATTAGATATGCTTGGGCTGAGAGGAGCCTAGTGAGTCTGGTCAGTTTTAGGGACTTCCTGAAGCAGTTGTGTTGTCTACTTTATGACGTAAGGAGATTCTCTGTAGGATGAAATGCTTTCCCTCTGTTTAGAATATCCTTCCCTCCAAGAAGGAATGTTTTAATCTCAGCAGAATGCACTATACAACAGCATCCTGAAAATTTCTTGGACAATTTACAAGAGTCTCCTCTGTCCACATCTGTTACTACTTATATAACCTTTCAACAGCCTTTGTGAATCATGCCACTTTCTGAGCCCTGTTAAGTTTCATTAGCTTCCTAAGGCTTAGAAGGCTCCCTCTTCCCTTAAAGAGAGAATGTTTCATATTGGAAGAAATAGTAATAGCATGTATTATACACAGATATGATAGGAGAGGCAGCTCTGGGCCAGACATGTTTATTTGTAAATAAACCTGAGAAGGGTTCTCACTGGGGAGGGTGGTAGTAGGAGAGCTATCATGTGCAGAGTTTTTATTGGGCTCAGGGCTGGCTACTCGGGGAGCCTGTGGATTTTCTGGAAGGAGCAAGAATGACATCTGTGGTCTTTACAGCAGGAATGTGGAAAATTGCAAGCACTGGTCACAGGAAAGAGGGTCATTCAGGACAGAATGGGGCTGCCTTCTACATGAGGGCACTCTTCCTTTCTCAATTACAACAAGCACAAAGAGAGAGTTATACAACAAAG
Organism: Apodemus agrarius; assembly: GCA_964023405.1. Taxonomy (NCBI): domain Eukaryota; kingdom Metazoa; phylum Chordata; class Mammalia; order Rodentia; family Muridae; genus Apodemus; species Apodemus agrarius. The sequence goes on along the minus strand of OZ030022.1, from coordinate 5,584,734 downwards.
TCCAGAGAGCGGCTGTTAGATCCTGTGAATATGACATTATTGTATTATAGGAAAGAGATTTCCTGAGAGGGTAGATCTTAAGTGTTATTAACACACAGTAAGTATGTGAGTGAATGTTTATGCTAACTAACTCAAAACCTATACCCCTTTTAATCAGCTATGCCTAAATAAAGCTGGGAAAAGATTGGTACATTTGATAAGAACAGCACAAGACCTATGTAATGATACTCTATGCAATTTTATCTATGGCTATAATTAATTTATGACAATGTTAAGAATATTATCACTGCTGGGCAGTGGTGGTGCACGCCTGTAATCCCAGCACTTGGGAGGCAGAGGCACGTGGATTTCTGAGTTCGAGGCCAGCCTGGTCTACAGAGTGAATTCCAGGACAGCCAGAGCTATACAGAGAAACACTGTCTTGAAAAAACCAAATCCAAAAGAACCAAAAAAAAAAAAAAAGAATATTATCACTATGAATGCAAACTAGATTTTAAATTTGATGCTACATCAATAGTAATCACAAGGTTTCCTTTCTGGGTGATTCAATAAAGACTCTGGAGGTTGCACAAAAGAAGGAGGAGGAGTTATAGCAGCAGTGGGGGTAACTCTGGAGGAGACACATCTCAACAAACACTAAAGTCCTAATTATAATATTTGAGCAGAAACAGTAGGTTGACAAAGCTTAAAGTGTCATAAACTTATCTCAGATAAAACAGCAGAGCCTGCTTGCCATTTCCATCCAGTTACAAGGGAATGGCTTTTTTTTTTTTTTTTGGTTTTTCGAGACAGGGTTTCTCTGTGTAGTCCTGGCTGTCCTGGAACTTACAATGTAGACCAGGCTGGCCCCGAACTCAGAAATCCGCCTGCCTCTGCCTCCCAAGTGCTGGGATTATAGGCGTGCGCCACCACGCCCGGCTCGGGAATGGCTTCTTTATTAAGAGAGAGGTATCCGTCGGAAGTTTCTACCCATTAGAACCTAGCACAGTTAACTGTCTTGTTGCAACTATGAACATGAACTCCAAATGACCATCGATAGATATAAAAATTAAAGTCTAAGGAGGACTAGGAACAAGCAGTAAAGAAAATCTTTATCACGGTTGTAACAGATTGGATGTTGAAGAAAATAAACTATATATGACAACATAAAATGCAAAACCTTTTACATGTTTGAAAATCCTATAAATAAAGATGGTCAAGTATCAGAAATGAAAAACTTGCTGCTTAAAATATAGGCAATGACTGATATACTTGAAAAGATAAGTAATATTCTGGTAACCTTTAAAATACAAGTAAAATTTTAAAAATGGCCAGGTGATATGATTTGCTAATCTAACAAATGCAAATATTTGATTAATATGCATTCAGGCATTACCATCTTCTCATGGCCAAAGGACTGCATATTGATAATTTAAACATTAAGTATCCCTGTGCAAGAATTCTATTACACTAGAGGCTTGCTGCAAATTAAAGGAGCTCTTGCTTTGTTGATGAGCTATGAGGTGTTACAACATACCTTGAAAAGACTAATTAAAATTAAAAACAAATATGCAATTTATAATCCTCTTCTGGGAGTCGATCCAAGGTAAAGACATTCAAATTTCATGTTACATACTAAAAGTTTAATCGAAACATTTCTTTGTTGTCTTTTGAAACTGGAGGCCAAGGGAGCTCAAATGAGGGAATGGTCTGAGAAGTTATGGCACATTCAAAGGATGAGGTTTAGGTTTACAACAGCAACAACAGCAGCAACAGCAGCAACAATCCAAAATCTTTGACATGTTAGAGCTATGTCATTGGCCATGTATGTAACTTACACTATTTATATTTTCCAAAAAAGAGATGTGTAGCCTCCTATATGTATGTATACTTACATAGACATATGTATACAGATGTTTAACTATAAACTAAGAAAGATATTTACTCTATGGATAGCAAGACTGTGTTGGAAGGAGACTGTAGGTAAAGGCATGGTAAGGATGGCAAGCCAAGAAAAAAATCCACGAAACAACTTATCACATGGTATGAATCCAAATTGTGTCTGTCTAAATGACTATAGAATTGTTGAAATTAATTTTAGAAGACCAACCACTGCGCACAAACTAAATTTACTCTCCTAGTGGAGAAAAAAATTTAAAATACATTCTTAGAAATAATTTCATGATTGGTCAATATAAAAAGATATTCTAGAAGCAAGGAGACGATGCAGTGGATAAGGACCCTTGCTGGACAAGTCTGAGGAGCTGTGTTGGAGCTCCAGCACCCATGGAAAATAAGCTGGGCGTGGCTGAGTGCACAGAAACACCAGCCCTCAGGAGGGAGCAGACACAGGTGGATTCCTGGAGCTGGCCAGCCAGGATAACCAGAATGGTGAGTTCTGGGTTCGTTGAGAGATGTTGTCTCAAGGGAAAATGATGGAGAGTGGTGGAGAAGGACACTGGATGTCTTCCTCTGGCCTCTGTGTATACACATGAGACACACACACACACACACACACACACACACACACACACACAGTCTATTGCCATGATTTCTTTCAGTGATTCTTCCATACTCTGGTTTTGACTTCACACTGCACGTTATGCTAATCTCAAATTCTGGACTTTTCCCGATCAGTGTGGAGGAAGAAGCCAATCACATTTAAGGATGTACTAACATCCATGCCTGATGGGCACAGGAAGCTGGGGCAGGGGACACGTGGTACTTTAGGACAGCTTGGAGAGTTGTGATTCCCCAGGCCCTCCAGCTCCCCCAAGCTGCCTTTGGTCCCGTTGTTGACATGGTATCATTCCCTAAGCAACATCCAATTCTTTTACAAGCGGCATCCTGTGATCCTTCAGTTAGCGGTGTAACTGAGCGTGTTACGGAATCCACAGTCTTAAGGTCAGAACCAAGAAATGAGGGCTAAAGAGAGAATGGAATCCCTGAGAGCTCTTACAGCTCCTGCAAAGGACCCAAAGTTCAGTACTCATGTCACAACCATTTGTCACTGCAGTTCCAGGAAATCTGATGTCTTCTGGCCTTCAGAGGCACCTGCAAGCATATAGCACACACACACACACACACACACACACACACACACACACACACGAGCAGAGGGAATTTCTTGAAAACACAAGAAATAAACTCACAGTCACCGAGCAGAAGAGCCCGCAGCCTGGGTCGTCCTTGCTCTTTTGGAGTGTCTGGCACTTGCTCGTCTCGAGCGATCAGGCGTCTGAACACTTCCATGCCACAAGCAGTTAGGTGGCGTGACAAGCAGTAGGTCACACGTTCTTCTGCGTGTCTTAGTAACTAATCCCAGATAGCCTCCTTTCCTGAGAGGTCGTCTGTTGTTGGTTTTAACCTATGAAAAAAACTATAGATTTCACTGACAAGCCATGATTCCTGTTTCAGGGCCAGTTACCATTCTTTGGGTTTTATGTAACTGAATCAGATAGCGAAAATTACAGAGGCTATGAGAGACTCAGAAGTAGCAGTGCCTTGTAATGTTCAATATCTGAGAGCACAGCTTAGCCCGTTTCCTGGCTTAGAGTCAGGTGCCATCATCTTACTGATAACAACTTCTCAAGCACACACATCCTATGTCTTATTTCTTCACTAAGCAAAAAATCTAACAGAGGAACCTATCCTACGTATGTGTTAAGATAATGTAGAATATTCAAAATTGTGGTACTGTCAGACTGTGAAAGGAAGTTGGTGTTCAGATTGAACGAGGCTTAACTTCTGGAAACCCAGTAGATAGTTTGCAAGAGACGGATCCCTTGGCCATGCTCCCAGACACCAGGCTTCAGACACAAACCCTCAAATCCATAATCCTGTGGCCATCAGTCACATAGGGCAATGCCCCAAGCCCTTAGTATTCAGGTTGGACTCCACCCCCATAGTCACCTGACAACAGTCAGGTATGCACCTCCCCATGGTTACCTGACAACAGCCAGGTAGGCTGGGCCCACTATAAAAGGGGCTGTTTGCCCCTCCCTCTGTCTTACTCTCTTGTTCTCTTACTTTCTTGTCTCTGGTTTCCTTGCTACCCCTTCCCCATTCCCTCCCCCGCCCTCTCCACATGGCCATGGCCAGCTTCTACTCCTACTTTGTCCCTTTCTCTACAATAAACGCTAAAACCAATAGACTGCCTCCTTTCATCTGGACTCACCATGCTGGAGCAATGGAGTAGGCTTTCCTCTAAAGAGCTGTGTCTAATCGGCCAGGGAGGCCTCTCCACTTTCCAGCCATGATCCCTGCCAAGTCCAGCCACCAGCAGCCTCCAGACCAGACCAAGGTCTCCAGCCAGTGCCTCCCCCCACCCAATCCTGCCCCTTTTCCCTTCAGCCTTAGGCCTCTGCGGCCCCACCCCATCCCCTGAGGGCACCCATTCTTAGCTCTTGGTGGCATCCAGTGGCTTCCCAAGAGCTAGAACCTGTTGTCCCTGACCTCCATGAGGCGCTTACCTCACCCCCACAGTGAGGTCCAGTGGCCTCACAAAGTCCGACCCTGTCCTGCAGCGGCCCGTGGGGTCACACAGCAGTCTCCCACATACAGTGCCAATGAGCTGTGGAAGGATGTGTGTTCCTTCCTCTTTATTTTCCCACATCTGGTACCCCACATTTACTAGCTGAAAACTGTATTCATATCCCAACAAATGCACCTACAACACGACCTCCACACTAAAGCTCAGGGAACAAGGTGGGAACGAGGGCGGAATGGCTGTAAGAGCCAGAGGAACAGGAAGTTTGCTGTGGGAACTGCATCTCCTGGAGACATCCAGAAAAGCTACACCTGTGAATTCTTATCAACATGTATACATTTAGATTTTTTTTTTGTAGTTGATTTTTTTTTTTTTTTTATTAAACAGAGGGATCTCTGGAAGAACTGAAAGCAACCCTGAGATAGTCCTGGAGATTATCCTGAGATAGCCCTGGAGATTATCACATCTAAGATAATTTGGGCTACCAATCTCTCAAGTCAAGAGAGAAAATTCACCGTCTGCACCCTGCACTGAGGCAGACAGAGCAGAAGCCTCGCACCGAGGCTGTGGGGAAGGCATGGGTGACAGAGAAGGTGGCAAGGCTACAGGGAGAGAAAACTGTTGTCAACAGAACGGCATGTCTGCAGTTTGGTTCTCTGCTTCCATGTAAATTGATTTTCAGAGGACAAAGCCAGCTGGCAGGAGTGTCTGTCCACTTCTAGGGGAAACCCAGGGCAGAGAACTGCTGGGGAGAAACAGGCCCATTTCTCTGGTGGGACAGCCGAGGGAGGAGGTAGCTATTCTGAAGAGGTCTCAGGTTAGATGGCTGCGCTCAGTGACAGTGGAGGAAGCCGGAAGTAGCTTCTCTGAGATGCAGAGAGCGGCAGGGGCATCAGAACCGGGGCATCCATGCAAGCCTGAAAGTGGCTCTTCTCGGACACTACATCCCTGCACAGGGCAGCCCCGTACAACCTCGAGTGCCATCGTCACTGCTGTTGAGCGTCTTCATTCCGTACTGGTGTATCTCCCTGGCGAGTGTGTAAAAGGCATCCTCCACACCCTGTGGGGTCTTGGCTGAGGTTTCAATAAAGGGATTTCCATAACTCTTGGCCAGCTCGTGGGCTTGCTCTGTGTCCTCTGTCCTCATTGGCAAGTCACCTTTGTTCCCTACCAGCACCATGGGGACATCCTCAGAGTCTTTCACGCGCTGAATTTGCTCCTTGTAAAGATTGATATCTGCAAACGATTCACTATTATTGATGGCAAATATGCAGAGGAACCCTTTGCCCAACCTCACATATTGGTCTCTTGTGGCACTGTAGTCCTCTTGTCCGGCCGAGTCCAGTATGTCCAGCAGACAGCCCTCGCCGTCAGTCACCCCTTGTTTTCAGTAAGAATCCTCTATGGTGGGAATCATATCCCTCCACAGAATGGCGCTGGAGCAGGTGGATTGTCAGAGAGCTTTTCCCGATGACGCCAGTCCCTCCGACCACCACTAGTTTGTCATCTCACAGGAGCAGAAACCTCACACTCCTCAGACCCTGCTGCCTAGGGAGGCTTCTGGACTTAAACACGAAAAGCTGCAGGAGACTCTGAAACTGCCATGAAAGACCCCCTGGGTAAAAGTTTAGATTTTTAAAACCTACTTTTTTTTTTTTTTTTTTTTTTTTTTTGGTTTTGCGATACAGGGTTTCTCTGTGTAGTCCTGGCTATCCTGGAACTCACTCTGTAGACCAGGTTGGCCTCGAACTCAGAAATCTGCCTGCATCTGCCTCCCAAGTGCTGGGATTACTACTTTTAATAAGGTTTTTTAATGCTTCAGCCTCACCCCCACTGGGTGGGGTTCCAATCTGTCAGGATACCAGCAGGCCAGTTCAGAAGTGTCAGGATAGCAAACTGAATCAGCAGCAGCATCGGCATGATCTAGCAGAAACCGCCAGGCCTCCGCAGCTGAATTAGCACGAGTCAGGGGCAGCAACCAGGACCAGCCAGGACGCCAGGAGACGTTCTCCACTGTGCCTCTCTCAATCAGCCAAGATGAACACCCTAGACCAACGAAGTGCTGCAAAGCCAGCTGCACAGGTGCGCCACCACTTTCGTTTAGTCATATTTATACTCCCTCCAAACATCACGTGTCCTCCCACGAGTCTTGCTTCAGCAAAATGCCACATGAGGTGGCCTCACCACACGAGTCTGTATCAGCAAAACACCATGTGATTCTGTGTCACCTGACATATCCAGAAACTTCTACTTCAAACATGGCTGCAAACAAGACGCACCACCAGCTGAAATGGCAACTTGAGTGGGGGAAATCTCACAAGGCCTCACGCCCAGATGAAATTCTACCAGTAATTAAAGCCTAAGAACGAATCTTTCCTAGGGGTTATCCACTTAATTATTCGATCTTAAGTGCTCAGCTTTAAATGGACTCAGTAGGGGGTGTGTGTGTGTATGTGTGTGTGTATGTGTTCTTGTGTGCATGTGTGCATGTGTGTGCATGCGTGTGTCTGTGTGTGTATATGTGTCTGTGTATGTATGCATACGTGTGCATGTGTGTGCATGCATGTATATGTGTGTGTGGTATGGGACACCAATTAAAGAAAAGAAACTCATAAGTTTGAAATAAAGTGGGGGATCTGGGGGTAGCTGTGGGTGGGAAAGGGATAGAAATGATGTAAATATGGTACTTGTGGATGAAATTCTAAAAAACTAAAATAAAACATTTTTATCTCATGCAGATATGTTACAATACACTAGGTCAGAAGTATGGGAGGGCTGAAAACTCTACATTGTTCAAGTACAAAATGGAGGCATGGTTGTGCTGATCTTGAGCACCTGTGAAGAAGCCTTTCTGCCTCTTCTGGGCTCCTCTGGGCTCTTCTGGGTTCTTCTGGGCTCCTCTGGCCTCCTGGCAGAGCTCAGTACTAAGAAGCAAGTTTTCTGTCTCTCCACTTCTAGAAGCTGGCCGCAATTTCTGCCATGGCCTCCTCATTGAGAATGCCAGCACTGAGAGGCGGGGGTGATGGTGAATCTTCCTTGTGCTTATACCTATCTCTGCCCCACCTGTTTGCCCTGTCTTTTCTGGTCTGACTGTAGAATGCTCACACCTTTACAGATCCATGTGATTGTGTGGGACCCCCACAGATAATCCAGGATGCTCTTCTTCTGTTCTATCTGAAGTAGAACCATCCAGAGGCCCCAGGAATTACAAGTGGGAGCCAGTTGCTACCCCAGGGATGTAGTACACTTCTTGGCACAAGTTAGGAAATATATCAAATTTGACATTGTTATTCTTTCTTAACATATCACCCCAAGGATAGTTGCCAGAGAATGGGGCTGTGGATTTTTTCTTTTTTAAGGAGGCACAGTATTATAGGCTTGGTTCTAGGAGTTTCTTTTTGTTTATAATTAGTATTTGAACTTCCTGGATAACTTCTCTTGGGTCTTGATTTCACTCTGGGTAAGAATGTCTGAGTTGGGATGCTTCATCAGGAGAAAAAGACAGAACCATCAGCCTGTCCTGGGCCACAGGGCCACCCTGTCCCCATGATGGTTGTCTGCTTCTGAGGGAGTCAGATTTTGCAAAAATTTTTGGATTTTTTTTAAACATGAAGGAGTGGTGAGCTGCTGACAGCAGCAGCTGTTTATACAGACCTGAAAGGCAAACATTTCTGTAAGGTGCTCTCCTGGAAAAGAGGGCTCGCTGATTCACTTCTCACTTTCTGAATAACATCTATCATCCTAAAAGTTCTCTGCTTCTTTCACAAATATTTCCAAAAGAGCAAGAGGCATGTAGTACCTTCCATCATGGACAACCAAAAACTGTCTCCAAAGCCCATCATCTGATCGTGTAGCACCGCTGTTCCTTGTCTATTTTATCATAATGCTGTGTGTGATATTCAAGAGGCTAAAAATGCTTTCTGATCATTCTTCCCACCGCTGCCTTCACCTCCTTGTTCTTCAGGCTGTAGATGAGGGGGTTCAGCATGGGGGTGATCAGACTATACTGCAAGGAGAAGACCATCTCCAGGGGGGACCCTGAAACCGGTAAGAGATAACTGATGAACCCCGAGCCATAGAACAAGATGACAGTAGTGAGATGGGACAAGCAGGTGGAGAAGGCCTTGCTTCTCCCCGTGCTGGAGCTGACCCTCAGGACGGTGGAGACAATGCGGCCATAAGAGCAAACAATCATGACAAGGGTTCCAAAGAAATGCACGACAGAGGAGCACAGTAGGAGAATGAAGTTGGCAGCAGTCTCAGAGCAAGACAGAGGGAAGAGAGAAGACAGCTCACAGCTGAAGTGAGGAATCGTTTGGTCCTCACAGAAATCTAAACGGACAGCCAGAAGGGTATTGAGGAGAGCATCTACAATAGCCAGACCCCAGGAGAGCCACACCAGCCCCACACAGAGCTGGCTACTCATCACCTGGCCGTAGAGCAAAGGGGAGCCGATGGCCACGTAACGGTCATAGGCCATCGCTGCGAGCAGACAGGCCTCAGTGCCACCGGTTGCAAAGACGAAGAAGGCCTGAGCCAAGCAGCTTTCAACCAAGATTGTTTTCTCCTCAGAAAGCAGATTCTCAAGCATCTTGGGAGCTGTGACAGAGGAGTGGCAGAGGTCCAGGAAGGACAGCTGTCTCAAGAAGAAATACATAGGTGTGTGGAGGTGAGAATCAGCCGCAATCACGAACAGCATCAGGGAGTTCCCCACCACGGTGAGGAGGTAAACCAGAAGGAAGAGGACAAAGAGTGCAGGCTGAACGTAGGGGTCGGTGGATAGTCCAAGAAGAATAAACTCACGGACAGCACTGTGGTTCTTCATGGCTGTAGAGAAAAAAATGAAACAAACACAAAAGATAAGCTCCAGAGCCAACATATGTCAAGATTCCCCCCCCCCCCATTTTTACATCTCTCAGCACAACCAAGTGGCTGCTGAGATTTCAGGAACTATAGAGAAAATTCCAACTTTTAATTTTGTTCTTTACAAGAAATTAAACCTTATTCGTGTAATTCAGATGGCTCCACGTAAGAGTCTTCATGTCCAAAAAGGAAAAATAAAACCTATTGCTTCGTGACACTGGGACGGAAGGGGAAGAAAGGATTCTGGTGTCGCGTGTCCGGAGAGCAAAGTGAGCATCAGAAAGAAGGGCTGTGCTGGCGACCGCGGAGAGGGCAGCTTCACACCGCCAGCCTCATCGAGATGTGGCCAGTATAACACGAGTCACTTCATCCCGAAGGCTTCTCCCTCGAAGTCATTTAGAGACCCTGGGGGTGGGGGAGGGGGAAGTCTTTTAAAAATAAAATGAAATTTTCCATTTTGGCTGTGCCTGAAGCCTGAAGTCCCATCCGTCATTGATTCATGCAACTTGGTGCATCAAACTGAAGGCAAACAATTATGGAATACAACAGGAAAGGCTTTCCCCTAGATCCAAGCACTAGGACTTGGCAGGGGGTGGGGGTGACGTTAATGGACTCTTGCTCAAGAGAAAAGGCTCCTTGAGAGCTGTTCATTCCAAAACCAAATAAGCATGCATAATAGCTGAACCTCCATGCTCCTCCTTGATAGAATAAAGTGAGAGTCAGAGACACAGTAACAGGGAGAGAGGCAGAGAGGACAGCCCAGTCTATGTAACTGCAGCGTGAGAGTCTAAACAGTTGGAAGTCCCCGTGCCAAGACACTTGGCACACGATCAGGAGGAAGAAAAGGGACAGACACTGAGGCTGAGTGGCGACTGCTGGCTAAACGATCCTGATTTTGCCCCCAATGCCTTCCCCCTCCCCTTCTCCAGCTGGATACACCATGGTGCTGGTTACAGCAGGCACCTTGCTTGGTTCTGTTTTGCAAAGCATTCTTTAAAACTATAGAGTCAACATCACATAAATCAGAGCAAAGCAAAACCTCGGTAGATTTCCAAACAAACCTCTGTGGTATCCCTGCTATCCCTGCTGGGCAATCGATTGGCAAAGATTAGAAGAGGATGTCTCCATGGCATGGGGGACGAGCTGAGCATACCACAGGCAGCTGGCATTCTCTCACAGAGTGCCCGCTCCTGCGTACCAGAAAGAACACAACAGCAAAGCACACTGCCTCTCTCCGGCAACCTCTTAGTGCTTAATATCTACCCTGACATTGCAGACTGTGTAATGGGGCTGCGCACAGCAAGGGGCAAGAAAAGATGCCACACCTCTGTGGGGACGCAGTGAGAAAGTAGGCATCCACCTGCAAACCAAGGAAAATGGCCTCCAGGGAAAGCAAGCTTATTTTCACCTTGACCTTGGACTGCTAACTTCCACCAGAAAGACAATAGAATTTTCTGCTCTTAAGACCATAACTCTGCATAAGGATTGCTTAGAGCTGAGACGCCCTCCTTAAGACAATGTAGTACTACTACCTAGTATTTGAAAAAGCTTAGTATCCCATCTGTTACAAAGTAAGGCTGGCAAAATGTCTCAGCAGGTAAAGGTACTTGCTACCAAGCCTGATGACCGGAGTCCCATGCCTGGGCTGGGCCCCACCCCCACGGTGGGAGAAGAGGACCGATCCTCACACGCTGCCTTCTGAACACCACGGGCATGCTGTGGCACATGTCTGCCCATGCTCATATGCAAACACGCATACTCAGCTTTAGGTACTGTTTGAGTTATTGATAATTATCTTAGGGTAGTAGTGGGGCCAAGGTAATGCAAGAGAACAGGCTTGTTTGTGTGAGCAGAATAGTTAAGTGTTAAGAGATGAATGTTCACGTGTTATTGTCACCTTGTACTTCCAAACAATTCAGCAGGGCAGATTCTACTAGGGCATAAGCACAAAGCTATGTACAAAGGAAAGATGCGTGCCTACAGAAAGAAAAATATTAATGCTTGAATCTGAATATGGGTTAAATTATGCTAGTGTATGATTCTTTCAGCCTCCTTATATGCTTAGAGTTATTCAAATTTAAAAATGCCTGTAAGGGCTAAAGCGACAGGCAACATTTGCCTGGAAGAATAGAAGCATCTGAGCTCAGTAGCTGGAACCCGCACATAGAAAGCAGGCTGCGGTGTATGCAGAGACAGTGACAGCAGACCCTGGGATCACTGGCCAGCCAGCCTCGTTAACTTTTAACTAACAAACTTACCTATCAAAGGAATTTGAATGAATTTCAAATATTATTGAAAATAATATTTTACTATAATCATATGTGCATTTATATATACATGTGTGTGTACACACACATATCAGCTACAATGTATTTCCCTTGTCTACAAAGTTACCTCATGTGCGATGCAAACTTCTGGCAAACTGCTGTGCTTGGTTTACAGGCACGCCCTCCACCATCACCGAGGCCCTCTCTAAATATATATTATATAGTTAAGTAGGTAATTAAAACAGCTGTTTATATGTTCCTCTTTCTGTTTTCATTAATGACTGATACGGACCATTATCTCTATGATATAAAAATATACATAGAACTCAGAGTCTATGTAAAAGATGGCAGACAGTAACCAAAACACAAGAGTGATGGAGGAATTCACTTCAGGTCCCTTCATGTCCCTGCAGTAGAAGGATGAGAGTGTCAAGATTTGTTATTTGTTGGGAAAACGGTAGTTAGGGAAGCAAAATCAAGCCAGTTATTTTCCCTGTGGTATGCTAGCCAGGTCAGTGCTTTGACGTTCAGTGTGGTGAGGGCTCGGCCTCTGACTGATACTCATGGTCCTCAGGGTCAGTCAGGCTCTGCCCTGGGTTCTTCTGTTAACAGCTTTAATGCCACATTTCACTGTCAAAATTTTCCAGTAGACACAAGTCAGCTTGGGCACAGAAGTGAAAAGCAGTCTCAGATTACTGAACTATTCAGGGCTAATGGCAACTTTTAACTTAACAATTTCTTTCTTAAATTTTATTTAGTATGTGTGCAAGTGCACACACTTGAGTTTCGGGTGCCTCAGAAGCCAGAGGTGTTGCATTCCCTAGAGCTGGAGCTACAAGTGGTTGTGAGCCGCTCAGGGAGGATGCTGGGAACCAAGTTTGGATCCCCTGAATGAGCTGCCCATGCTCTTAACCACTGAGCCACCCCTCCAGTTCCAATTTTCCCACCTTCATTGTTCCATGCTGTGAGAATTTAATCGAATAATGGAAGAGCTTTAATGAGCTCTGTTTCCAGTTTGGTTTAAATCATCAATATACCAATGGAGAAAGAAGAGAGGTCCATCTGAGAATCTGTGCGAACGGCTTAAACCAAGGACAGAGACTCCTGGAGGTGTGAGTGCAGGAAAGCTCAGAATAGAAAAAGACAAAAGGCAAAAGGAATTCAAACTGAAACAATAATAACTCAGAAAGGCATGAAGAGAGAGAAGGACAGAAAAATGCCCCCAAGGAGCTGAGAAAAGAAATAGGGACGTCTAGGCAGCCGGGGACATCTACGTGCCCCTGGTGTGTATCCTGAAACTCAAGGAGCGAGCCTGCCTTACCTCAGGTGATTCCCATCAGGAAAGCACATCCCTAGCTACTCAGCTTACAGATATGCATAGTCTCCAGTCTAGGGAGCTGAATGTGTTCACACGGGCTCCCAAGCTCCCCTAGATGGTTGAGGACGCTTCTCTAATTTGTTTGGAAGTTGACACAATGTACTTCATTTTTTAAGCAATTTCTTTCATGTTTCTTAATACTGATCACAGTCATTTGTTCACTTGACATCTTCCAGGATCGGCAGCTTGCTGTTAGCATTGTCTGAAGGAACCCCCTGTATACCATCTGGAAGGCAGTGTGGTTTAGAGTCAATGAGGCCAGTGGATTGAGTCAGGGAGCCTAAGAAGCAGTTGACTCAATGCCAGGCAGTCCCTGGAGTCATGCGGAAGCTTGACTTTGGCATTGTTAATTAAACAGAATTTTTTAGGGCAACAGGGGACTTTATTATACATTATCTTTGGAAACTCTGGATTGAACTATTGGATGAGAAATCTTGCTGTGCTGATAACAGCTCACTGGAACAGGACAAAACCAGGGAGACATGATTTTTCCAATGACAAAATCCAAGGGGAGCAAAGGAAGCAGCGGAGACTGAACATGGAGGCTGAGACAATTGTGCTTCCCTCCTGATCATTTTCCCATGTGTGTATGGAGTAGGTTTGTAGGAACAATTGCCCTGAGTAGCCAAAGAGCCAAATGAGGAAAAAGAGTTAACCTCTTCTCATTACTAATGTATTATATAAGAAATTACAAAACAATCTTCCATTACATCATTAGGCACCAGACCTACTTAGCTACACAAAGTGACTTAGCAGACATGCCCAAGGTGCTTCTTAGGAACGTGATCCACTTCCAGCACTAGGTCAATTGGTTTTGTCATTTAACTGTATACCCGAGTGCTTTTTTCCATGCCTACAGGAAATAACCAACATACTCATTCATACTAGATTCATCATAAAGTCTTTATCCCATTGATAACTACTGAAGGTAATTGTAAAGCAAACCTGCTGTAATGAGTTTTGTACTGGGCATTCTATGCCTGCATTGGGTGTTTGTAATAGTTCTCTGTGTTCCAACCCTGTACATAATAACTGCATCAGAGTCTTGCCTAATAGCCTGGTCTCGTAGTTTAGATAGCACACTTCTCACAAATATCAGTTTACTGGGTGTATATTTGACTAGCTTCAAGGTAAGATGCCTGTATGGTACTCACACTCAAAGAAACTGTGCTCATCTCTGTGAGAAAAGAGGAGGCCGGATATTCTATAGTTACAGCACAAACCCACTTAAAGATGTGATCTAGGAGCATACACACACACACACACACACACACACACACACACAAACAAACCTGTGTCACGGTAGGAATAATCTGAGTCAGGAAATGAATGAAAGACTTTCTAGAATCCAATGAGAATGCGTTATGGGTCACAATGAAAGCAGTGGTAAGAGGAAAGTTCCTACCACTAAGAGCCTTCATTAAAAAAAAAAATTGGAGAGACCTTATACTTGCAACTTAAAGGCATACCTGCAAGCTCTAGAACAAAAAAGAAGCAAACACACTCAATAAGATTCAAAGGTGAGAAATAATCAAAGTCAGGGCTGAAATCTATAAATCAGAAACAAAGAGTCACTAAAACAAAGAGCTCGTCCTCTGTAAAGACCAACAAGATAAACAAACACTTAGTCAACCCAACCAAAAGGCAGAGAGACAGTATCCAAATTAATAAAATCAGAAATGAAAGGGGGACATAGCAACAGGCACTGAGGAAATCCACAAGAATCGCTGTCTGTATCCTCGTCACAGGGATGAACTCCAGAGTGAGAGCAGGTGCTCAGCAACACCTGTAGCCCCAGAATTTCCCAGTGAGGCTGAGCATTTCTGATGTTCCTTTCACATGTTACATGTGGCCCTGGCTTCTATCATGTATCATCTTTCACTGCTGCCACATGAACTAACACTTTGTTCCTTTCATACAAAGTAAGGTTCCATTCGCCATCACATTATGGTTTGAATATAAAATGCCCCCCACAACTTCGTGGGTTGAATGCTAGTCTCCAGTTATTAGTGCTTCTTGGAGGAAGCTCTGAAAACCTTAAGATAAAGGAAATAGGTCACTAGGGTGGAGTATTGTTAGGGGCTACCTCCCCTCTTTTTCCTGGACCCGTGATAGGACAAACATTCCTGCTCCACATGCTCCTCATCGTGATTCCCAGACTCACAGTGGATCCAGCCCTCCATGGACTAAAACCTTGAAACCATGAACCAAAATAAAGCTCTTCTTCTTTACACTTGTTACTGCCAGGGATAAATGTTTTTCACAGCTGTAAGGGACTGGGTTTCATAATGGGCATACCACTGCTGATCCACTGAGCAGCTAAGGTTCATTGGATTGTTTCTGATTTGGGGGCTGGTATAATATGGCTATGAGTGTAGTGACAATTTTGGATTTTTGGTTTCCCTAAAAACACAGAAATATAAGAACATGTTTTTGTTTTAATCACATGTGTCGGATACAGGGCTGCTTCAGATTGTCTACAATGGCTGACTATGATTTGTCTCATACTCTAGCAGGAACATGATTTTGCCAGAAGCAGTTAGTTTCTGTGACTATGTGACATTTGGAATTCTGGAGACTTTTCAGAGGGTATATAAATGCTACAGCCCTAAGAGGCATGGTGGGTTGTTGGTTGTTGATGGTTTCCTGTTGATTGTTGTTGGTTGGTGTTGGTTGGTGTTGGTTGTTGTTGGTTGCTGTTGGTTGATTGTTGGTTGGTTGGTGTTGGTTGGTGTTGGTTGCTGTTGGTTGTTGTTGGTTGTTGTTGGTTGTTGTTGGTTGATTGTTGGTTGGTTGTTGTTGGTTGCTGTTGGTTGTTGCCAGGAGCCATTCTCACATAGATCTCAAAACCCCCTCCTTTCAGCCATTTCTAGCCTGCTTCTTCTAGCCTGTTTTTAGAAGGAAAAGTACTAGCTTAAAGATTAGCCAAGTAGCTAGATGGTCAGTACATACAGAGCTCACCTGAGTGGGCTAGAACAAACGAAGCTCACCTGTGGTTAGGTTACCATAGCAACTCCTTTCCACTTCACTTCCTCATTATCAATTTCTATTGCCAAGTTCCTCTAGCATCCGCTAACTTTTCCCTGATATTCTGAGAGACAATTCTGAGAAACTGTTCCTGAGAAATGATGCTAGCCCCCTGAGATTGTTCCCCGAATACAATGACTTTCCCCCTTCACCCCTCCCTACATCTTGCTTGCTTCCCTTTAAATTGCCTTGTGTAAAAAATAAAATTTGACAGCTTGATCAGAATACTGTCTTGCTGTCCGTTTCTCATGTCTCTTGTCTCTTGCCTTCTCCTAGGTGGTCCGGGGACCCTGTTGATTGTCCTGTGGGTCGGAACAGGTTGTTGTTGGTTGCTGTTGGTTGATTGTTGGCTGGTGGTTGTTGGTTGCTGGTGGTTGTTGGTTGGTTGCTATTGGTTGTTGTTGGTTGCTGTTGGTTGTTGGTTGACTGGTGTCAGTTATTGGTTGGTTGGTATTGGTTGGTGTTGGTTGCTATTGGTTGTTGGTTGGCTGGTGTCAGTTATTGGTTGGTTGGTATTGGTTGGTGTTGGTTACTTGACATCCTTAATCGGCAGAATGTAGTCTAATGATAATATAACCCCCTTTCCTTTCTGTCCTTTTTTCTCTCCTATCTAGTGTTAAGGGGTTAAAATGGTGAAAAAAGCATAGAGGAGGGTAGGAGAAAGTAGAACTTACAAGGTAGCAAACACGGGCTACATATGAGTATACACACATTTTATGTTGACAAATATTTTATGTTTTGACTCTCTCTAGTATAGTCCAGGAATACAATTCTAGTTCAAACAGCAATTATGTAGCCCACTGTTTTAGTTACTGTTGCTGTGGCAAAACACCATGATCAAGACAGCTGGGTATGTTGCTTTCAGAGGGTTAGAGTTCATGATAGTGGAGCAAAGGTATGTTGGCAGAAACAGCTTAGTCTGCAAGCAGGAGGCAGAAGGTATACTGGGAATGGCATAAGTGTTTTTGGAACCTAGATGCCCACTCTTTGTAAAACATGCTTCCTCTAAGACCGTGCTTCCTAATCCTTTCCAAAAAGTTCCACCATCTGGGGACCAAGTATTCAAATGAATGGGCCTATGGGGGCCTTTCTCATTTAAACTACCACACACTCATTTTATGAGGAAAAGCACTAGTTCCTCAACTTCCACTATGAATATGGAATATTTCTAATTTCTCTATAGCATATCTTTTTAAAATATTTAATTTGTGTGTGTGTACATGCATAATGTTTGAATGGAGCATATACAATGGCAGGTATGTGGCGGTCAAAGGACAACTTTGAGAAGCAACTCTCCTACTTTTACACAGTTCCAGGGATGTCACCAGGCTTGCACTACAGGCACCTTTACCAGCTAAAGCCTCTTGCCAGACACTGATATCTTCTTAAACTCTTGTTATTACCTATCTTTATTAATGTGCATTGAGTGTGTATGAGCGTGTGTGTGTGTGTGTGTGTGTGTGTGTGTGTGTTGTATATGCTCAGGTGGCTGAGTCCATGTGAAGTGTGCAGCTAACATGTTGCAATTTTCTTTTTTTTTCTTTTTTTTCTTGGATATATTCTATATTCACATTTCACACCCCCCTAAGGTCCCACATGCCCTTTTTCCTCCCCCTGCTCCCTCATCCACCCCTTCCCACTTCCCTGTTCTGGTATTCCCCTACACTGATGCTTTGATCCTTTCCAGCATTAGTATCCATTCCTTTCTTCTTGTCAGACATCATTTGGTATGTGAATTGTGTCTTTGGTATCCCACGATTCTAGGCTAATATCCACTTATCAGTGACTGCATACCATGGGTATTCTTTTGAGACTGGGTTACCTCACTTAGAATGATGCTCTCCAGCTCCATCCATTTCTCTAAGAATTTCATGAATTCATTGTTTCTAATGGCTGAATAGTATTCCATTGTGTATATATACCACATTTTTTGTATCCATTCCTCTGTTGAGGGACATCTGGGTTCTTTCCAGCTTCTGGCTATTATAAATAAGGCTGCTATGAACATCATGGAGCATGTATCCTTATTGCATGCAGGGGAGTCTTCTGGGTATATTCCCAGGAGTGGTATGGCTGGATCCTCCGGAAGTATCATGTCCAGTTTTCTGAGGAACCGCCATACTGATTTCCAGAGTGGTTGTACCAGCTGCAATTTTCTTTGAGTGAAAACATTCCATGCTGCTCGGAAGCTAGGTAAGACACGGGGTGTTCTAAGGGAGGTGAAACATTCCATTCTGCATGGAAGCTCATTAAATCTCAGGAAAAACAACTCAAAAGCTTTAGGAAGCCCCTGAAACTGACCATATACACTAGGCTCCTCCATTTCCAAGCACATCAAGAGATGCTGCCTGGAAGAAAACAAGCCAAGCTTCCTAGAAGTTCAGACCAGCTAGGCTGCCTAAAGAGGCAAAGATCAACTGCCCTGCCAGGCTACTGGCAGTTATGCAGTGTGTTTCAGATTTCCAGTGTTCATAAGCTCTCATATCACCCATGCTGAGGTGGGCTTTAATAGCACAGCTATCTTTATTTCTGTTCCTGTAAGCAACCCATATTCCTGCAAATTACCCAATGCAACACATGGCTTCACCAAGTTAGACTTCAATGGTGCCTTGAAGTTTGGGTTCTATTGATGTAAAGAGACATCATGATCACAGCAACTCTTATAAAGGACAACATTTTATTGGGGCTAGTTTATAGTTTCAGAGGTGCAGTCCATTCTCATCATGGTGGGAAGCATGGCAGTGTGCAGGCAGACATGGTGCTGGAGAAGCCAAGAGTTCTACATCTTGATCTGCAGGCAACAGAAGGAGACTGAGCCACTGCGAGCAGCTTGAGCACACAAGAGATCTCAAAGCCCGCCTCCACAGTATTAAGCTCTCTCCAACAAGGCCACACCTCCAAATAGTGCCACTCCCTGTGAGCCTGTGGGGCCAATTATATTCAAACTGTCACTGATGGGATCCTTACTTAGGTCTGTCATGGGCTCTCTATCTGGAGTGAGAAGAATCTATTAAAATCACCCTGGGAATAGTGTCATACAACATAGGGTATATGTATACATGCATTTGTATATGTAGATGCATACACACACACACACACACACACACACACACACACATTCTATACGCATGCATATAGAATCCAGAGGTTAGTGTCAGGTGTCTACAAGTGTGTTTCCTGGTCAATCTGTACTTCCTTTTTTTTTTTTTTTTTTTTTTTTTTTTTTGAGGCAGTTTTTCACTTGACCTGGGACACATTAATTCAGCTAGACTAGCTGACCAATGAGCTGTAGAGATCCTTCTGGTTTTGTCCCTCCCACCTTTCCCAGCACCAGGGTTACACATGTGGGGCACCATGGACAGCTCCTCCATGGGTTCTGAAGATCTGAGCTTAGGTCTTCATATCTACAAGGCAGACACTTTGCTAAATAAGCCATCTCCTTATCCCTCTAGGATATCTTCTTTATTTCTTCTTCAAGACATTGGTTATTCAATTGTGCATTGTTTAGTCTCTGAGTATCTGGGGGATTTTTAGGGTTTTTCCTAGCTGCTTATTTATATTTTTCATATGGCTGTGGCTAGAATTGAGATATGATTTTAATCCTTTAAAGTTTATTAAAGCTTGTGGCCTAACATCTGTCTTAGAATATATTCTACAGCTGTTGGGCAAAATGTGTTACTTGGGTGCAATTTATATTATTTTTTCTATATTATCTGTCAATTTTTAGAACATAGAAATGTTATGTTATGGCACCACTATCTATTTCTTACTTTGGATCTGTTAATATTTGCAATATCTATTTAGATCTCTCATTTGAGGCGCCCATACATTTACATCTGTTACAACATCTTCAGGGATTAACCTCTTCACTACAATATAATGATCTTTTTTCTATTACTATTTTGAGCTAATATCTATTATGTAGGAGTATACCCATCCCTTCTCTCTTGGCTTCCATTTGTTTGGAAAACCCATCTCTTCACTGTCTGTCTGTCCATCTTGTAAAGCCAGTCATATCAAGGAAGCACATGGTTAGATATTTCTGTTGGATCCTTTAAAGATTCTGTAAACTGCTCTATATCTTGTGATGAAATGGGCTGATGTAATTGTTGTTAAAATTGGGATTTAGTGTCTCCCCCTTGTCTCTGTCCTTTGCTTCATCTTCCTTTCTGTTTTAGGATTCTCTAGAGTCACAGAACATATGAGTAGTCTCTATATAGTAAGGGAATTTGTTGATGACTTACAATCTGTAGTCCAATTCACCAACAATGGTCAGCAGCAGCTGTGGATGGAAATCCAAGGATCTAGCAGTTGCTCAGTCCCACTAGGCAAGCAGGTAAAGAAGAGAGAGAGTCTTCCTTCTTCCAATATCCTTAAGTAGGTCTCCAGAAGAAGGTGTGGCCCAGATTAAAGATGTGTACCATCCCACCTTTAATCCCAGATGACCTTGAACTCAGAGATTCCCCCCATCTTAATCTTCTGGAATTCATAGCCACTATACATCAAGATCTCCATGCCAAGATCCAGGTTAGAATCATAGGTGAGCCTTCCAATTCTGGATTGTAGTTCATTCCAGATATAGTCAAGTTGACAACAAGGAATAACCACTACACTCTCCTTTGTAATTTGATCTCTCATTGGCAGTGGTACTCTTATTTTGGCCTTCTCTTCTGTGCAGCTACATATGGCTTTTTACGCACAGCTGTGATGGTTTGTATAGGCTTGGCCCAGGGTGTGGCCCTGTTGGAGTAGGTATATCACTGTAAGTGTGGGTTATAAGACCCTCATCCTAGCTGCCTGGAAGTCAGCGTTCTGCTAGCAGCCTTCAGATGAAGATGTAGAATTCTCAGCTCCTCCTGCCCCACACTTGCCTCGGTGCTGCCATGTTCCTGCCTTGATGATAATGGGCTGAACCTCTGAACCTCTAAGCCAGTTCCAATTAAATGATGTCCTTATAGACTTGCCCTGGTCATGGTGTCTCTTCACAGAAGTAAAATCCTAACTAAGACAACAGCCTGTATATAAATTTGATATTTATAACCATTTTTAAATCCTATAGCACTTAATTTTCATTTCACACACATGTACTGCACTTCCACACCTCTCACATTTTCTTTTCTATCTTACAACATCATAACCACACTATTAAGATAACCTACTTCTACTGCTCATTATCTTTTCCAGTGAGTTCATGTATTTATAGATGGGTGTTCTTGAGTTTTCATCTAAAAAGTATCCTGGAAGACCAGTCTGGTGGTGATGAAGATCCTTGGCCTTTGTTTTCTAGATAGGATTTTATCTCATCTTTGTGTCTCAAAGACAGGCTTTCTGGGTATAACAACTTTAGTTGATAGACTCTCCTCACCCCAGGAATGCTGAATGTTCCATTCCACTCTCCGTACATTACATGTCCTGCAGACAATCTACTGACCTCCATCTGGAAGTTCCTTTGTATACTCTTGTTTACCTCGATATGATTGCAGTGTTTGGGTTTTGAAAGGTTGATTATAATGTATAATTAGTGAAGTCTTCTTTAGGCTGAAGCTTCTTGAGCACTTGAGCTTCGTGTACCTGAGTATCCGCATCTGGTATGCACTCTTTGGAAGATTCGAGCTATCCTTTTCTTTAAGTAGATATTGCCTTCCTTCATTTCCCTCTGTCTTCTATAACCCGACAATATGAATTATCTAGAGGCTAACCTGTAAATGCTGTCCTGTTTGCATGCCCCTTACACTGCCTTACCACCAACATGGACCCTCGAAAATGTTGAGTAAAAGTATTTCCTCCTTTAAGTCAATCCATCAGGCATTACATCACTGACATGCAAAAGTAACGAGAGAAAATGAGTGTCAAATGGGCAGGAATGTTGCTCTAACCAAATTTGATCTGACTAATGGCCTTTGGAACTGGTCTGCAAAAAGAATTTAGAAGAGTTTGGAGATATGGACTAGAGAACCTGTAGCATTCTGTAAGCAAAGCTTAGGGGATATCCTGGTGGGAGTTTAAAATAACAGAAATCCAGTCAATGGGAGTTGAACTCTGAGGTTTCTATGGAGACAGGGACTCCTTTGGGAATTGGATTAGAAGACATTCATGTTACGTTTGGGCAAAGACTTTGTCTACATTTTTCCCACGTTCTATAATTTTATCTTAGTTTGGGTTTTAATAGACACCATGACCAAGGCAACTCTTATAAGGACAAATTTCATTGGGCCTGGTTTACAGATTCAGATGTTCAGTCCATTATCATCAAGGTGGGAGCATGGCAGCACCTAGGTAGGCATGGTTCAGGTGGAGCTGAAAGTTCTATATCTTCTTCTGAAGACTGCTAGCAGAATACTGGCTTCCAAGCAGCTAAAACACAGGTATTAAAGCCCATATCCACAATAACATACCTAATCCAATAAGGCTACACTTCCTAATAGTGTCACTCCCTGGGCCAAGCATATGCAAACTATCACAATGATTCAAAAGCAACAGGCTAATTAATGTGATGGAGGACATTTTAAGATAGCAAAGCATTTGGGATTTGGCATGGCTATTGCTGGATTCTTTTATTCTGGCTTACAGTGTGTAGTGGCTATTCCTGGTTGTCAACTTGACTATATGTGGAATGAACTACAATCTAGAATTGGAAGCCTCACCTATGATCCTAATCTGGAGGCTCAGAGATATAAGTTTCTGACCTGGACTTAGCATGGAGATCTTGAAGCATGGATTCCAGTTCAAGATCATCTGGATTAAAGGCATGGAGACATACACCTTTAATCCCAGATTATGGCTATGGATTTTAGTTCAAGATCATCTGGGATTAAAGGCATGGATACACATACCTTTAATCTGGGCTACACCTTCTACTGGAGACATATATAAGGGCATTGAAAGAAGGAAGACTCATTCTTCCTTGCTGGCTTGCTTTGTGGAACTGAGCAACTGCAAGATCCTTGGACTTCCATCCACAGCTGCTGCTGACTACTGTTGGGGAGTTGGACTACAGACTGTAAGTCACTGACAAATTCCCTAACTACATAGAGACTGCCCAGACGATCTGTGACTCTAGAGAACCCAGACTAATACACAGTGGTTTGAATAAGTATGGCCCTCATAGACTCGTGAGTTTGAATATTTAGACCTATAGGTGGTGACACTATTAGGAAGCAGGGCCTTGTTGGAGTAGGTGTGGCCTTGTTGGAGGAAGTGTATCACTGTGTGGGCAAGCTTGAGGTCTCCTAGGTTCAAGCTATACTCAGTGTGGCACACAGGCTCCTTCTGCTGCCGGTGGATTAAGATATATAACTCTTGGCTCCTTCTCCAGCATCATGCCTGCCTGCATGCCACCGTGATTCTTGCCTTGATGATAATGGACTAAACCTCTGAACCTGTAAGCCAGCCCCAATTAAGTGTCATTTTTTTTAAAGAGTTGTCTTGGTCATGGTGTCTCTTCACAGCAATAGAACAGTGACTAAGACAGTCCCTCCCCCATCAATCACTAATTAAGAGAATGCCTCATAGGATTGCTTACAGCCTGATTTTACAGAGGCGTGTCTTAATGGAGGTTCCCTCCTCTCAGATGATTTTGGCTTGTGTCAAGTTAACATAAAAGTATCCATAACAGGTCTCATTTCTTTCTTTTGAATGTGTAAAGTTTAAATTTCCATGCATCTTGACTAGAATTAGGCTCACTTAGGTGACATAATTCTGGGACTCTTACATGGTGATGTCTCCAAAGGTTATCCATGGAAAGGCGCAACCTGAACACGGGTGGTACCATCCCATAGGCTGAGTTCACAGAATGAATAAAAGGATAAAGGGAAGGAGGGAGAGGAGGGAGGATAAAGGAGGGAGGGGAGAGGAGGGAGAAAAGGGAAAGGGGAGAGGAGAGAGGGGAAAGGAGGAGGAGGGGATTGAGGAGAGAAGGGAGGGGTGGGGAGGAGACTTATGTCCAACTTTCTGCTCCCTGGCTGTAGAAACAATGAAGCCATCAGTCCTATCTGCTCACTGCCATCCCTTCTGGCCATGACAGATGACATCCTCAAACTTTAAGCCAAAATAAACCTTTCTTTCCTTAAGTTGTTGTTTGGTGTTTGGCAACCAAAAAGGTATCTAATACAGTCGCTATAAAATATTACCCAAGTAAACCTAAAAGGTGGGGAAAACACTAAGATGTAGACACATGCAGGGACTTTCTGAATTGGTCTCTAGTGCCTGAGGAAATAATGCTAATATCGACAAAGGGGCCCCATGACCTTAATAAGCTTCTGCTCAGCAAAGAAACAGCAGAGCGAAGAGACAGTCTACACAACAGAAAAAACCTTTGCTAGCCACACGCCCAAGAGAGTCATATCCAGAGATACAAAGGACTCAAAAAACAAACCCTCAATGATAAACTAGACAAGCCAAACAATAGATAGGCCAATGAAATAACCAAGCTAGTCTCAAAAGATGAGTTACAAATGACCAATTAACATAAAATGTCCAGTTTCATGGGCCATCAGAAAAGAGTGAACTAAAACTGCACTGAGACTCTATGTCACCCAAGTCAGAATGATCTCTTTATTAGTCAGGGTTCTCTAGAATCACAGAACTCATGGGATGTATCTATATATAAGGGAATTTATTGTAAGGATTTACAGTCTGCAGTCCAACTAACCCAAACAATGGGCAGCTGTGAATGTGAAGTCCAAGAATCTAGTAGTTACTCAGTCCAACAAGGATAGTTGTTTCAGCTGGTCTTCTGTATAAACTAGAATCCTGAAGAAGTAGGTTCCAACAGATGTGCTGGCGAGTAAGTCCAAGGACGCCAAGAAGAGTCTTCCTTTTTCCAATGTCCTTATGTAGGCCTCCAGCAGAACATGTAGCTCAGATTAAAGGTGTGTACCACCACACCTGCTTCTGGAACTTGCTTTGTCCCAGGCTAACCTTGAACTCAGAGATCTTCTTGCCTTAGTCTCCTAAGACTAAAGTTGTGTATCACCTTGCCGAACCTAAGTATTCATGGACACTATGCCTCAAGATCTCCATTTCAAGATCTGGGTCAGAAGCCTGTGTCTTCCAGCCTCAAGATCTAGATCACAGGTGAGCCTTGCAATTCTGGATTGTAAGTCATTCTTGATGTAGTTAAGTCAACAGTCAGAATACCATCATAGCCTTCATTAAGAAAAAAAGTAACAAAAATTGGTGAGGATGTGGACAAGGAGCCCCCTCATATACTCCAGCCACTAGGGAATCCAAGGAGGCTCCTCAGAAAACTGAAAGTAGATCTACCATTTGACACAGCTCTTCCACTCCTGGGTATGTACCCAAAGAATTCCTCATCAACACATCACAGAGATTCTTGACACCAGTGCTTGTTATGGATGCCACCTAGATGTCCATCAACAGAGGAATGGCTTAAGAAAATGTCCTATGTGTATACAACGGAGTTTTTCAGCCATAAAGAAGAAAGTGGATGCAACCAATAAGAATTATATTATGCAAATTACGCCAGTCTAGGATAAATATCATATATTTTCTCTCACATGTGGTTTGGAGATTTCATGCCCATATGTAAGATCACATATGCATATATGACACAAAAAGCAAAGCTAAACTGTTGAGAAGAACAAGGAGGAGAGGAAAAGGAAGAGGGTTGGGATAAACTCAAAGGGTATAATATGCTTGTATGTAACCCAGTACCATGTGCAGTGAATGTACACTAGTGAACAAAAGTAGACCGTAACTCCTTTTTTTTTTTCTATTTTCTGGAATAAAGAGTATACAGCACATGCTATTCTCTCTTAAAGGCCAACAAAATTCACCAACAAGAACATCCATGCCTAAAATGTCCTTGTTTAATTTATTATATGAAAGGTATTTCTGAATACAAGTTCGATATCACTGCTCTATTTTCCTTTACTAGAATTGGATGCTTCGGCTCTTTCGAGGAATGTGGCTACTTCGTCTAAGTTACCAAATCATTAAGTGCAGACTTAATGAAGCAGTGTATGCTTTCTTCCCCTGGAGGTCTGAAGTTCATGGTCTGATTCTTATTTTGAACTCACTGCTTTGTCATAAGTATAAGGAAATGACACATCTCATCAATGAGATGTACACTGAGAAAAAGGTTTCTCCTAGTGTTGATTCCAGCTTTCTGCATGAGGATTGGGTTAAATGGATGCATTGCACCATCAACCTCAACCGATTACGTGTGTGTCCTACGGTAACTAGTGATGGACGTTTCTCAGTGTCCACCTCCAGCTGTGACTTTGGATTTCTTTTCATACCTATAGGACTTTGTGCTGCTTATTTTTGAAGCTGTAACTTTAGATTGTACACATTTAGATTTTTATGTGTCTTTGGAGACGAGATCACTTTATCACTGTATAATGACCTATCTTCCCAAAAGCCTTTATTCTGAAGAATACTTCGAAAAATGAGCCCAGATGAGCCAACCTTCTTCATTCTTCCGTGATATATTTCTACAGCATTTTTCCTTTGAGGCACAATATTCTTAAATTTTTCCTTTTTATAGAGAGCATATAGTAGGGTTTTCCTTCTAGATCGGTTTGATCACAGTGGCTTTGCTCTTTGTTTAGTACTTGTCTGGAGAGCTGCCATATGCATTTTAAACTTCATTTTGATAAGTGCTTCATTCAAGTGGTATAAATCCCTTAACTCTTGTTTCCCTAAATATGTGCAGTTCTCCCTCCCTGTCCTCGTGCGCATCTTTGTCATATGTCATCTCTGTATGTAAATATTCATACATAACAATTTCCTTTCATCAGACTTTGAGGTACAAAGCATCCGCAGGTTTCTTTTACCTTTAATTCCTTCATCTTTGCATTCTTCATTTATCTATGCACAGCCAAGCTTCGAGCCTACATCGCATCCCATCTAACTAGGAAACTTGGGTTTACTCTCTTGTAGGGCTGGTCTTAGAGTAACAGGCTTCCTCATGTTTTGTCTGCTGAGAAGGTCTGAGCTCTTCTTTTGAAGATAATTTTATGAGTGTCGCTTTTCAGCTGTCTGTTGCAGCAACGTAAAGATCCCCTTCCCTCGTCAGCTTGCTTCCACCATTCTGAGGAGAATCGTGTCTGCAGGGAGGCTTCCTCAGCCTTGGTTTCTTCACATTTCTCAGAGGGGAAAAGAAAAAAAAAAGCTGGCGGCAGGGTACATGCTCCCCTGTCTGCAGCCCCAAGGGCTTCGCATCTCTCATCCCTCTGCATTCAGACTTAATTAGGAATTAATCTTTTTTAATGTGCTTATTTTCCCAGCCACCCAGTGGCTTTGGGTGGCATCGGTCTTAGTCAATCCATCCCTGCATCTTTATCTAGATTTTAAGTTAGTTATTTGCATTTCAACCTGGGTTGTCTTCCTGCTTAGGAGTATGTATTAGCTTGCTGCGTGTCTAGCCAGCTTCTAGTGCAGAGGAAAGAAATATGGTCTTTCCATATAAGGTTATGCTTTAGTAGCTCTGGTATCTTGTTAATCACAGCTCATTCTTCGGCCCCAGTTAACCAAAGCCACAGAATCTTCACAATCAAAATAGCAATGGCCCTGATAGTCTTTAATCTTCCCTCTGAAATTCCACAAGTCAGACCTCCATTGTTTGCACTGTTCTCAACATTATCTTCCAAGCTCCTACACAGCATCCCACAGAGTTCTTAACACCCAATTGCTCTTCAAGGCCAAAGTTCCAAAGTCCTTCCACACTCCTCCCCAAAACATGGTCAGGTTGTCACAGGAATGCCCCACTATGCTGGTACCAATTTGTCTTAGTCAGGGTTTGTGTTCATGTACAAAATATCACAACCAAGAAACAAGTTAGGGAGGTGTGATGGTTTGTATATGTTTGGCCCAGGGAGTGGCACTATTAGGTGTGACCTTGTTGGAGTAGGTGTGTCGCTGTGGGTGTGGGCTTTAAGACCCTCATTTTAGCTGCCTGGAAGTCAGGATTCTGCTAGCAGCCTTCAGATGAAGATGTAGAACTCTCAGCTCCTCCTGCACCACATCTGCCTGGATGCTGACATGGTCCTACCTTGATGAAACTGGACTGAACCTCTGAACCTGTAAGCCAGCCCCAATTAAATACTGTTCTTTATAAGACTTGCCTTAGTCCTGGTGTCTACTCACAGCAGTAAGACCCTAACTAAGACAGGAGGGGAGAGTTTATTCAGCTTACATTTCCATATTGTTGTTCATTACCAAGGGAAGTCAGGACAGGAACTCACACAGGTCAGGCACCTGGAGACAGGAGCTGATGCAGAGGCCATGGAGGGGTGCTGCTTACTGGCTTGCTTCCCCTGTTTCCTCAGCTTTCTCTCTTATAGAACCCAGGACTACCAGCCCAGGGATGGCACCACCCACAAGGTGCCCTCCCCACTTGATCGCTAACTGAGAAAATGCCTTCCAGCTGGGTCTCATGGAGGCATTTCCTCAAGGGAGGCTCCTTTCTCTGTGATAACTCCAGCTTGTGTCAAGTTGACACACTGTTCATTTATGATTTCTTTATGTCTAAAACAAACTTTGCTATTCATCTGATATACTTGAGATATGCCTTTATTGAATTATGAAAATACTGTTAGAATTATTTCTTAAAAAGCTGCCTCTTCGGGCTGGAGAGATGGCTCAGCGGTTAAGAGCACTGACTGCTCTTCCGGAGGCCATGAGTTCAAATCCCAGCAACCACTTGGTGGCTCACAACCATCTGTAATGAGAAACGGAGTGAGCAGGGTCAGAGCAAGAGGGAGAAGTGAAGGGGAAAAAGAAAAAAAATAAAAGAAGCTGCCTCTTGAGATTTCATTTCTTGAGTCCCATATTGATCGTTCTATTAGGAGAATGTCAGAGCTTCTGAAAACCCACCTACTTCTTTAGACACTCTGTCTTCACATGCTTTCTTATGCAGTGACTTTTCAGGAAGATCTTCCTCTTTAGCAACACGATGGATTCCAACCATACAGTCTGGTGTTTATGTCATCTATTCATACGTTTATTTCAACCGCCATGGTATTGTTTTCAAAAGGCATGAACATTTTGTGGGTTTTTTTTTCTTATTTTATTTCTTGTTTTCTTTAATAACAATTTGTTTTGTATGCATGGAAGTTATGCATTAAGCAATCCTTTTAACTATCTTAATATAAACTTCTACACTTCTTTTATAGTAACTTGTAGTGTCAATTTCTGATAAAGCTGTCACGTCTCTGATCTGACATTTCTTTGGTATTGCTTTCGAATTACGACTCGTTGATTTGAATCCTTCCTTTTTTCATAGCTCAGTTCTCTGAGCTCATCTCTATCTGTGAGAGTTTTGCCTCCATGTATGTGTGTACCCACATGTGTGCCTGGAGGTCAGAAGTGGGCATTGGATCCCCTGGAACTAGAGTTATGTATGGTTGTGAGCCACCATTTGGATGCTAAGAATCAAACCCCAGTTCTTCGTAAAAACAAGTGTGCTTGCTTATCTGCTCTGCCAACTCTCTCCCATCTATCTGTCTGGCAAGTTTTTTTTTCCTCTTGTGGCTTTTAATACTCTTTCTTTGTTATGTTTTACGTTTTAATTGTGATATCCTCTGGGATTTTTCTTTCCGGTCTTTCCTACTTGGTGTTCTGTGTGCCTCTTGCATTTGTTATGGGATTGTCCTTCTTTTGTTTGGAGAAGTTTTCTTCTGTGATCTTGTTGAAGTTCTACCCTGTGCCATCAAACAGGGATTCTTCTCATATATGTCTGTAATTAAATTTGGTCCTTTGATGGAGTCCCAGGTCTCCTTCATGTTCCTTCAAGTGCTTTAAAGGGGTTGTCTGTATCTTTGCTTACTTGCTCTCGATCTCTGCTCTACCTTTGAGCCCTGACATTCTACCTTCTTCTTGGTTCACTCTGCCCTTTAGACTTTCTGCT
This sequence comes from Apodemus agrarius, assembly GCA_964023405.1. Lineage (NCBI taxonomy): Eukaryota > Metazoa > Chordata > Mammalia > Rodentia > Muridae > Apodemus > Apodemus agrarius. Next base: position 5,554,858 of record OZ030022.1, on the reverse strand, counting down.
GTTCTTTCCAGTAAGAAGATGAATTTTTCAATTCCACATTCTTTTCAGCTTGTGTTTTCTTCAATGTTTCCATATCTTTATTGAATTCCGTTTAAATCTTGGACTATTTCATCACCCACAATTAAAATACAAAACACACAGAACAGAGAAACAGGATTGAAAGCCACAAGAGAAAAAACTTGCCAGACAGATGGGATAGAGCTGGCATAGCAGATAAACACACCTGTTCTTACAGAGACCTGGGATTTGATTCTTTTAGTATAAAAGCATGATTTTTAAACTTTTTAAAAAACCTGTTCAGCAGTTGGGCTGCTTTCGATTCCTCTGTGTGTTTCTCTGTCCACATCTGCAGATGACTCAGTCTGGTTCAGCTCAGACGTTGGGTTGTACTCGGGCTCGCTGTGCTTGTCTTTAAGCTCACAGACAAGAGGGGCTTCTGCCTTCCACCTGTAACTGGGCGCTGTGACACCAGATCTCCACCCCTCCCCGGGGGTGTTGGCTTTTTGGCCAGCAGGAGTCAGGCCAAGGAGAGTTCCCTTCAGCTCCTGCCTCCCCTGGCTGGGAAACCACTTTGGTAAGTTTGCTCATGTGGAAGAGCCAGTTCTTTACTCAGCAGGAGCTTCTTAAAACATAATTGCCTCTGCTTAGTCTCTTTCCAGTTTTCTGTGTCTAGTCTGCAACTAGCTGGGGCCTTTGACACATGTCAGGTCTATTCAAGGAGTCTGTGGGCTCTTGCTCAAGAAACTGTAGCTGTAACCATTTCTTTTCTCAATCTGTGTTTATTCTTTTTAACCAGAACTCTATCTAAAACAATGCAGTATAAAACTTAAAGGTTTGGGTGATATGCCTACCACATTGAGTGTCAATAAGTAGCAATTATTATTAATAATAACTTATACAGGAAATTAATATAGTGGCAATTTTTCTTAAACCTAACTAGTTTCCAAATAACGACACAAAAGGACTGAGTTATTTACAACCTAAAAGCACAATAACTAGGCATTATAATTCTGTGCTAATCCTCTAATCCAATCTTGCTACCTCCCAGCCAAAATCCCCATAATACTTGGACTTAGGGCCTTCCAGTTAAGATCTCAGGATGCCTCCATCTCCCTCACTCCTGGCTATCTCTCCTGCCTCCCTCTCTCCCAGAACCTCTCTCCTCCCAGATGTCCCACCCTATTTCCCCCGTTGGCTAGTTACTGGCTTTTCCAGCTTTTATTGACAAGGCAGAGAATAAATGATGGGCAAACTTGAGACAGGAGATTCTTCACATAAGCATCACAACGCCATGTCCAGATTGAAACCAGACAGTGGAATAGAGAAATCAGAATTTGAATAATAAATGGATGATCTTCACACAGTGCATAGAAAACATTATGCCTACACTCTGGCACACGTTGAAGACCAGCTGGGACATTCGGTCTCATGGACTGAAGAGTTACTGGATTATTGGGCTCTCCCTTGGTAGACAGCCATTGCAGAACGAGCTGGACTGCCATCTGCAAACCAGATAATGTGATTCATTATATACATGTTCATTCTATCAGTTTTGTTCCTCTAGAGAACACTGGCTGGCGATGCATTGTTATTTTCATCCCATATATGGTCACCAAACCCAGACGCTATTGTGGATGCCAGCAAGTGCTTGCTGACAGGAGCCTGATATAGCTGCCCCCGAGAGGCTCTGCCAGTACCTGAAAAATACAGAGGAGGGTGCTCTCAGCCAACCATTGGACTGAGCACAAGATCCCCAATGGAGGAGCTAGAGAAAAGACCCAAGGAGCTGAAAGAGCTTGCAGCCCCATAGGAGGAACAACAATATGAACCAACCAGTACTCACAGAGCTTCCAGGGACTAAACCACCAACCAAAGAGTACACATGGAGGGACCCATGGCTCCAGCCGCATATGTAGCAGAGGATGGCCTTGTCAGACATCAATGAGAGGAGAGGCCCTTGGACCTGAGAAGGCTCATGCCCAAGTATATGGGAATGTCAGGGCAGGGAAGTGGGAGTGAGTAGGTTGGTGAGCAGGGGGAGGGGAGATGGGATGGGGTGTTTTCTGAGGGGAAACCAGAAAAGGAGATAACATTTGAAATGTAAATAAAGAAAATATCTAATAAAGAAAAGCAAACAGAGTGAAAATCAAAGTGGGAGACTGGTCCCTTTCTTACCACAAAAAAGATAGTTATATTCGAGGTCATGCATATGTTAATTAATTAGATTTAACAATTCTCCAATGTATATATCCTGATGAACAGCAGGTTGCATGTGATACATAGCATTTTATATTTTAATTTTAAAATGGATTTTAAAATCATATGTATAAAGACAATATGTGTGGGTTTCTTTAGGGTTCATGAAAAACAGAGTAAATCACAGAGATGGTTGTGCAACTTTATGAATATTCTAGAGATAATCGATTTGTTGTTTTGAAGGGGAGAACCTTGTATAAATTACAACTTTTTTAAGACAATAGGTTTTAGTTAAGATGCATTAACTGTAACAATTAATGAGTTCGGTATGATATCCCCACACATACATGCAGTATACATTGATTACAACCAATACAACATTCTTTTCTTCTCTATTTCGTAGACCCCTAGCTTCTACACATGAGGAAATGGCAGTAGACTTCACATGAAACCAAGACAACATGGAATGTACTGGCTCCTTCTAAAATGCCTGCTTCCTTGTCCTTCTCTGCTACACTGTGAATGAAAACCAAGTTTTTGCTCTACCTACTTACACTGACGATAAAGATACATTGGCGACTTACTGGTAACCATAAGGCCATGGTGGCATCTCTTCATTATGATGGACAAAGAACTCACAGATGGAGAATGTGCATTTGATGAACTACAATTTCAGCAGCTCATCTAAAAGAACATCAGATGAAAATTTATACTGGTTTAATTATAAGCATAACTAAGTAATTTCTAAGTTAAACATTGATAGAATTTGCTTAAGCTTTTAATACTTTACAACAGACATCAGTAATGTCTGGAGAATTGTTTTTAAAAAAAATCTGTATTTCAAATAGCTGGAAGATATAAAAGGAATGGAAAAATTCTAAACACAGGTAACCTACAGAATTATATAAAGATGCTATAAGCAATTTAGATATATTGGCTCTTTAATAACAAATAACACAGAGCAATTAAAGTGTCTACACAAGCAAAGCTCAGACAGAATCACTGCCTGGTTCTACATAACCTTTAAGCAAGGTCTAACATCAACGCTTTTCAAATTCTACAACAAAATAGAAAAAAGGGGAAAAACACAAATTAGGCTGCTATGAACATAGTGGAGCACATGCCCATGTGGTATTGTGGAGTATCTTTTGGGTATATGTCTAGGAGCAATATGGCTAGGTCTTCAAGTAGAACTATTCCCAGTTTTCCGAGAAACCACCAGATTCATTTCCAGAGTAGCTGTACCAGCGGGCAACCCCGCTAGCTATGGAGGTAAGTTCCCCTTTCTCCACATGCTCACCAGCATGTGCTGTCGCTTGAGTTTTTGTTCTTAGCCATTCTAGTTGATATAAGGTGGAATCTCAGGGTCATTTTGATTTGCCCCCCCATGACTAAGAATGTTGAACATTTCTTTAAGTGCTTCTCAGCCATTTGATATTCCTTTGTGGAGAATTCTCTGTTTATCTTATGCCCTATTTAAAAAAAAATAGGTTATTTGGCTTTTTGAATTATAACTTCTTGAGTTCTTTACATATTTTGGATATTAGCCCTATATCAGATGTAAGGTTAGTGAAGATCTTTTCCCAATCTTTAGGCTGCTGTTTTGCCCTACTGCTAGTATCCTTTGCCTTAAAGAGCTTTTCCGTTTCAAGAGGTCCCGTTTTTCAATTGTTGATCTTAGAGGCTGAACCAATTATGACTGGCCCAAGTTGGGATCTATCCCATGGGCAGGCACCAAACCCTGATCCTCTTGCTGATGACATGTTGTGCTTGCAGACAGGAGCATAGCATGACTGTCCTCTGAGGGCTCTACAGCAGCTGACTGAGACAGGTGCAGAAATTCACAACCAAACGTTGGACAGAAGCCAGGGACCTCTGAGGAAGAGTTAGGGGAAGGCCTGAAGGAGCTGAAGGGGATAGCAACCCCATAGGGAGACCAACAGTGTCGACTAACCTGAATCCCTAAGAGCTCTCAGAGACTGAGCCACCAACCAAAGGGCACACACAGGCTGGGCTGAGGCCCTGGCACATATGTAGCAGAGGACTGCCTTGTCTGGCCTTACTGGGAAAAGATGTGCCTAATCCTGTAGAGACTTGGTGCCTCCAGGGAGGGGGGATGCAGAAGGGTCCCCCCAAAAGCAAAGGGGAGAGGGGAGGAAGGAAGAACTCGATGAGGGGGGACTGAAAATGGGACCAACATTTGGGATGTAAATAAATAAAATAATTTATTAATAATTTAAAAAAGAAACACTTCTAAATTCATTCTATAATACCAGTAAGTACAACCTCAGTGCAAAAACTAAATAAAGAAACAACAAAAAGAAAATTATTTACCAATTCCCCAATGAACATAACAAAATTCTCAATAAATAAAAATCTTTAAATCAAATTTAAAATATCATGCATCCTAACCAAGCAGCAGCACCCCAAGGATGCCAGTTTTGTTCAATATATACAAATAAATAAATAAATACATAAATGGATGTTAGGCATGATCATTTAAATTGACACCAAAGAGGCCTTTGAAAGGGTTCAACATCCCCTCATGCTAAGTCTTAAAGAAACTAAATAGAAGGAGTATATCCAGACATAATAAACACTATATATAACAAATTAATATCCAATGTTATACTCAATGGGAGGAAATTAAAATACTTTTCTC